>JARJCQ010000012.1:0-1200000 GCA_029281465.1 Mycena epipterygia | reverse complement strand
CGGAAGTGGTTAGCGGCGGTGTGCGGCAGTGAAGACAGAGGACGCGGCGGTCATAGAGGGGGACGCGGTGGTCATATGGGAGGGCGCGGCGATCCAGTAGTGTGCCGCGGCGGTGTCAGCATGTGACGCGGCGGTGACGCGGCGCGGATCGGCGGACGCGGCGAAATATCCTAGCCCACTAGGGCCTATGGATAATTTCTAGGGATTTAAAAACCGGTTTTAATGGCGAATGAGACACGCAACTCTGGAGATTTTCCCTAGTCAAAACACCGACTACACATCGAACATTATAGTTGGTGTTAAAATACAAATGAAATTTGTCTAATCGACTTATGCACATACGAGAACGTACCTCTAGTGGACCCCCAAAACAATTAAAACCAGGCCATTTTGTCCAGACCAAGACAGGTTCGTAAACACGATTAATTTACAGGGCCTCAATGATTGCACTTTGCTCCTCATTCATTCGTCGACCAGGGGTTTTTCTATGGCGTGTCTAACCCCTGGAGATCTGTTGATACCCCGGATCAATCTGCGTAATGACCAGTACTTTCAGGTATTTCCCACCGGTTGCGCATTTATATAATCTTTGAGAATCCAGATAATGATTATGTAGCGAAAAATCGAACGGCGTTGATACTGTGGCAAGTACACCCTCTAGGTATCTATTTACAAACCGCGCAACTCCTTTAAATCCACTTTCGTGAAAACTGGGATCTAGTCCAAGTGGCGCAACTGAGGGTCTTTGAGAGCCCGGACGTTACGGGACCGCGAATCTCCAGGCACAATCGGTCCTACGCGCAAGTCCGTCAACAGCGCATCGAGCTTGGAAATGATGCTTAGTCTGGAGTATCAAGGCGACCATGAAATTAAACACATACAGGACCAAGATGCGAGAGAAGCAGTTGGGTTTCTGCGCGAATTCTCGGTCAAACTCGTCCCGCCCCGCGTCGAAAAAATCTCCCCGCGGGTACGCCGCCTCGATCTCCGCCACGGTCTTTGGGTGAAAGAGAAGATTCCAATCAAGCCCCCCGATCGTAGTTCCGTTGAACCCCCCGATGTCGAAAACCGCGCTGAGCGACATGAGGATCTGCGTCGCGGAAGAGTTACCGACAGGCCATTGCGAGGTGTGCAGCACGATGCTCTGCACGATGTCGCCGACTTGGTCCGCGTCGAGCGCTGGCGCCGCGGCGTGCAGGTGCTCGTACGCCATGAACGCACCGTAGAGCTCAAAGGCCATCGCGTGCGCAGGGTGCTCGAGGGCCACCGCGTTGGTCGTCCAGCCGATGTCGTGCAGCAAGGTGGTGTGGTAGAGCCGCACGGACAGCTCCGCGAATCCAATCTGCGCTATCCCGGGCGGCCCGGACGGAAATCCGGTGTACAGCAGCGCGAGCGCAAAGTAGAAGCACCGGAGGACGTGCGCGAAGGCCGCGGGCGGGGTGAGCTTTTTCGCGTATGCGAATGTCGCAGCCTCTGCGGTGCCGTTGATTGAGACGGCGCGGAGAGTTTCGAATGGGACGTAGGTCGGTGTGATTTTGGATACAGCGAGAAAATCCGGGCCATTGCTCGGAACGTAGGCGTCGAATATGTCTGGGAAAGTCATTTTGAATGTCTCTGGAGTTTCTAGCCATGCAGTATATATATTCCCGCCGTGAGACGTAGGAAGCTCCCTATGTTACATGCCATGACTCAGGTGATTCATAACTCACCACTGGGCTTGATAACATCTCGGTTAACGGTCAGTATCGGGGATGAACCAACTGCGGCACACTTACACTCGCTAAGCGTATTCAATGAGCTCGCCAGCTTGGCATCAAAAAAAGAAAGAAAAAGACAGAAGCCTTGCCGAGCATGATGATCTTGGTAAGTAGTAAATTAATCGCCTGTCACAAAGCACGGGCGAAATTTGGGGCAGCCTAATCCCTCAATACTATAGGAATGACTGTACAGAGAGAGCGGTCACTTCATGTCTTCCGCCTTCTCCGGAAATGGCAAATACACAACCAAAGGCCTCGGGCGTGTCGCCGAGGAGTTCCCGTGTTCACGTAGGTGGATGGGGTGTCATGCGCATTAACAGGCGAAATAAGTACCGGTGCTTGCGAAGGGGATGGGCTGAATGAACGATGATAATAAATAGATTTAGATAGAGGATGGGACTTGGTGACTTTGTGTGTGTTTGCAGTCCACGCGTTGCGGATCACGTGGCGTCTGCCCTCTTCTCTTCCGATTTTTTGAAATTTTTCTAATGCAAGTCTGTTCTCAAGATCTCAGTGCTGCCTCTCATTCAATAACCCATATAAGTTATAAATGTCTTCCGCAGCACTGACCGCGTCTTTTGGCGTTGTAACACCCCGGTGGCACTTTGACACCAACCCCGCGCGTCTGCCCCAGTGGCCAAGAGTTTCTTCTCGACTGGTTCACCTGTTCGAAAGCAACGACACTCCCCTCGACTCGGAGATTCCGGATATCTGTCAGAACATCTCCGACAACCAAGCCCGTGTCGATGCACTGAATGCTCAGATCGATATGCTACGGCCAGTACGGCCAGCCTTGATGGAAGCGCTCATCGCGGAGCGTGACGAGGGGGAAGAGCTTGTTTTGAAGCTCGCTACTGTTGTATCCCCCGTCCGCCGTGTCCCACCAGAGATCATGTATGGAATATTTGCCCTGACGCTGCCGCACACCAGGCGACTCGGTGAATATACAGTAAATTGCGCCCCATGGGGTCTCGAACATATTTGCCGGTCTTGGACTGGCCCTGGGCGATCCGTTCCTGTGGTCGTCCACTGAATTATCCAATAACCACTACCCTTTCGTCTTGCACGACATCTATCCATTATCCATATCCATGATCGACGCTCAGCTCCTCCACTCCGGAAATATGCCACTCGCGGTGAATTTCCAGTCGCAACTGCGAAGAGGTTGATGAACGTCGGCTCTGGAACTTGCTCCTTCCTCACTGCGATCGATGGAGCACCGTCTGTCTGCATTATTCGACAGAGTTTGACACCCTCTCCAATCTTCTCGGTGCCGTCCGTGGCCGCATTCCTCGACTGAAGAAGTTGGAACTCGTCGCTATGATAATGACAATCCCCTTCGTCAACACCACTCATTTTCCATCGCACCGAACTTGCGCGAAGTCATCCTCTCGGACAACGACACATCGTCAGTGTCGCCTCTTCTCCACATCCCATGGGGCCAAATGACTCATTATCGCGCAAAATATCGACCGGAGCGGCCGCAGCTCGAGATCTTAGAGGCCGCCTCCAACCTCCTTGAGTGTGACCTCGGCTTCATCGGCGAGCCATACGGTATCCCTGCGGATAACATCATCACTCTCCCTCATCTTCGTCGTTTATCTGTGACGCAGGGTGATTTTTTGACCCACCTAACAACCCCGGTGCTAAAGGTCCTGTGTTCTCGTGGCCCGATAGATTCCCTTCTTGGTTTCGTCAACCGCTCCTTCTGTGTTGACGACGTTCATGTTGGAGATCTGTCCTTCTGCCGACCTACTCGTTCGCGTTGTTGGGGGCCTCCCGTCCCTGGAACATCTGCTCGTCGAAGCCTTGCATTGGTAATCAGCTGCAATCAGCGTTTTTTTTTTCTATGACAATATCGTGCACTCTGCCCTCGTCTCCTCTCCCTCGCGTATGTCCGCGCTTACGGTTACGATCAGTTTTGTCCTGACAACTCTCTCGCCCTGATGGCCATGACACAATCTCCTGTATTCACCCAAGTTCCCTTACCACCTGTCGTCTTTGCGATTGTTTCCATTCTCTCTCTTCTGAAAAGCATTACAGACGCGATACCGGCATTCGCGGACCAAGGACTTGATGTTGCCCTGCTTGATGAAGATGAACTGAACACATTCATGGACCGTCCCTGATCTCATCCGATGAGCTTTCGTTTTACAGCGTACTCCCCCCTCCCCCCGCGTAGTTACGGTCCCTTTTCAGTTCTTCTGCTGTGTCTTTGTAGACCCAATATAAAATATAAAATGCTGGTTGTATTACTATGCAAGGACCAGTCGATAGTACTTAACACGGGTTCCACGAAGCTAGTGTGGATAAGCAACCTCCCGCTGGCAAATATGGACCCCAACCGATCTATCCAAGTCGCTGCCGAAAGACTAAAGCACGGGTTTTAACCATCGCCGCAGACCGACCAGACCTCATGCCCGTTTATATTTAAACATAATTATAGACAACCTATCTGAAAAGTTTGGAATCAGAAAACTACTGTGTAAATTATACAGAAGGCCCGATACTACGGATAGTTGCACTGACTTTGTCGATGTTTGGAGCTTGGCTTCCGCGCGTCGAGCACCACGTGACTGACCGGCCTCTTGCTTCTTCCACCTGATGTCTTTGGTTTTCTGTACTTGACTGTCTTGTTTTCCCTTTAAACCGGAGGAGTGTTGGCTTTTTATGCTGCGTAAATATTCATAACTAGCTGGGACCGAGCGGTGAAAGCGCCGCGCAGATGCAACGAGGCCAGCTGGCAGCGCTAATCACCACCTTTCCTCTTCAAGACCATGAACTTCGCGCTCCTCGTCGCAAGTTTTATGCCTCTGGTATGTAATTCTTCAGATATTATCGATTAAAATCCTCTCAAGACATCTAGCTGTGCATGCTGAAACGGTTACTCTCTCCGGCCTCCGGCCCAAGGCCCAACGGATGATATCCCATGAACACAGTATCGCTCAGTGCGGGCGGCGTTGGAGCAGATGGGCTACAACGTATATAGAAGAAATTATCCAAACCGTGGCGGTATATGGCGAGTTTCCCGCTACGGCCATAATTACCGCGCCGATTCCCGTCCAAACGCTCTATGGTGCGGATTTTGTTCTACGCACTAGCCGATAAGTCCAATCTTGTTTTCGCAGCAACCCTAGTTTCAGACGCGTCTATCTATCGATACTCGAAACTTCCAAGCACTGGAGTAGACGGTGTAGACGCGTTTGGTGTTCTGGAGACGTGCACGCTCGACCGCAACGGTGGGGGCACTTTTGTGGCGCAAGGCTAGGCAGACGGCGGGGAGACGGTGAAGACTACGTTCAGCGGCACGATGACCCCATTTTATACCCTGACTGTTGGTCAGACGCCAACTGCATCAAGGAACGGGGCTTCCAAAATTGGTGCGCGCGGCGCAATTGTCTGCGTTATTCTCAGTTTATTGTCATTTCTTTTATGATACCACACAAAGGAGGTCATATGTAGGTTCTGACTTTTGACGTTGTTTTGATTCTCATGATTTATAGGACGCATTTTGGAGACATTGCGGTGTGGTTGTAGGGCAAATTCCACCCAGTCTACGAGACCACACCCATGTTATAATCTCAAACAGATGGTATACTGATTCATACAAGCGCTCAGTCTTGACCTTTTGAATTCCACCCTTCGGGCTCAGAAACAACGCGTCGCAACTGGCCCAATCGCAAACCAATCGCGACTTCCACACCGCGCGTACCGGTGCCGAGAAATCCTTTGTCCTCTAGAGCTTGCACACCCACGTGGCGATAGTACTCTTCGGGCACACCCTTGAAAACCCTGGAGCTCCACATGGAACCCACACATAATGCATTGTAGGTCCACGGAACCAAAGCGGTGAATTCCCTCTTTCGGCTCAGGCCACCATCACCATTCTACTTGCGGTATGTTGCCGTCAGTTCCTCAGTGGCCCTCCATTGTTTGTCGTCGGTGCAATTTCCCTGACCGTGGCACTACTTAAAGGCGAGCTCTCCGTGTGCTGTTCCTCCATTCCCCTCTGACCCCGCACTCCGTCTGCGACAATCCACCGCCCCCTTTCCCACTTCCACTATACCCGCTCCGTGCCACTCAACCTTCCTCTACTAATATAATGTCCATCCTTGACGACACCCTCTCCGTCCTCGCGATTCTCGACACCACCGCGTCCATCGCCGCCCCCCTTTCCGACCCCATTGGCATTGACGCGACCATCCTTGGCGGCGTCGAACTCCCAGACATTCCCCCACCTTTTGAGCCATTGATACTCGTACCCTTGGGTCGGAATGATGTTCACGACACCACCTCTTGTGTGGACGGCAGCTACATGGTGCCCCTGGACTTTCTTACGAATCCCGACCCTGACACCATCGACACCATCGACGTCACCCCCCAGCGCCTCTCGTGCGACGGCTGCCCCCAAACGTATGCGCACCCCGGCAGCCTGAAGCGCCATGTGGATAGGAATCGGTCCGGTGGGCACTTCAGCGACGCGCGGGTGGAATTCCTCGCTACTTTCAACGAGCTTCCCGCCGTGCTCAACGTGAGAACCGGCCGGATGGCCGGGACTCCCGACGTCGCGGTGAACAAGGAGTTGTGCGTTTTTATTATTCGCTCCGTCATCTCGCTTTTCTTACGGAGACTTTTAGGAACAAGATGTTCAACGCGCTTTTCGCCGCCTCCAAAGCTCGCAAGACCTAACTCTATCCATCTCCAATGGCATCCTATACTTCTCTAGCTCCTATTAACACGACGCGTAAGTATGGTATGTTTCCCTCCGGGCCCGGATAAATTAGTATTGTCCACTGTCTCGGTAGCACCTTCATGTAGCGTCCTTTCTTTTTCTCGCGTACGAATCGAACTGTTTTTGGTTATGATTCCTCGATCTGATGCACTGTCGTCGTCCTGAACCACACATCTCACTGGCATGAACGTTTGGACTCTTGCTCAACTCTTGCTCTTTTGTTCGACTCGGACTCCAAAAGGAAAATTTATTGTGAAGTAATGTGAGGAGAGTGGGAGCCCTAAAGCAACGTGCCGGTTTTTTGCGTCTCATAATCTCACTGTAAAAGGTCCAGAAATGTCTCTTAATTTTGGCGTTGAGTATCCCAATGCGGATGTTTGTCCGTAATATGCAACAGCCTTCGCCTCTCTTTTCCTTCATCAAGTTCTTTCATGTCCTCCTCACTCGGAACCGCCAGCCACCCCCTCGATGACCTCTGATTTCCCCCCCCTTTTTCTACCCGAGCTCGAACGAGAGATTTTCGAATCCGCTGCAGAGTTCTATCCCGAGTCTTCTTGTTTCGCAGCGCGTCAATGAGTGGTGAGTTCGCTCTACCTGATGCATCCAAAAATCTAAGCTTGCGCCAGGATTGAAAGAACCAAAGACAATACTGTGACTTCCAGTGGATCTGGCGGATCTTGTCGCCTGGGTGCTCTCCAGCGCGCGATCCAGTCCGGCTTAAAACTTCCCTCTTTCTTCCATGATCGCGTTCGGCATTTGTTTGTGCAAGTGGCAAAGCAGAGTTGGATGCGAACAGATTACTAGAAATAATATCCGCTTGCAGCGAAATCCGGTCACTCGCGGTGGTGTCCACTTCGGCAACCTCGACAGGACCGTCGTTACTCCCCAATCTCGGAAACATAAAGCTGCGACGGCTATGCGTCATTCTCGAGACGATTTTCAAAACCATCGACTTGATTGATCTATCCCACTCAATGTTCACCTCCATAACCCATCTCGATTTATTCGACGTTATAAACACTACAAATATTCACAGACCATGGTTAAATCTCGCCCTGCTCCCCGCCCTTACGCATTTATCTTTGTTGAACTTACAAGACTCCATTATATCCTCTAGCTGGTTTGGTCAGCCGTTCCTCATGTCGGCTGGCGAGGCTCGTGGTGGAGGAATACGAGCTTCTTGACGCACTCGTTCGCCTTCTCGGAGATCTGCCATTCCTCGAATATCTGCTCATTGATAACAGGTATTGTTGCAGGGTTGAATCTAAAAACCTTTTCAATTCGTTGTCAATATCCGGTGCCTCGTCCGACCTCTGCCCTAGGTTAAGTTCCCTCGCGGGAATTTGAGGTGAGTTTGTACATGTTTGCAGCTATCGCTCCACGCATAGTGGATCACGTGTCACCTTCTCTATTCCTTCTTTCTTCGACGAATTTTTTTGAATCTCCGGTTCTCACTGTAAGTATGCGTTCACTTGATTACATTCATTCGCCATCCTCGCAGGAATCTAAATGTCTTCCCCAAGAACCGTGTCTCCCGACGTTGCCGCACCTCAGACCCCTGGCACCAACACTGCAGACCTGTCTCAGCTGCCGAGAGCTTCGTCTCGACTGGCTCACCTTCTAGAAAGCAACGACGTTCCTCTCGGCTCGGAGATTCCGGACATTCGTCAAATCATCTCCGACAACAAAGCTCGTATGGACGCGTTGCACGCGCAGATCGATGTGCTACGGACAGTGATAAAAGGGCTCATCGCAGAGCGCGACAAGCGCGAGGAGCGTGTTCGACAGCACACTGCGGTCCTGGCCCCCGTCCGCCGTGTGCTACCAGAGCTCATCTAGGGAATATTTGCACTGACGCTGCCACACACCAGGCGAATCGGCCAACATACAGTAAATTGCCCCCCATGGCGTCTTGGGCATATTTGCCGGTCCTGGAGAGAAATGGCCCTGGCTGATCCGTCCCTGTGGTCGTCCATTGAATTGTCCAACAACCACTACCCTTTCGTCTTGCGCGACATCTATCCATTATCCATGATCGACACTCCGGAAATATGCTACTCGCGGTGAATTTCGAGAGTCGCAACTGTGAGGATGTTGATGAACGTCGGCTCTGGAACTTGCTCCTTCCTCACTGCGATCGTTGGAGCACCGTTTGTCTGTGTTATTCGACAGACTTTGACACCATCTCCAATCTTCTCGGTGCCGTCCGTGGCCGCATTCCTCGACTGAAGAAGTTGGAACTCGTCGCTTATGATAATTATAATCCCTTTCATCAACACAACTCATTTTCCATCGCACCGAACTTGCGCGAAGTCATCCTCTCGGACAACGACACATCGTCAGTGTCGCCTCCTCTCCACATCCCATGAGGCCAAATGACTCATTATCGCGCAAAATATCGTCCGAAGCGGCATCCCGAGATCTTAGAGGCCGCCTCCAACCTCGTTGAGTGTGACCTCGGAGGCTCGGCCTCGTCGGCGAGCCTTACGGTATCTCTGCGGATAAAATCATCACTCTCCCTCATCTTCGTCGTCTATCCGTGAAGCAGGGTGATTTTTGGTCCACCTAACAGCCCCGGTGCTAAAGGTCCTGTGTTCTCGTGGCCCGATAGATTCCCTTCTTGGTTTCTTCAACCGCTCCTCCTGTGTGTTGACGACACTCGTTTTGGAGCTCAGTCGTTCCGCCGACTCATTCGTGTTCTTGGGGACCTGCCCTCCCTGGAACATCTGTTCGTCGAAGCTTGGGATTGGGAATCGGCTGAAATTGGCGACTTTTTCACTTCCATGACAATATCGCACACTTCTTCCGACCTCTGCCCTCGTCTCCTCTCCCTCGCCTATGGCCAGTACGATTTCAATTATTTTTCTCCTGAAAACTGTCACACCCTGATGGCCATGGTTCAATCCCGTCTTCATCCAAGTTCCCCTTACCACCTGTCGTCTTTGCGATTGTTTCCATTCTCTCTCGTGCCGAAACATATCAGAGACGCGATGCCGGTGTTGGAAGATCGAGGACTCAATGTCGCCTTCTTGTACGGCGATGAAGCGAAAGCGCTCATAATTAAGGACCGTCCCTGATTTCAACCGACGAGCTTTACTTTTATTCCAGTATGTTCTTCTGTCTACCCTTGAGAATTATCCACTCATGTAGTATCGCGCACCCTAGATTTTGTTCACATCGTTGTCGGGTTTTACTACAGAGCCGTTGCCGAGCTGCATGGAGTCGGTATTAATCTTATGGATCAAGACGCATGAAAATACGCCCCGTATATTGTGCTCGTTGCCTAGCGGATTATACAAAGCCCCTGCCGTGCTGCAAAGATTCTACATTATTACTGAGTTTATAATGCGAGAGAGCTCCAGGCTGGAGGAAAAGCTTCCGTGAGAGTGGTCCAAGTTAGATATGTCTATTCTGTAGGATTTAGGCCCTCTGGAATCATCGTAAAATATTTGATGACATACTTCCATGCATGCTTCCGGTGAGAATGGCGATTCAAATTTTTAATGCTCGGTATGGACTTGCCGTTTTATTGGCTTTCTTTGAACTTGATGAAGAGAGTCTCTGAGAGGACGCTGGACCTCCGATCACCTTGTGATTCAAAGATCCAGGTGTACCATTCGAAATATGCTTACAATATAGTATTATTAGTAGCACTCCGGCTGCGCTCTTGTCATCAACTTTCACAAGCAGAACGGTTTGGGTTGAACTTTGAACATCGAACTCTAAATTTCAGGGCACTGCCAAATAAGAAATACATTAAGGCGGGGGTTGACTGACTGTTCTCGAGCTCAAGTGACAGTTTAAAAAAATGAAGGACGGAGAACAGAGGACCCGATTCATGATTATAATTCATCTGGTTGGCCAGCAGTCGGATGCTTCCTACCTACCTGCCTACCTTTGCCAGTTTCTCTTCTAATTTTCGTCCATTGTCCGGAACTTTCCGACACTGCCAATTAATGAATTCAATGATGGTGATCGCCCAATAGTATGTCGTTGTGTTCACACCTCGGCTTCGCCTCAAGCCTCGAATTACAGCGCTCGGACTAAAATTAATGGGCAAGATTTCAATTCTCATCTCATAATTACATCCACTACCGGAACTATGCCACTGGATTTGTCAACTCTCAGCCTGAGACTCGTTATGGTTGTATGTTTAGTCAGTGCTGTGCAGGATTGATGATTGCCGAGATACCCGCTTCCTTGCTTCCCACTGACGCACACGGTCTGCGCTTTACCCCCCGTCTGCTGCTTGCGCTCAGCTCGTCGCGATGTCTACAAACCAGCAGTCGCAAAATGTCCTTATGACCTCGCCGGTGTTTCGTACGCTTACCGTTTGTCTGGACCTGTGGCGAAGACCCATGATTTTTTACAGGCTACGCCGTGCTCATCGTGCTCTGCGTAGTCGTCGTCCTCTCCGCAGGCGTATGCTACCGGACGCGTGCTTACCGAAGGCGTGGGGTCGGTACCGGGTTCGGCGGACCCCAACCTACATCGTCTGCTGCTCACGATTGGGGCCCCAAGCCAAGTCTCTTCGACGTCTATCTGGACCCACCGAGTGAAAAGAGGGAGTCAAGTTGGGAAGATATCATGGTGCGTGTGCCGTCCACTCTTCCCAATACATCTTCACCGACACTTTCCGTTCAGCCTGTGTCCGCCACACGCGGAGGGCTCGACGCCTCCGGTGCCTCCGCGTTGGCCCGCATTTCCGTCATGATAAGCATGCCATTCTCTGGGCCGTTCAAGGCGCCGGAGCCACTACCTGACGACGAGATGTTCCTGCCATACTTGGAGATGGGGCTGTCGGACGCGGATGTGTTGTTGATGGACGATGATGTGTTACGATCTGACTCGAATGAGGGGTCGAAGAAGAAAGGATGATACACGAAGATTGAAACTGATGATGGACACATGATAATGTACGTTTCATGATACGAAGATGATTAAATGCAGATTTTATTCCTTATGAGACGGGATGAGATTAGTGCCTTCGATTTATTCGAGATATCGGCGCCACTTTCAAGTCATTTCACACAGCCATCTCGGAGGCACTGGCATTGTTGATCGAGTACTCCTGACCCGAGTTCGACGCGAGTTATGCGGGACGGGTTCCGACAGGGTTTCCGTTCCGGTACTCCAGAATCTAAGCTGGGATTGGTCTCCGATACTCTTGTGCGCATGCATGCCTTATCCATCCTCTTCAACCTTGTCTTGTCCACCGCCTTTTAACACATGGCGACTTTGTTGAAGGGTAGGTTCATATCTCATTTCTTTGGCTGAATATTACTGAAACTGCAAAAGGAAAGGGCGGAATTTTCCCCAGAGTGCCACAGTGACTGTCAGAACTTTTTGAGTCTGCCACGAACAATGTCAAACGAAGTGGAGACAGATATGTAGCACATGTACTTACATGGCGTTTGCGTCTTTTCACCTCCCCACTACTTATCGGCCCACCCAGGCGATCTAACTTTCATAAGAGACGGCCACCGATTACCGAATATACTTCGTTGACGGGGAACTGGAGCGTTCCGCGCCGGGAGGCCATGTTGTTCGACATGACAGCCCCAATTTCGTACGTCTCCAATTTTGTCAATCCACGAACCGCAGCAGGCGAGCGACACCCGGTCTTTTTTAGTTTTCTACCCACGCGTAATGAAATCAGTACTGTGACGTAGAACGGCTCATGCATGTACCTCCGGCGGACATAATGGGCTAGCTGGCACCATATTTTTGGAGCAAGCAAATCTGATAAATGGCAGTATCTGGCGATGTATCGGCGTATGTTAAAATAGGTTTGAGCCTGTATTTTTAGCGCAGCTAAAAATAAAGATTATGAAGAAACGCTGCGATCTGCTGCAATCCAGTTCGAATATTTCTGGACAAAGCTGGACTTGCTCTTGAGGAACACAAAGGTTCCCGGCGCGCTGTTCGAAACGCTACGTGCTCCGTTTCGTACGTCGCCGCTCTGCGTCATCTCTGGGCTGTCAGGCATCTTGGGTCAACTTCAAGATGTGATAACGTAGAATCCGGTGGTAAAGGGCTAACGTAAGACACTAACAATAATTTAGAGCAGGAAAGAGCGATTGTGTTGGCGCTAAAATTGGTTTACATATTTTTAAACTTCTTCGTTACTCAATCGCTACTCCAAAAATTGTTCGATAAGCATCTGCGGTCATGGGCATCCGGTTTCTGTCGAGGGATTTAAGATTTCAACGGATGAGACTGGCGACGAAGTTTAACTGCGGTAAACAAAGGCAAAAGGTGATGGGAAGTCAAATTGTCGGCTGACACCGGTACCCTGGGCCAGTATGCTTGTTTTCAGCTAAAAAGAAAAAAGAGTCCCTCGGGCGTTGCGTGTGATTGAATTCGTATTTGAGACGTTAGCACACCAATCGGTTGAAGACGCCTGAATGCAATATATTCCTAAACCGGATTCGGGAGTTTTGATCGGCTCAGTCGGTCCGATCCACCACACAACTACAAACATTCGAATCTCTCCACCATCAACACACCGCGACCAGTGAGCCACACTCGGGAACCGACGACTTAGGGCCTTGTGCTGATCCATTACAGGACCTACGATGCCCCCTTCTGGAAGCCCATTAGCTCTCCAGGAACTCATCGACTACTGTATCGACTTCCTCTTTGCTTCGGCTGCGGACCTGAAGGCATGCGCTCTTGTCAGCCGGTCTTGGACCCAAACGGCCCAAATGCACCTGTTCAATCACATCGTTCTCGGATCCCCAGGATATACCTACGGTGAAACGAGATTGCTTGCCTTAACTCGCGCGCGATGTGGTCGTCTTTTCGAAGCATTCGCGAGTTCACCAAGGCTCGTTGGATCCATCGAGTCCCTCCAGATCTACCTCGATACGGTGCCTATCGATGTTTTGACCACAATCTCGCAATTGCCTTTTATTCATCTCCGGCGCATCGTCGTGTCGGGTAACTGGGCCGACCAGGACATAATCCTCGCGATTCAAGAGCTTTTCAGCGTTGGAACACTGTCCGAGCTCTCCATATCCGGAAATTTCTACTCGCTCTCGCAATTCAGGATGCTTTTGGCGCACTGCTCCACGAATATAACGGACGTCGCACTCTGCAGTATCCGGATCACCCCCGCTATTCATCCATTAGTTGGTCTTCATCCTTCCGACCGAAGGATCGTGCTGAACAGCCTGGATCTCTGGTGGTCTGGTGGTATCCACGACTGGCTCAATTCGGACGACTGTCCGTTCGACTTTTCGAATCTCAAACGTTTGCGTTTGAACGAAAACACATCCCTGCTTCACTGGCCGGTCTTTGCTTCCTGCATTCCTCGCATCGAACACCTCCAATTTCAATCCCATCCGATATCTGTGAGTCCCGTTCGTCGGCGGCCCGGTATCTTGGCTAATGCACACCACGCAGGACTCCGCACTCATCGATCTCGCCCCATTCACAAACCTGAAATCCATTGAAATTTACATGGAATATAAGGACGATATATCCCCAGCGTTGGCCACGCTTTCGACCATGGCGCCCGCGAATCAGATACACACCATCCGTCTGCGGTTACCGCATGCGAGCATCCCGAACGCTGCTTTGGGAGCGGAAATCGACACACAGCTCGTCGCACTCCCCATGCCGCTTCTGAACGCAGTTGAATTGGTATATAGTTCACCCCTGCACGGACTCCCCGCTGTCGCAGAAAACCTCCCACTCCTGAATGCGCGCAAATTGGTGCGCGTATATGGCTAAAGTTCGCCCTCCTTTTGGAACATACGGATGGAACATTTCTAATTTCTGATTCTTGTAGCGTTTTTCCCAGTGGATGCCACAGCACAATCGTGGAGCTGCCATACAAAACGTTTAGCGGGAGAACTGCGGGCGCCGCCAGGTCTATTATGACACCCGCGTAAGCCCGACGTGAATGCGGAGTGTTCGGACTCCTCGTGTGCCGGCGGCAGCTTGTGAACGGCAGAATTTCGGTATATGCACGTACAGGAATACAATTCATTTTCGCGTAAGTGGCGCGACTTCTCTGAGCATCCTGCTACATATCACATCATCGACGTCCTGGCAGGGTGAGAAAGCTCCTAGATAAGTAAATTGTTACTGAGATATCTTGCAGAGAAGCACCCTTGAAATACGGGGCGCAACCCGGATATTAAACAGATACGAAGATGGACCAGTATTTCTCCAAATCAACATCGTGAAACCCCGCTTTTGAGATACTTCCAATCAATCTTCGGCAGTTCGGTGCGGATTCGCACACCGTTGATTCTTCTGATGATTGACTAGTTGACGTCATGACCTTTCTCGGCGGGACCTATTTTTCTGGAAGCCGATGTAATAAAGACAAGTCAAGTCGCTTTCTGTGTGTGTGTAATTGATGTTCTACAGCTCCTTTTACCGATATGATTACCAAAGTGCTTCAGCTATTCCAAAAGATTATAAGCAGATTACGGTCTAGGTCGCAAAGTTGATGCTGCCGGTCCCGAACGTTCTGGAAATTTCCCTTCCCACGGAATCCCACCACCGCCTTTGCGATTCGGGCAATTTTCTCATTTCCACCATTGGAAGCTCCGAACATTTTCTTTGGCGATAGCGCTCAGGTACCTCACACGCTCTCTGTTGTGATCTTTCGGGTCACCTCGGTTTCTGGTGCCGTACACGCGCATCAGGAGTTCCGTCCACGAAGCCGCAATAAAAAAGTTATGTGGCGATCTTCGTGAGCCGTCCGCGGTCTTCTGGCTATTCGCGGCCTTCCTCCATTTTGGAAGTTTCAAACCAATTCGCACGCAAAAGTCAAAATTATATCGGTGATGGAATGAATATCCACATTTATCTTATCTTCCACCCCGACCCATCTAAAACTAAAGTCCATATTCGGTGTTCCCTAAATATAAGTGGACTCATCTTCCCCACTAGGAGTTTTGCCTGACAATGTGACCACCTCTGGCCGCCATATCTGGTGCTGTCCTGCCACAGTTGCGCCACAGTGTCACTGTGCAGCCTGTCAATGCCAGGAGACCCATGGACACACCGGAGTCCAATGGACGGCCTCCCAGAGAAGCCGAACGAGGATACACCTTTCTAGCGCCGAAATGATTCTGCGCAGCGCGCGCCGCATCAGTCGGCCGACAATAAACTCATACTTTCGTAATTTCTTCAGGTCTTTGAAACATGATCTTATGCACATGCGTGGATTGGTTGAGGGACCTGTGCAGCAAGGTTCGAATATTCCCGTTGTCTAGAGTCTGGTCCGTTCGCCCGCAGAACACGCTTCGCACGCGAGCTCTAGGCCCCAGCTATCCCCTCCAGCACTGTGTACTTGGTAACTCCTCGGACGCCGTTGATGCCATGTCTCAATCCCAGTTTGATCTTGATCTGGAGATATGATTCCTGCTGCCGCCATCGGTAAAAACACTTCTCCCTCGCGGTGCCTGACATGTGATTCTATTTGTGGCTGGACGCTTCCAGACAATGGTGGACCGAAGAGTTTTATTTCTGTCGGCCCATTTTTACCAATTGAACGTTCTTTGGAGGTGCCTGGCGTGCGCCGCCCAGGCACGGGATGACCATTTCGCGGTCTTCCCTGGAGTGGTCAAGCCATAATCGAAATCCTAATCTTCGCCCTCTCACGCGTTCCATCTTTCCCATCCTTGATCCTTGAAATAGCGACGCCTTCTTCCATCCCGCCCCGGAAATCCGGCTTCGTGTATGTTCTTCACCTCCGCAACCAACACTGACGTAAGCTCTATTCCACGGATCCGTTATTTGTATGATTGTCTACCGCAACTAGTCTAGCTCTATAAAAATAGGATGGCCGCTATCTCACCACATAATCGAGATCTCCCTCCATTCCCCGTCTATACTTCTAGCCTGAATTCAGCATGCCCCACACAGAAAATGCGTCCTACGTTACACACAGCGCACTTCGTATGTGCCTCCCGCCTCGTTCGAGCCCATAGTACATACGCTCATCCCGGACGCATCAGATATCCGGGACATCACCGATGCACACCGCGTGCTCGAGGCCGTCCGATTGAACATTCTCCCCCTCATCAAGCGGCGGCTCGCACACCACGAGCGGGCGAAGCTGCGGAGCGGCGACGTCTTTGTATGGGAGGAATCAGAATACGAGGACGGCTTGGTCCGCTGGACAGAGGGGCGCCGATGGTGAATATGGTCAAGCTGTTTAATTCAGATTTTGATCCAGTGCTTTCCTGCTGCTCAGGTCGCAAAGTAAAATGCGCGGAGACTGTCTCTTCTACGAAGAAAAGATAGAGACAACATTCGCAGAGAGACAGGCTAAGGCTGCTCGACGGTTCGTTTTATCACAATCTTCAGTTACCTTCATTAATTCCTTGTCGTAGCGCTATGAAGGCGTCCGAGTCGCCCCAGCCAATTCCGGCGCCTCCAAGGCGGAAGGACCGCCCCTCCAAAGTCGGCGGCCTCACCAAGCAAACGTATTCTGTGACAGTTCAGCTGCCGGGCGCTGCGGCGACCAGGAAATGGCACGTTGTTGCGTACTTCTCGGTATGGTTCTCACCGCGTCCATTTTATGCTATGTTTCTCATACCCACAGCAGGCCCGCGATGCTGCCGATCTTCCGGTGGTAGAAGACTACGACTATCTGAGAAATATCCGCGTTCCCAGCGGCGTATTCGTCAACAGTAACCGGGCGGTTAGCGGGAGCCTCGAGCGGTTTCCTCCACCTCTCCAACTCATGATACCGGGTGGCGGAAGTCCTTCCTCCACCGAAGGATCACTGTCGCCGGTCATTAGGACTGACGACTGCGAGCTGGAACACTTTCCGGCAAACTCGCCGCAGTTTCCTGGGCAGGCTCTTCCTCCTCTTTCTCCCTCACACTCATCGATCACCCTCCCCTCCTTGTCTTCGCTGGGATATCTGCCGCCAAGACAGACAAGTTCACCGACAGCATCCAGACTATCGTCATACCGTAGTCATTATCGGGCCATTTGCTCGGACGATCGTCGTGTCCTCGACAAATTCCGTGTTGTAATCTAGTTTACAATCAACCAAACATTTCTCGTACTACGTCGAATTGGATGGTTGAACCCTCATTCTACGACCTAGTACTCGTATTTAAAGCACTCGAAAAATCGATGTGTCGGGCTAGCTACCGGTAGTGTGATTGCCTTTCAAATAAGCTCGTTACGGCGCCGGCTATTCAAACAATTTGCGCAATGTGAGAATTGTGGGCTGGGTGTGGTTTTAAGACAACCTCCGTGGGTCCAATGTTGAACCACTTGCAGCGCTTGGCCTTCGTCCTCGTGGCATTTCTCCGGCGCTCGTCTCGGTCATTAGCCCAATATCCGCCCACGCCAAGGAAATTCAAGCCCTCAAAGATACCCGGAAGTGGGAAATCTTCCCGGGAATCCCAACAATTTTTCAACCGGCTTGGCACGTTGCTTGTCCAGCTCAGCAAAAGCAAATTAGATTGATCCGTAACCAGTACGGAAAGTTAGATCGTGCCGTGGGCGCGGTTCTACCAGCTCAACTGCTCTCGCGACAAATCTTCTGCCTCATTGATAATCTATTCTATTCCGCCGCCGGGCGGGGTCCTGATCAGCCGGACATCGTGGAATAGTACGGATGCGATTGTGGTTGCAAGTAGCCATACATTTTTCCATGCTCGTCTAGCATTATGCTATATCACTCTCAGCGTTCCCGGATGCGAACGGGAACAGGAATACAGGCCGACAGTCCGTTTTCGAACACATCGCGAATTTGCTAATAAAAGTGGGTTGACATGGTTGAGTTTCACTTGACAAAAGTGGACATGGCTTACCTCGCCAGGAGCCAAATCTTCTGCGATGTACGGTATACCACCCATGAAAGCATTTTTCACACTGCCATTCCACGATATCTCACACTTATCAGCGCGCGAAAGGGGGCGTGGGCAGCAACCGGCTATCTGTTTTTTCTTTGGTTGGCCCACTTCTGCATATGACCAGATTCTAACCTGGCACCTGGTAGACAAGGCTAATGTAGGAAACAAGCTAACACCATATTTGGCGCAGGAAGGCACTGGGGCCTGCGATGTGTCGGAGCTAAAATTGGTTTAAGTATGCATCTATTTTTAGCCGCTGTCTAGAACTTGTGTTAAGGATCTCCTCGCATGCAGGCAGGAGATGTCAGTGATGACACTACCGACCCAGTATATTTACATAATGGGGTTGCAGTGGGGCTAAAAACAAAAAAAAAAACGTTCGAAGTGGAGTTATAAGGGTAGGAATCTAAGTGAGAACGCCAGTGTGATGTAACTCTGTGAAAAGGAAAATTTGTTCTCGTATTCCCGGATTTGAAGACTCTCACTCACCTAGTCGCCTGAATTCCTAAATCAAACATGAGTGGTCGGCCCACTCGGTCCGGTGCACCACTCAACTTGTTCCCAACGCCCACCCAACATCCACCAATCCCTACCAGTGAACTGATGGGAAACACGGTAACGGCGATCACACATTGACCAAAGCTCTTTGAGTGGTCCTCAGACTAGCCACTGGTCTTGCCGATGTTTCATATCGCGATGATCATCTTTTTCTGCGAGACGGTCTCGTACGTCTCTCTGTCCTAGCTGGGATGAGCAGCAAATACTCGAAGCTCCATGCTCTCGCGATTCCGGGTGCATGACGAAGTACAACAGGCGTTCATTTCTAATTGGACACGACTTAGTAAGTATGCGCCTGCTACTGCAGCCGACGTACCCCCTGCCGCTGGTATCTATCATGGAACATTTCTGATTCTTGTTTTCCGACAGCGCCAGGTTTTAGATTCGTTCTTCCCAGGAGCCACAGCACACATGCCATGGAGCGCAATGAAGACATAATCAAACGTGGAGATGCATAAAACGTTTTGTGGGAGAACTGCCAGCCCGGCGTCCGCCGTGTCGTAGATTATGGCACCCTGCCGTGAACGCTCTGTATTCTTCTCCGTGGGCCGGTGGCAGCCTGTGAACGGCAATGACGGGATGACAATTCATTTCGGGGGCCGGCGGGAGGTGCAAGGATGATGGTTGTCGCCACTTATCTGAGAGGTATCTCCTAACCATCACGTCCTGGTGGGAGCGGGTGGGAAATGGGTTCAAGTTGATACGACATGCCTCCGAACTTCCACTCACTTTTCAGCGTTCAACAATACTTCATAGAATCGAGGTAGCCACCACAGTCCACGCAGGCTTCTTCCCCTTCTCGTCATATGAAACTCCCCGGCTCGCCGCCGCCTCGGACCTTCAAAAAGTTCAACTACAAATACAATACCTCCGAACCTTCGCCCGTTCGTCAACCCGTGTTCCATCTATGTAATGGAGGCGATCACCAGCGTCCACGAAGGCGTCCTTGCCGCCGTATTGTTCGAATATATATATAACAGCAGGTCGTTGAGTCCTTCTTTGCACACAAGCATGACCGAAGGACACGATCTCCATGGTCCACGAAGGTCTTTCCTTGTTTTTTTTTGCGCATATAACAGCGCAAAGGAGAGAACGGAGTGCGGAAAAACGCCGACCTTGAACTTTCACTCGTCGGTCTGTCAAAAATACACTTGAAAATAGGCCACATGCCTCACTGCGTTCCGACCGGTCCTAAACATAGCCTAACCAGACCTAAACATAGGGCTAGCCGGAGCTAAACATAGCCTGGCTAGCTTCGCTTAGCTCTGCGTAGCCTGTGTCTAGGTCACCTATACTGTCACCTAGCATCAGCTAGACATCGGCTATCAACAGCTAGGCACATGGACTAGACACGGCTACGCAGAGCTAAGCGAAGCTCATTTCTGTGGTTAGGGCCGGTCGGAACGCAGTGCCTGCGGAACGATTCGAACCTCGATTCAAGATCTCTATCCAATAACCAAGTTCGAAGGGAAGACGAAGGAGGCCCAGTAGCGGATGCTCCGCGCCTGCACCAGACACCAAATTTCGCCTGTATTATCACCGCAGCATCCACCCGTTCGATTCGGGTGAGTTGAAATTCAATGCTCGTTGATCCAAGCCTAGAACTATGACACCAAGGTCCGGTAGCGGATGGTCCGCACTTGCGCTCGATAGCCAATCTACGAACATGTTAGCAGGGACGCCCGTTCGATTCGGGCTCTGACCATTTGCGGCGGCGCGGCGCGTCCTCGGTAGCTATGAGTGCGTAGAGCAGGAAGCTGAAGCGTGAGGATGGAGACCAAGTCCGGTGATTATATGGGAATTGGCACTCGGTGCGTCGTAAGGAGAAAGCTACGGACTCGGAGGATAGGGAGTGGAGGAGATAGCGGTCTAGGCGAGGATGAGGACGAGGCGGAGGCGAGTGACGACGGTGATGGAGTCATTGTCATTGGAGTTCTGCGCACGTCCGGACGATGGACTCGACGGAAGAGGGAGGAGGAGCGGGAGGACACGAGGAAGACATGCCTTCCCTCTTCGACATGTTCCAGGAGGAGGCAATGAGCAGGGGCAGGAGACTCGAGACTCGATGGGAAAGTAAGAGGTGCGACGAGAAGAATGGGACTTGCGACGCTAATATCTCGCTTAGCTCGCTTACACTTAGCGTTGCTTAACGATCAAGAATGGGACTCGGAGAGCGACGCATCAGATGATTTTAAACTCCGCTGCGTAGGTGCCGCAAGCGCCGAATCCACAACGCAGTGGACCCAGCGGCGAGCGTGCACCGGGCCCAGCGGAGGGGTCTGCGGGCGTCTCCCCCGTGTAAGATGTAGCCAAAAAAATTTGTAATTAGCTGTTAAAACAAAGAAAATTGAAAAGGCCTCGCGTCAGCGAAAAAGGCCCCTGCCAACGGAAAAGGCAGCGCCGATGAAAGGGTGGGGCCTGGGGGCCTTTGGGACCGGCCGTGTAATCCTACCTACCTACCCCAGCATGCCGATCACTTGCTGAGATTGACGATCAATTGATGGCAGAATCGGTACGCCGAGTTTCACTCCCAAAAACAGTTCGATTCATACGCGAGAAAAAGAAAGGACGAGCTACATGAAGGTGCTACCGAGACAGTGGAAAATACTAATTACATAAATTATCCGGGCCCGGATGGAAACATACCATACTTACGCGTCGTGTTAATAGGATCTAGGGAATTGTAGGGACAGATCTAAGGTAAAAAGGGATGTATGGAAACAAGGAAAGTGGGGCAACGGCGGTGAGACCGGCGCTGGTGGGTGCCAGTGGAGATGGATGGAATTAGGTCTTGCGAGCTTTGGAGGCGGCGAAGAGCGCGTTGAACATTTTGTTCCTAAAAGCCACCGTAAGAAAAGCGAAATGACGGAGCGAACAATAAAAACGCACAACTCCTTGTTCATCGCGACCTCGGTAGTCCCGGCCATCCTGCCGGCTCTCACCTTGAGCACGGCGGGAAGCTCGTTGAAAGTCGCGAGGAATTCCACCCGTGCGTCGCTGCAGTGCCCACCGGACCGATTCTTATGCACATGGCGCTTCAGGCTGTCGGGGCGCGAATACGTTTGGGGGCAGCCGTCGCACGAGAGGCGCTGGGGGATGTGCACCCTGATGTGCCGCCCCATGTCGGCAATGCTGCTGGTGCGCTGCGTGCAGCCGTCGATGTTGCACAACATCCCGCGGCCTAGGAGCGTGCAGCCCAACTCGGACAGGTGCTCGTAGTGCGCGGGCACACCGCGAACTGCAGCAGGCGGATCGGCGCAACCCAGGAGAACAGGGACTGCAGCGGGGACGTCAGAGGTGGGGGAGGCGACGGCGGCTTGCTTTGTGGCCCGGGGCCCAGCGGTGCGCACGGCCTTGCGCTTCTTCGACGGAGAAGCAGCAGTGGCGGGCGCGGGGGTTGGGAGCGAAGCGGCACGGCAGGTGGACGGTGGAAGGGAGACCTTGAGGGTGACGCGACGCGGCAAGGGGCGGATAGCGCGCGCGCGTGTCTGGAGCTTCGGGCGCTCTTCGAAGTCGGAATCCAGCGCGTCGTCGTCCCCATCCGAGTCGGAGTCGGACTCAGGCTCGGACTCGTCACCCGACTCGTCGTCCTCGTGCGCGGCACCGGCGACCTGGAGGGCCAAGAAGGCCTCGGCAGCGTCCTCGAGATCGGCATCGTGGACCGGCTCGAGGGGGAGGGGAGACGGCGGCGGCGTTGGGATACGGATGAGGAGCTTGGGGTCGACGCACACGGCTTCCATCTCTTGGACAATTGGGTGGCGGTAACCAGGTGCCTGCCAGCCCGAGCGCTCGAAACTGAGCCCCATACTGTACGGGGCGGTGGGAATCCGAGCGGGGACGAGGCGGCGCACTTCGCGCTTGCTGTCGACGTCAATGGTGCCGATGGTGTCGATGGTGTCGGGGTCGGGATTCATAAGAAAGTCCAGGGGCACCATGTAGATGCCGTCCACACAAGAGGTGGCGTCGTGAACGTCATACTGACCCAAGGGTACGAGTATCGATGGCTCGAAAGGCGGGGGAATGTCAGGGAGTTCGACGCCGCAGCTGCGGAGCGCGTCAAGGATGGTCGCGTCGATGCCACTGGGGTCGGAAAGGGGGGCGGAGATGGACGTGGTGGTGTCGAGAATCGCGAGGACGGAGGGGGTGTCGTCAAGGATGGACATTATATAGTAGAGAAAGGTTGAGTGGCACAGAGCGGGTATAGTGGAAGTGGGAAAAGGGACGATGAATTGTCGCAGACAAAATGCAAGGTCAGAGGGGAATGGAGGAACAGCACGCGGAGAGCTCGCCTTTAAGTAGTGCCACGGTCAGGGAAATTGCACCGACGACAAACAATGGAGGGCCACTGAGGAACTGACGGCAACATACCGCAAGTAGAATGGTAATGGTGGCCTGAGCCGAAAGAGGGAATTCACCGCTTTGGTTCCGTGGACCTACAATGCATTATGTATGGGTCCCATGTGGAGCTCCAGGGTTTTGTAGGGTGCACCTGAAGAGTGCCATCGCCACGTGGGCGTGCAAGCTCTAGAGGACAAAGGATTTCTCGGCACCGGTACGCGCGGGCGATTGGTTTGCGACTGGGCCAATTGCGACGCGTTTTTCTGAGCCCGAAGGGTGAGATTCAAAAAGTCAAGACTGAACGCTTTTATGAATCAGTATACCTACCATCTGTTTGAGATTATAACATGTGTTGTAGACTGGGTGGAATTTGCCCGACAACCATACCGCAAATGTCTCCAAAAAGCGTTCTATAAAACATGAGAATCAAAACAACGTCAAAAGTGAGAACGTACATATGACCTCCTTCGCGCGGTAGTAGCATAACAGATATGACAATAAACTGAGAATACCCCAGGCAATTACGCCATGCGCACCAATTCTGGATGCCTCGTTCCTTAATGCAGTTGGCGTCTGACCAACAGTCAGAGTATAAAACGGAGTCACCGTGCTGCTGAACGTAGTCGTCACCGTCTGCCTGCCGTCTGGCCAGTCTTGCGACACACAAGTGCCCCCACCGTTGCCGTCGATCGTACACGTCTCCAGAACACCAACGCGTCTACACCATCTACCCCAGTGCTTGGAAGTTTCGAGTATCGATAGACGGACGCATCTGCAACTAGGGTTGCTGCGGAAACAAGATTGGACTTATCGGCTGGTGCGTAGAACAAAATCCGCACCCTAAAGCGTTTGAACGGGAATGGGCGCGGTGATTACTAATGCGTAGCGGGAAACTCGACATATACCGCGACAGTTTGAATGATCTTCTACATACGTTGTAGCCCCATTTGCTCCAACGCCACTCGCACTGAGCGATCGCCGATACTGCGTTCATGGGATATCCGTTGGGCGGGAAACCGAAGAGAGCAACCGTTTCAGCATGCACGGCTAGATGGCTTGAGATGATTGCAATACGATGATATCTGAAGAATTACATACCAAAGGCATGAAAAACCAGGAGCGTGAAGGTCATGGTCTTGAAGAGAAAAGGCCGTGTCAATCGTGATTAGCGCTGCTGGCCTCGTTGCATCTGCGCGGCGCTTTCACCGCGTGGTCCCAACTAGATATGAAGATTCCGCGGCAGAAAAATCCAGCGAACACTCCTCCGGTTTAAAGGCAAAGTAAGACAGTCGAATACAGAAAAGCAAAGACATCAGGCGGAAGTTATTTTGCCAAAGGCCTCCACGCCAAACAATCCTAACTGTCACGTGTTGGGTCGGATAATCGAATTTAGAAGGGAAAGCGGAACAATCCGATACACACCCACTGTTGCGCCATCAGCGCACCGGCTCAACGTTCGACCTTCAACCTTCAATGCCGGGGGCCATGTAACGAAGGAACCGTGATCCACGAGCGCTTGCTTGCCTCCTTAACCTTTAAGAGCAAAGGCGAAACGGCACGGCGGAGTGCTGCCAAAATGGGGGAGGGAAGGGACAGGCTTCCAGAGGAAATTCAGTATGCCTCTAATATTACATACCTACACAGCAAGAGCAGCAAAGCAGAACTGATTGAGCACAGAAACGCTAGCGAGTTCTTGGCCTTCTCTTCGTTGTCCTCAAATATATATATATGCGACCGTCCAAATGCCTCCGGGAGGATTCGAACCTCCGCCTCCTCGTTACACTTCCTGGTCTTTTTCGCACGGAGTCTAGGCGACCGCCATGGTCCACGGAGGCGTTCTCCCTCTTTTCTCGCCCTAATATATTCGGGACGGTTTTTGAGTAATATCAAGGAAAATGATACTCGATGCAGAGGAGAAAAGCAAACAAAGATTCGAATCTCCTCTCCTTCTCCTATGTGTAAGACCGAGGAAAATTGAGGTGATAATCATGGCCCAGGAAGGCTGTTTTGTTATTCGCACCATAATGAGTGCACCGATGAGGAGTGCGGGGGAGTGCAGAAAAATTGGGTGGAGCAAAAAATAATAAAGCGCCCCGCCTTCTCCTCGTTGGATCTTCAGAAAATAAACTGGAACACTATTGCCTCCGGGGGGATTCAAACCGCCTCCTCCTCGTTACCAACTTATTTTATTTTATAGCCAGACGGAATCGAGGTGACCACCGTGGTTCACGGAGGTGTTCTTATCTTTTTCTCGCTCAAATCTTACAAGGAGTTTTAGAACAAGTAAGAAAGACCCCAGATTCCGGACGTTGCATAGTAATCTGTCGTCCTTTTTCAACTTAAAAAATAAATATATGAATATTAGAAGCTCGTCTATCCAATCCCAGAACTACACGGACCAAGGTCCGGTCGCGGATTGTCCGCACCTGCACTCGATGCTGCCTGTTTGTTGCATGATTTATTTGGTGGTAATAAGGTTGAGGTTTGGTTGAATCAGATGCTCGATTATTCGATTGTTGAATTATATAGACCAAGGCTCCGTAGCGGTTGGTCCGCACCTGTATCCAATAATAATGATATCGTAGTCTTACGCAAGAGCTGTCCTTTCGACTCGGGCCTGGGCGATAGCTTTCTCTTGGGTCCCTTTTTACATACATAATGTGTTTGGTGGCAAGGTTGAATTGAGTTGAATCTTAATTAATGAGTTAGATGATCGTTTTCCAAAAGCCTAGAACTACGAAACCGAGGCCTGGTAGCGGATGGTCCGCGGCTGCACCCGATAATAAGTAATAATATCGCAGTCTTATGCAGGAGCCGCCCGTTCGATCCAGGCACCGGCCATGGCGTGTTCCTCTCTTTTTTCAATTTATTTGGTGGCGAGTTTGAATCAGATGTTCGTTTATCTAAGCCCCAAACCACCGAAACCAAGCCCAGGCGCGGATTATGCGTAGTAATCATGGAGGAGTCGCCCGTTCGATTCGGGCATTGGGGCATAGGCTGATGGCCGCCGGTTTCCTTTTTTTTTCTCTATGTATTGTCCACCGGGCTTGTTTGGTCCAGTCGGTTCGTTGTGCGTTCGTCCATTTTCTTAATATTTCGCCGGGATCGTCCTCGTGGACGGATCGTATGGGAGCAGAATCGGATCGCTCGTAGGATGGCGGATCATAGAAGGGTAACCCGCCGAGTATAGCGGGAAGTGGAGGCGGGCATGTAGGGCGGCGCGTGAACGAGAGAACAAGGGCGTGGTAAGGGGAGAAGGATAGCGTGTCCTGCGAGTATAAGGAAGAGAGCGGAATCGCACCCTACGACTCACACCAAATGAACGCGCACAAGACAATAAAAATGCCACGCCGCCACGAGCGGGAGATATCGTTCCTCCGTTTATATTAGTTCCATTTCCCTACGCCGCCGGGGAGCAGATAAATATGGCGATCTCTACCACATATATAACTTGATCCATTTCAACACTGTGGAATATATAGTAACGGCGCGACCGGCCAGCCCGCATACATAGTCAGGTGCGGCGGGTTTGATGACCTAGTCCCGAGCTCGCGTCCGATCGTGACGCATCCGCAGGGGACTGGAGTCAATTTTGCATTGCATGAATTATGTGCGTCCGGAATGTGAGCTAGTGATAGTTGGACACAAATGAACGATGAGTGTTCATTTCAGTGACAGGGTGAGCATTCAAAGCCGATCGCCAGCTGGTCGAGGCGTACGGACAATAGAATTCGCTGTAGTCGCCTTGGAACGGATGCCCTTGCGGGCATACTCGCTAGCGAGGTTTTCGAGATCGCTGCGCCAGAATTTTCGGTCCTCATTTGTGCCTGGATACAGTTTCCGAACGGCGGCTTTAATGTCGTCCACGACTTATTGGCATCGCTAAACTCTGAAAGTATCTTCCATACGTCCTGGTCCGCCACGCTGAGGAGGCGCGTGGCATGCGGCTTTTTCCCGAACTTATTAACACAAGTGAACCGACCTTCAAAGTTCGCTCACCTAAACACATTCTGTCTAAACGAGTAACCACCGCTCTCCGCCAAGCGGATCGTATAAGCGTACTGCAGATGACTCGGCCAAGTTTAGGAGGGGTCGGAACTCAATGAACATGCTCCGGAACAACTTTCGAACAACTGTTTAAATTCCTCTGAATTCGTAATCAATCCGTACTACGTTCCTGTACATCCGGCTTCAGATTTCAGCAGTGCAGTTAACTACCGGGCCGATTCCACAAAAAATCCCGCAAGAGCAGTCCTTCGTGCAGGTGGCATTGGCTGCGTGCCCGGCTTCTAGCTTAAGTTTACCCTCATCGTCGCAGAAGTATCCCACATCGGCGCACTCGAAGCCTTGGCAAATGTCACTAGTGTTGCACTCTATGACAAAGTTACAGCCCGGCGGCGGGGGTATCTACCCAAAAGTCAGTAATAAGATGGGAGGACTTTGATGGGGGCGGGGCGTACGGCGCGAGCATCGAGCGCGGATTCATCCGGGCTAGCTGTGGGCTGGGGAGCCGTTAGTTCCTCGGACCATGTATAGGATGTTGACATGCACGCACAGTAGCGACCACGGTGGCGATGAAGGGCAAGAGGAGAGCCACAGTGAATTTCATCGGTGGGTTGTTTGCCTTGAATGAATGTTGCTGCGACTTGCGACTCGTCAGCTTTTATAATATTCCGCGTCTTTGGACGCACGGGGAAGTTATCTTTGTCAAAAAAAAAATCTATGAAGTGCCGTGAATCTGATGAATATTGCGGGAGTCCCGCTATGTCCATCAGATTTACTCGGTGGCCGGTGGTACTCCATCAGGGCTGCTTCGGTCAGTTCGAACATAAACGAGGTGCACAACTGTCACCGTCGGGGAGGTATCCAAGTCATCTAAACCTGTGGCTGACCAGGCGTGCAAGCTGGTCATCGAAACTGAAACAGGATGAAACTAGAGACGGAGATATTGCGTAATTTCGTTCGTTTAGATGCGTCTTCACCAAAAATCTAGAAAAGCAGAAAAGGAATGTTTCGTCCCATTTCATTTGTCCGGGATCCCGACGGGCGCAATTCCGTAAATAGTGGCCTCCGGATCCAGGAAAGTAATGGATACCGGCGGAATTCAGTAAGTAGCGGCCTCCGGATCCAGGTAAGCAGTGGAGACCAAGTTGACTGGAAACGCAACTCACATTACGTGTTTGAATAGAGCGAGCAACTGAATATTGCGGCTACGCTTGTTTATTCGCCGTTTCATGGGCACCTACGTAGTTTAGTCGACGGAGCAGAATTTTGTGGGACGTATGGGATATGATCCATGCCCACAATCACCAGATCAGGGCCCGGTAGCGGATGGTCCGCACCTGTGATTAATAGAGTTATAGACGGGCGCTATAATCATTCGCAGGAGCCGCCCGTTCAATTCGGGCACCGGACTTCACCGGTAGGAACATGCGAGTTTTCGGATGAATGAATGCGGTGGTGGGGTGAATGACATCCACGTGGCCGACAAGCTCTGAGGGGAGGGAGACAGAGAGCGTGCGTGTGATATTATTCGTCAGTGACGGATGCAAGAAAATCTCGAACTGTGCACCAAACAGTTCGTTCGCTTGAGAGACTGGGAGAGAGATTGAAACCCAATCTCCGTTGGGTGAGATGATGGTAGACGTAAGGTTGTTCGCCGATGTGAAGGCATCGAAAGCAGAAACTGTTTCCGGGGAAGACTCCACAAAGGCTTTGACCTTGGGATTCATGATGAGACGAAATCGTATAATGACAACAACAGACGAACCTCGGCCATCGACAGCCACTGGCGGAACTCGGAACTCCCGGGGGTGGCCAGCAACGTCACTTTTTCCTCAAGACCAGCCAAATTATTGGAAGTCAGGGCCACGCGGAGCGTGAGCAGGTCGCCGGGAGGCGCTGGGCCGTGGCTGATGAATCCGTTGGGCGCGGTCGAGCGGGTCTCGTGCAATACAAGGTTGCCGGCAGACGCTACTACGGCTAGCAAAAAAACAGTGAGGAATTTGCGGAGGATCATGGTCGCGGCGCAGAGAGATGGTGATGGGACGAAACAGGAATCAGAACCAATCATACCGTCAAATTTATGCGAGTCCGTTCTGCGGGATGACATGCCCGCGGGATTTTGCCGCCGTTCTGGCGAAGGTCGTGGGGCTGTGTTTGATCACAACGATCCTCGAACGAGAACCATACGATGATTCGGACTCGTGCTGAAGTCCCGGGAAATCCTAGGACATGGAAGTCTGCCGTGTTGTTGAATTTATACCTCGTATTAGTATACTAATCATTAGTTAACCGGCGCGCTGCGGGGATACATCACGTACATACGTGTATGTGGGATCGCGGCGGCCGTTGCGAAGATGTCGTTGAGTTGTATTTGATTGTGCTCACGCCGGTGGAAGAATTCCGTGCGTCTAAGTTTGCGGTTGACACTGACAGGATTCGGAAAAGCAAACAAGACGAATCGCTTACTTTGAACGCAATGGAGTTTTCCGTATATTCAGGGTTTGGTTCCCATCCTCAAGTTTCAGGATGAGCCAGCGCTGGCGCCGGTTGCAATTTGAGGGAGCCTTGGCTGCTGAAGAACTTCAAGCGGCACGGAAGCGGAATGCTTCGGGAGCTTTCCTCGGGCCGAGATTGTTTGTCAAGGCTTTTCCTTTTTTTACGTACTTCTCCTTACTGCCGCGGTTTTGGATGAGATAACACGGCTTCGATGTGAAGGTATGTTACCCCGTTCGGTCACTGGCCATTACGGACGTAGGCTTATCAGATTGTATTACACGTGGAGATCGAATCATCGCGACCCCGGGTCCTTCCACTTTCACGCCGCGATGCCGCGTTGGGACGCGTCGATGGGACCTCGCGTTCCGGACTCTGTCGTGTACAGCGAATGGCGCCCATCTATTACCAGTAAGAAACGTAAAAACGCCATGGTGGAGTCGGAAGACCCCGTTGGAATCAAGGATGAACCTCCTAAGAAAAGGGTACGGACCGAAGGCGAAGGACTTGCGACCGTACATGGCGAACGGTGAGAGGGTTCAGCGATGTCGAGTGGGGCTTATATTGGACAGTTTCAATCATAGTTGCGGATACGACGCCATTCTCACCGTGTTGTGTAACCCATGGTCAGAACAGCCAGATATGTGGACTCATTATTTCAGCTCGATGAGTTTTTTGTTGGCTGAGTTCTCAGTAAATACGCGTTCCAGGTATGAGCGTAAGATCACCTTGGAAGAGGCGCGCAACGCGGTGCGACGTAGCCTGCACAGGCAAGATTCTGGGTCCTTTCCTTATAGACCAAACCCAACTTCCATCGACAGTCCTTTAGGTTCATCGAGGCATCCGTGCCTAAGTATTTACTTACGTAGATGAATATCAAATTGTTAAAATGGCGTACATAATGTTTCCAGTCAAGTATTATGCCACGGGTCGCCAGTCGCCGTGTCCTTTCTGCCGGGGTATTGATCGCCGTTCGTATGGTATGTTAGAATCTTACATGTCGCTCGGTCTTAGTCCCGACAAGAACTATCCAGAGAGTGTTCATGTACAGGACTGGATGAACGCTTATTTGGGAAGAGGTAGAGAACGCTACCCCGCTTGCGCGCTGCACGGACGCCGAGTCAGACAAGTTATGACATTGTTATGTCAGCTAATATACGGGAGGTCCCACCTCTCATGGTTCTGGACGTCAACCACCCCCAGATCATATTCAGTCCTGTTCTTGCGTTCGACTGTGCTGGCACATTGGTGAGGATGTACCTGCGGGGTGTTATATACGGCGGGCAGGGCCACTTCACTTGCAGGTTTTTTGAGAAGAACGGCACGGCGTGGTTCCACGACGGAGCTTCTTGTCGTGCGAAGGGAAATTTGAAGGAAGTGTCCGACTTGCAGATGACGCTCCATAGGTGTGGCGAAAAGATTGCCGTTGCAGCGGTGTACGCTAAGGAAGTGCTCCACATGTTTGGGTGTGTCGTTCCTGCCGAAGTCACTGATGGGACACCTGGGAGGCAGAAAAAATGATGTGACATTATAAATAGCGCAGCGAGCGCCTGCCCTATACTGTACTATTACGACTAAGTGTTCATTAATTTCGCAATTTTCGCTCACCGAGATGGCCGATAAATTTTCTTTTGATTTATGTTGATTTTTAAAAACCTCGGTAAAATTGGCCGTCACGCATCACCTGAACACTTGGTCGTAGTAGTACGTACAGTAACGGCGGGAACGAGACCTGACTAGTTCATGAGATACTTACAACGAATCTTCGGCAGTTCGGTGCGGATTCGCACACGCTGCTCCTTCCGATGATTGCCTAGTCAACGTCACTCTGATCTCGGTTTCAAGTTGTTGGCGGGACCTCCGATCGAACAAAGACAAGTCAAGTAGCTATCTGTGTGTGATGTTCTACAACTCCTTCTGCCCATATTGATTTCCAAAATGGTTCTGCTTCCCCAAAATATTATGCAGATTATACTCTCGGTTGTAAAGTTGATGTTGCCGGTCCCGAAGGTTCGGGAAACTTCCCTTCCCACGGAATCCCACCGCCCTTTCCACTGTCGGGTACTATCTTGGACCGTCGGGCCGGACGAACCTACAACTCGGACATTCGAGTTTTTCTCAACCGTTTCTCGGTCAATTCGCGAGATTTTTTTTTTGGACTTCTCCCCTTGGTCCATACTATCATCCTAGGATTCATCTGGGACTTCAGAATGTCTCTGTTCATGTTGCTATCTGCAAATAAAATGTCAAGTAGGGTGTTTTTGCCAACTTTGAGCAGTTCAGCCACAACTAAGATGCTCAAATGCCGGGAAATGTTTACAGAATATATCTATAGCCTCTCAGGAATGCATGTGTCAAATTTTGGAGTTCACGCCTTGCTGTGTCCTTCACAAAAGACCGAATCAGATCACGTAAACACACCAAAACATCGATATCAACAAACTCCTTCGCCACCGCACACCATCGTCTGACTGTCATCCTATGACCAAGCCCTGGCCGTAATGGCACCTCCCAAGTCCCATGGTCTGCCATACGAGGAGCGTATGGTCCTTGCTCTCGCCGATATTGCGAACAAAACACGAAGCCTCCGAGCCGCTGCTCAACTCTACGACATCAAAAGGAGCACATTGTCCGACCGTGTTCGGGGAACGAAGTCTCGAACTGAGGCTCAGGAAGCGCAACTGCTTCTTTCGAAGCCCCAAGAGAAGGTCCTCGTTGATTGGTGTCATTATTTGACGCTCACAGGTCATCCGCTCAACCGGAAGACCATTTATCCAAAGGTTAAAGCCCTTTGCGGCCAGGTTCCAGGCCGGCATTGGCTGAGGCGATTTCTCAAGCGCCACGAGCCTGATCTGTTTACTGGCAAGACATCAGGCCTGGATCCCAAGCGTGCCCGCGCTTTCAATTACCCGGCAATCCAGGCTTACTTCGAAAGGCTGAAAGCACTGATAGATGGGAAGAATATACCGTGGAGGAACGTGTACAACATGGATGAGAAAGGAATCCAGTTGGGGGGTGGACGGAAGAACCGTGGGGTCAAATATATATTGTCTCGCCACGCGCGTGCCCGCTACCGTCCCGCTGACTCCAATCTCGAACTTGTGACTGTTATTGAGTGCATTTGTGCGGATGGGTCGGCAATGAAGCCAGGGTTCGTCTTTCAAGGGAAGCGGTTGCAAAAGAAATGGTTTTCAGAGGAGTGTGCAGATATTGGCTGGTATAATTCTTGCCCGTAATAATCAGCATAACATATACTCATCAGCTTACTTCCAGTGTTAGCGTGTCTCCCAATGGATGGACCGATGACCACTTGAATCACGAATGGTTTATCAAAGTTTTTGTTCCCACCGCAGTCGAAAGAAATATTACGGGCGATGGAATCGTACTGATCTGGGATGGTCATAGATCCCACGAGACACCTTTCCTCATCGAGGAAGCCCTCGAACACGGCATTGATTTGTTTTCTCTAGTGCGGAAAACCACCCACAAGTGTCAACCTCTTGATGTCGGAATTTTCGGACCTACAGAACGGCGATGGGGAGAGAAATGCGATGAAATGGCAGATATTGGGCTGTCCGTCACAAAGGACAATGTCATCCCCACTTATCTCGAGGTCCGGAAAGCCGTCATGACACCTACCAACATCCTCAGCGCATTTCGAAAGACAGGGATTTGCCCACTGAATCCAGATGTATTTACAGAGGAAGACTACGCCCCCAGCTGGGTGACATCGACACACAGTCATTTACCATCTACCTATCCCCGTCCTGCTTCCCCCGCGACGTCGACCACCAGCGCCTCATCCAATTCTAGCGCCTCGTCTACATCCGAGGCACCCAACACCAATTCCGCCCAAGCCAGAACACACACAGTTACAAAGCCAACGACGAGAAACGACTCAGCCTTTTTACTCCAATATGCAACACGAGGCGCACTACTCTCCAAAGTGGATATGCTGGAGGCCCAGCTCAAAGCGGCGAAGGAGGACGCAGAGGCAGCAAATGCGCATGCCGTGCTGATGGCACGCGAGAACCTGAAGATCAATAATCAGTTGAATGCGAAGAAGGGGAAGGGCAAGGAGAACCGAGGGCATTTCCAAGCTGGTGGACGGTGCATGACGATGGGGGAGGCCTTAGAGCACAAGCGGCAGGAAGCGGAGGACGAGAGAAAGAAGAAGGAGGAGGCAGAGCGGAAGCGACAGCAGCGCGAGGAAGACAAGGAACGTCGCCAAAGGGAGAAAGATCAACGAGCCAAGGAGGTCCGGGAGCGCAAAGCACTGCGTGAGCTGATGCGATTGACGAAGGAGGATGCCAAGAAGAAGCGGCAGCAATTGGGTAGCCGAGGTCGAGGGCGGGGGCGAGGGGGCGCCAGCGGGCGGGGCCGTGGAGGGGCAAGTAGAGGGGGACGAGGGGGAACCGTTGCCAATGGGAGATCTCACGTTGTGGAGTCGGACGCGGAGTCGGGCTCAGGCAGCAATCACGACAGCGAATCCGAGGCCGAATTGGGCGATGACGACTCGTCAAGTGATTCTGCGAATGAGGAGCAGGGTGAGGAGAGGGTGGATGATGCTGCTCAGCCTTTACGGCGGTCCTCTCGAACCCGGCCTGACCGTCCGTGGGCACAGGCACTGGCTGACATCGATGCCATTCCGTGAGCTTCAGTGTGTTCTTGAAGGGATTGTAGTGAAGGGAGTAGTGTATTGGATGTAATAGAGTGTGCTCCCAAAGTTTCAGGTCAAACGGACAAGATTTGAGCTTGCACCGGTGTCGATTGTCGTGGAGAATGCCAGCGCATCGCTGAGTCACGTTACCTACAACTCGGACACTCGGGCCCGGCCGAGCAAAAGACGCCGTTCTTCAACGACTGAACCGTTTTACACAAAATAAATTGGTGTACCCCATGAAAAGACGAATTGGAAGCCAATGGCGTACTCAGATTGTCATAAAATACATTGTATAAAAAGCTATCCAACAGCTTTTCTTAAGTGTCCGGAATGTCAGTCCAAGATAGTACTTTCCTCATTTCCACCGTTGACGGCTCCGAAGATTTTCTTTGGCGATAGTGCTCAGGACCTCTACACGGTCTCGTTGTTTAACTGTTATGATCTCTCGGGCCACCTGGGTTTACGGGGCGCATCAGGGGTTCCGTTGGTGGAACCGCAATAAAAAATGTTATGTTGTGAGGCGTCCGATGTCTTCTGACCATTTGGAGGTTCCAACCCAATTCCCGCGCAAAAGTTAAAATCATATCATGAATACACACATTTATCACATCTTTCGCTTTGACCCGTCTAAAATTTAAGTCCGTCTGTTCAGTGTTCTCTAAATATAAGTGGGCTCATCTTTCCCACTAGGCGATGGAGTCCCAGACAACGTGACCCCTCTGTCTCGCCATCACTCGTGGTTGCTGTCCCGTCACAGTGTCATTCTGCATCCAATGACCTTGCAGAAAAGCCGAACGGCGAGGATACCACCTTTCTAGCGCCCAAACAGCGCGTCTCCAACAATAACCTCTTGCACGCCTTAAACCACGGATCTTGGTGCGTGCGTGGATTGGTCGAGGGGCTCGTGCAGCAAGGTTCGCAAATTGAATCGCATTGCCGTTGTGTGGAGTATGTGGCCCAAGATGATGGATAGGGTATCCGTAGCATACGTGTAGGCGTCACATGTACGTAGTGCGGCTACCTGCTGTTTCAATTTGGGACCGCGCAGGCAATCCTCCTCCTCCACCGGGCCTTAGTTACATGATCTGCTTTGTCGCAGGACACGCTTGACACATGGGCTCTAGACCCCAACTAGTGTCCCCGTAGCCTCGAAAGGAGCACTTCCGAGTAAGTCCTCGGACACGGGACCGAGTTTGACCATGATCTGAAAGTATGTTTCTTGTCTGCCGGCCGGCATTGGTAAATGCGCTTCTCGCTCGCCGTACCCAACATATGATTCTGTTTGAACTGGACGCTCCCAAGTTCCATACCGCCGTAAGAGTCTGTTGCCGCCCATTTTCTGCAGGGGTTAAACGTTCTTTGGAGCGAACGTGCAGTGCGTACCGGACAGCTCAGCGATGGCCATTTCCGGCCCAATAAAAGCACGCACGGCCTATATCCTGAGGTATTAAGCCATAATCTGCCATAATGGCGCCCTCACGCAGTCCATATTTCCCATCCTTAATCCTTAAATTAGCGACGCCTTCTTCCGCCCCGGAAATCCGGCTTCTTGTCCGTTCTTCATCCCCGCAACCAACATTGAGGTAAATTCCATTCCATGGATCCGTTATTTTGAATGATTGTCCGCGTCAACTAATTCAGCTCTCCGATGAAAATGGGATCACCGCGGGGTCTTCTATTTCACATATAATCGAGAACTCCCGCCATTCTCCCCGTCTCAAATTCCGGACTGAATTCAGCGTGCTCCAGACAGAAAATATGTCCTACATCACACACAGCGCACTTCGTAAGTCCCTCTTGCTTCTTTCGAGCGCATACTGCATACACTTAACCCGGACGCACCAGATATCCGGGACATCACCGATGCACACCGCGTACTCGAGGCTGTCCGATTAAATATTCTCCCTCTCATCAAGCGGCGCCTCGTTCCTTACGAGTGCGCACAGCTGGGGAGTGGGAACGTCTTTGTATGGGAGGAATCAGAATACGAGGACCGCTTGGTACGCTGGACAGAGGGGCGACGATGGTGAGTATGCTGAAGCTGTTTAATTCTGATGTTGATTAAGGGCTTTCCCTGCTTAGGTCGCAAAGTAAGTTGCGCAGAGACTGCCTCGTCTACGAAGAAAAGATAGAGACAACATGCGCAGAGAGGCAGGCTAAGGCTGCTCGACGGTAGGCTTTGCGATACCCTCTCATTGGCTTCGCTAATTCCGTGTCGTAGCGCTATGAAGGTGTCCGGGCCGCCCCAGCCAATTCCGACGCCTCCAATGCGGAAGGACCGCCCCTCCAAAGTCGGCGGCCTCACCAAGAAAACGTATTCCGTGACAGTTCAGCTGCCGGGCGCTGCGGCGACCAGGAAATGGCACGTTGTTGCGTACTGCTCGGTATGGTCCCCACCGCGTCCATTTCATGCTATGTTCTCATACCCACACCAGGCCTGCGATGTTGCCGATCTTCCGGTGATAGAAGACTACGACTACCTGAGAAATATCCGCGTTCTCAGCGGCGTGTTCGTTAACAGTAACCGGGCGGTTAACGGGAGCCTCGAACGGTTTCCTCCACCTCTGCAACTCGCGATGCCGGGTGGTAGAAGTCCCTCCTCCACGGAAGGATCAATGTCGCCGGTGATTAGTACTGACGACTGCGAGCTGGAACATTTTCCGGCAAACTCGCCACAGTTTCCTGGGCAGGTTCTTCCTCCTCTTTCACCCTCACATGCACCGATCACCCTCCCCTCCTTGTCTTCGCTGGGATATCTGCCGCCAAGTTCATCCGGAGTGTCATCATACCGTAGCCATTACCGGGCCACTGGCTCGGAAGACCGTCGTGTCCTCGACAAATTCCGTGTTGTAATCTAGTTTGCTCTCATTATCAACCAAACATCTCATGCTGCGTCGAATCGGATATTTGAACCCACTAGAATTATCCTTGTTATTTGATGCGTTCGACAACTTGTATTCATGTGTCGGCTAGTGTGAGTATCTTTCAAATAAGCTCATTACGGCACCGGCTATTCAATAATCTGCGCAATGTGAGAATTGTGGGCTGGGTGTGGTTTTAAAACAACCCCGTGGCTCTATTGTTAAACAGCTTGTAGTTCTGGGTCTTCGGCCTCGTGATATTCGCCCCGGCCACCAGAGAAAAGCATCCGCGCACGCCAAGGAAGTTCAAGCCTACAAAGATACCCGGAAGTGGGAAACCTCCCGGGAATCCCAACGACTTTCAACCGGCGGGGCACGTTGCATGTCCAGCTCAGTAAAAGGTAAGTAAGACTAATCCGTAACCAGCACGGAACGTTGCTTCTGAGGTAGAAAAGCCAGACCGTGCCATGGGCCGTCGTTGCTACCAGATCAGCTGTTCTGGGGACGAATCATCTGCCTCATTGCGGATCTATGAACCTAAATCTATCTCGCCGAGCGGGGTCCTAGTCAGCCGGACATTGTGCCAGAAATAGCACGGATACCGTGGTCGGAAATTTTTTAGTACACTATGATGTGAGTAGGATAATACCGATACTTCTAAGAGATTGAATGGAAGTGGTTTGATATATGTGTGGAGTTCCTAATGACCTTTCACTCCACATATATTCCCAACAGCATCGAGCAATGCAGAAAAATGATGAACCCCGGCCTTGAACCTTCTCCTCGTTGCGCTAGAAAAAGCACAGTGGACCAACCAAATTAAGTAGTCTCCCTAGTCAGACCAATAATAATTGTCTTTTTTCTGAGAGAGCGAAATGGACAATAAATAAAAATAAAATAAAATATTGTTTATGCAACCAAATGCCTCCGGGATTCGAACCTCCGCTTCCTCGTTACACAAAGTTTTTGGCTACGAAACCGAGACGACCATCATAGTCCACGGAGGCGTTCTTGCCACCTTCCTGCCCTACGTAAGATATGTAAGAGCACAGTCAGGCGGGGCACAGAAAGAATGAGTCAAATCAATATTGGATGGATGCGGAAATTTCGTTTTGGATTGGTGGAATTCTCCAAGATCACAAAGACTTCGGTTTAACGGAGAGCCTGTGGGCCGTATCATTCCGTAGATACTTTCTAGAAGCCAGATCTGGTTCGAGTTCAATGTTATTTGACCTCGCACTGAACGAAATAAAAGATGAACCCCGATTCAAGATCTTTATCTAATAACCGTGTCTAGAAGGGACGCTCGTTCGACTCGGGCTTGAGCCATACAGCGCTTTCTACTCCTTTGTGACAGAATTTATTTATTAGCAAGGATTGGACGCTGTTTTGTGACCACACCAACAAGGCCCGTAGCGGATGGTCCGCACCTGCACCGTGTAAGTCTACTGAACATACATATGAGGCAGGAGCCGTTCGTTCGATTCGGGCACCGGTCATCGTCTCTCGACCTTGTCACTTTTTTCTTTATTTATTTAGTTGTGAGTTCATTTATCCAGTTCTATCACTGCAGGAGCCGCTCGTTCGACTCGGGCCGGGGCCATGAGACCCTTTGACACTGCTTTTTTTAGTATAAGTGAAGGCAAGGCGGTAGAGAATGATAAGAAAATGAACTCGGCCAGTCGAGAATACATACACAAAGTACTCACGCATCTCCTCACATTCACCCTCAAAGTACCATGCACACATCTGTTCACCCACCCTCAAGATTTTCCTTCCGCTCTGCATCACCCACCCATCTCGCATATGCTACTCCAGCATGAGTCCTGGAACACAACAACAGCACTACAACAACTAGGCAATATATTACACATTATACATTACATCTGTTAGGTTTCAATACAGACTATTAGTTATCAGCGTTTAGTATTTCGTATGGAGTGATCGTAAGAGTCGGAATAACGTTCGTGAGTGTCGAAATGGACAGCGATATTGTTCGAAGATGGACACAAATGCTCACAACTCACTCCCAAACCCAGTCCCCCTCCTCCTCAAACTATACCTCGGCGTCACGCTCCGCGGCCTTTCCCCCCTCCCCTTCCCCTCGACCCCGCGGACTCGGGATACGGACGCACCCTGCGGGGGTCCGTGTACGAGGGTCCGTTCGACGCCCCGCTTGTAGTAGGACGCGACGGGCCTGTTGCGTTAGGCCCAGGGCTATGCGCACCAAGCGTATAAAGGCGGTGATAACTGGGGCTATACACCCGCTGCGCGTTGGGGTTAAACGCGGCAAGCGCGCGCGGCGGGCCGATACGGTCGACCATGAGTGCGGGGAGGGGCTGAATTGAAGGCGGGCGGACGAGTTTTCGCGGTGTGGGCGTATGTATGGAGCGGGAGGGGGTGAGGAGGAAGCGGAGGTGGAGGGCTCGCCCTGGGAGTGCGAGGTTGAGGGCCAGCGCGAGGAGTGGGAGTGGGACGTTGATGGCACAGAGCGCGAGTCGCCGCGGCAGGAGACAGAGCGCGAGCGGCGGCGGGCATAGCCCCATTATGCATTTGGAGTTAGTGGAGGCGGTGGTGGAAAGACCATAGCCAGGGGTATCGGCCCGCCAAGCATGTGCACGAGCTTGAGCATCTTGCGGCGGCGCGGGGGCGGAGAGGAGGACGCTGAGGGAGAAACTGTTTGCTGCTGTCCGCACTCCACGACTAGTGTTGCTGGTGTCGGGTTCAGAATGAACCTGAACCGAACACGAACCGGACCCCAATCGGGGTTCGGCGAGACAGGGTGGACCGAACCGAACCCCAGGTCCAGTTCGGGGTTCGGATTTTTCAGAATTTGGCCGAACCTGAGAGAACCTGACCGGACCGATGGGTAAAATGAGTGAGTTTTTGCACTAAAAATCCATAACAATGTGGTGCCCTGGCCTTACATCCCATTCATCTATATCATCTCATGCAAAAACAGTTCTGAATACCTGTACAAATTCAATTGATCTGTGAACTGGGTGATTGACTCGCATCAAAACAATTCAAAGATTCCTGTTGTCCGCTGCTGAGCGGTACGGACGCATCCAGACATCTATAATGATGTCTTGTATTGAAAGGAAACATGCCTTATATAGTGTATGAAGGTTTATTGACTAAAAAATCCACCTCCAGTGCGTGGGAATCCTTTTTAGGTTCGAACATGTTCCGGACCCCAAATGAACCGGACCTCGGTCAGGTTCGGGGTTCGCAGACGTTTCCCGGACCGAACCCCAGGTCGGGTTCGGGGTTCGGATTTTTTGGTGAAAAACCGGACCTAACCGGTCATCGGCAACACTATCCAGGACGCCATAAGTGGGGACCGTGACTCTCCACCAGCCTCCACCGTTGGCTTGGGGTTTATCTACTTTTCCACGAACAATTGTGATGGATTGTGAGATGTGGACTCGGAGCGTCGGACTCCACTTGCCCCACATGCAGGAGAAAACAATGGTAAGCACAAATCGAGGAGCACCACTCCATCAAAACTCATATAAACTTTTGAAAACGGCTGTACTGTAAATGAGAAAAGTGGACCAAACTGGATGCAGAACGAATATGCATCTCGTCAGTCCTCAAAAAATTAGACAGCTTGCGCACAAGCCATTGGAGCCATACAATGGCTTGTGGCGCGTGCACAAATGAATGGCTCCACAGCCAAAATATGATGTCCATGGTTTTGTGGAGCCATTCACCTGCCAAATCTGCGCACGCTCCACGAGCCACTCGAAACTCAAATACCTCCGGGAGGATTCGAACCCCCGCTCCCTTGTTACAGGCTGCCTTACACGTATTGGATGGAATCAAAGCGACCACCATAATCGACGAAGGCATTAGAGTGTATCAGCACTCAAAAAATCCAAATTTCTTGAAGTTCTGATTGGCTTGGAGCTGTGGAGCAACCAATCGGATTGCAGAATTCTCAAAAAATCGCAAGTGCTGATACACTCTATTATTACCCCCTCCTCGTCCTAAGCTACGTCGGAGAATAGGCCTGAAGGTGCCCAGAAAGAAGGATAAAAGCAATGGTCCCGGAAATTCGGAATCGAGACTAGTATACGACGTCTCTCCCATGGTCTTTCACAACCCTGTCATTCCACCGGATATTTTCTACATCTGGCTCAAGTTCAACATTTCGACTCCAAACCGAACCAAAAAAAAGATCCCCGACACAGATTTAAATGCGATGGATATCTAAGGAAGTCCAGGGTAGGTATGAAAAGGGCCCGGTTCGCACCTGTAACAGATGGCAGTTTGTGTATGTATTATCACTGCATGAGTCGCCCGTTCGATTCGGGCACCGGCCATGAACAATCTCCTTCTCCTTTTCATATATTGTGATCATTTAGTAGCGAGGTTGAAACTTTGAATTAGATGTTCGTTCTCTACGCCCAGCACTAAACAGAGTAAGGCCTGGTAGCGGACGGTCCGCACCTGCACCAGATTATGGTGATTTCATCGTGTACTGTGAGATTCTGCAGGCACCGCCCCTCTGATTCGGGCCAGGGTGATACTGCTCTTTTTTGAAAAGCAAGAATCTTAGTCCATTCCCAAATCGGACTGGGATTTTTGATCGGCCCAATCGGTCCGATCCACCACACAACTGCAAACACACATTCTCCACACTTGAACACGCACCCGATTATGTGCCCGACGGCTCTGTACTCAGGCCTTGTGCTAATCCATTGAAGCAGGGTGCTCCCTTCCGGAAGCCCATTAGCTCTCCAGGAAATTATCGACCGCTGTATTGACTTCGACTCTAGACCTCAACTTGAGGTCTAGAGTCGAAGTCAATACACTTGTCAGCCGGTCTTGGACCCAAACGGCCCAAATGCACCGGCTTGTTGCACCCTCTAGCCTTACCAGTGGATTCCACCGAACAAACGTGGAGCTTCCATTCAAAACGTTCAGCGGGAGAAATGCGGGCCCAACCGATTATGACACTCGCGTAAGCCTGACGTGAATGCGGGGCCTTGGGTCTGACCTCGGTTTTAAGTTGTTGGCGGGACGAACAAAGACAAGTCAAGTAGCTATCTGTGTGTGATGTTTTACAACTCCTTTTGCCCGTATTGATTTCCAAAATGGCTCTCCTTCCCCAAAATATTACATGTAGATTATATTTTCGGTTGTAAAGTTGATGTTGCCGGTCCCGAAGCTTCGGGAAATTTCCCTTCCCACGGAATCCCACGGCCCTTTCCACTATCGGGTACTTTCCTCATTTCCACCGTTGAAGGCTCCGAAGATTTTCTTCGCCGATAGCGCTCAGGTACCTCTGCACGATCTCATTGTTTAACTGTTATGATCGCTCGGGCCACTTGGGTTGGCGGTGCGCATCAGGAAAAAAAATGTTGCGTTACGATCTTCGTGGGTCGTCCGTTGTCTTCTGACCAATTTGGAGGTTCCAAGCCAATTCACACGCAAAAGTTAAAATCATATCATGAATACACATCTATCTTATCTTCCGCCTTGACGCGTCTAAAACTCAAGTCCGTTTCGGTGTTCTCTAAATATAAGCGGCCATCTTTCCCACTAGGCCATGGAATCCCAGACAATGTGACCCCCTCTGTCTCGCCATAACTCCTGGTTGCTGTGCCACCAGTGTCATTCTGCGTCCAATGGATGGCCTTGCAGACAAGCCGAACGGCGAGGATACCACCCCTCTAGCACCCAAAATGATTCTGCACAGCGTGTCACCAACAATAAACTCTTGCACGCCTGAAACAGTATCTTAGGTGCGTCGTGGATTGGTGGAGGGACTCGTCGTTGTGTGGAGTGTGTGGCCCAAGCTGATGGATTCCACCGGGTCTTGGTTACATGATCCGCTTTGTCGCAGGACACGCTTGACACATGGCCTAACTAATGTACCCATAGCCTCGGAAGGAGCATTTCCGAGTAAGTCCTCGGACACGGGACCAAGTTTGATCTTGATCTGAACTCGAAGGTATGCCGGCCGGCAGTAAACGCGCTTCCGAGTCTCCCTCGCGGTACCCAACATATGATTCTGTTCGAACTGGACGCTTCCGAGTTCCAGACAATGCTGGACCGCCGTAAGAGTCTGTTGCTGCCCTGCACGGGTTGAGCGTTCTTTGGAGCGAACGTGCAGTGCGCACCGGATAGCTCAGCGATGGTCATTTCCGGCCCAATAAAAGCCCGCACGGCCTATATCCTGGTATTAAGCCATAATCTGCCATAATCGCGCCCTCACGTACTCCATGTTTCCCATCCTTGATCCTTAAATTAGCGACGCCTTCTTCCGCCCCGGAAATCTGGCTTCGTATGCGTCCTTCATCCCCGCAACCAACACTGAGGTAAATTTCATTCCATGGATCCGTTATTTTGAATGATTGTCCGCGCCAACTAATTCGGCTCTCGGATAAAAATGGGACCGCCGGGGGCTCTTCTAGATCTCCCTCCATTCCCCCCGTCTTAAATTCTGGACTGAATTCAGCATGCCCCAGCCAAAAAATGCGTCTTACATTACACACAGCGCACTTCGTAAGTGTCTTTTGCTTCTCTCGAGCGCATACTGCATACACTTAACCCGGACGCACCAGATATCCGGGACATCACCGATGCACACCGCGTGCTCGAGGCTGTCCGATTAAATATTCTCCCCCTCATCAGGCGGCGCCTCGTTCCCTACGAGTGCGCACAGCTGCGGAGCGGGAACGTCTTTGTCTGGGAGGAATCAGAATACGAGGACCGCTTGGTACGCTAGACAGAGGGGCGACGATGGTGAGTATGCTCAAGCTGTTTAATCCTGATGTTGATGAAGGGATTTCCCTGCTCAGGTCGCAAAATAAGTTGCGCAGAGACTGCCTCGTCTACGAAGAAAAGATAGAGACAACATGCGCAGAGAGGCAGGCTAAGGCTGCTCGACGGTAGGCTTTGCGGCACCCTCTCATTGGCTTCGTTAATTCCGTGTTGTAGCGCTATGAAGGTGTCCGGGCCGCCCCAGCCAATTCCGACGCCTCCAAGACGGAAGGACCGCCCCTCCAAAGTCGGCGGCCTCACCAAGAAAACGTATTCCGTGACAGTTCAGCTGCCGGGCGCTGCGGCGACCAGGAAATGGCACGTTGTTGCGTACTGCTCGGTATGGTCCCCACCGCGTCCATTTCATGCTATGTTCTCATACCCACACCAGGCCTGCGATGTTGCCGATCTTCCGGTGATAGAAGACTACGACTACCTGAGAAATATCCGCGTTCTCAGCGGCGTGTTCGTTAATAGTAACCGGGCGGTTAACGGGAGCCTCGAACGGTTTCCTCCACCTCTGCAACTCATGGTGCCGGGTGACAGAAGTCCCTCCTCCATGAAAGGATCAATGTCGCCGGTTATTAGTACTGACGACTGCGAGCTGGAAAAATTTCCGGCAAACTCGCCGCAGTTTCCTGGCCAGGTTCTTCCTCCTCTTTCACCCTCACATTCACCGATCACCCTCCCCTCCTTGTCTTCGCTGGGATATCTGCCGCCGAGTTCATCCAGAGTGTCATCATACCGTAGCCATTACCGGGCCATTGGCTCGGAAGACCGTCGTGTCCTCGACAAATTCCGTGTTGTAATCTAGTTTGCTCTCACCATCAACCAAACATTTCTCATACTGCGTCGAATCGGATATTTGAACACTAGAATTATGCTCGTTATTCAAAGCGTTCGACAACTCGTACTCATGTACCGGCTAGTGTGAGTGCCTTTCAAATAAGCTCGTTACGGCACCGGCTATCCAATAATTTGCGCAATGTGAGAATGGGCTGAGTGCGGTTTTAAGACAACCTCGTGGGTCCATTTTTTCTGGGTCTTCGGCCTCGTGATATTCGTTTCGACCACCAGAGCAAATTATCCGCTTACGCCAAAGAAATTCAAGCCTACAAAGATACCCGGAAGTGGTCCCGGGAATTCCAATGACTTTCAACCGGCGTGGCACGTTGCATGTCCAGCTCAGTGAAAGGTAAGTAAGATTAATTCGTAACCAGCACGGAACATTATTTCTGAAGTAGAAAAGCCAGCCCGTGCTGTGGGCCATCTTTTCTACCAGCTCAGCTGTTCTTGCGACGAATCTTCTGCCTCATTGTGGATCTATGGACCCAAATCTATCTCGCCGAGCGGGGTCCTAGTCAGCCGGACATTGTGCTAGAAATACCACTGATACCCTGGTCGCAACTTTTTACATGTCGTCTGGAATTCTGTTATATCATTTTTAAGCTCCCGGAATTGGAACAGGTTTACAAATATAGGCGGCTGATAGTCAGTCTCTCGTAGACAGACACTTCAACAAATGAGCTCGTGCCTCGCTTGTTGAAGTCTGTTGTTTACCGCGGGGTCCGATCGTGTAGCCGCGTTCTTACGCAATCGCGGAGTTTGAATTTTAGTGGGTAAATGCTCGGGCGCTGGTATTTATGGCCTTTGACCGTCTCCCTTGATATGTAACCTTCATATGGAAAGCACCTATACCTATTAACTGAATTTACGATTTTTCTCCGTCCATTTTGAGTCAGTTTTGATTATTTTCAGCCTGTACGTCGAAAGAACACGTGACCTATTCGCACTCTTTGCCCAACGGATTACAAGCCACCTGTTGGAGTTCTGAGGATGCAGAAATCAAGGCACAGGTATTACTTCAATCAATTTGACCATCACGTGTCACACACCCCCTGGTTGGTGTCAAATATTGGTGCCGGGTCACGCATCACACCCTGCTGGTTGAACCTAAAATCCGTCACGCAGCCCCCAAAAACACCTAAAGTTGGACCCGTGACGTGAAAACGTCAAATTTTCGTTCTGTGGTCAAAAATTTTCTACTATCAGTGACTAGGAAGCTGGCCATAGGGCGAATATAACACTCTGGAGTGAATAATATCTCACCTTTGTACTTGCATGGTGCAATATGACCCATTGTGCACCCTCAGACCGATTTTCAACCCAAAGTGATCAGTTGATCCAAAGCTGTGCCCGGGTTGATTGCCGTCCGCAGGGTGAGAAATCAATTTCCTAACTCCGAGCGACCGCCTCGCCTGTTTCTCAACCAATACTTGAGCAATCCAGGACTTTGGGGGCTACTTCTTCTGCCACAACCTTGGGCTTCCATCTGGGCATATAGCTCACCGCGTAAACCCTTTTATTTACTTCAGAATCCACCAACACAATTGGAACTCTAACTCGACACCTGCAGTCTTCGATTCGAGATACCAATGTGGTCTTCAAGACTACGATTCCAGCGCCTTGCATGACCATCAAGATAGATAAAACTTTCATACTCTCAATAGCTCACCACGCTAAAACCGCCCTGTCTCCCTTGATGTCAGTGCAAGTAGAAAATCACGCTTTCGGCACTGGAAAAAGATTAAATGTCGGGTTCTCGGCAGCATGCCTCGGAAGTAGGGATCTGGGTCCAGGTGGGTCCATCGGCTTCCAATGAACCCTCCTATAACTTATTTTGGCCAACGGCGCCATACCGCTGGCGCAACTCCCTCACTTAGCTCACAGTGTGGATCCCGCCACTCACAGTTCTCATGGGACGACTCCGGTACTGCAGTTTTGTGAGGTCCAATGTACAATATAAGTGTCTGGAATACATCATTTGGAACCCATGTACATTATGGTCAACGGTGCGCGCCCCCATTGGCCGGCAACAATGGGTTTTTTACGGTGGCCAGGTACCCCGACATTACCCTTTCGGGAAATCCAACAAAAATAAATGTGTTGGGCACTCAAAATGCCACCAAGATTATCCCAAGTGTGCTCAATCTCTTCAAAAGATGCACGCCTATCACCTAGGGCCCACAGACCTGGGAGAAGTCCCCGTGGAATACCGGAATTGGGCCAAAACCCCTAAGGTGGCCAGGTTCCCAGCGCGATATAGTAGGTCTGTCATGCAAAATTTCGGCCATGGTCGAATGGTCAAATTGGTAATTTGGGTCATGCATCGCGCCCCAGGTCGATTTGATTGAAATACTACAGTAGTTTCGACCGAAATCAGCATGCCATGGTCTATTGTTCAAATACCTGAAAGGACGGTCCTAGGCACTACAGATGTATGTCACAGAACATTATAGAGTAAGAATGAATGCCAGGCCCAGGGCTTCAGAAAACATCTAAATCAAGCCAAATCGATAATATTCGTTGGAGAAATCATTGTAACAAGCTTCAGTTGAAAACACACAAGGTGGATTTTGACGGATCTTCATATCCCATCTCATACCCTGGGTAGGGTATAGTTCAAAAGTCCTTTGTAAAGCCCTATCAAATACGCCAAAAATCAAGCAAATCCATGAAGAAATGGGGCGGGGGCGCCGCTTGCAAAGTACGGTAGGCAGGGTGACCAAGCTTGATTTTGACATTTGATATTCGGATCCGTAATTCCCGAAATGGTCTCGGCACTTCATTTGATCGCAAGTTCAAACAGTGCACATAGTATTGGAGAATGTAGCTACTTAGTTACTCAAAATGAGGCAGCATTTGGCAGTATATGGTCCACCCATCCATCAATATAAACTTCGGAGCCCCAATGTGATTGTAGATTTCCCAAGCCTTCATGTCAAACTCATCTGATACCCATCTGTAGCATTCTTCACGCGTCTTTGGAATATTCTCTCTCAAAGCCTCCACCAAATCCGTAGAAACAGTTACTCCAAAATGTGTTAGATCAAATCTTTCAGGCAAATCACAGATAAAATTGGGTGAGAAACCGGATGGCAGGAGTTTATTGTGTTGTGTCCGGATCTTGTGGTTGTTCCAGTATTCAACAAAATTATCCAGGTTAGCCTGGATGATCTTGGGCCACACCCAGTTAAACAAATCACTCAAAAGAAGTCAGAACAGGGAGAATGAACTGTACATTCACTGCACTTACATATGAAGTTGAGATCCCGGCATAAAATAATTGTTGCTTTTGCCAAGGAGGAGGATTTGCTTGATGACAAGTCCAATATAATTTGTAAACACATGCCATGATGATTCAATTGGAATGTTGTCGGTGCTTTTGAGGGCAACAAAGGGTGGTGTGTCCTCAAATGAGGTACCTGGCATACAATGCTGGCTTTGAAACAACACATGAGACAACCAGGAAATCAAAGTACACAAAGAACTGACCGAAGCGCAACATGGGCTGCGTAAAGCTCACCCGTTTCAGATCCTCCATCCACAGTAGCTTGGACAAAGACTAGAGATGTTCAGAGTCAGATATAACCAATGTAAAACACTACATACTGCCATGTTCTTCAACTAAGTCCAGATAGTAGTGGCCAACTGTGGAGGAGCAGCGAGCATTTGTAACCGCCAAGAACTTGATCATTTTGCTACTGGAATGACACCTGGAGCCATAAATATCAATGCCAATAGGGCCCATCCGCAGAGCTTTGAAATTGAGCTTTTCATGGCCATCAAAATGAACTTCATAGTAAACATCAGTATCTGTAAGATGGCCATGTTGTTTGGGCTGCAGACGACGACCAGGAAAACGAGCCTTCGCTCCATCTGGATCAAGGTCTGCCATGATACAACGAACGGTATCCCTGATAGCAGTCAGCTAGTGCCCAAAGGCTAGAATACCGCTTGAACTGACCAGGGAATCTTTGTTCCATCCTGAAGTAAAATCTCATTCTGAATGGTTCGTGGTCCATTTAGAGACGAGATATTGTTCGTCACAATGTCTGCAATCAGTGTCGTTGCAATATAATCAGCCGGTGGCTTCTTGACAGTAGGAACCTTGAAAGTGTGATTGAGAGTTTTCAAAGTACTGCAACTGATGTGGCATCCTCAGTTACCTGAATATTCATCATAATATGAAAATCCACACCTAATTTTGTACCCAAAGTCCTTGAGCAGATAATCAAGCCGCTGAGCTAAAGGTAGACTCCGTCTGGAATAGTCATGAAGTGTGGCACTAAGAACATCATCGAGCGGGCCTGCAGATACAAATGGAAGGACAAGATACATAAATACGAACATTGGTGTGCACTCACATGTCCCATTGAATATACCATTGGTGCCAGTCGGATTGACCATCAGGGAGAGGAGTAGTAAAGATAAAGTTGAGCTGAGACCTGTCGGACTTTATAGTATTCCCTGCAACCAATAACTTCTGAGGTGAGAACACGAGGCAAACCCATGCCGGTCTACACAATAGGAACAGGATCCCTGAGAGCGAGTCAGATTCTGCTCGGCTGTTTAATGGATTTAATTCCGTTGGGCGACACAAAAGGTACAATGATCAAACCGTGAGAACCAGACCATTCTCCGCTCTGCTTTTCCCACATCAATTTGTCTCTCGCTCCGACCGAATCATGTAGCAACTCTCAGCAGGACGGGGTCATCCCCATCTTTTTGATTTTTATTGTTCTTGTCCATTGCTTAAATGCCAAGCCAATTGATTCAAGCTCCGGTATTAAAGTAATTGTTGGTCATTCTTCATTAAGTCAAATACTTACTCCATTTCATGCAGCTGGTTTTCCCACATCAATTTGTCTCTCGCTCCGACTGAGTCATGTAGCAACTCTCAGCAGGACGGGGTCATCCCTATCTTTCTGATTTTATTGTTCTTGTCCATTGCCCAAATGCCAAGCTGATTGATTCAAGCTCTGGTATTAAAGTAATTGTTGGTCATTGCTCATCAAGTTAAATACTTACTCCATTTCATGTAGTGGGCAGTGGTTTCTGGGGTATATAACTCTGCTTCAGCTCCCTAGGTACTTCAGAAAAAATGCCATGGCTGATGACGTTGAATCGGACCTGACTCTTTGTATTAATCTCGAATCTCCTGGTGAGTCGTGCAGCAGTAGCTTCAATTACAAGTCCTCCCCGGGGCTTTGTGCAATGTGCTACATTACCACACAAGATGCTGCACGAGGGGAGACCATGAAGGTGTGTTTTTTTCTGGGACTATTGCTGTGACTCCAATTCATGTACCATCCAGGACTGGCCCCAATGCAGCGGCTGTAGTGCTCAGCTCAGGATGCTCAAGGGCAATCGATGTGGAGGTTGCATGAAAAAAGGTAAGAATGTCAACTCTTGTGTATTGTGCATTGAATGCAGCCTGAATGTCATAACCTTCAGATCAGGAAAAGGCTGCAGGAGCCGCGCTTCCTCACCCCCCATTGGGTACTCAGGATCAGAATCGCCAATCTGGGACAGATGTGACCCGGACTGTGCAAGAATTCCAAGCTGATGCTCACCGGAATGTGATGCTGGCACGAATTTTGCCTAAAGGATCTTCGAAGTCCAGCACTGGTTCTGCTTCCCTTCTGGCTGCTGTTGCAAAGGGCGCACCCCGGAAAATTACTATTTATATTGTGCCATTGACATTCACCGGTAGTCGCACTGAAGCATCTCGGATCCTTGCTAATGCAACTCGGGCCTTCCCGGAGGATATCCCCATGACCGGTGAGTAGCTACTGTTCCATCTCATGGCGGTGGTGTCAGCTGAATCTATTCTGAGACGCATTGATACATCTTTTCCGCCACTGGAACCTGGATTGGGAGAAGGACTGCGCTGAAAGTCTCAAACCGTAGGTTTATTTGGGTCTTTCATTTGTACAGCTGACTTCATTGACGTGCTTCTTGTTGCAAGGGACCACATCTCACTTTGTCTTCTGGGCAACATCGGAATTCAGCCTCACAGTGCCCTGGGAACTCTAGGCAACTTCTTTGACACCCATGACCACATCTATGGGAATCATCCCAAGAAGATGCTCCAAGGACCTCCCAATCTTCAATTACCTCTGCCAGCCATCTATCTAGAAGGTTTAATTGCTGTAAAGGATGTAAGTTAAACATGATTATGATTCAGAACCTATAAACTAATCGTTGTCTTGCTTAGTTTGAAAATGAAACCGGTACTCCTGCCCCGTACTTTGTCCTCACTGAGCAGGAGAATCAGAAGCGCAAGTCCAGTCAATCAACCCGGAATACTCCATCGGCAGAAAGTTCGTTGAAGCGGTCTCGCAGTAAGTGGCCAAGTCTAGTCAGCCTTCAAAATTGTATATCACTTCTTAGGCCAAACTTCTGTGCTGCTCCCATTGCGCTCTGAGTTCGGTGACATTCCTGGTTTCTCAAAAGTTGATTTTGTATTTGCATCTGTCTCTGTCGCCCAGGACGGTACTGTATCTTTTGAATGGCCAAATCTCAAGAACCATGATAGCCTTGTGTTTTCAACGTGCTTGCTTCAAGATGCGCCCTTTGACCAAGGAAAGACCAAAGTGGTTCATAAGGTACACTTCTGTTTTCATCTCACTTGAATGCTATTCTCAATACCAGTAAATCGAGGTCATTTACGACGGCCTCCTATGGGTTGCAAAGCGGTTTTTCAACATTGGCATAGCGGAGGGTGATGTTGATCTGCAGCAAAACCGCGATCAGCTGGTGAAGGAAGCCACCCGCCTCAGCAGAACTGGCCATTTTCTTGAGCGGTTCGTTGCGGAGGCTAAGCAGCAGGATGTGGACATTGAACAAGGTATTTGAGTTTCAGAATTTCTTTCTTCAATTAATTGTTCGCAGGAATCAAGGTTACCAATTTCAAACTTGGTGTTGAGGTAATTCGGGACAGCTCTGGACCTTCAACAGCATCGGGATTTTCACTGAAGCAGTATCAAGCTGCATCCGATGCTCAAAGTAACCCCAATGTCAATCCGGGCATTGTTATCTGGCTTTTGAACCAAGGCGAACCATCAAAGTCAAACACTGGAGTGGAACAAATGAATATCCACCATGGGATCAAAACAAGCTCGGCAGCACTCTGAACACGTTCACTCATTAGTTCAGCTTGGAATCCACCATTCTATGTGATCTTCAAAGTAAGTTCCTTTGATGTTTTTGTGACCTCACTCATTCATAATTTCAAGCTGCAATGGCAATCGACGAGAATGGTGAAGGCATTGATACATTGTTTGATGTCATGACCCATACACTTGACAAGTACCTTGTTTTTCTGTTCGTTTGCCCAGTGTTATAACTACTTTTGGCCCTTGCAGCTCCAGCGGTGTCAGTGATCATGGTAAAACTGGCATTGAAACCTTTTTGAAGAAACATCAGTGTGGGAGGCATTGCAGCAATTTCAGGCTCAGTTCGGAGGCCTTTGATTGTGGGGCCGGGGCAGACCCTGATTCAGACTAGGTATAGGATCAATTGGAGCTGCATGTAAATCAAATGATCATGTGTCTTCGTCTCGTATCAACCTACTGCTGCTCTATTCTCCCACAAAGCATACAGTGGGAGTTTCTGATGTAGGCTTAGGAAATGAATACGGTCGTGAGCATATATTTTCCGAACCAGTGCGTCATTGAGCCACCTAAAGGGGCTGAGATCAATTCGGGAATCATCGGATCCGAATGTAAAATGTCCAAATCAAGCTTGGCCATCCCGCCTACCGTATGCAAAGTCAAATTTGATCTTATTTAGACATTTTTGATGAGTGTCATGCTCATTGCAAACAGCTGTAAGAATTGTGGGTTGACATTTGCATCTGATGTTGAGCATTACCTGATGAATGGACGGCATACTTACATAGAAGTGGTTTTCATACTGAGACTTGCCAGCACACAAGAGGGGCCACACTACCTTTTTGTTTGTTTTGTTTTGGAGCCCGCTTCTGCATCTGTCAACCAGTCTCTGACATAGCACCTGGCAGAAAAGGGTGCCAGTAAAGCAGCTAGCAATATATTTGGTGCAGGAACAGACGACATGTCGGGGCTTAAAATCAAGGCTAAATTGGTGTAAGTACTTATGTATCTAATTATTTGGAATGCCCCGGTCTAGCAGGGATCGTGGTGTTACAGCTCTTTGCAGAACTTAGGGCGCGACTCATTTTTTTTCCTTTTTAGGTACTTTTTTGATGGTTTAGACGAGGACAGTTGCCCTGGCCTCAGTTTTCATTTGTTTCCCTTGTCCATAGGCTCAATTGATTGGCATTCTAAATACGCAGTTAACCCCATCCTCAGAATTTTCATACCACCCTGAGGACTGCTTCCTGAGCACAGAAATGAATATTATCTGGACATTTTTGAGCACTTTTGAGCAGGACAGCTGCCCTGCCCTCAATTCTGAACCCTTTTATTTGGGAATAGGCTCATTCTGTTCGCCTTGAGAATTCGCAGTTTACCGCCAACTCAGAATCTTGACATGGCCCCTGATATGGTTTCCTGGTGGAAGAGATCCACGGTAGGTCATCACTTTTGATTATTGATCAGCAGAACAGCTGCTGCAGCCTCAAATCCTTATCAATTGTTGTCTTTATAGGCTCAATCTCTTCGCCTAATGGCTGCGCAGAGCATGGTGGCTTTACATTTGCGACCGGTTGACTACTGTGCAGTCTTAGTACAGAAGTTCATTTATGAGCACATTTTCATGCAGGACAGCTGTGACATTCTTTTGGGGTTCCCGCAAGTCATTGTTTTTTGTGGAATGTTGCAATTCGATCTATTGACTAGCGAACTGCTTAGTTAGATAGGCATAATACACTCCATAGCACATTCACTGTGTGTTTTCAGCTGGAGAAGTGAAAAATGAGAAATTGTGATAATGGTGATGTTGAAAAATCTGAGGTGGCAGGCGACTGCGCAGTGGAAGCGCAAAGAGTATGAGCACGTACACAGGGAAAACGGCCTAGGGATGAGGTCACCACAGCTGTTCCACCCATGAACGATCACATGTTGCGCTATCGCATTTCCAGGAAAGGATGTAAGGGCGAGGTCAGGATTCTGAGGTAGCAGTAAACTGCGAATTCTCAAGGCGAACAGAATGAGCCTATTCCCAAATAAAAGGGTTCAGAATTGAGGGCAGGGCAGCTGTCCTGCTCAAAAATGCTCAAAAATGTCCAGATAATATTCATTTCTGTGCTCAGGAAGCAGTCCTCAGGGTGGTATGAAAATTCTGAGGAGGGGGTTAACTGCGTATTTAGAATGGAAAAGGGAAAAAAATGAAAACTGAGGCCAGGGCAACTGTCCTCGTCTAAACCATCAAAAAAGTACCTAAAAAGGAAAAAAAATGAGTCGCGCCCTAAGTTCTGCAAAGAGCTGTAAGAATCTGGTGTCGCGTGCCACATGCGGGGATCGGTGGAGTTGAGAGCCTGGGGGCACTAACGGATGGGTGGCATGAGGCGTGGTGTTGGTAGAGAGGAAGAGACTGATTACACCAGAACATCGGAGCTTCAAAATGCACGACCCGGCCGAATTGCCGCTCACGTGCGTGTCAAAGTCGTGGGGCAAAAAGTCAAAGACTATTAGAGAGCTATAACCGACGACTCTGTACTCAGGCCTTGTCCTAATCCATTGCAGGCAAGATTCTCCCTTCGGAGGCTCATTATCTCTCCAGGAACTCATCGACGATCGATCACTGTATTGACTTCGACTCCAGACCTCAAGGCATGCGCTCTTGTCAGCCGGTCTTGGACCCAAAGGACCCAAATGCGAAAGCAGTTGAACTATTATAGTTTACCCTTGCACCGGCTCACCACTGTGTGCAGTAGACGTCCCACTCCTGAACGCGCGAAAATTGGTACACGTATATGGCTAAAGTTCGCCCTCCCTTTGTAACATAGGAACGGAACGTGTCTGATTTCTGATTCTTGCAGCGTTCTTTCCAGTGGATTCCACTGAAAAACTGTGGAGCTTCCATGTTCAGCGGGAGAACTGCGGGCCCAAGACACCAGGCCGATTGTGACACCCGCGTAAGCCCGCGGAGCGTTGGGTCTCCCCCTCCTGGTGTGCCGGCGGCGGCCTGTGAACCAAACCGCATTGTCGGTATATGCACATCTGCAGTTACAGGAATACGATTCATTGTGCGGCGCGTAAGTGGCGGAACTTCTCTGTGCGGTCCTACTATAAACCATCGGATAAGTAGATTTTTACTGAGATATTTTGGATAGAACCATCCTCGAAACATGGGGCACAGCTCGGATGCCACTATGGACGGGCGTTCCATTCAAACTGGCATCATGAAACCTCGCTCCTGAGATACTTATAACGAATCCTCGGCAGTTCGGTGCGGATTCGCACACGCTGATCCTTCGCATGATTGCCTAGTCGACGTCACTCTGACCTCGAGGGATCTTCGATGGAACAAAGTCAAGTCAAGTCGCCATCTGTGTGCGATGTTCTACGGCTCTTTTTGCCCATATTTATTGCCAAAATGGTTCTGCTTTTCCAAAATATTATATGCAGATTATATTCTCGGTTGTAAAGTTGATGTTGCCGGTCCCGAAGGTTCGGGAAACTTCCCTTCCCACGGAATGCCACCGCCCTTTCCACTGTCGGCCTCATTTCCACCGTTGAAGGCTCCGAAGATTTTATTTGGCTATAGCGCTCAGGCACCTCACACGGTCTTGTTGTTTAGCTGTTGTGATCTCTCGGGCCACCTGGGTGGTTGGCGGTGTGCATCAGGGGTTCCGTCGATGGAGCCGCAATAATAATAATAAAGTTACATTACGATCTTTGTGGGCCGTCCCTTGTCTTCTTGCCATTTTGGAGGTTTCAAGCCAATTCGCACCCAAAAGTTAAAATCATATCATGAATACACACATCTATCTTATCTTCCGCTTTGACCCGTCTAAAACTCAAGTCCGTCTGTTCGTTGTTCCCAAGTATAATAGGGCTCATCTTTCCCACTAGGCCATGGAATCCCAGACAATGTGACCCCTCTGTCTCGCAATAACTCGTGCTTGCTGTCCCGCACAGTGGCGCCACAGCGTCATTCTGCGTGCAATGGATGGCCTTGCAGAGAAGCCGAACGACGAGGGCACCACCTTTCTAGCGCCCAACATGATTCTGCGCAACGCGGCACCAACAATAAACTCTTTCACGCCTGAAACAGGATCCTAGGTGCGTGCGTGGATTGGTCGAGGAACTCGTGCACCAAGTTGAATCGTATCCCGTTGTGTGGAGTATGTAGTTCAAACAGATGGATTCCACCGGTTGCATGATGCACTTTGTCGCAGAACACATGAGCTCCAGACCCTAACTAGTGTCCCCCATAGCCTCGGAAGGAGCATTTCCGAGTAAGTCCTCGGACACGGGACCAAGTTTGATCTCGATCTGAAGGTATGTTTCCTGCCTGGCGGCCGGCATTTGGTAAACGTCATTGGTAAATGCGCTTCTCCCTCGCGGTACCCCACATATGATTCTGTTCGAACTGGATACTTCCAAGTTCCAGAAAATGCTGGACCGCCGTAAGAGATCCATTGCCGCCCATTTTCTGCAGGGGTTGAACGTTCTTTAGAGCGAACGTATAGTGCGCACCGGACAGCCCAGCGATGGCCATTTCCGGCCCAATAAAATCACGCATGGCCTATATCCTGAGGTATTAAGCCATAATCTGCCTTACTCGACAATCCTAATCTTTGCGCTCTCACGCAGTCCATCTTTCCCATCCTTGATCCTTAAATTAGCGACGACTTCTTCTTCCGCCCCGGAAATTCGGCTTCGTGTGCGTTCTTCATCCGCGCAACCAACACTGAGGTAATTTTCAATCCATGGATCCGTTATTTTGAATGATTGTCCGCATAGCTCTCCGATAAAAATGGGATCGCCGCAGGGTCTTCTATCTCACATATAATCAAAATCTCCCTCCATCCCCCCCGTCTAGATTTCTGGTCTGAATTCAGCATGCCCCAGGCAGAAAATGCGTCCTATATTACAAACAGCACGCTTCGTAAGTGTCTCTTGCTTCTTTCGAGCGCATACTGCATACACTTAACCCGGACGCACCAGATATCCGGGACATCACCGATGCACACCGCGTGCTCGAGGCTGTCCGATTAAATATTCTCCCCCTCATTAAGCGACGGCTCGTTCCCTACGAGCGGGACCAGCTGCGGAGCGGGAACGTCTTTGTATGGGAGGAATCAGAATACGAGGACGGCTTGGTACGCTGGACAGAGGGACGACGATGGTGAGTATGCTCCAGCTGTTGAATCCCGATGTTGATTAAGCGCTTTCCCTGCTTAGGTCGCAAAGTAAGTTGCGCGGAGACTGGCTCGTCTACGAAGAAAAGATAGAGGCAACATTCGCAGAGAGGCAGGCTAAGGCTGCTCGACGGTAGGTTTTGCGGCACTCGCCTGTTGCCTTCGTTAATTCCGTGTCGTAGTGCTATGAAGGTTTCCGAGCCGCCCCAGCCAATTCCGGCGCCTCCAAGGCGGAAGGACCGCCCCTCCAAAGTTGGCGGCCTCACCAAGAAAACCTATTCCGTGACAGTTCAGCTGCCGGGGACTGCAACAACCAAGAAATGGCACATTGTTGCGTACTGCTCGGTATGGTCCCCACTGCGTCCATTTCATGCTACGTTTCTCATACCCACACCAGGCCTGCGATGCTGCCGATCTTCCAGTAATAGAGGACTACGACTACCTGAGAAATATCCGCGTTCCCAGCGGCGTGTTCGTCAACAGTAACCGGGCGGTTAGCGGGAGCCCCGAGCGGTTTTCTCCACCTCTACAACTCATGATGCCGGGTGGCAGAAGTCCCTCCTCCACCGAAGGGTCACTGTCGCCGGTTATTAGGACTGATGACTGCGAGCTGGAACGTTTTCCGGCAAACTTGCAGCAGTTTTCTGGGCAGGTTCTTCCTCCTCTTTCACATTCACCGATCACCCTCCCCTCTTTATCTTCGCTGGGATATCTGCCGCCAAGACAGACAAGCTCACCAGCAGCGTCCAGAGTATCGTCATACCGTAGTCATTACCGGGCCATTTTCTCGGACGATCGTCGTGTCCTCGACAAATTCCGTGTTGTAATCTAGTTTGCGGTCGCGATCAACCAAACATTTCTCGTACTGCGTCGAATCGGATAGTTGACCCTACTAGAATTATGTTCATTATTCAAAGCATTCGAGAACTTGTACACATCTGTCGGGCTAGCTACCCGCAGTGTGGGAGTGCCTTTCAAATAAGCTCGTTACGGCACCGGCCATTCAATAATTTGCGCAATGTGAGAATTGTGGGCTGAGTGTGGTTTTAAGACAATCCCGTGGGTCCATTGTTAAACAACTTGCAGTGCTGGGTCTTCGGCCCCGTAGTATTCGTCCCGGCCACCAGAGCAAATATCTGCGCACGCCAAGGAAATTCAAGCCTACAAAGATACCCGGAAGTGGGAAAACTTTCCCGGGAGTCCCAGTGACTTTTAACCGGTGGGGCACGTTGCATGTCAGTAAAAGGTAAGTTAAGACTAATCCGTAACCAGCACGGAACGTTTATTTCTGACGTAGAAAAGCCAGACCGTGCCGCGGGCCGTCGTTTCTACTAACTCAGCTGTTCTTGAGACGAATCATCTGATCTATGAACCTAAATCTATCTCGCCGAGCGGAGTCCTAGTCAGTCCGACATCGTGCCGCAAATAGCACGGATACCGTGATCGCAAAATTTTACATGGTCGTCTGGAATTCTGTTTATATAATTCCCGTGCTTCCGGGATTGAAACAGGTCTATGAATATTAGTCTTTTCTAGACATACGCTTCAACTCAAAGCTCGTACCGCGGGGATCCGATCGTGATAGAATCTTATTATATAATCTTCGGAGCTTGAATCTCGATACAAAAACGCTAGCCAACATTCCATATCTTTTTTTTTTCATTAAATAACCCCTCCAGATGCCTGGTACAGAAATAGCGTGTTACACTCTTCAGATTTTTTCGGGGCTCACTCCTCGGTATGTCGCGACTGCAATTCCCACTATTTTTCGACATTGTGAAGAGGAAAAAAGTCTAGGCATACCCATTGGACCTCTTGAGTTTTAAATTTTTACCAAAACACTTTTTCTGTAATCCAGGTTTCGCATCGAGATTCAAACTCCGGTGATTACATAATAACATTCTCGACCCCCACGGCAACAACAGGAATATATGAATATAGGCTGACAGCGCATTTCGCTACAAACACCATACGGCGTCCCTGTCCTCCGTTTTCGAACACATAGCGAATTTATTAACAAATGTGGGTTGACATTCGCATCTGCGGTTGAGCATTACTTGACAAAGGTAGACATGCCTTAGCTTTCCAGAAGCTGAATGTTCAGCGTTGGACGGCATACTTACAACACAAAAGTGGTTTTCACACTGAGACTTGCCAGCGCACAAGAGGGGCCACAACCGCCCTTTTGTTTGTTTTGTTTTGGAGCCAGCTTCTGCATATGTCGACCAGTCTCTGACGTAGCACCTGGCAGAAAAGAGTGGTAAACCAGCTAGCACCATATTTGGCGCAGGAACAGGCGACATGTCGGGGCTTGAAACCAACGCTATAAGTACTTATGTATCTAATCCATTTGTAATGCTCCGATCTGGCGGACATCGTGGTGTTAAGAATCTGGTGTCGCGTGCCACATGCGGGGGGATTTTAGACGCCAGCGATCACACCACTGACCTAGTGTATTTTTACATAACGGGGCTAACTACAAAACAAGAAACATTCGTATCGCTTTCTCTTATAAGACACTCGAGCTCGCCCAAGTTGTAAAGCTAGAATGCTTTGATCGGCCCACTCGCTCCGATGCGCGACGCAACTGCAAACAACTCCGCATATCCACTCAACGTCCACCCATCCGACCCGTGAGCTGAGCCTGGGACACAAAGACTCGACTGCGGTGCCTTACTAATGAATCCAGAAGCCTGGAAGCTTCTCTCTTTCCGAACTATCATTCATCTTTTCCTCGGCTGCAGACTTCAGGCAGGTGCTCGGGTTGAGAAGTAGGTAATTCCATTGTTCCGGGTGTATGCGAGGATGACTCGGGTGGGCCTAAGCCGCAGATTAACCAAAGCTCCTTGGTGGTCCTCCGACAAGCCAGTCTCGCCGATGTTTCATACCACGATCATCCTTTCTGCTTCTCGTACGTCCTCGTGTCGGGACGCAAGTGGAGCCGAACAGTAAATACTCGATGCGCCATGCGTTCGCGATTCACTGCGTTCAGCGGGTTGATAGCCGGGGGGGTGGCTAATCCATGAACGCTATGGCTATCTATAGTTCAGCTGATGGCCGTCGCCTAACCAGGGTCGTATAGCCGCATTGTGATTAGCGGTTGTGAGCCCGTGGTTGTTCAGATAGCCGTGCTGCGGGTAGCCTCGGGTAACCCTTGGCTAGCCCGCCCGCCGAACCCTGCCGAACCTCGCCTAGCCGATGATAGGCGATGGGCAGCCCTAGCCGCACATGGGCTCAACCGGCTAGCAGCGGCTAGCCGGCATCTAGCCGGCACCTCCGGCTATCTCTGGATAGGCGGTGCTGTGGGTATCCGCTCCCTGAACGCAGTGATTCAGGATCGTTTTTAATGGCGCAGTCCTCCATAATTCACATTGCGCGCGTTTTAGATGGCGCATTTGACTACTTATTAGTATATCGAATCTGACAGTGATCGCGTTGGAACGGGTGTTCAGTTCGCGCACTCAGACTTCTTGCTTCGGAGAACCCCTTCCGGAAATTAGTAAGTATGCGTCTGCTACTGCAGCCGACTATGCTACTGCAGCCGACTCTGGTTCGATCGTGGAACATATCTGATTCTTATTTTCTGACAGCGCCAGGTTTTAAAGTCGTTCTTCCCAGGATCCACAGCACACATGCCGATGAAGACAGCATCCAACGTGGAGATGCATAAACCGTTTTTGCGGGAAAACTACCAGCCCGGCGCCCGCCTCGCAAATTATGACACCCTGCCGTGAGCGCTCTTCTACCCTGTGGACCGAGGTGGACCGGTGGCAGCCTGTGAACGGAAATGGTAGGATGAATGTGGGATACAATTTATTTCGGGGCCGCGGGAGGTGCAGCTACGATGGTTGTCGCAACTTCTGTTATCTGACCATCGCGTCCGTGCGGTCTGGTATGGGAGTGGATAGGAAAAGAAAACTGGATGCGTTCAAGTTGATTACGACACGCTCCCGAGCTTCCGCTCACTTCTCAGCCTTCAGTACTGTACGGACATGTATGGGAGCAACGGTCACGGTCACGGAGGAGTCCGTTGCGTTGCCCAAAACCTTCAATGTCACGGTCACGATTGGGTTGTTGCTTAAAAAAAGACCGTGACATTGTAAAAATTCGTGAAAATTCGTAAAAAATCTCCCAAAAAATCCTCTGGCTACAGTTAAATGTCTTCTACTTCAAGAATCATTATCTGAGTCCTCACTTCCTGCTGGAACCCTGATGTCCATCCATTTCTGGCCCTGGTCATTAAATGCCCAATTATATTTTCTGGGAGAGCCTGGGGAAGGTTTCGCAGAAGGGACTGTAGATGGTCGATGCGAGAAATGAGTGTTTAAGGCAGACCAGTTGCGGGTTTAGGAGGAACCTTGGCTTTGGTACAGGCCATTTCAGAATCAGTAAACTGAGTGGGGGAAAAACTGAATCTCAGCTCCTGTACGTAGTTTATATGCGTCTAAATGCCACCGTGCATGCAAAAATAGAACTCGAGAAATACAAATCCATTGTTCAAAGACCCAAAATTTCCTTTCTTTTAAAAAAAATTAAGACATTGTTTGGTGGCCGTTGCCCAATCTGGCAACAGTCACGGTCACCGAGAGCCCGTTGCCTGAAATCGCGTGGCAACGAAATGTCACGGTCCCGGCACCGTTGCTCCCATACATGTCTGTACAGTAATGCTTCATGGATCGAGTCTAAAGTGAAGTTTACACAAGGCTAATCATCGAGTACGCGAAATTACTCCAATTGCCTTTTACGACTTCCTCTCACGCTCTTTCCTCTAAGGTTGTAAACCCTCTATGGTCATAAAAGAGTTAGCTCCTCTCTACCCTACGGGTCTGAAGCGAGAGTCGTAGTATGGCACATATAGTGTGCAAAAAATATTATATTACAACTTTCGATGCAAACAGCAAATCAGCTTACAACTTGGAACTGAACGATGAGGTGGATACCATCTTTCGCAGAGCAGACATCGGTGCACAGAGACATACCTGGCTACAATTAATTGTTGTTTGCATCTGAGGGTAACATTCCTCAGGACTTCGTCTTGGTAAAGTTCGTCAAGATTGATGGGAATGATCAGAACATTGATTTTGATCCCCTGCCGAAATCCGTAAAGGGAAGTTGGTCCATTTTCTGACAATCCGACGCCGAGAGCACCTAGAATTCATTCCAAACAATGTAAAACGGCTATTTGAGCAAGGAGACTGACCTTGAAGGAGAATCTCTGCATTTAAATGATGCAGAGGGTAAGTGTAAAAGCATAGCCCTGGGTAGAGCCATTTCTGTGTATGTCATGCCTGCTTGTGGAGGTATTGTTATAAAATAACATAATTCTGTCCTCGAAACTCGGAAATATCCATCCGAAGGGGCTCAGCACTTCTGTAAATTCACGAGAGCCAGATTATTGGTTTGCTGCCGGATGTCGGGAGTTGAACTGATGTGATCAACATCAGCGATCAATTGCTACGATGTGAGCGATTATCGAGATGTAACCCGCAAACAGATGTCAGCGTGATAGTTGTCAGCTTTAATTTTGATGTTGTGACCCAGCGCAAAAAATTGAAATACGACCTGTCTTGGAAAACCCTGTAAAATCTGCTCAATTTTTGCACACTATATCGCCCATATGTTACAGGGCTTTTGAAGACAGGTTACAAGGGGATTTATGCATTTGGGTGGCATCTCACAATTCTGGCTGACAACTTCGACGCAGCTGACATCTCTTTTGGTTGGTTACATCTCGATAATTGGTCACATCTTGAGAATTGATCATCATTGATCCAATCAGTTCAGCTCCCGGCATCCAGCGGCCATTCAATAAACTTGAACTCAGGAAGGTATGGGGATACTGAGACACATCTGGACTTTTATAGGTCCTTAGGATTGGATCCGGTTATCCTATGGCAGAATATCCATAAACAGGCATGAACTGTGCAGAAATGGCTGTTCCCAGGCCACTGATCTTGTATTTATTTTTGGCATGACTCAAATGCACAGGCCCTCTTCCACGGTTATTCTTTGTGTTCAAATAACCATCTTACATTGTTTGGGATAAATTCCAGGTGCTCTCGGCGTCGGATTGTCAGAAAATAGATTAACTTCCCTTTATGGATCCCAGCATGGGATCGAAATCAAAGTTCCGATCATTACCATCAATTTCGACAAACATCCACAAGACTAAGTCTCATTGAGGTTGTTAAAAATGCGGCCCTCCAATGTAACCAAGCAATGTCTTGTTGCCAGGGATGCCTCTTCTCAATGATGTCTGCACTGAAAAAGTTGTCACCCACTGCCAAGTTGTAAGCCAATTCCCTGTTTGCATTCGAAAAAAGTTGTAAACCAATAATTTTTGCACGCTATATGTGCGATATGCCCATATGTTCGCGCAGACACTGGCACGTCTCACACACACAACATCGGGAGCCCGACAAATTGCATGGCGAGTGGTGGTATGCCTCTTTGGCTTATCTCACTGCCTTGCCAGGTGCGTCCTTGTCGAGCCTTGAATTTTCTAGGTTGTATCTCACTGCCTTGCCAGAGTGTAGTCATTTTTTCTTGTTACCCATCCTACATATGATTTGCATACACAATTACACTTACATGCGAGCATCATGTATTCTGGTCCCTAGTTTGCGTAGTTACGGCCATCCAGAAACGGCCCATCGACCCTGGAGTCTCTCTTCCACATGGAGAGCGGTTGGTTCGGCTAACACTTTCATTCCCTCAAGATTCGATGCAGTGCTCAAGACGATTGGATCGAGGCAGCCACCATGTGCATATCTTCATGAAATCAATGAAGGCTCATGCCAACATTTTATTTGGAGTGGTTTGACCCAGAAATGACCGAGAACACCATTGAACATTCTTTTTGTTCACTTGGTGTATATAGAATGGAAATGAGATATAACATCGGGAAAGCATGCAACGCACATCGTACAGCACCTTGGACTGGTTAATAATGGAGCATTTCAAACAAGCTAATGCGCAGGCCGAACGGTCCCGAAGCGCCCTACATGATGGCTCTGCAAGTAGAAGTCAAATTCCGTGGGGTGCACGACCTCACGGTCGACAACGGTGCTGGGGCGGCAGTTGCGCTCTGTGTCAGAGTTCCAATAGGGTGTTTCATAATTGAAATTTTGGGTCCAACTTATGCCTCAACTTATGCCCCAACTTGGCCTCAACTCGAGCCAAGTTGAGGTGCCTCAACTCCGAAGTTGAGGCAGAATTAGGTCTCGCATATCACCTTACATAACAAACGATGCGCCAAAGCCGAAGTTGGGGCATCAAGTTGAGGCACAAGTTGGGGCAGAAGTTGGATGTCAAGTCGTGGTCTTATGCACGACTTGACATCCAACTTCGATTTTGTGCCTCAACTCCGGCCTCAACTTCACAAAAGTTGAGGCCCGAGTTGGGGCACGAGTTGGGCCCGATATTTTAATTATGAAACACCCTAATCTTTGTCGAAAAATCTACGAACCGGAAATCAGAGCTAGAAATTCGGCGCCGAGTTGCATACCGCATGCGATTGTCCTTCCCCACATTAATGAAGGTAATCTTTGGATCGATGTTTAGCAATTCGCATGCCTCTAGCGTGTTCGTTGTCAGCGCTTATGCCGGAAATTAATAAAATGAGAAAGAGAACTCTTGATTAGAGGCAGTTCTACAGAGATCGGTTAGCGCAACAGCATTCGGCGAGCATGTGTCGTACCTTCCTTCAGGACTGTTTTGAACTGTCCTTCGGACATCTGAGGAAATTGGAGTGATGATTCAACTGAAATTCATCTTGGCATCGTACCTCGATAGAAAAGGATCCGTTTTGGTGCCTCCTCACGGTAATAATTATATCTCGTGAGTAGGTGCTAGATATATATGTATCAGCGACCAGCGTTATCAAAGCATCCACCCAAGCACACACCATGGTCATTTCCTGCAAATCCTAGATCATCTCCGGCCGCGCCTCTTTTTGCCCGTGGAACGTCGTGATATAGTGCGAGGCGTGTGTATCAACACTGGCAACAACAGCGGCAACAGACGGGGCCGCCGATAACCCTGTAGACAGATGCACCACGTCGGCGCCTTCGAGAGGTTCAAAGACGACGAAAAGGGTAAACGCGTCTTACCCATCACCATCGTCCCGTCCTTTTCGCCTAGAAGCGGCACGCGAGCGGGCACGGTGAATCTTGCGGGGTCAATGACCACGTTGATGCCACTGAGCTTGGTGTTGATTCTGCTGACATTTTCGCGAATCGTACATAAACAATTAACGAGCCGAGAAGGAAGAGATGATGCACTGTGCAATATTCGACCAGAGCTGCGGGCTAGGCTTGGGGTTAAACCAAGTAGACTGCTTCATGCATTGGATGGGAATCGCTCTCTGGTGAAACTTAGTAGGGGCCTGGTACCAGGCGGTCCGATAATTAGCACATACCTGCACGTTCAGCAATATGTCTTTTCGGAATACTCAGACAAAATGCACGCACTATTTAACGGTCCTGTAGTTTTCCGGTCTACTATCATCGGAGGGCAGAACCACGAAGAGTAGAGAAGGAGCCTTGCCACTCCGGTTCACGCACTGCTGCTCGATCTCGTTCAAATCCTGGCGGAGGAGATGGCCAAATGAAATCAATGTTACTGCAATCCAGTGGGACCAAGTGCCATCGCACCCGCAGGATATCCGCATGATTGTCGAAGAATTTCGTCACACTTGGGGTTTGTTCAACCATCTCGATTCCTGCGATTCGATAGAGATTAGCCAGTCAAGCGACGGCAAATAACAGTCCAAAGCCGGCGCACTGAACCTCTGGTCGTATTCATAGCAGACGAGCGCCTAATTCTCGATTTTCGCGGCTCGATAGAAGTGTTTTTCCTTCCTGTAATGGTACGCCATCAGCAGTGATCCATATTCTCGGTGGGCACCCACATGTGCAAGTTTCCATTTATCGGAGTCTACGCACGAAAGATAAGCGCTGAAGGCAAGATTATACACACAACAGTCTGAACTTGGCTCCCCGGCGCAGGCTGATACAGTAGTACTGGTGGCTCCAGCACTCGCGCGTCCATGGAGATCGGTGACTCGGCCACGCTGATTCCGAACTGGCGCACATAATCCGACTGTCCATAGGACAGGACCTGTTGTGATCCACCCGGTGAATGAGCTGAATCCCCGAAAGCCCCAGATATTTCAAACAGCGTACCTGCAGCCTCTTCAAACGGCTGAGCCGCTCTGCGGGCGGCCGAACACAGAAACTAGTGCGTTTCTCGTTGATTTTCTTTTTTAGCTTGGGCGGCGGACTCGGGTAGAGGGGCTGGCCGCCCGGCACCGTGCACAGCTCCAGGGGAATCCACGCGCCCTTGCCCGCCTCGGGGTTCCCTACCTGAAGCAACATCCGGCGTCAGCATGTTCAAAATTTCCTAATCAGATAAAAGAGATGGCAGTTCGTACCTGGACACACGGCAAGCCGGGATAGCGCAAGCACTGATCCGTCATCTCGTAAAAATACTCCGCGACAGTCGTCTCCCTCCCATCGCGGCGTGCGAAAGTCTGCTGATCTGCGCCGGTATCCCCCAGTCCCTTGACGGCACGCACCATAGTGTCGTGCGAGCCGATGCGCGTCCACTGTACGCGCACGCCGGTAATGAACTGCGCCAAGCCTGCCGCGCGAGGTCGGTGAGGCGCCCATGCTGGTACATTGCAGCACTGGAGATGTCGATGTTCACAAGGAGTCGGGACATGACGGGGCGCAAAAACTGGAAGTACCCTGGTCACTGTGCAACGCCTGAGCGAGTTGCGTATACCTCGTGCGGCGTGTAGAAGATGCGTCGTTTCTTGTTGGTAGGGAGGGAGGAGAGCGGCTTCATCCGGAGGACAACGACTAGCGCCTGGAAGACGGGAGTGGTGAATGGGTACAAGGTGCTTCGAAGGTAGAGGCGATATCATTTACCTGGCGCGCATCGTTGACGTTGACGGAGTTCCGTTGCGTTTGGTCACCTTTGACGAAGCGGTGGAGCGAGCTTCCTCCGCTCCCGCCCGAGCGCCCTCGAGGGCTGCGTCCTTGAGCTGGCGGGTCCTCTGCCGGCATCCCTCTCCTCGCCCCTCGCGTGCGGGTGATCGCCCCCGTGCTCCTGTAGAACGACCCCGCGTGGGAGCGGGATGTATTGGTCCCGTGGTGGCTGAGTGTGCCCGCTTCTGTGTCCTCGAGGACGCATATTGCCGTCCTGATAATAAGGAAGGCTGTTGTCACTGGAGGCTAGGTTTTTGCGCAGATGTAGGGGACTGCAGGCGAGGGTAGAAAGTTGGATGTTGGCGGAGAGTCTTCAATAGCTCGTCATGGGCCACAACGTCTGATGAGACTGTCATGGCCATTGGCTGGAAGGTTATGCGGAAGGCTTTAATGGGTAATAGCTGCCGAGGAGTTCAGAGTTAGAAGACAGGGCAAATGGATTCGAAAACTTAAGAGAAGGAACTTCTGGGCTCCCAGTCGAGCGCACTATAGTGAGAGCTGGGTCGAGGCAGCGTGAGACGTCACAAAGGTGTCGAAGTTGAATAATCACGAAAAGCGGAGATGTGCAGCTCTTCATGATCAAGATATGTGTTCCAGGTGGTGGTGGTTTTGGATGTCGGCCATTGTGGTCGACGGTGAGCGCGGGGAGGGGCTAGATTGATGGTGGGCGCGAACGAGTTTTCTGCGCGTACTTGTGGAGCGGGAGGGGGCGGCGGAGGAGGTGGAGGGCTCGGTGCGGCAGGAGCGGGACGCCCACGGCTCTCGCCCCAGGAGTGTGAGGTTAAGGGCACAGAGTTGGGTGCACGTCCGGCGCCAGGCCTGCCAGGGCCTAGAGCTTCGCCACGCCCGGAAGCGCGAGTCGCGACGGGCAGCGGCGTCAGTGATTTTTCGGGCGAGTCGACGATTGACTTAATGGAAGAGTAGATAGAGGGGCGGGAGGATACCCTGAAGACAACGCCCTCCCTCTTCGACGGACGCGAGGAGGAGGTGACGAGTGGGGCAGGAGAGTCGATAAGTGCCGGAAATGAAAAGGCGGAACAATCCGATACACTGCCACTGTTGCGCCATCAGCGCACCGGTTCAAACTTCAACCCCACCACCCACTCTTACTGGCTCTTATCCTGACTGAATAATCTTCCAAATTGGCCAGTTTCATCCCACCATTTCATCTTCGATCCCCGATTTTGTTCGCGCATTAATAAGGTTTGGATTGGAGTACCAGTGGCACCACACGAAGGCCTGCTCGCGGATGGTCCATACGATACAGATTTCCAGTGAGCAGGCTGTAGGATCCGCTCGCTCGATTGGGGCCGGGGCTATACACCTCATCGCTTGTTTATTTTTGCAACCTATATATTTGGGAGTGAGGTTGAGTTTGAGTTGAACTGGAAGCTCTGTGCATTGAAGTCAACTACTCTATGCGCCTGTTATCACGTCCTCGCTAGTTTAGCATGGGCATGCGTTGTGAATGGACGGATCGGTTATGGCGTGCCTCCGGAACTCGAACCGTTTCCTTCTTGCCTTGATTAAAATGAGAGTAGCAGATCCGCGGACCAACTGGATGCAGAAGGAATATGCACCCCGTCGGTCTTCAAAAAATACCACAAACCGACCACATGCCCCCCCGGGGATTCGAACCTCCGCTTCCTCGTTAACGAAGCCCGACTTTGAACCTTCGCCTCGTCAGTCTTCAAAAAAAAATCCTGCGTTCGTTTCCCAAATGCCTCCGGAAGGATTCGAACCTCCGCTTCCTCGTTATATTGACACTATCCGCAGGTAACGAATCGAGGCGACCACCATGATCCACGAAGGCGTTCTAAACTCTTTTCTCATCCTGGTACCTATGGGGAGTTCCTAATGACCTTCACTCCACAGATATTCTCGAGAGCATCTCGACGCGGAAAAATAATTACCCCGGGCCTCAAGAAATCTGGAAAACTGACCAAATGTCTGTGGGAGGATTCGAACCTCGACTTCCTCGTCACACAGTGATTTACGCTCTAGGGAATCGAGGCGACCACCATGGTCCACGGAGGCATTCCGCCCTAATATATATTCCGGGGAGGTCTAGGGAAAACGAGTAATCAGGTGAACGCAGAGGAGAAAAAAAGAGAAGGTGAGATACGCCTCCTCTCCGACCTCCTTAATCAACGGCGTGGCAGCATACGATAGCATCGAGCTTTACCTCGAAGCAAAAGAAAATAAGAACCCCGGTCTTGAACCGTCTCGTCAGTCTTCAAAGAAAAATCCGTTGGATTCTCCAAATGCCTCCGGAGGGATTCGAACCCCCTTCTCCTCGTTACTTAGGTGAATCAGGAACCCCGCTATAGAGTCGAGGTGGCCACCATGGTCGACGAAGGCGTTCTTAACCCCTTCTCGTCCTAAGATGCGTAGAAGAATAGGCATGAAGCTGCCCAGAAGAAAGGATAAAAGCAATGGTCCCGGAAAATTGGGAATCGAGACCACAACATCCTATGGTCCTTCACAGCCCTGTCATTCCATAGATATTTTCCAGATTTGATTATATTTTCGACTTTAAACTGAACCAAAAAAAAAACCTCCGCCACAGATTCAAATGTCATGGATCTTCCAGCAAGTCCAGGGATGTATGAACCTGAACAAGGCCCGGTAGCGTAAGGTCCGCACCTGCACCAGATAACTGCCATTCTACAAATATGCTATCCGGGATCCGATTCGGGCTCGGGCCATATCCTCTTCGTGTCGCCTGTCTCCTTGTTTATTCGCCGTGCGTTATGGAATCAATGTTTATTTCTCCAAGCCCACAAGCACCAAAATAAAGCCCCGTCGCGAATGGTCCGCGATTCGGGAACGGGCCATAAAAGCCATGATGATCCTCTCCCTTTTTACATACTTGAGTTATTCGCTGTGAGTTTTGAATTGGATGCTCGTTTATTCGAGCCCATAACTAATAGACCTTCCTTCATGGGGCGTGGGTGAGATGGATGGATGGGTTATGTCATGCCTCCGGAAGTTGAATCTCCTCAGTCTCACCCTACTAAATATGAGAGCATCAAAGCAACTGCGTGTATCAACGCCCGGCTTCTCCTCGTCGATCTTCAAAAAATACACTGGAAAAAATTAAGTGCCTCCGTGGGGATTCAATCCCCCTCCTCGTCAAGTACCAACTTATGTCCCCCAGACCCAGACGGAATCGAGGTGACCACTATGGTCTCCCGGTCCCGTCCCGGGCCAGTATACTTATTTTTCATTTGCGCTAAACAAAAGTCCTGTTTGTGTCGGTATATCAATTTACATCTGGGTTGAGATGTTAACACTGACAGAGGACCGGTCGGTTGACGAAGTCTGAAGGGAGTCCATTCAGGTCCATTCCAAATCGGATTTGGGTTTTTTGATCGGCCCAATCGGTCCGACCAACGACACAACTGCAAACACTCAGACTCTACGCCAACACATAACACCACGATTATCGCCGATTAGTGAGCTACGCTCGACGATTCAGTACTCAGGCATTGTGCTAATGCATTGCAGGCAGGATGTCCCTCCCGGAAGCCCATTAGCTCTCCAGGAACTCACCAGCCACTCGACTCCAGACCTCAAGGTGTTTGCAAGGCGTGCGCTCTTTATGCGCTCGGGTCAGCCGGTGTTGGACCTAAACGGCCCAAATGCAGCGGCTTGTCGCACTCTCTAGCCTCACTGGTATACAGTTCGCCCCTGCACCAACTCACCACTGTTATAGTAAACAGTAAACCTCCCACTCCTTGAACGCGCGGAAGTTGGTACATGTGTATGGCTAAAGTTCACCCTCCCTTTGGAACATAGGAACGGAACATTTCTGATTTCTGATTCTTGCAGCGCTCTTCCCAGTGGATTCCACCGAACAACCGTGGAACTTCCATTCAAAAGGTTCAGCGGGGGAACTGCGGGCCCAAGACGCCAGGCCGATTATGACACCCGCGTAAGCCCGACGTGAATGCGGAGCGTCGGGTCTCCCCTCCTGGTGTGCCGGCGGCGGCCTGTGAACCGAACGGCATTGTCGGTATATGCACTTGTGCGGTTACAGGAATGCGATTCATTGTGCGGTGCGTAATTGGCGCAACTTCTCTGTGCGGTCCTGCTACAAATCATCGATCGGATAAGTAAACTTTTACTGAGATATTTTGGATAGAATCATCCTCGAAACATGGGGCATAGCTCGAATGCCACTATGGACGGGTGTTCCATTCAGACTGGCATCGTGAAACCTCTCCTGAGATACTTATGACGAATCCTCGACAGTTCGGTGCGGATTTGCACACGCTGGTCCTTCGAATGATCGCCTAGTCGACGTCACTCTGACCTCGCGGGATCTCCGATGGAACAAAGTCAAATCCCTATCTGTGTGTGATGTTCTACGCTTTTGCCCATATTTATTGCAAAAATGGTTGCTTCCCTAAAATATTATATGCAGATTATATCTCGTTGGAAAGGTGATGTTGCTGGTCCCGAAGGTTCGGGAAATTTCCCTTCCTACGGAATACCACTGCCCTTTCCACTGTCGGCCTCATTTCCACCGTTGAAGGCTCCGAAGATTTCTTTGGCGATAGCGTTCAGGCACCTCATACGGTTTCTTTGTTTAAACGTTATGATCTCTCGGGCCACCTGGGTTGGCGGTGCGCATCAGGGGTTCCGTTGATAGAGCCGCAATAGAAAAAAGTTACGTTACGATCTTTGTGGGCCGTCCCTTGTCTTCTGACCATTTTGGAGGTTTCAAGCCAATTCGCACGCAAAAGTTAAAATCATATCATGAACACACACATTTATCTTATCTTCCGCTTTAAAATTCAAGTCCGTCTGTTCGGTGTTCTCTAAATATAAGCAGGCTCATCTTTCCCACTAGGCCATGGAATCTCTTGACAATGTGACCACCTCTCTCTCGCCATATCTCGTGGTTGCTGTCCCGCCACAGTGTCATTCTGCGTCCAATGGATGACCTTGCAGAGAAGCCGAACGGCGAGGATATCACCTTTCTAGCGCCCAAAATGCTTCTGCGCAGCGCGTCACCAACAATAAACTCTTGCACGCCTGAAACAGGATCTTAGATGCGTGCGTGGATTGGTCGAGGGACTCGTGCAACGAAGTTCGCAAATCTCGCTGTGTGGAGTATGTGGCCCAAGCTGATGGATTCCACCGGGTCTTAGCTGCATGATCCGCTTTGTCGCAGGACACGCTTGACACATGGGCTCGTGACCCCAACTAGTGTCCCCCCATAGCCTCGAAAGGAGCATTTCCGAGTAAGTCCTCGGACACGGGACACCGTTAATGCTACGTCTCACTCTATCCTTGACATGAAGGTATGTGTCCTGCCTGCCTGCCGGCATCGGTAAATGCGCTTCTCCCTCACGGTACACAACATATGATTCTGCTCGAACTGGATGCTGCCAAGGTCCAGACAATGCTGGATCGCCGTAAGAGTCTATTTCCGCCCATTTTCTGCAGGGATTGAACGTTCTTTGGGGTGAACGTGTAGTGCGCACCGGACAGCCCAGCGATGGCCATTTCCGACCCAATAAAAGCGCGCACGGCCTATATCCTGAGGCATAAAGCCATAATCTGCCATAATCGACAATCCTAATCTTCGCGCCCTCACGAGGTCCATCCCCATCCTTGATTCTTAAATTAGCGACGCCTTGTTCTTCCGCCCCGGAAATTCGGCTTCGTGTGCGTTCTTCATCCCCGCAACCAGCACTGACGTAAATTTCATTCCGTGGATCCGTCATTTTGAATGATTGTCCGTGTCAACTAGTTCAGCTCTCTGATAAAATCGCCGCGGGGTCTTCTATCTGACATATAATCGAGATTTCCCTCCATTCCCCCCGTCTTAAATTCTGGTCTGAATTCAGGATGCCCCAGACAGAAAATGCGTCCTACATTACACACAGCGCACTTCGTAAGTGCCTCTGGCTTCTTTCGAGCGCATAATGCATACACTTAACCCGGATGCACCAGATATCCGGGACATCACCGATGCACACCGCGTGCTCGAGGCTGTCCGATTGAATATTCTCCCCCTCATCAAGCGGCGGCTCGTTCCCTATGAGCGGGCGCAGCTGCGGAGCGGGAACGTCTTTGTATGGGAGGAATCGGAATACGAGGACGGCTTGGTGCGCTGGACAGAGGGGCGACGATGGTGAGTATGCTGAAGCTGTTTAATCCCGATGTTGATTAAGTGCTTTCCCTGCTCAGGTCGCAAAGTAAAATGCGTGGAGACTGCCTCGTCTACGAAGAAAAGATAGAGACAACATTCGCAGAGAGGCAGGCTAAGGCTGCTCGACGGTTCGTTTTGCGGCAGTCTCCCATTACCTTCGTTGATTCCGTGGCGTAGTGCTATGAAGGTGTCCGAGTCGCCCCAGCCAATTCCGGCGCCTCCAAGACGGAAGGACCGCCCCTCCAAAGTCGGCGGCCTCACCAAGAAAACCTATTCCGTGACAGTTCAGCTGCCGGGGGCTGCGGCGACCAGGAAATGGCACGTTGTTGCGTACTGCTCGGTATGGTCTACACCGCGTCCATTTCATGCTATGTTTCTCATACCGCACCAGGCCTGCGATGCTGCCGATCTGCCAGTAATAGAAGACTACGACTACCTGAGAAATATCCGCGTTCCCAGCGGCGTGTTCGTTAACAGTAACCGGGTGGTTAACGGGAGCCTCAAGCGGTTTCCTCCACCTCTGCGACTCATGATGCCGGGTGGCAGAAGTCCCTCTTCCACCGAAGGATCAATGTCGCCGGTTATTAGTACTGACGACTGCGAGCTGGAACATTTTCCGGCAAACTTGCCGCAGTTTCCTGGGCAAATCCTTCCTCCTCTTTCACCCTCACATTCACCGATCACCCTCCCCTCCTTATCTTCGCTGGGATATCTGCCGCCAAGACCGACAAGTTCACCGGCAGCATCCAGATTGTCATTTTACCGTAGCTATTACCGGCCCATTGACTCGGACGACCGTCGTGTCCTCGACAAATTCCGCGTTGTAATCTAGTTTACCCTCACTATCAACGAAACATTTCTCCTAGTGCGTTGAATCGGATAGTCGAACCCACTAGAATTATGCTCATTATTCAAAGCGAGAGCTTGTACTCATCTGCCAGGCTACCCGCAGTGTGAGTGCCTTTCAAATAAGCTCGTTACGGCACCGGCTATTCAATAATTTGCGCAACGTGAGAATTGTGGGCTGAGTGTGGCTTTAAGACAACCCTTTGTGAAACAGCTTGCAGTGCTGCGTCTTCGGCCTCGTGGTATTCATCCCGGCGCACCAGAGCAAAATATCTGCGCACGCCAAGGAAATTCAAGCCAGACTAATCCGTAACTACCACGGAACATTATTTCTGAAGTAGAAAAGCCAGACCGTGCCGTGGGCCGTCCTTTCGGCCGTCTTGTCCACCAGCTCAGCTGTTCTTGTGACAATGCCTCATTGCTGATCTATGAACCTAAATCTATCTCACCGAGCATGGTCCTAGTCAGCTGGACATCGTGCCAGAAATAGCACGAATACCGTGGTCACAAGTAACTTCACATTTTTTTTTTTACATGGTCGTCTGAAATTCTTATATATCATTCTCAGGCGTCCGGAATTGGAGCAGGTCTATGAATATAGGCAGCTGACAGTGCATTTCGCTACAAACACCATACAGCGTCCCCGTCCCCCGCTTTCTAACACACGGGCGAATATGTGGGCTGACATTCGGATCTGCTGTTGAGCATTACTTGACAAATGGACGGCATACTTACACGAAAGTTTCACAGACTTGCCAGCGCAAAAGAGGGGTCACAACAGCCTTTTTGTTTATTTTGTTTTGGGGCCATCTTTTGCATCTGTCGACCAGTCTCTGACGTAAGACCAGGCAGAAAAGGGTGTTAAACGAGCTAGCAACATATTTGGCGCAGGAACAGGCGACATGTCGGAGCTTAAAACCAATGCTATAAGTACTATGTATCTAATCCATTTGTAATGCTCCGATCTAGTAGACATTGTGGTGTTAAGAATCTGGCGTCGCGTGCCACATGCGGGGGGATTTGAGATGTCAGCGATCACACCATTGACCTACTGTATTTTTACATAACGGGGCTAACCACAAAATAAGAAACATTCGTATCGCTTTCTCTTCTAAGACACTCGAGCTCGCCTAAGTTATAAAACCAGAATGCTTTGATCGGCTCACTCGCTCCGATGCGCGACGCAACTGCAAACATCTCCGCATATCCACTCAACGTCCACCCATCCGACCCGTGAGCTGGGCCTGGGACACAACGACTCGACTGCGGTCCCTTACTAATGAATCCAGAAGCCCGGGAGCTTTTCTCTTTCCGAACCATCATTCATCTTTTCCTCAGCAGGTGCTCGGGTTGGGAAGTAGGTAATTCCATTGTTCCGGGCGCATGCGAGGACGACTCGGATGGATTTCAGTCGCTTGCGAAGCTCTAGCTGGGCTCTACCGCAGTCACAGCGATCACACATTAATCAAAGCTCTTTGGGTGGTCCTCAGACTCAGGTTCCATACCGCGAGCCAGTCTCGCTGATGTTTCATATCGCGATGATCCCTTTTCTGCGAGATGGTCTCGTACACGGCTATCTCGGCGGTCATCAGAATTTGACAGGAAAGATATTCGTTGGAATCCAACGATTTTGATGGCAGTTTTTATTATTTCTAGCTTTTTGCCTGCATTCAAAAAATACGAAAATACTGCTAGAACAGTGTCTCGGCCCCTCGGTCAATAAACCGATTCCTCGAGTTACCAGAATCTCAAAATCAGTCATTTCTGGCCCGTTGGATTCCAACAGTTATCCGCCCCATCAAATTCTGGTGAAAGCCGGGATAGCCGTGTACGTCTCTGCATCGGGACGCTAGCTGGGATGAGCAGCAAATTACAGCTGTTTCCGAAAACTTTGAGACAACATTTTTTTTTGGCTCGCTCAAATTTTGATGGAGTGCTAAGGATTAGCGGATTTGGTGTTGCCAAGCCCAGGCCGCCGCTTTGTCATCGTTACCAGTCGTTACCAGATTTCTCTCTCTGCTACTTGACCAAACACCAAAGGAGGAATTTGGGCTCAGAACACCCATCGGTGTGAGTCACAATGTTTTCCATACTTCTGCAGCACTGCAAATAAAATAACATGGAAAGAAAGGGGTTCTGAAAAAAAAAAATCATACCCTATGCTGTTTTTTTTGGAAAAAACACCTTCTCGGGGGACCTACCTACCATGTGACGTCCAAATCAGGTAATATTTCACGTGTGTGTCCCCCGGAAGATACCGCAGGTTCAACGAGCAGTTCCATGGATTCCAAATCACTGCCACTGGTTGAGCATTTCAAGTTTTTCAGTGAAAATATTGGTGAAAAACTTCCTTCATTTTTCATGCTGTTTTCACTGAAAAAGTATGTGAAACTTTTAGATTGTTTTCAGTACTTTTTTGTGTCAAGTGAAAAACTCAAAATAACACAACAAAGTACCAAAAAAAAAAAAAAAAAATCCACATGTTTTTTCAGTGAAAAAAGCATGAAAAAATAAAGGAAGTTTTCCACCAATATTTTCACTGAAAAACTTGAAATGCTCAACCAGTGTGCAGAGGGTATTTATGGAATTTGTAGTCTAAGTTGGAACTGGGCATAGCTGAGTATCGCTTTTCATAAGGTTCAAGTATCGGGGCCTCAAGTTTGCACCCAAAATTTGCCCCCAGCTCATTGTGAAAGGGGAGATTCAAATGGAGGGTGCTCAACGTATGTTCAGCACATAAAGTACTCAAAAAATCCGATATATTTGGTTCATTAAGCAATTTGAACATTCTCTGAGCTCAACTTTGGCCAACTTGCATCAATTACCTCGTTGTGGAGCAAAAACGGGCTGAATATTGTCTCATACACTTGATTTGACTGCAGTTTCTATAGACCCATTGACACATCTGTAGCAAATTTGAGTCCATTCTCGGCTAATTCATAACAGGTCATTATTTTTTTTTTCTGACCTGGCAGCTGGACCTACCTACCGGCACCTGGTGCTGGCTTGACCGGCCTGAACCCCCTTGGGCTGGGTTGGGCCCATCCCAAAATGAAGCTGATCCGAGCTCAAACCAGTAATCCTTAGCATTTCATCAAAACTCAGCATGTGCAAAAAAAAAGTCGTTGTCTCAAAGTTTTCGAAAACAGCTGTAATGATGCAGTCCACCATGACAAAGTCCAACAGGCGTTTATTTCTAATTGGGCACGTTGGCGCATTTGAATGCAGTGTGGGCCTACATATGCATGCCCACGAATACAATATGAACTACAGATGCACTCTGAGCACTACCAAGCCTCAAAAGTCGGGTATCGAGGCTTGAGTTCGTTAGGGCAAGATTGGAATTGAAAGTGGGGCGAAAGCAAGGGGGAGGAAAAACATACTGATAGCCTAATGGCTTGTATGCGAGTCGAACGCGCTCCTCCTACTGTACTGCTTTATGTTTCACCAAACAATCACAGATGCGCCTGGCGCTACCACCTGTAAGGTGAGTTGATTGACAAAACTCCGGTTTAAGCACATTTTTTTAAATAGGCTGCATTTGAGTGGCTCACACTTGCTCCGTCCCATAGCTACCCTCCGTTGTTTCATTGAAAAAAGAAGGCTAGACAAAATCCCTAAAAAATGTTGCGAAAAGAATATTAATGGCGTGGACTCAAGTCGAACGGGCTCGCTCTACACATATCACAATATCATGATCACTCACAAACTGCAGATGCGCTCCGAGTGCTACCGAGCCTCGAAAGTAGTGTACAGGACTCCAGTCCATTAGCATCGACCTAAAATGGAATTGGAACTGGGAAAGAAAAGGCAAAAACACGATAAGTCCATAATGGCCTGGATGCAAGTTGAACGCGCTGTACTGCACACAAATTGCTTTGCGCAGAACAATGGCAAATGTGCCCGGCACTACTAAGCCTTCAGCTGTAGATTTGCCTCCCTGTAAAGTGAGTGGGTTAACGAAATTAGCCCCTCCCTCGCTCAAGCCCGTTTTTAGCAGTGCCATGATTGAGGAGGAAAAGAACATTAATGCAGGTGGGAATACAGGTCTCCTACCTGCAGCAGAATGGATTGGAATCGCTCCACCACCGTCCGTTGCATAGTGGAGATACATACAAGAGAGATAGACAGCCAGAGAACCCCTCAAAAAAAAATGCTTACAGAGGAATGGCTTGGGCCCGAGTCGAACGGGCTCGTTCTGCTATGAATATCTGAACATCGCCCTGTATGAACTGCAGATGCGCTCCGAGCGCTACCAAGCCTTGATATGAGTATATCGGGCTCAAGCTCATTAGCAATGGAATTGGAACTGGGAAGGAAAATGCAAAAAGACGATAAGTCCATGATGGCCTGGACGCAAGTCAAACGCGCTCTTTCTGCTGCACTCACTGTGTTTCGAAAAACTGATTGCAGATGCGCCCGGCTGCCTCCCTGTAAAGTGAGTCGATTAGCGAATTACCCCCGCGTTTTTATTGACTTAAGAGTGCTATGGTTCATGTGTGCAGTGAGGAGGAAAATAATATTAATGCAGATGAGAATACATCTCACCTGCATGTGAATGGATTGGAATCGCTCCGAATAGCCACCCTCCGTTGCGTAGACACAAGAGAGAGAAAGGTCACCAGAGAACCCCTCAAAAAAAAAAAATGCTGACCAAAGAATGGCTCGGGTCTGAGTCGAACGGGCTTGCTCTGTAAATAATATACACGAATACCACCTTATGAACTGCAAATGGGCTTGAGTGCTACAATGCCTTGATATGAGTATATTGGGGCTTGACTTCGTTAGCTAAAAGTGGTGGAAAGGAAAAAGCAAAGAAAAAAAACGATAAGTCCTTAATAGCCTGTACGCGACTCGAATGTGTTCCTCCTGTACTGAACATTCATCTCCCATGAAGCAGATGCAGATGCACTCCGAGAGCTATCAAGCCTCGAAAGTAGTGTATCATGGGTTGAGTTCATTAGCATTTCATGAATGGGAGGAAGAAGAAGAAAAAAGAAATAAAAAAGATTAGGAAAGCCAGTGACACATGGCTTCAATGGGAGTCGAAAGTGCTCCTTCTGCTTTACTGCCGAGCTCTTGAATAATGAATTGCAGATGCGCCCGGCGCTACCAAGCCTTCAGTGGTATATTTGCTTCCCTGCCAAGTGAGTCGGTTAGCGGCCGGTGCCGAAAGAAATATGGGTACTGTATTAGAAGTCCATACATACATGGCAACTCAACCGATACGGCCTTAAAGTATCCGGAGGAAGCCTTCTGCAGCTACAACTCATCATATTAACTGAGGACGTGAAAAATAAAGAGAGAAGTCTGGAGGAACGCACTACACACCCTCATAGTGCAAGCACCGAGCAGATACTGGCAGCAAAGTTCTCATCAGCGACTTTGATGTGGCCAAAGTTGAGGAACTGAATTAACAGACGATGTGAGGCCTATATAACTTAATAGGGGCGGGTTGAGCGGAGATTGATGCGCACGATATCTGCACTGCCACTGATTTGACACATCGGTGCACTGATCCGAGTGGCGGGAGGGTGCTTTAACATTTTTCTATTACATACCTCGCATTTTCCGACCCTCCTTCTGCTTGCATTTCAACCCAGTTTCAACCAACAGCCAAGTCTTTCAACTGCACCATCCCTTGTCTTTCATGAAATTGCATCAATTACCTTAAACTAGTGCACGTCTCCTGTCATCATCTGCTCCCCAGGTTTTCTTCCTCTAGCCTCTCCTTTGATGGTAGCCGGTATTGAGCCACCCACAACGAACCTGCTGCCCAGCGATGAGCACACCCGCATGCTATGCTCCGTCCGCAAGCTCAGCACCATCATGGGCACAACACCCCTCCTCCACGACACTGATGGCCCCATCCCCCATACCCTAGGAGGGTTTGAGTTTAAACCATATCGTCTCCAATGATGGCCTGGCACTGCTTGAGCATTTCAAGTTTTTCAGTGAAAAAATCAGTGAAAAATGTTTTGCATTTTACACAAGTTTTTCAACGAAAATGTTGGTGAAAAACTTGAAACTTCTTCATGAATTTTTTACACTTCAAAACTGTTTTAGCACTTTTTTCACCACATTTTCACAATTTTCAAAAAATTCAGGAAAAGGTTTCAAGTTTTTCACCTAATTCTTTGCTCAAAAACTACTGAAAAACTCAAAACATTTTTCACCAAATTTTTCACTGAAAAACTCGAAATGTTCAAGCAGTGTGGTTTAAACCAGGCCTTGGTACCCTGTCTATTATTCTGTAGTGGAACCATGGTCAGTTTACAGCTTTTTGCATAAAGGATGGCAGTAGCCAAACTTTTATAAATAAGAGCAAATTTGATCGCATCACTTCTTTCCGCCTTTCTGCCCTCACCTCTCCGCCCATAACCTCGAATGTAGGTGCATTTGAATCGCAATCCACGGGAGATTCTAACGGTACCGGTCTCGTATCACCAGCACGTGTTTCAAATTTCGGTCGCCGTGGTGTGGATTGCTTGAGTGGCCGACTTGTCGTGTCTCTCCCTGGCGCATCTTTGGCTGGATTTTTCTGCTTCTAGGTGCGTTCAACAGCGTTTTGACCGGGCTTTCAAACGGTGCTAATCGTTCCCCCAAGTTCGATCTGCTGAGTCCCGTCAAAAAATTACCTGCTCGCTTGCTCTGCTGTTTGTTGCGTCCGTACCGGGCCCATTTCTTCCCCAATTTTCCCCGGGTCAGGCTCTTTCGAAAGCTGCTCTGACAGCGCATCTCACCTTCTGTGCCATGTGTGTTAATCGTTACATTTTCCTTTGCACCGGATCTCATAAAGCTTACACAGTGATGTTCCGCAAAATCAGCCGTGATGTGAAGATTGCAGCGCTCAATTTATACGAACATGGCCAAATGTCGCTCAGAGACATCCTCGACTGTGTGGGATTCTCCGAGCGTACATTTTACCGTGTCCTGTACCTATGGAGGACCACGGGTGACGTCGTAACTCACAAGAAAACCACGGACGCCCTCGGCTCCTGCATGTCGACGACATTCAATATCTCATTCGGCTTGTACGGCACAGCCCTGACTGGTTCCTTGACGAGCTTCTCAAGCTTTTGAAGACCAATCACTTTATATCTGTTCACTACACGACCATTCATCACGAACTCGAGCGTGCCGGTATGTCAACAAAAGATCTTACAGTAATCGCAATGGAGCGCAGTGAGCCCTCTCGCTTGGATTATAGCTGCGAAGTCTCGCAGTACCTCTCCGAATACCTTGGATTCCTCAATGAAACCTCAAAAAATGACAAAACACCAGCGCGTCGACATGACCGTGCAAAGAAAGGCAAACAAGCAATCAAGAGACAGAAGTTTGTCCGGGGAAGACAAGTGACGGCAACCGCATTGTTAACGGTAGATGGAATTGTCGCGAGTAAAGTTGTTGAAGGGTCTATGCACCAAGATCAATATCTCGAATTTCTGGAATACCAGGTGGTATGTAGTCTCAGCTTCGTGCATAATTCTCATCATAATAAGCCATCAGTTACCATTGTGCTCCCCGTTTCCTGGTCCTCTGAGCGTCCTCGTCATGGACAATGTGTGCATCCACCATGGCGTAGAAGTCCTAGAATTATGTGATTGTTTTGGTCAGTGATTCTTGGGAGCACTGGTTGAACATTTCAAGTTTTGCACTGAAAATTTTGGTGAAAAATGTTTTGGATTTTACAGCAATTTTTCACCACAAAAGTAGGTGAAAAATTTGAAACATTTTGGTGAATTTTTTGAAACTTGTGAAAACTTTCTGAAAAAGTGCTGAAAATGTTTTGAAGTTCGAAAATTCATGAAGAAGTTTCAAGTTTTTCACTTGATTTTTCACTGAAAAATTGCTGTAAAATTCAAAACATTTTTCTCTAGTTTTTTCACTGAAAAACTTGAAATGTTCAACCAGTGGAGTAATCTTCAGTCTTTGTCGAACTTGCTGTGTTTCTAGGTGTCCGAATCTTGTTCCTGCCCCTGTACTCACCCGATCTCAATCCAATTGAGGAGGCATTCTCCAAAATAAAAGCATGGATTCGCAGAAACAACGATCTTTTCACCTATGGTCCCGATTCCGAGCCGCACGCTCTGATCTATGATATGCTCGAGGCACTGGACATTATCACTGAGGAGGATGCAATTGGATACTTTATAAATGCCGGATACTTTTAGTTTTGTTTTGTTTTTTGTCAATGCTGGACCTTTTTCCGACATGTCGCCCAATCAAAGTTGTTCGTTGGTTACGGGCAATACACTAGTCATGTTACAAGCTGAAAGAGTTCTACGGGTGTTTTACCCATGCGGCTAGCTACTTTAAGTTCAGCGATTTCGCCTGGCATAAATGACATGGCTTTCAAATCAGTCAATTCAATATAACGAAATGAATCAGTTCAGTTGAACTTGTTGCTCTTGAAGCGAGCGCATATATCGTCGTCGAGGTCATGCTTGGCACAAAAATCTTCGATGGATAGGTTGGGTCCGGGGACGAAGGGCGCGGGGATCAACATGGGTACATGTGCATGGAATGGAACCGCGGCAGGAGCAGGGGCAGGGGTGGGGGCAGGGGCAGGAGCCGGTTGGCGAAAAAGTTGTACTAGTTCTGGCAGGAAGTTGAAATTCATCTGCGGTGCAGTGGCAGGGACCTTCTTTTCGTTCTGGAGATCTAGCCGACGTTGCAAGAGGGGGAGCGAGTACCAAGGGATTTGTCATTTAGGCCGTCAAAAAGTTTATGGTTCGGAGGTTTGTTTTCGTTGGCAAAGTTTTTGTCTTTCAGCTGTGAAAATGTGTTATGCCAACAGATCAAGTACACTGAATGGACATACCCATGCTGCTGCCCAACACTCTACATGAGTGTGACTCAGCGGGAAATGTTCGACCGCATCTGGCTGAACATAACAATGTTCGCTTCCACAAAGACTGCCCGGCGTTGGGCACAGCCATCTTGCACGTATTAATCCCATCTTCTCGTTCAACGCTACATTTCCCGGTAAGATTTGGCGCGCATTGGGGATCTGAATTATGTTCATTCAAAATTACAAATGGGTTATTCTGTTCTCACAGTTGTCTTCCGCCGTTTGCCTTTGGTTTTCTTTTTTGGATCGTCTTCATCCGAGTTCACTTCGGCGTTCTCGTTATTGATAATGACACGCCCCTATACAGAGATAAATAGCTAGCCATGGATAAACCTTCGATATAACTCACGGGTTTGGGTACTACAGAAATTCTTGCAGATGGATCCGCCTTGATTTTGAGCGCATTGAGAACAAGATGTTGATATTTTTCAGGACTATCGAGGGAAAGGGAATCGGTGACTTGACGCGGCACAGTGAAAGATATATTGTAGTCCTCGTAGTGTAGCTGCCCAGGCTTGAGACTCTCAGAAATACGAGCTAGGATTTGGGCTTTGAGGGTATCAAACACTTGGTCACTTTTTAGTGACAAGATGTCGGTTGTTGTCGGTTTTTTTTGACTTCTTGGCTGCAGCTGTGGCAAATATTGCAATAATGTAGGTAATTTTACGCGATTCCGCTGCTCACGGTGGTCAGCAATACTGGGGGCATGACTGGATGAACACGCACGTTCGGTCTTCTTTGCGGGTCCACGGGTTTTTTTCTGGGCAGCTGTTTTTCATTGTCGTCATTATAAATACATCTGCAGGAGGAGCGTGTGGTAAACACCTGATTCCATACTGGATGATCTGCGTGCCCGTTTCTTGGACTTTGATTTGACCGGAAGATTGTCATCATTGTCATCATTGTCGCACTCTTCATCGTCCGAATCCTCGTCGTCTTCATGTGTGGCATAAGACATGGGGATCTGCGAGGATGAGAAGATAGCAAATACATACCGGAAACACGGTGTTTCCTTTTCCCAGGCACAACATTTTGGTCCTCGTCATCGTCTTCACTTCCTTCATTTTCATCATTGCTCCCCTCCTCCTCATCATCGGCATCGTTTAGTTGCTCTTCATCGTCCTCGTCCTCATCTGGATCGGTGGATGATCCCGCTTGGTCAATCAAGGTAAGATCGGGGTCGGAATTAGGAAGCACAGTTTCCGGGAATTCTTCCTCATCAGAGGCAATAAGATCACCAGCGGCAATAGTAGCAATGGAGGAATTAATTTTCGATGCGGCTTTACGTGTCGATTTGCGCACAGACATTAGGAAAAGAAAGGACAGCTAAATGTGGCCTGACAGATAATCCGAGGCGATCTGAGGATGGAGAGAACCAGGGTAGATGCACTGTCAGAGCAGCTTTCGAAAGAGCTTGACCCGGGGAGAGTCGGGGAAGAAATGGGCCCGGTACGGACGCGACAAACAGCAGAGCAAGCGAGCAGGTAATTTTTTGACGGAACTCAGCAGATCGAACTTGGGGGAACGATTAGCACCGTTTGAAAGCCCGGTCAAAACGCTGTTGAACACACCTAGAAGCAGAAAAATCCAGCCAAAAATGCGCCAGGGAGAGACGCGACAAGTCGGCCACTCAAGCAATCCACGCTGGAGCAGTGGCCTTGGGCCACTCCTCCCTCGGACGTGTGTGGTCCTGTTTGGCAGTAGCTTCCTTACGTACACATCACGGCTTGTGGTAGACAGTCACTGCTATCGTACGCTCGCGACCCTGTACGACCCGACCAGCCCGACCGGACTGCACCAGTGTATGACCTTCCGATCTCATCTTTAGGCTCATATGTGTGCTATCTAGCCCTAAAAGGTGATAAAATATTTCCCCAAGATATATATGCCAGCCATTTTCCTTGGATCAGTAAAATAGGTGATTTTGACGGGAAAAACTGAGATTCTCGGCCATTGTGAGGGTTGAAGAGTACTTACAGACCTGAAATTTTGTAGGGGCATATTATTAGAGTGGATTCATATTCTTAACACCTCCCAGTATGTTGATGACCATTGGAGGGGTATGATTTCAGCTCAAACAGGGGGAAATCACCACATTCACAACATCTTAAATTCAAAACAAATACCTAGAGCACATAACTGGCAGGGCTAGTATATATATATCGTGGACCACATTCTAGAGAGTGTAAGAAGCCAAAAACCTCGTAAATCGGCCCAATAATGACGGAGATATCTGTGTTTGTCCGAGTAGTAGGTATGTCCGGGCCGGCCGTCAATGATAGTACACCACTCCGAGGACATTTCAGTTTATATTCACAGCTCACTAGTCACATAAGGGAATAAGTCGCACCCATGTTTTAAATGAAAAAACAGCTTGTTGTAGGGGATAAAAAATACACTGCCTGGATTCGGGGTGCAAAAAATGCACAGGTGGCAATCAACAATATTCACACCCTGCAGATTCAAAAAACACCGGTGCGTATCTATCACAAACACCGGTTATTTTGGTCACCACCCAAAAATACACAGCCCCGAGGTGTCCTCCGAAATCCACTGCCTTCAGGGTCGACTAGTTGAGGTCGTTGCATTCTTTGTTTGGTAACATCACACATGATTTGATCTTCCAATGCTCACTACTCAGTGTTTCCAGGCGCGTTCAGGCTCTACCGAAAGCAACAAGAAACATGTAGGCTTACAGCTCTTTGCAGAACCTAGGGCGCGACTTTTTTTTTTCCTTTTTAGGTACTTTTTTGATGGTTTAGACGAGGACAGTTGCCCTGGCCTCGGTTCTCATCTGTTTCCCTTGTCCATAGGCTCAATCGATTGGCATTCTAAATACGCAGTCAACCCCCTCCTCAGAATTCTATACCACCCTGAGGACTGTTTCCTGAGCACAGAAATGAATATTATCTGAACATTTTTGAGCATTTTTGAGCAGGACAGCTGCCCTGCCCTCAATTCTGAATCCTTGTCTTTGGGAATAGGCTCATTCTGTTCGCCTTTAGATTTCGCAGTTTACTGCCACCTCAGAACCTTGACATGGCCCCTAATATGGTTTCCTGGTGGAAGAGATCCACGGTAGGTCATCACTTTTGATTATTGATCAGCAGAACAGCTGCTGCAGCCTCAAATGCTTATCAATTGTTGTCTTTATAGGTTCAATCTCTTCGCCTAGTGGCTGCGCAGGGAATGGTGGCTTTACATTTGCAACTGGTTGACTACTGTGCAGTCTTAGTACATTTATGAGCACATTTTCATCCAGCTGTGACATTCTTTTGGGGTTCCCACAAGTCATTGTTTTATGGAATGTTGCAATTTGATCTATTACAGCAGTTCCTGAAAATAATGGCAAAACACAGTTTTTTTTTTTGTGTGATTCCCAAAGAGGAAACTCCCCGCGATACAGAGAAATATCCTTCCCAGTGGTGCAACCAGAAGCCTGTAATGGATTGTTTTAGCTAGGAATGATATTGTGAGCCACCTAGAGAGTTCCCACACCGGAACCATATGTGCATGCCGATAAAGATATGTCAACTTGATGTCAACACAGAATCCGGTTGACCAAAATTTGAAGTCGTGATTTTTGAGTTGTTCTACACATCTATGGGGTCTAGACATCTAACCAAGATATTCGCTGCATTTTATAGCCTACAGGTTCTGAAGAACGCTCGTGGCGGCTCCTGGACAGTACAAGTTTCCTTTTTGGGATGTGCCCGAAAAAAATTGTGTTTGCCATTATTTTCAGGAACTGCTGTAATTAGCCAACTGCTTAGTTAGATAGGCATAATACACTCCATAGCACATTCACTGTGTGTTTTCAGCTGAAGAAGGTGAAAAATGAGAAATTGTGATAAATGTGATGTTGAAAAATCTGAGTCGGCAGGTGACTGCGCAGTGGAAGCTCAAAGAGTATGAGCACATACACAGGGAAAACGGCCAAGGGATGAGGTCACCACAGCTGTTCCACCGATGAACGATCACATGTTGCACTATCGCATTTCCAGGAAAGGATGTAAGGGTGAGGTCAAGATTCTGAGGTAGCAGTAAACTGCGAAATCTAAAGGCAAACAGAATGAGCCTATTCCAAAAGACAAGGGTTCAGAATTGAGGGCAGGGCAGCTGTCCTGCTCAAAAATGCTCAAAAATGTCCAGATAATATTCATTTCTGTGCTCAGGAAACAGTCCTCAGGGTGGTATAGAATTCTGAGGAGGGGGTTGACTGCGTATTTAGAATGCCAAGCGATTGAGCCTATGGACAAGGGAAACAGATGAGAACTGAGGCCAGGGCAACTGTCCTCGTCTAAACCATCAAAAAAGTACCTAAAAAGGAAAAAAAAAAAATGAGTCGCGCCCTAAGTTCTGCAAAGAGCTGTAAAGTTCTAGCAGTCCTTCTCCATATCTAATGTTCAATGCTTTTGGCACTGTGGCTGTGACCATACAACTACCACTGTACGGCTTACTGGTGAGCTGAATGTTGAAATCCAACATGTGAGATAACAGCCTTCAAAACTTACCACCGCCTCCGGAGCGGTCTACTTGACATTGCCATAGTAAGCTTCAGATGTGAATGCAAACCCTTGACACAAATGTCTGTGGAACCTATGACTATAGTAGCCCAGGGGTCGGTCTATCACTAAGTTCAAACACCTGTGATTCCCAGGACCAGTTTTTTTTTTTTTAACTTCTGAACCAACCAGGTGTGATTTTTTGGGAACAGAGGGTGTGAAAAATGAATACATCTCTCCTAGTGTATTTCTTGGCGGTAGGGTAATTTTCGGCGACAGGCAACTTGTGAATATGTATTTTTGGGGGACGTATAGGTGTCCTTTTCGGACTTTAATCATGATTTTATTTCTGTGATGCAGATTTTAGTTTTGGGTTATGATCATTGTGGTCAATCTCAGAAGCATGTAATGACCCTCCAAATCGAAATGTGACACCTCCAAACCAAGTTATCTAAACAGAAACGAAAACCTCGAAGCGAAAATGAAAATCACGATCAAATCATGATCGCAAATCTCGTTTTCGTTTTTCGCGATCTTGTTTGCGAAGCGAATGATGGGATCAACGGCTGAGTGATGACCTTAGCCTGCCGCCGCACAGCTCTGTACCCAAGGCCAACCCGAGGAGACCAATCTGATAGGAACATAGAAGCTGATTTTTTAAAAAGTAATGTGTGAGTATAGCATTTGGCTTTCTGAGAAGGGCCTGCAGAACATCCTCAACTACTTGAATGCATCCGTTGCCGTAGTTAAGCCCCAGACCATACACCTCACTTCCATCTCAACTACACTCATGCCGGCACAGTGATGGCCGTCATGAAAAACTGATACCAACACTGGCTGAACATCCGGAACCACAAACCAGAACACAGACAAAACTGAACAATGTAAGGCGAAATCCAAATGAGATGTGACAAGATTTGAACCCGGAAGTACACACTTTCGTTGTTGCTGGCAACATTTCGTTTTGATGGATCAAGTTCTGGTTCTTGTTGAGCAGGATTTGGTTACAGGAGGCGTAGAATCATGATTATGTCTGAGAAGAACATTTATCGAAAGAGGAGGTTTGGTGACGAAAATCACCTCATTTCTGGCAGTGATCATCGTGATTCATCGTGATCACTGGCCAAATCAGCGATCATCGCATGCGAAAACCAGAATTGTGCGGTACCAAAACCACTTTATTTCTGTCCAAAGAGGACACCTATAGGACGACACCGGTGTAAATTTGGAAAACACCTGTGTAAATCCTGTGAATTTGGGAATAATAATGTCACAGTATTACCCCCTACGCCCGTTCGACTCGGGCCCGGGCCATGAATGCCTCTTCTCTTCTTTCTTTATATTTGGTAGGTTAACTTTGAGCGAGATGACGCTGGTTCATCCAAGCCCACAAGAGAGAAAGGCCGGTAGCAGATGGTCCACACCTGCACCCGATAATAGGTGATCGTTTGACAATCGTACGCAGGAGGCGCCCATTCGATTCGGGCGATGGTCCATTTTGTTCTCCTTTTTGACATAATTTATTTAATAGCAAGGTTGAAGTTGACTTGAACCTCCGTTGAATTCATTGCTCACTTATTCAAGCCCAGAACCACCAAAAAAAAACGCCCGGTAGCGGATGATCCGCGCCTGCACCCGATGCCCAACCTCCACCGAGTCTGCAGGAACTGCCCGTTCAATTCGGGCACCGGCCATGAAACGTTCTCCGGTTTTTTTCCATGATTATTGGGTAGCGAGGTTGCGTTCGGGTTGAATCTCAAGTCAAGAAGGTACTCGTTTATTCGAGTGTTGAATCATGTAAGTAGACCAAGGCCTGGTAGTGGACGGTCCGCGCCTGCAGCATGTAATCATCATCTACTACAGGTTCATCTGCAAGAGCCTCCCGTTCGATTCGGGACCATTCCTTTCTCTTCGTGGACGTTTTTTTGTGGATGTGATTTATTCGCTCGCGAGTTGAATTAGATGCCCGTTTATTCGAGTGTTGAATTATACAGACCGAGGCCCGGTAGCGGACGGTCCACGCCTGCACCAGATGCGATGTCGTCAACGGTGTGCTATGCAGGAACCGCCCGTTCAATTCGGGCCCAGGCGATGGGTACGCTCCTTTGGTTTTTTCATCTACTCTATGTATTTTAAGCCTGGCTATAGTTTCTTACGCACCTCACCGTTTCCGACTTGTGATTCCGCAGACAGTTCGTTTCAGTTGTAGTTCTCCACCGCATCCAATCGAACACCCCAGCGACAAAAGCAGCATTACAATAACAGCATTACAACAACTCGGCACTTCACTACACATTATTACACATTACATCTTTTAAGTTTCGATACAGACTATTAACTGGTACTAGGATTAGTTTTAGGTTAGGTGGCTGGTGCGTAGCGTAGGGGCGCGTAATCGTAAGAGGGAAAGTATAGCGTCGTCATACTGGGAATCGCCCGAGTATAACGGCGTCAGAATGAAAGGAGAGAGGGATAGCCTCCGATTATTATATACTAGCAGCTACCCGTGCTACGCTACAGAGGATTAACCTGTACAGTACACAACCAGATTTTAGGTTTCCAGATCTAGATGCTGAAGACGCCGCTCATCGTCAACCTTCGGTTGACTCCTCGCGGCCTCATGGACAGTTGAATTTATGGGAGCATCTTGGTCCTGAGGTTGTTAAAAGGGCCGAGAGTTTCTGAAATTAGCCTACATGAAATATTTACGATCGCACAGGAAGCCATGTTCAAAGTTGATACATCTTACATATTTGGGTCTTGTGGTCGCCTTCAAATCTTGTCTTCTGTAGCCTTTATCTTCCAGTTTTTACGAAAGTTACCTTCAACTGACCTTCATCCGACTGCTCCAATTGCTGCTCTTAAATGAAATATTAAATAGCGAGTCGACAGTGGGGTAGAGAAACTAACTTTTGCGTGGCACTATTCAGTAAACTCTGCCTTCATCTTTCCTTGATTTCAAGATCCTCAATTTTTGTGTTCAATCTCCATCTTAGTTTGGTTCATTACAATGCCCATATCACTCTGTGTTCATCTTGTGTCATTCCCCTGGTACTCAAAATTAGCGAGATCATACAATAATGGAAAAATTTGGCGTTGATTTTGCTGAAAAGTTCAATAATACGATGTGGTGTCCTCAGTAACATTGCTGCAGCTATCTTGCTGCTATTATCATCTTATCTGAAAGGTACCACTTCATCTTTAACCAGTCCAAGTTGGCTCGAATCCCATCTCAAATCATAATGGAAAATAAGAAGAAAAAGTGTACTTTTGAACTCATTTTGCTCAACCAAAAGATATTTATGCCCTGTTTTATTAGCTCTGTGTTCATGCCCCAGAACCCGTTTTTAAAGGTTTGGATTAGATCTTATATTTTTTGGCTCACGGCTTGTTTTTTTATTTCGTAGCCAACTGTCTCAGTCTTTTATTTTATTCCTATCAATTTACTCACAAAGGTTTTTGAGCCTTCGTCTGGCGGATAAGTCAGATTGGCCAGAACTCAAAGCCCAAAAGCACCCCTCATCTGGTTGATATTTTCATTCCTGGAACCCATTTAGGAAGCTTAGGTTGCTAGAGACGCGATCTTGACAGTTTATAAATAGAAACCTGACAGTTGGGTGGAAAAACCAACATTTGGGTGGAGCAGCGGAGCAGATGACGTCGTTTGGAACTCCGGGAGCCAATACGAATGTACCAGAGTCAAATTGTCTTGTCTCGCACACACATGAAACCTTCATTTCTTATATAGATATATTCATGTTTGTCGCTAATTACACGGATTCTGTGCAGGACGGTACCGGTGGAGCGGGTGGTGGGGACCAAGAGGCGATCAAGGTGGCTGTGCTCCAGGTGATAGTTCAATGTTGTTTGGCTGGCTTTTGACGTTACTGTTGGAGTCTCGACAGCCGACTCTTGGTTTCCGGGGCTCTTGGCTCCACTTTGACGTTTGTCTCAAGACAAAACGTTCAATTGTAATATAGATATGAAGAAAGAGAGAAGAGCCGTCAGGACTCACCCCCAACCCCGTCCCCTTCCTCCGTAGACTATAACTCGGCGTCAGGCTCCGCGGCCGCTCCTCCCGCCCCCTTCCCCTCTATCCCGCGGACTCGGGGGAGACGGAGGCGCTGCGCGGGGAGTCCGTGTACGCTGACGGGCCAGTGGCATTCGGACGCAACGGTAGTATACGCACGCGGCGAGCGGGCGCGGGGGGCCGATGCGGTCCACGATGAGCGCGGGGAGGGGTTGGATTGATGGGATGCGGACGAGTTTCCTGCGCGTGCTCGTGGAGTGGGAGGGGGCGGAGGAGGAAGCGGAGGTGGAGGGGTCGCCCCGGGCGTGAGATGTGGAGGGCCCGTGGAAGTGAGATGTGGAGGGCACAGAGCGCGAGTCGTCACCGCAGGGGACGGAGCGCGAGCGCCGGCGGGCGTGGTCCCGTTATACATTCGGGGTTGGGTGTAGTGCAGGCGGCAGCGGGAAGACCATGGTAGACGGGATGAACCCGCCGAGCAAGTGCGCAAGCTTGAGCATCTTGCGGCGGCGTGCGGCATGCTCGGTGGCCGCAGGCGCGGAGAGGAGAACGCTGAGCGAGCGCGTAAGGATGGAGAGCGAGTCCGTGCTGTCGTGCGCATGGTGATTGTAAGGTTAGATGTTGTATCATATGAGTAGGGAGGTGCGGAGGGCTGATTGAGGGTGAGGACGAGGCGAAGGTGCTTGACGGCGATGAGGGAGTTGCACACGTCCGGTGCGAGGGAGAGCTTCGACACGCTCGGCGGCGGGCTGGGTGATTTTTCGGACGATGGAGATGACGCCCTCGCAACGGAACAATCCGATGCACTGCCACTGTTGCGTCATCAACGCACGGTTCAAACATTGGTTTGAACTTCAACCCCGCCACCCAATCTCACTAGCTCTCATCCTGATAATCAAATAATCCCCCAGATTAGCTAGTTTCAGTTCGCCATTTCATCTCCGAGTAGTAATTTTGTTTGCAAAATCTATTGAGTAAGGTTTGGATTTGAGTACCAGCGACACCACACCAAGACACGATACAGATTTCCGGTGAGCAGTCTGTAGGGGCCTCTCGCTCGATTCGGTCCCGGACTATACACTTCATCGTTTGTTTATTTTCTTTCATAATATATTTGGGGTGAGGTTGAGGTTGAGTTGAATTGGAAGCTCCGTGCATTGAAGTCTGCTACTGTATGCGCAAATGGAAGGATCGGTGCCTCCGGAAATCGAACTTTTTACTTCTCACCTTGTTTAAAATGAGATTAATGGACCAACTGGCTGCAGAAACAGTATGCACCTCGTCGGTCCTTAAGAAATACCACAAACTACCACATGCCTCCGGAAGGGTTCGAACCCCCGCTTCCTCGTTATATTCCTCGTTATATAGAACCATGCGCAGCTCATGAATCGAAGTCCACGGAGGCGTTCTGAACTTCTTTCTCGCCCTGATACATACGGGGAGTTCCTAATGACCTTCACTCCACAGATATTCCCAAAACCCTCCACAGACCCAACATCATCTAGAACTTTACCTCGACGCAGACAAATTATGAAACCCGGCCTCGAACCTTCGCCTCGTCATGTCATATCACTTGTTGCGTGATTTATTCATTGATGAGTTTGGATTAGGTGCTCGCTTATTCAAGTGTTGAACCACACAGCCCAAGGCCCGGTAGTGGATGGTCCGCGCCTGCGCCCGATGTTGCATATCCTTCGAGGAAATCTGGAGAGCCGCCCGTTCGATTCGGGCATCGGCCATGGACTTTTTTGTCTTTGTGTCGCCTTTTCTATATAGTGCGGGAGTGCGATGGGTCACGGGAGGAGTGCGAAATCGATGGCGCGGAGCGCGAGTCGCCACGGCATGGGACAGACCACGAGCGCCGGTGGGCATGGCCCCGTTTTGAATTTGAATTCCATCTCGTTAAGAGAGCGGATAATTCAGACCGGAAGGGTATTACACTAACTGGGCAAAATGTTTGTCTCAAGGTATTTTCAGCATTGCAGGCCAATTTCCGGAGGATTAAGATGCTTTGCGACATGACTTCCGCAGAATCAAATGTTGGAAATGGGTTCAGGAGGCCACGCAAATATCTTCGGAATTTGATCGCATCATACTGCTTTGATATGCCTTCATTTGTGTTTCAACAGCAGAAACCCAGTTTTTGCAACTTGATCTGTGGTTTCTTTCAGAACAATCTTAATTGGCTAAGTTGTAGTCCAGGATGTGAGGACCCATTATGCAAAAAGAACTATGCAAAAATATACAGGCAATCGGACACTATAGAGCTTGCAAAATGGCCTAAACTGGCCAAAATGGCAGTAAAACCTCAAAAATGACTGTTTTTGGCCATTTGCAGGCTCTGTAGCGTCTGATTGCCTGTGTATTTTTGCATGATTCAACTTGCAGAATTGCTCCTCACATCTCAGACTATGACTTGAGTGATTTAGATTGTACTGAAAAGCATCACAGATCAAGTTGAAAAAAATGGGTTTTTGCGGTTCAAACACAATTGGTGGTATATCAAATCACTATGATGCGATCAAATTCTGAAAATATTTGTGGGGACTCCTGAACCTGTTTCCAACATTCCATTCTGTAGAAGTCATGTATCAAAGTCTCTGTATCCTCCATAAATCGGCCTGCAGTACCGAAAATACTCTGAGACAAACATTTTGCCCAGTTAGTGTAGGTTCAGTTGCCGCTAAAATCAGTTTGAGTATTTTTACCTTCGCTGCTTCAAATATTGAGCGGATGTTGAGCATCTAGGTATCAAGTATCTGTCGCGGGATGTCAGTGGATGCCACTGGTGAAGAATTTACACCTGTTGCCGAAAACTTGAGACAACACTTTTTTTTGGCTCGCACAGATTTTTGATGGAGTACTAAGGATTGCCGGATTTGGTGTTGCCAAGCCCAGGCCGCCGTCTTGCCGCCGCCACCAATTTTTTTTCTTTGCTATTCGAGCAAACACCAAAGGAAGAGTTTGGGCTCAGAACACCCATCAGTGTAAGTAATGATGTTTTCCGTACCTCTGCAGCACTCTATCCCACAAATAAAACAATATGGAGAGGAAGGCCTGGGTTGGGCCCATCCCAAAATGGAGCTGAACCGAGCCCAAACCGGTAATCCCTAGCACTCCATCAAAACTCAGCGTGTGGAAAAAAAAGTTGTCGTCTCAAGGTTTCCGGAAACAGCTGTAATTGCATGTCCGATGTGTCAAATTCCGGTCATCTGTGCTAGCACAAAAGTCCTCTATGTGTCGCTGTATCGACTTGCATCCGATTTGAAACGTTAGCAGACCACCGGTCGGCCTGGGTGAGAATGATACGCCATTCTTGGTACTGGAATTTTTTGATCAGCCTAATCGGCCGATCCACCACACACACTGCAAACACTCTCAGACTCTCCACAAAACACATCAACACCATGTACCGCCGATTAGTGAGCTACAACCGACGACTCTGTACTCAGACCTTATTCTAATCCATTGCAGGTAGGATTCTCCCTTCCGGAAGCCATTATCTCTCCAGGAACTCATCGACGATCGACCACTGTATTGACTTCGACTTCAGACCTCAAGGCATGCGCTCTTGTCAGCCGGTCTTGAACCCAAAGGACCCGAATGCGAAGGCAATTGAACTATTATAGTTTATCCTTGCACCGACTCACCACTGTGTGCAGTAGACCTCCCACTCCTGAACGCGCGGAAATTGGTACACGTATATGGCTAAAGTTCGCCCTCCCTTTGGAACATAGGAACGGAACGTTCCTGATTTCTGATTCCTGCAGTGTTCTTCCCAGTGGATTCCACCAAACAATCGTGGAGCTTCCATTCAAAACGTTCAGCGGGAGAAATGCGGGCCCAAGACGCCAGGCCGAATATGACACCCGCGTAAGCCCGACGTGAATGCGGAGCGTTGGATCTCCCCCTCCTCATGTGCCGGCGGCGGCCTGTGAACCGAACGGCATTGTCCGTATATGCACATGTGCAATTACAGGAACATGTTTCATTGTGCGGCGCGTAAGTGGCGCAACTTCTCTGTGCGGTTCTGCTACACATCATAGGCATTCTGCCATGGAGCGGTGAGAGCCCACAAATAAGTAAGATTTTACTGAGATATTTTGCATAGAACCATCCTCGAAACATGGGGCACAGCTCGGATGCCACTATGGACGGGCGTTCCATTCAAACTGGTATCATGAAACCTCGCTCCTGAGATACGTATAACGAATCCTCGGCATTTCGGTGCGGATTCGCACACACTGATCCTTCGGATGATTGCCTAGTCGACGTCACTCTGACCTCGAGAGATCTCCGATGGAGCAAAGACAAGTCAAAGTCGCTATCTGTGTGTGATGTTCTACGGCTCCTTTTGCCCATATTTATTGCCAAAATGGTTCTGCTTTCCCAAAATATTATATGCAGACTATATTCTCGGTTGTCAAGTTGATGTTGCCGGTCCCGAAGGTTCGGAAATTTCGCTTCCCACGGAATCCCACCGCCCTTTCCAGTCGGGTGTTCTCATGTCCACCGTTGAAGGCTCCGAAGATTTCTTTGTGATTTCTTTGGCGATAGCGCTCAGGCACGTCACACGCTCTCTTCGTTTAACTGTTACGATCTCCCGGGCCACCTGGGTTTACGGTGCGTATCAGGGGTTCCGTTGACGGAGCCGCAATTTCCAAAAAAGGTGCATGATGATCTTCGTGGGCCGTCCCTTGTCTTCTGGCCCTTTTGGAGGTCTCAAGCCAATTCGCACGCAAAAGTTAAAATCCTACCATGAACATGCACATTTATCTTATCTTCCGCTTTGACCGTCTAAGACTCAAGTCCGTCTGTTGTCTGTTCGGTGTTCTCTAAATATAAGCGGGCTCATCTTTCCCACTAGGCCATGGAATCCCAGACAATGTGACCCCCTCTGTCTCGCCATAACTCGTGGTTACTGTCTCGCACAGTGGCGCCACAGCGTCATTCTGCGTCCAATGGATGGCCTTGCAGAGAAGCCGAACGGTGAGGGTATCACCTTTCTAGGCCCACAATGATTCTGCGCAGCGTGTCACCAACAATAAACTCTTGCACGCCTGAAACAGGATCTTAGGTGCGTGCGTGGATTGGCCGAGGGACTCGTGCAGCAAGGTTCGCAAATTGAATCGTATCCCGTTGTCTGGAGTATATATCTCAAGCTGATGGATTCCATCGGTTGCAGGATCCGCTTTGTCGCAGGACACGCTTGACACATGGGCTCTAGACCCCAACTAGTGTCCCACATAGCCGCGGAGGGAGCATTTCCGAGTAAGTCCTCGGACACGGGACCAAGTTTCATCTTGATCTGAAGGTATGTTTCCTGCCTGCCGGCCGGCATTGGAAAAGGTGCTTCTCCCTCGCGGTACCCAACATATGATTCTGTTCGAACTGGACACTTCCAAGCTCCAGGCAATGCTGGACCGTCGTAAGAGTCTGTTGCCGTCCATTTTCTGCAGGGGTTGAACGTTCTTTGGAGTGAACGTATAGTGCGCGCCGAACAGCCCAGCGATGGCCATTTCCGGCCCAATGAAATCGTGGACGGCCTATATCTTGAGGTATTAAGCCATACTCTGCCTTAATCGACAATCCGAATCTTCGCGCCCTCACGCATTCCATCTTTCCCATCCTTGATCCTTAAATTAGCGACGCCTTCTTCTTCGGCCCCGGAAATTCGGCTGCGTGTGCGTGCTTCATCCCCGCAACCAACACTGAGGTAATTTTCATTCCATGGATCCGTTATTTTGAATGATTGTCCACGTAGCTCTCCGATAAAAATGGGATGGCCGCAGGGTCTTCTATCTCCCATATAATCGAGATCTCTCTCCATTCCCCCCGGCTAATTTTTGGTTTGAATTCAGCATGCCCCAGCCAAAAAATGCGTCCTACGTTACACACAGCGCACTTCGTAAGTACCTCTCGTTTCTTTAGAGCGCATACTGCAAACACTTATCCCGGACGCACCAGATATCCGGGACATCACCGATGTACACCGCGTGCTCGAGGCTGTCCGATTAAATATTCTCCCCCTCATCAGGCGGCGGCTTGTTCCCTACGAGCGGGCCCAGCTGCGGAGCGGGAACGTTTTTGTATGGGAGGAATCGGAATATGAGGACGGCTTGGTACGCTGGACAGAGGGGCGACGATGGTGAGTATGCTCAAGCTGTTTAATCCTGATGTTGATTAAGCGCTTTCCCGGCTCAGGTCGAAAAGTAAGTTGCGCGGAGACTGGCTCGTCTACGAAGAAAAGATAGAGGCAACATTTGCAGAGAGGCAGGCTAAGGCTGCTCGACGGTACGCTTTGCGGCACCCTCTCATTGCCTTTGTTAATTCCGTGTCGTAGCGCTATGAAGGTGTCTGAGTCGCCCCAGCCAATTCCAGCGCCTATAAGGCGGAAGGACCGCCCCTGCAAAGTTGGCGGCCTCATCAAAAAAACCTATTCCGTGGCAGTTCAGCTGCCGGGCGCTACGGCGACCAGGAAATGGCACGTTGTTGCGTACTGCTCGGTATGGTCCCCACTGCGTCCATTTCATGCTATGTTTCTAATACCCACATCAGGCCTGCGATGTTGCCGATCTCCCGGTGATAGAAGACTACGACTACCTAAGAAATATCCGCGTTCCCAGTGGCGTGTTCATTAACAGTCACCGGGCGGTTAACGGGAGCCTCGAGCGGTTTGCTCCACTTCTGCAACTCATGATGCCGGGTGACAGAAGTCCCTCCTCCACGGAAGGATCAATGTCGCCGGTTATTAGTACTGACGACTGCGAGCTGGAACATTTCCCGGCAAACTTGCGACACTTTCCTGTGCAGGTTCTTGCTCCTCTTTCACCCTCACATTCACCAATCACCCTCCCCTCCTTATCTTCGCTGGGATATCTGCCGCCAAGACCGCCAAGTTCATCGGCAGCTTCCAGATTGTCGTCATACCGTAGCTATTACCGGGCCATTTGCTCGGACGACCGCCGTGTCCTCGATAAATTCCGTGTTGTAATCTAGTTTGCCCTCGCTATCAACCAAAGATTTCTGGTGCTGCGTCGAATCGGATAGTTGAAACCACTAGAATTATGCTCATTATTCAAAGCGTTCGAGAACTTGTACTCGTGGGTCGGGCTACCTACCCGCAGTGTGAGTGCCTTTCGAATAAGCTCGTTACGGCACCGGCTATCCAATAATTTGCGCAATGTGAGAAATGTGGGCTGAGTGCGGTTTTAAGACAACCCGTGGGTCCATTGTTAAACAGCTTGTGGTGCTGGGTCTTCGGCCCCGTGGTATTTGTCCCGGCCACCAGAGCAAATATCCGCGTACGCCAAGGAAATACAAGCCTACAAGACAAGAATACCCGGAAGTGGGAAACCTTCCCGGGAATCCCAACGACTTTCAACCGGCGGGGCACGTTGCATGTCCAGCTTAGTAACAGGTAAGTAAGACTAATCCGTAACCAGCACGGAATATTATTTCTAAGGTAGAAAAGCCAGACCGTGCCGTGGGCCGTCGTTTCTACCAGCTCAGCTGCTCTTGAGACGAATCTTCTGCCTCATTGCTGATCTATGAACCTAATCTATTTCGCCGAGCGGGGACCTATTCAGCCGGACATCGTGACAAAAATAGGGTGGATACCGTGGTCGCAACCCCATATTTTCACATGGTTGTCTGGAAATCTATTATATCATTCTCAGGCTTCCGGAATTGGAAGAGGCCTATGAAGAAAGGCTGACAGTGCATTTCGCTACAAACACCATACGGCTTCCCCGTTCTCCGTTTTCGAACACACAGTGAATTTATTTATAAATGTGGGTTGACATTCGCATCTGCGGTCGAACATTACTTGACAAAGGTAGACGGCATACTTGCACGAAAGTAATCTTCACACTGAGACTTGCCATGCACAAGAGGGGCCACAACCGCCTTTTTTTTTGGTTTATTTTGGGGCCAGCGTCTGTCGACCACTCTCTGACGTAGCCCAGAAGAAAGGGTGATCAACCAGCGAGCAACATATTTGGCGCAGGAACAGACGGACATGTCGGGGCTAAAATCAAGGCTAAAATTGGTGTAAGTACTTATGTATCTAATCCATTGGTAATTCTCCGGTCTAACAGCATGACGTCGCGTGCCACACGCGGGGATTTGAGATGCCACACTGAAGCATTATACAACAGTACATTTTTACAAAGCGCGGCTAACACAAAACAAGAAACATCCGTATCGAATGACGTATAAGTGGATTAATCTATCGCTGTGAGTACACCAATGACTACGATACGAAAAAGAAAATTGCCTTCTCTTCAAGACACTCGAGCTCGCCCAAGTTGTAAAACCAGAATGGTTTGATCGGCCGACTCGCTCCGATGCGACGTAACCGCATATCCACGCAACGTCCACCAATGCCGACCCGTGAGCTGAGCCTGGGAAACAACGACTCAATTGCGGTGCCTCACTAATGAACCCAGAAGCCCGGGAGTTTCTCTCTTTCCGAACCATCATTCATCTTTTCGTCAGCTGCAGACCTCAGGCAGGTGCTCCGTGCTCGCGTTGGGAAGTAATTCCGTTTTTCCGGACGTATGTGAGGACGACTCGGGTGGACTTAAGCCGCTCGCAAAGCCCTAGCTGGGCTCTGGTGCGGCCACGGCGATCACACATTAACCAAAAAGCCTTTGGGTGGTCCTCAGACTAGCCAGTCTCGCCGATGTTTCATATCGCGATCATCATCTTTCTCTGTGTCAGGGCGCTGGCTGGGACGAGCAGCAAATACTTGGAGCTCCATGCTCTCGCGATTCAGGATGGCTTTTAATGATGCAGTCCACCATGACGAAGTAGAACGGGCGTTCATTTCCAATTGAGCACGTTGGCGCATTTGAATGCAGTGGGCCTACCGAGTCTGGAACCGGTATCCAGTTCCAGTTCGCGCACCGACTCAGAATTATTGCTGTTACAGAGAACCTCCCGCGACTCGGACTCCTTGCTTCGGAGAACCCCTCCTAGAGATCCGGAAATTAGTAAGTATGTGTCTGCTACTGCAACCGACTCTCTGGTAGCGATCGTGGAACATTGCTGATTCTTATTTTCCGACAGCGCCAGGTTTTAGATTTGTTCTTCCCAGGAGCCACAGCACACATGCCATGACGTGCGATGAAGACATAATCAAACGTGGAGGGGATGTATAAAACATTTTTGCGGGAGAACTGCCAGCCTGACGCCCGCCTCGCAAATTATGGCACCCTGCCGTGAGCCCTCTTCTCCTCTGTGGACCGGTGGCAGCCTGTGAACGGTAATGGCGGGGTGAATGTGGGATACAATTCATCTCGGAGCCGCGTGAGGTGCAAGTATGATGGTTGTCGCAACTTCTGTAAGAACTATCTCCTAACCATCACGTCCTCGCCGTCTGGCATAGGAATGGGTGGGAAATGGAAACTGGATGGGTTCAAGTTGATTACGACATGCTTCCGAGCTTCCGCTCACTTTTCAGCCTTCAATAATGTTTCATGGAATCGAGGCAGCCACCATGGTCTATGCAGGCTTCTTGCTTCTTTTCTCGCTGTATGAATAATCCCGACTCGCCTTCTCCTCATCGGAACTTCAAAAAAGTTCAACTCCAAATACTATATCTGCGACGCTTCCTCGTTAAATCGTGTTCCATCTATGTAATGGAGGCAACTCCATGGTACCCGGAGGCTTTCGTGCCTTCTCTCTCGTTCTAATGAGAACCAGTTGATGTTAGACAGTGCAGAAAGAAATAATGAAGGGTCCCGCCTTCTCTTCGTCGGTCCTCAAAAGTACACGGGACCAACCAAGTTTCTCTGGGAGAATTCGGACCGCCGCTTTGTCGTTACAAGCTTTCTTGCCACATTCTCGACGGAATCGCGGCGACCATGATGGTCCACGAAGTTTTGTCACCCCCTTCTTACCTAGGATATAGAAGAAAAGGTGAAAAGGGATGGACGCAAAAAATGCGGTGTGGATTCGAGGGGGGGGGGGGATTTATTATACTCACGTAGTCCACAACATGAACGACGCGTCTACTGAAAACAAACATGCAGGTACATAAGGGTGGTTATCCTTACATAAATCTACAAGATGCCAACAGAGCACAGACCATACCAGGGGGTGGATGACTACAAGACGTTCACTAACTGTGAGGCATTGTTGAAGTCCACAAAGCCTTTACAGTCGAAGCTGTCTTAAGCATAGCTCTCAGAACCCATGATCTGCATAATGCCATACTTTTTTGTGGTACACCTAGTCGGTTTCCAATTAAATCCTATAAATCAGCAATACTCCATAATCCATACATTTATCGAGGTAAAACTCCATATCTTGCATTGTTTTTGGAAGGGTGTCACCTGGATTTTGGTTCTTAAAAGGGAGAGAATTGCAGCTGACACTCAAAGAACATCATATTCAATGAGATCAAGGTCAGTTGAACCTTGATACTGTACATTTATTTGGGCAACATTTTACCTCGGAACACCTTGAAAACAGCTACACTGGAGTGTAATCACATTGTATGTATTCTCCCATCCCTGAACCAAAAAGAAAAACCCCCGACTCAAGATCTCTATCCAACAACCAAGTTGGGAAGTGAAGATCGACATCGACCGCTTTTTTCATAAGTCTATTTACATAATTTATTCGGTGGTCAGTTCGAATCGAATGCTCCTTTATCCCAGAACTGCCACACCTAGGCCTGGTAGCAGATGGTCCGCACCTGCACTGGGGGATTTTTCATACTCGCGTAGTCCAATGAAGTCCAGAACATCCCGCATGGCCCGATGGTGATTGATCTACTTAATTGTGCTGAGATCCCCAAACTCAGATCCCAATGTCTCCTTCATTATTACCAGAATTAGGATACATGCACCTGTAGTATACACACACAATATTAATACGATATCCAACCAGGCCTGGTTCATCCAACAATGGGTAATGTCTCGTTGATGGACTCTCAGTTCACAGGGGACACGCCCCACTCGTACAGTGTCCGCTGCAACACACGTATGTAAATCGCCATCTAATCACCCAAGAAGAAAAGACGACTCACGGCTTTCGGTCCCCGCCAACGGGTATAGGCCCCGGGACGCAGCAGTACTCGTGTTTCGGGCCTATCAAAATAATCGTTAGTCTTTCAGAATACGTATTACGAAGGAGGGCTTACAGGGCGGGTCCTACCGGATTGTTTTATCAGCCCGCTGAAGAGGAATCAAATAGGAAATATAATAATACGCACATGTTTCTTTCCGCCTATACATGTCGGTTAATGCAGGAGAAGACAGCAGAGGGAGATGGACGTACAGGCTCGGTTGTGGTGATGGATGGACGCGGATGTGGCACCCTGGCTTAGGACGAGGATGGCTAGGATAGAGAGGGAGAAGAGGTTTTTTAACATGATGACGATGGGAATGGGAAGGAAATGGACAGAGGGGATGAGGAGATTTATATAGTACTCGGACGTTTATTCGTAGGCATTGGGTGGCGGCGGAGATTTCTATCAGGCACGCATGATGCTCAATAGCGGTAAAATACATGGTGATTTGATGGGCGGTATTGGATGGGTGAAGGGGTAGTAATTAAACTCTAAAAGCGGAACAACTCTGGCTATATACATCGATAATGCATTGAATTAACAATTTACCATCTGAACGCCGGCAGATGCCAAGAACCAGTAAATAGGATCCCTGCTACCTGCGCGCATATTAAATGCCTATATCGACCAGGTGTACATTCGAAGATCATTAAAATTATCTTGGTGACCAAAACGCATTGAATATCATCCCTTCCGTACACATTCCAACTTTGGCGAAGTTCTCCCAAGACTACTCAGTTTGGGGTCCTTATGTTGATGAAATAACTGAGGACCCTTGAGGAGATTGACTGCCGGTTTCCCATTTTGCGTTGGCTTTGAATTAATGTCGTGAGTACACAATTCACTGAGGTCGTCATCCACTCAAAATCTATAAGTATCAATCGTAGATCCAGCCTTACTCAGCCTCGTACTGCATGGGGAAATTTTGAATGGAGAGCACGCTGAAAAGCTGCGACGAGTTGAACCCTCTGTCCGCGGTGACCATATTGAATAAAGGTGGAGTTTAGATGGCAAAATGAAGGATTTACGTTTCCAGCCGCCCTCATACGCAGTACGGTCCTCTCTCCCTGTCTTGCGTTGCGCGCCTGTTTTTCGACGTGCTAGCTTGGAGATGGGGTGCAGAGTATGAGTGCGGCGTGCTGGTGCACATGCGTGGGGGCGGACACCTCTTAACATAACGTTCAGTCAGTCAGTTCCATGAGCACATAATAAAAAATGGCTGGTTTTCTTGAACGCTCGACTTCCTTAAGAGACCTTTGCACGCACCAGTTGTTCAATTGTGACGCTGAAGTCAGAGGTGGAAAATCCAATTGAGTGAGGAATTGAATCTTTAAGCTCGAGTGATGTGTCCAACCTTTCCCTGATCCAAAGAATGCGGCATTATGGACAACAAATTCTGCAGCATTCAAATTCGTTATTGGCACCTCAATGCGGCTGTATATCAACCTTGCGAAGGACCAAATGGAATGGCATTTCCTTTGCGGAACCGTCAATGACGCAACACAGCTCTGCATAGCACTGCATCAGGGCGATTTTTTGTGGGTTCAGAGAACGGAGCATAAGATGCATCGAGTATATTCAGCGACTTCATTTACCCTACAGTGGAAAATTTCTGGACTCCAGATCCCCTCAGACTGGTGAGATTCAGGTACATCAGTCATAGCAGATAGTGTCCCGGAAGCGGCGGTACTCTGGAACGGATAAATGTCAGATCGAGTAAGATGCCAAATGCCGGGACCCAGGTACTAGATCTGTTATAGCAGATAGTCTCCCCGCAAACACAACCAATTGAGGTTTCAATGAGATTGCCAGATTTGTATACAAGGTATTCGCGTCTCGAGGTGATTCCACATTCCCATGCACTAACCCTAGGAGCTCTGCTTAATCATCTGCCGTTGAGACGGTAAACCAGGATTAAAGCACGGATTAATTAATCCAGATCAAAGTCAAGTTCAAAGTAAAGTTCCAAAAGGCAACCCGGGACCACCCATAATACATCCAAGTAGCCGCAACAACCACCATACTAAGAGACCGACACTCAAAGGTGCACAGTTCGGCACCTGATCCCTTTGTGTCTTCATGCATAATTAAAGATACATTTGAGAAATAAGTTGAACATCTCAGTGAATAATGCCTGGGTGTTTAATCATTGATTGAAGAGTGATTAAACAACTCCTGTCTATTTGATTAAACAAGACTCATCCTTGGATTCAAGAGGATCAATGAAAATTTTCGTAGGCCAGACAAGATTCACAAGATATTAAGTGATCCCAGATGTAATTGACCAGAAGTCTAGTCAGTCTATTTATTCCATTCTAAGGTTTCCAGTGTCTCGAACTCCAGCTGGGGACCAGATAATTAACTCATTGGAACAAAGAACAGCATTCATGCAAGAATCAAAGGGGAGAACAGTCTTGGTGTCGGAAAGACAAGATATGGAGATGGATGGGTTATGGCATGCCTCCGGAGGTTGAATCTCAGTCTCACCCTACCAAATTAGAACATCAAAGCAACTGCGTGTAGAGGAATAATCAACGCCCGCCTTCTCCTCCTCGATCTTCAAAAAATACACAGGAAAACTAAATGCCGCGGGGGGGATTCGATTCCCCTCCTCCTCGTTAATTACCAACTTATTTCCCCAGACGGAATCGAGGCCACCACTATGGTTTCTGGAGAGTCAGACGTTCTTATCCTTATCCATCTCTCGCCCAAATCTATATAAGAAGTTCTAGAAGAGGGCGACCTCACCGAGCGCATATTTTCTGACTTCGCTTCGGAATGCTATGTTTAACCAAGTTCAAAGTGAAGATGACCTAGGCCCGGTAGCGGATAGTCCGCACCTGCACTAGGTACGAGGCGGCATGTGTATTTTCATTGGTGAGTTTGAATTACATGCTCGCTTTTTCAAGTGTTGAACTACACAGCCCAAGGCCCGGTAGGCTGCAGCGGATGGTCTGAGCCTGCGCTCGATGTTGCATATTGTTCGAGGAAATCTGGAGAGCCGCCCGTTCGATCCGGGCACCGGCCATGGGCTTTTTTGTCTTTGTGTCGCTTTTTCTACATAGTGCGGGAGTGCGATGGGCCACGGGAGGAGTGCGACATTGATGGCAAGGAGTGCGAGTCGCCACGGCATGGGACGGAGCACGAGCGTCGGCGGGCATGGTCCCGTTTTGAATTTGATTTCCATCTCGTTAAGGGAACAAATAGTTTGGACCGGAAAGGGCGTTAGGTTCAGTTGCCGCTAAAATCAGTTGAGTATTTTCACCTTCGCTGATTTAAAAGTAAGCGGATGTTAAGCATCTAGGTATCCAGTGTCTGTCGTGGAATGTCAGTGGATGAAACTGGTGACGAGTTTTAACAACGCTATCAAAGCAAGGGGAGGCGCCGGAATGTCTGCTATGTCAAAATAATTTCGGTAATACTAACCCCGGTCCCCGTGCCAGTATACTTACTTTCATCTGCGCTAAACAAAAGTCCTGAGTGTGTCGGTGTATCGATTTACATCTGGGTTGACGTTAACAGAGGACTGGTCGGTTGACGAAGTCTGAAGAGAGTCTCCATTCTGAATCGAACTCGGAGTTTTTGATCGGCCCAATCAGTCCGATCAACCACACAACTGCAAGCACTCAGACTACGTCATCACATAATACCACGATGATCGCCGATTAGTGAGCTACGCTCGACGATTCAGTATTCAGGCATTGTGCTAATCCATTGCAGGCAGGATGCCCCTTCCGGAAGCCCCATTAGCTCCCCACGAACTCACCGGCCACTGTATTGACTTCGACTCCAGACCTTCAAGGCATGCGCTCTTTGTGCGCGGTCAGCCGGTGTTGGACATAAACGGACCAAATGCACCGGTTTTTCGTGCTCTCTAACCTCATCTGAACTAGTATACAGGTCACCCCTGCACCGACTCACCACTGTGTGCAGTCAACCTCTCACTCCTGAACGCGCGAAATTGGTACACCTATATGGCTAAAGTTCGCCCTCCCTTTGGAACATAGGAACGGAACGTTTCTGATTTCTGATTCTTACCGCGCTATTCCCTGTGGATTCCACCAAACAGACGTGGAGCTTCCATTCAAAACGTTCGGCGGGAGAACTGCGGGCACAAGACGCCAGGCCGGTTATGACACCCGCGTAAGGCCGACGTGAATGCGGAGCGTCGGGTCTCCGTCTTGGTGTGCCGGCGGCGGCCTGTAAACTGAACGGCATTGTCGGTATATGCACATGTGCGGTTACAGGAGTACGCTTCATTGTGCGGCCGCATAAGTGGCGCAACTTCTCTTAGCGGTCCTGATGCAAATCATCGGTGTTCTGCCATGGAGCGGGTGAGAGCCCACAGATAAGTAAAATTTTACTCAGACATTTTGTATAGAACCACCTCGAGATATGGGGCACAGCTCGGATGTCAAAATGAAATGAGGATGGACGAGTACTTTATCCAAACCAACATCATGAAACCGCGCTCTTGAGATCCTTGTTACGAATCCTCGGCAGTTCGGATTCGCACACGCTGGTCCTTCCAATGATTGCCTATTCGACGTCACTCTGACCTCGGAACCTCCGATGGAATAAAGTCAAGTCGATATCTGTGTGTGATGCTCTACAACTCCTTTTGCTCATATTTATTTCCAAAAGGGTTCTGCTTCCCCAAAAGATGAGACGCAGATTATACTCTTGGTTGCAAAGTTGATGTTGCCGATCCCGAAGGTTCGGGAAATTTCCTTCCCACGGAATCCCATCGTCCTTTCCAGTCGGGTTTCCTCACGTCCACCGTTGAAGGCTCCGAAGATTTTCTTTAGCGATAACGCTCAGGCACCTCACACGCTCTAACTGTTACGATCTCCCGGACCACCTGGGTTTACGGTGCGCATCAGGGGTTCCGTTGACGGAGCCGCAATTTCCAAAAAAGGTGCATGATGATCTTCGTGGGCCGTCCCTTGTCTTCTGGCCCTTTTGGAGGTTTCAAGCCAATTCGCACGCAAAAGTTAAAATCCTACCATGAACACGCACATTTATCTTATCTTCCGCTTTGACCGTCTAAGACTCAAGTCCGTCTCCTCGGTGTTCTCTAAATATAAGCGCGTTCATCTTTCCCCCTAGGCCATGGAATCTCTGGCAATGTGACCACCTCTCTCTCGCCATATCTCGTGGTTGCTTTCCCGCCACAATGTCATTTTGCGTCCAATGGATGGCCTTGCAGAGAAGCCGAACGGCGAGGATATCACCTTTCTAGCGACCAAAATGATTCTGCGCAGCGCGTCATCAACAATAAATTCTTGCAGGCCTGAAACAGGATCTTGGGTGCGTGCGTGGATTGGTCGAGGGACTCGTGCAACGAGGTTCGCAAATCCGTTGTGTGGAGTAGATGGCCCAAGCTGATGGATTCCACCGGGTCTTAGTTGCATGATCCGCTCTGTCGCAGGACACGCTTGACACATGGGCTCTAGACCCCAACTAGTGTCTCCCCATAGTCTCGAAAGGTGCACTTCTGAGTAAGTCCTCGGACACGGGACACCGTTAATGTCATGTCTCACTCGATTCTTGATGTGAAGGTAGGTTTCTGCCTGCCCGCCGGCATCGGTAAATGCGCTTCTCCCTCGTGATACCCCACATATGATTCTGTTCGAACTGGATGCTTCCAAGTTCCAGACAATGCTGGACCGCCGTAAGAGTATTGCCGCCATTCTCTGCAGGGGTTGAACGTTCTTTGGGGTGAACGTGTAGTGCGTCCACAATCCTAATCTTCGCGCCTTCACGCAGTCCATCTTTCCCATCCTTGATCCCTAAATTAGCGACGCCTTCTTCCGCCCCGGAAATCCGGCTTCGTGGGCGTTCTTCATCCCCGCAACCAACACTGAGGTAAACTCCATTCCATGGATCCGTTATTTTGAATGATTGTCCGCGTCAACTAGTTCAGCTCTCTGATAAAAATGGGATCGCCACGGGCCTTCTATCTGACATATAATCGAGATTTCCCGCCATCCCCCCCCGTCTCAAATTCTGGACTGAATTCAGCATGCCCCAAACGGAAAAAGCGTCCTACATTACACACAGCGCACTTCGTAACTGCCTCTTGCTTCTTTCGAGCGTATACTGCATACACTTAACCCGGACGCACTAGATATCCGGGACATCACCGATGCACACCGCGTGCTCGAGGCGGTCCGATTGAATATTCTACCCCTCATCAAGCGGCGGCTCGTTCCCTACGAGCGCGCGCAGCTGCGGAGCGGGAACGTCTTTGTATGGGAGGAATCGGAATACGAGGACGGCTTGGTTCGCTGGACAGAGGGGCGACGATGGTAAGTATGCTGAAGCTGTTTAATCCCGATGTTGATTAAGAGCTTCCCTGCTCAGGTCTCAAAGTAAGTTGCGCAGAGACTGCCTCGTCTACGAAGAAAAGATAGAGACAACATGCGCAGAGAGGCAGGATAAGGCTGCTCGACGGTAGGCCTTGCAGTACTCTCTCATTGGCTTCGTTAATTCCGTGTCGTAGCGCTATGAAGGTGTCTGAGTCGCTCCAACCAGTTCCGGCGCCTCCAAGGCAGAAGGACCGCCCCTCCAAAGTCGGCGGTCTCACCAAGAAAACCTATTCCGTGACAGTTCAGCTGCCGGGGGCTGCGGCGACCAGAAAATGGCACGTTGTTGCATACTGCTCGGTATGGTTCCCATCGCGTCCATTTCATGCTATGTTTCTCATACTCGCACCAGGCTTGCGATGCTGCCGATCTTCCAGTGATAGAAGACTACGACTACCTGAGAAATATCCGCGTTCCCAGCGGCGTGTTCGTTAACAGTAACCGGGCGGTTAACGGGAGCCTCGAGCGGTTTCCTCCACCTCTGCAACTAATGATGCCTGGTGGCAGAAGTCCAATGTCGCCGGTTATTAGTACTGACGACTGCGAGCTGGAACATTTTCCGGCAAACGTGCCGCAGTTTCCTGGGCAGGTTCTTCCTCCTCTTTCACCGATCACCCTCCCCTCCTTATCTTCGCTGGGATATCTGCCGCCAAGACAGACAAATTCACCGGTAGCATCCAGATTGTCATACCGTAGCCATTACCGGGTCATTGGCTCGGATGATCGTCGTGTCCTCGACAAATTCCGTGTTGTAATCTAGTTTGCCCTCGCTATCGACCAAACATTTCTCGTGCTACGTCGAATTGGATATTTGAACCCACTAGAATTATGCTCATTATTCAAAAGTCGGGCTACCTACCCGCAGTGTGAGTGCCTTTCAAATAAGCTCGTTACGGCACCGGCTATCCAATAATTTGCGCAATGTGAGAATTGTGGGCTGAGTGTGGTTTTAAGACAACCGCGTGGGTCCATTGCTAAACAGCTTGCAGCACGCCAAGGCAATCCAAGCCTACAAAGATACCCGGAAGTGGGAAACCTTCCCGGGAATCTCGACGACTTTCAACCGGCGGGGCGCGCTGCATGTCAGTAAAAGGGAAGTTAAGATTAATTCGTAACCAGCGCGGAACGTTATTTCCGACGTAGAAGAGCCAGACCCTGCCGTGGGCCGTCTTTTCGGCCGTCTTTCCTACCAGCTCAGCTGTTCTTGCGACGAATCTTCTGCCTCATTGCTGATTTATAAACCTAAATCTATCTCGCCGGGCGGGGTCCTATTCAGCCGAACATCATGCCAGAAATAGCACGGATACCGTGGTCGCAAGTAACCTCACATTTTTGCGTCTGGAATTCTGTCATGTCATTCTCAGGCTTCGGAATTGGAATGGGTCTATGAATACTGTATAATTCCATTCAATTCGACCGTCACGCGTCACGCACCCCCTAGTCGTGTCGAATATTGGTGCGAGGTCACGCGTCACACACCGTTTGGTCGAACCTTAAATTCGTCACGCGGGGCCCAAATGTGCGTCTGCGACCCGGAAAAGCCAAATTTTCGTTCGGTGGTCGAAACTTTCGGTTGTGTCACGCAAATTTTTGGCTCTGGTCGAATGGTCGAATTGGTATTTTCGGTCACGCGTCACGCCCTAGTGAAATAATACAGTATAGGCGGCTGACAGTGCATTTCGCTACAACACCACGGCGTCCCCGTCCTCCGCTTTCGAACACACGGGCGAATTTATTAAGAATTGTGGGTTGACATTCGCATCTGCTGTTGAGCATTACTTGACAAATGGACGTCATACTTACACGAACTAGTTTTCATACTGAGACTTGCCAGTGCACAAGAGGGGCCACAATCGCCTTTTTGTTTGTTTTGTTTGTGGCCATCTTCTACATCTGTCGACCAGTCTCTGCCGTAGGACCTGGCAGAAAAGATGGTAAACCAGCTAGAAACATATTTGGCGCAAAAAAGGCAACATGTCAGGGCTTAAAACCAAAGCTAAAATTGGTGTAAGTGCTTATGTATCTAATCCATTTGTCTAGCCATCATGCATCGCGTGACGCCAGCGATGACAGTATGTTTTTACATAACGGGGCTAAACACAAAACAAGGAACTTCGCATTGAATAACGTACAAGTGGATTAGTATAATCTATATCTGTGAGTAAACCAATGACTATGCATGCACAAAAGAAAATTGTTTTTCTCTTTTAAGACACTCGAGCTCGCGCAAGTTGTAAAACCAGAATGCTTTGATCTGCCCACTCGCGACGTAACTGCAAACACCTCCGCATATCCACTCAACGTCCACCCATCCGACCCGTGAGCTGAGCCTGGGACACAACGACTCGAATGCAGTTCCTTACTAATGAATCCAGAAGCCCGGGAGCTTCTGTCTTTCCGCACCATCATTCATCTTTCCTCGGCTGCAGACCTCAGGCAGGTGCTCGGGTTGGGAAGTAGGTCATTCCATTGTTCCGGGCGTATGCAAGGACAACTCGGGTGGACTTCGGCCGCTTGCGAAGCTCTAGCTGGGCTCTGTCGCGGTCACGGCGATCGCGCATTAACCAAAGCTCTTTGTGTGGTTCTCAGATTCAGGCTCCGTAGAGCGAGCCAGTCTCGCCGATGTTTCATATCGCGATCATCATCCTTTCTGCGAGACGGTCTCGTACGTCTCTGTGTCGGCATACTAGCTGGGACGAGCAGCAAATACTCGAAGCTCCATGCTCTTGCGATTCAGGATGGCATTTAATGATGCAGTCCACCATGACGAAGTACAACGGGCGTTCATTTCATAAGTATGCGTCTGCTACTGCAGCCGACTCTCTGATATCGATCGTGGAACATTTCTGATTCTTGTGTTCTGACAGCGCCCGGTTTTAGATTCGTTCTTCCCAGGGTCTGCAGCACACATGCCGATGAAGACAGAATCCAACGTGGAGATGCAGCGTTCTTGCGGGAAAACTACCAGCACGCGCCCGCCTTGCAAATTATGGCGCGCTGCCGTGAGCGCTCTTCTTCTACCCCGTGGACTGGTGGCAGTCTATGAACGGCAATGGTGGGATGAATTGGGATACAATTCATTTCGAGGCCGCGTGAGATTCAAGTATGATGGTTGTCGCAACTTCTGTAAGAACTATCTTCTAACCATCACGCCCGCGCGGTCTGGCAGGGAGCGGGAAAAGAAAACTGGATGGGTTCAAATTAATTACGACACGCTTCCGAGCTTCCGCTCACTGTTCAGGCTTCCGAGGCAGCCCCGGTCGATACCCGACAATTGAATCAGACTTCAGATAGCTATAAAATTTTCGACTATCTTAATTTTTTTGGCATTCTAGAGTCTGACATCTGGGAGACTAAGAACATCCTGTATGGTCCGATGGTGATTGATCTACTTAGTCGTGCCGCGATCCCCGAACTCAGATCCCAATATTAATGTCTCCTTCATCAGACTTTTGACAGCTGACCTTGTGGCCTTGTACAAGGCCAAACAAGGTCGAACAAGGTCCAAAAAGGTCGCAAGCTCACAAGGCCGCAAACCAAGTTTGAATTTTGAAAAGCTCCCAAAAAAATTCCAAATCTTTTTTTTTTCAAGGTGTCTCCTGGTCATGTTTCACAGATTTATTGGGGGTCTTTTTTAGGTTTTGAGCTTGTGAGCAAGCTCACAAGGTCGAACAAGGCCCAAGGGATTTGTCAGATGGCTGATGGAGGGAGACAGACGCACAGGCTCGGTTGTGGTGACAGATGAATGCGGATGTCCTGGCTTAGGACGATGATGGCTAGGATGGAGAGGGGGAGGAGGTTTTTGAATATGATGACGATGGGAATGGGAATGGGAGGGAAATGGACAAAGGGGATGAGGGGATTTATACAGTACTGGGGCATTTATTCGTAGGCATTGGGCAGCGGCGGAGATTTCTATCAAGCATACGTAATGCTCAATAGCGGTATAATAATGGTGATTGGATGGGCGAAGTGGTAGTAATTAAACTCTAAAAGCGGAACAATTCTGGCTATATACATCAATAATGCATTGAATTAACAATTTGTCATCTGAACGCCGGTAGATGCCAAGAACCAGTAAATAGGATCTCTGCTACATGTACTTACACATATTAGATGCCTATATCGACCAGGCGTGCATTCAAAGATCATTAATGTTTCCTGGTGACCAAAACACATTGAATATCACCCTTCCAGTACACATTCCAAGTTTGGCGCAGTTCTCCCAAGACTGCCCGGTTTGGGGTCTTGTTGTTGATGAAATAACTGAGGACCCTTAAGGAGATTGACTGTGAGTTTCCCATTTTGTGTTGGCTGTGAATTAATGTCGCGAATACACAATACTACACTGAGGTCAACATCCACTCGAAATTTGTAAGTATCAATCACAGATCTCGTCTTGCTCAGTATGGGGAAATTTTGAATGGAGAGCACGCTGAAAAGCTGTGACGAGGCGAATCTACTCTGAATAGAGGTGGAGTTTGGATGGCAAATTGAAGGATTTATGTTCCCAGTTCCCCAGTCGCCCTCATACGCAGTACGGTCCTCTGTCCTTGTCTTGTGTTGTGGCCTGTTTTCCGACGTGCTAGCCTGCAGCTGGGGTACAGAGTATGAGCGCGATGTGCTGGTGAAATGCGTGGGGGCGGACACCTCTTAACATAACGTTCAATCAGTTCTTTCAGTCAGTTCCATGAGCACATAATAAATGACTGGTTTTCTTGAACCCTCGACTTCCATAAGAGACCTTTGCACGCACCGGTTGTTCAATTGTGACGCTGAAGTCAAAGGTGGAAAATCCAGTTGAGTGAGGAACTGAATCTTGAAGCTTGAGTGATGTGTCCAACCTTTCCTTGATCCAAAGAATGCGGCATTATGGACAACAAATTCTGCATCATTCAAATTCATTGTAAATCAACCTGGCGAAGGACCAAGTGGAATGGCATTTCCTTTGCAGAACCGTCAATGACGCAACACAACTCTGCATAACACTGCATCAGGGCAATTTTTGTGCGTTCAGAGCATAAGATGCATCAAGTATATTCAGCGACTTCATTTATCCTACAGTGGAAATTTCTGGACTCCAGATCCCCTCAGACTGGTGAGATCCAGGTACACCTGTCATAGCAGATAGTGTCCCAGGAGCGGCGGTACTCTGGAACGGATAAATATCAGATCGAGTAAGATGCTAGATGCCAGGACCCAGGTACTAGATCTCTCCCCGCAAACACAACCAATTGAGGTTTCAATGAGATTGCCAGAGTTGTATACAAGGTATTCGTGTCTCGAGATGATTCCATCATTCCCAAGATGCCCCGCGACTCCACAATCATCAATATCCAGTTGAACAACATCATATCCTGTCTGACGCCGGCTATTGATACGCTGAATGAACTCCATGATGGCTTTGGTACACCTTTTGTCCAAGCCACTTCAAACACCACACTGTCTTTGATTTCCATGGTTCAGGTGATTAATGTCACTCACTCAGACTCCTTCTCTAACTGGCTGTTAAAGAATGTGAAGAGGAACAGGGATAAATGCATTCAGTGCATGGAAAATATCTATGAACTCATTTGTGCCATCGTGAATGTGCACATCGAGGCCGAACCAGTGGGAAGTCTGTCACCAGAAATGTTAGATAATGTGGGAAAATTTACCGAGTATTTTCTGTTCCATTAGTGCTGAATTCTCGGTAATTCATGTCATAGAACACTTCATAAAATACATGCATTTGCTGCAGCACAGAAAGATGGAAACAAGATCAAGCACTTTTTCCGGCAAAGTCAGATGAACACACTGCTGAAGGAATGCCAGGCAGGATTGTACCAAGGTTTAGAAGTGTTCAAGGTAAATTTGAAATCAGTTAAAAAATACCTGGGGCACTAAATTAATAATTATATAGGTTAAAACAGCTGTCATAGTGCTCGCTGACACGATGAGTATCCAAAAGAAGACAGAGAATATGCATCAGGAACTGCTGGAATTGATTTCTATTCTTTCCAGTGAGACAATATCAGATAGATCATCCTCTGTATGTGAATACAAGCATGTTAGTGTTCAAATTATTGAACTATCTGCATTCCAGACATACCATAGCAGCATCAGCACACAAAATAGGTGCAATGCCTTTTTTTGCTAGTGTGCCTATGCCTAACACCTTTTTAAGTTCAAGTTCATCTTCCATGCTACCACCACAGCCAAAGATATTCCATGGTCGTGAAGTGGAACTCCAGGCAATTGTGGACAAGCTCAGCCAAGAACCAGCCAGGATTGCAATTTTAGGAACAGGTGGAATGGGCAAGACCAGTCTTGCAAGAGCTGCTCTACACCATCCAGATGTTGCAATAAAATATGAACATAGATTCTTTGTTACTTGTGATTCTGTCACCACCAGCATCAATTTGACTGCTCTCATTGGATCTCACATAGGATTGAAGCCAGGGAACAACATGATACAGCCAGTGGTGAAACACATTTCTCAGGCTTCATCTGGCCTCTTGGTTCTTGATAATTTAGAAACACCCTGGGAGCCAATTTCATCTTGAAGCGGGGTTGAAGAGTTTCTGTCCCTACTCACTGATGTAGGACATCTGGCATTAATAGTGTGTATCGGATTGTTTCCGAAGTCGAACATACTAATATATGTGTAGGTCACCATGCGAGGTACAGAAAGAGCGGGAAAGGTCCGCTGGACCCACCCTTTCTTGGGGCCTTTAGAGCCCCTGTCAGATCATGCTGCCAGACAGACTTTTATCGAAATTGCAGATGATTGGCATGATGACAAGCACATCGATCAGGTTCTCCACTTGACAGACAATGTACCGCTTGCCATATATTTGATGGCTCATCTGGTGGATTATGAGGGATGTCCCAACATCTTGTATCGCTGGGCTTCAAAGAAGACAACACTCTTTTCCACTGAACATGATAAACAGACAAATCTGGATGGCTCTATTGCGATCTCACTTTCAAGTCCCCGTATGGTAGCTTGCCCAGGTGCAGAGAATTTATTAAGCCTTCTCTCCATCCTTCCAGATGGGATTTCAGAAATAGAGCTTGTTGAATCCCACCTACCAATCCAGAATATCCTGGCCTGTAGAGCTACCCTGGTTTGCACTGCTCTGGCATATTATGATCACAAGAAGCGGTTGAAGTCACTTGTACCTATTCGGGAACATGTCCACCACTTCTACCCACCATCATACCCCCTCTTCCACTCTCTCACCAAGTATTTCCAGGTGGTATTGGACTTATATGAGAAGTACCATGGACTTCAGCAGAACAGTGCACGAGTCAGTCAAATAACATCAAATCTTGGCAACCTGCAGCAATTATTGTTGCTGGAATTGCAGCCAGACAATCCAGACGTTGCCCAGGCCATCAACTGCACAATTTCTCTAAGTTCATTTCAGCGGAGTACTAGTCATGGTCGTACAATCTTGATGGAACATGTTCCACCTGTTTTCCCTCAACCTTGTGATCACCATCTGAAAGTAAAATTCATTATAGAGCGCCTGAGTTCCCAGTGAAATGAAGCACTTGAGTGCAGGTGTGAAATGTTGACTGAGATGAGCGAAGACTAGTGCTCACTCAAACCCAACCAACAAAACCACAACCAACAACTCAAATGACAACAATGTTTTGTGCTCGGGGTGGTGGGTCACGTATCAACCGTCAATCCAAGAAACACTTCAACTCTTCAAGGGATCACAACCAGGTTATTACAACTGAGTTGGAAAAGTGGGTCTCAACGAGTTTATTACAACTGTGTTGGTAATATCTTTGATGCGTCTGTAAAGACAGCACTGGTAGCCTCAGCTAGGTCTTGTTAGGACTGCGCCGGTGTGGGGGAGCCTTGTTAGGAGAGTCCGCGCCATCTTCGTCACTTCGTTACTTCGCGTAGCGTTGGGAAACTTCGTCACTTTGATGGGAATTGATGAAAGTTCGTCACTTTGATGGCTTTCTATGAAAGTTCGTGAGTTGCTATTCCGGGCTTGTCAAGCGCCGACTCCTCGGCACATCACGGAGTGATGAAAATCAAAATTTTGCCGAGATAGCCGGTTAGGTTTGGGTGAGGTTAGTGTTTTGATTAGGTGGTTTTGGTTAGAGGTTAGGGGTTTGAGGTTACTGGTTAGTAGTTAGTGGTTAGTGGTTAGTGGTTAGGGTTAGTGGTTAGTGTTAGGGTGAGGGATCTATATAAAAAACACTCCCCGGCTTGTGTGAATGAACACTGATGGCCGGTGTTCCGAGGTCTTGAAGGTGCCGAGTTGAAGTGACGAGCTTTCACAGAAAGGAGGAAAGTGACGAACTTTCTCAGATTCCCATCAAAGTGACGAAGTTTCACGTACCTACGCGAAGTAACGAAGTGACGAAGGTGGCTACTACCCTTGTTAGGACTGTGCCAGTGGGTGGGAGCCTCAGTGGGTCTGTTAGGACTGCGCCGGTGGTCTCAACGGGTTAATTACAACCACGTTGGTAAAGTGTATGAACTAACGCTAGAGCCGCTTGTCTTCCCGACAATCGGACTAACCACAGACTTAGAACAGTGACGAGTGGGTTGGAGACTAAGTCTGAGATGGGTGTATGGGGTCTAATGCTGTGCGCCGGAGGTCTGACTAGACAACCGGTTGGGTGCAGACTTATGAAGAGGCAGGGACAGCCGAAGCTTAGGTTTTTAATCCGTGAGTAGAAGTTATGCCTAGGTTTTAGAGGTAACTTTAGTCGCTTATAGCCAAGACTAGGTCTTTTAAGCTAATAACCGCTAGTGTGCCAATAACCGGGTAATAATTCACTGTCTAACTACTGTTACAAGTGTGGCTTTTATACTATCGAGAAGGATTACAAACGGCTGAGTGAGAACATGATATCAGGCTGATAAATAGGCAGATTGGAAAGCTGCCAAGGTATATGACGACGGTTTATAAGCCCGTCTGGGTATACATCCAGTGGTGAATAGTGCAACCACCTTAGCTATCTGGTTTATCATCTCTTTTGACTGCACGTCATGCCTGGAGTGCTTATATATAGCACTACGTAGGCTCAATAAGCACCAGTAGACCTCCTTTACTAAGTCTATGACCAGCTAAGTTCAAATTGAACTCACAGGACACGGGCGCACCAAAAGATGGGCGCAGATCACGTGACCAATCCGTTATGTTCCAATTATTCCGTGTGGGTTGAGCCCAAGGCGGTGCCCATTTAAACTGGTGTGCCATCATCAGTGCCAACCCATGTATCCAATTTGAGGTATTATCTTCAGTGTAACCATTGCAACGATTATTGAGCCAATCTGGTATTGTTTCCTTCATCTAATCCCTTGTTTGATGCCTTGCACCCATATTGAAACCGAGCTTGTTGCGCTAGATAGCACAACTTGCCGGGTTAGTCCTATGGTCAACCTAGCCTTGTATTGACACTGAGCTTCTTGCGCCGGATAGCACAACTCGCCAGGTGAGTCCTACAAGGCAACCTATTGGTTCTGTGTTCAATGTTTGTGGTTGGTTCAAGTGCTTTATAACGGCTTTGATACTCAGTCTCGGGAGTAGACTAGTATCCTTGTGTCCCATAGTCTACTATTAGAATAGTTCTAATAGTGTCGAAATGCAAAGATTTCAGGTGTGGAAAGATCCACGCCTTATCACCGGATCTGGCATTCTAGTTTTGATGGAGAACTCCTAATTTATCAGGGCATATTCCACCCCTATATTAATGCCCCAGACCTTGAATGTGAGTTACTAATATTATTCTGACTCTTTATTCATAATACGCATAGCTCGATTCTATCGCATGGCTGGAACTTATTACCATCATCATAAAAAAGACATTGCTACAGCAAGAGCTTCCTTTGAGAAGTCACTCTCATTGGCAAAGTTGTGTGGCAACAAAGTGCAGGAGTTGATGGCATTAAACTATAAAGCCATACTTGAAGGTATCATTGGTCAGTTTCCTGCAGCCCAGAAGCATTCCCGTGAGGCACAAGAACTGGCCCAGGAGTCTGCAAATCCATATCTTCAAGCATTCACACTGCAATCTGAAGTCCTGGCTGTAGTGGCCCTGGGTAAACTTCAACAAGGTATTACTTTAATGCAGAAAGTGAGAGAGCTTCTAAAGCTCAGTGGTTTCGAAGGATCTGCTCTGGATTGTGCTGCCATGATGAATATAGCAGACATACATCAACTCAAATCAGAATATCGGGAGGCCTGCAAGATCAGTCTTCAAATTATTCAAAAGTTTCTGATCTAGAAAACCCTTATCTCAAACTTCTGAGCACACTTACCATTGCAAAAATCAATATTATGACTGGTACAGACCTCTTCAATGTGGCTCAGAATTTGGAAAGAGCAAATAAGGTGTTCAGCATTGCAGAGCATTATATCAGCTTAACTTGATGTGATATGATTTCGGGAGACCTTTATCTTATGCAGGGCCATACGTTGGCTGCCAAAAAAATGTTCCAACACTGTTTGGACAATGCCTGGGGAAATGACTATGAGGTTGTATCCTACTGTCTGGAGAGGCTTGCTGATGCAGGGCACTGGACTTCAATCGAAATCAACTGGACCTATACATGGACAGTGATATATTTGGTGCAATCACACAAAACAAAAGAGAAACTGGCACTGTACAAGGCACTCCGATGTATGGGTGATGATATATTTCTCTCTGAGGGAGATGAAGAAAGTGCACATAGTGTTTCCATTGTGGCACTGGAGGGATTCACCTCCATGGACATCCACCGTAGCAGGGCTGAATGCATGCTTCGTCTGGGAGACATTGCAAAGCACAGAGGGAATTTGTTGGAGGCCCAAGAACTTTGGAAAGCTGCCCACCCACTTTTTGAATCCTCATAACAAGCCAGAAACATGGCCCAAATTGACTTCAGACTTGCCTCAAATTGAGCAAGATATCTTGGACCCCACCAGCAAGCATCCAGACATTTGAGTATGCTGGATGCACTTACCGTGTCTTTGCGTGAGGTGCCCATTGGGGAAGACATCTCTGTGTTGAATATTGAAGCCACAGATTCCCATGCCAAGAAGCCGATGGTTGAACAGTAGTTTGGTCTGTGATCATGAGGCTAAGTTTCTATCCTGAATCACATTTGTCTCTTCATTGGTCCTTTTACCAAATTGAACACCTGGATATACCCTCATGCTCCCTATGTTTTTCCATCCTATTACTATACTATTCCTCCCTGTTTTGATTTTCTTTGGCCTTGGTAATATTTACAGTTTTGGGGGTCTTCCGATGCTCAAACTCTGATCATTGATATCCATCTATTTATTTTGCTTTTCCATGAGAGTCCATCTAGCGGGAAATTGAATGGTGATGCAGACTCTTAGACTCGTAAACAGTCCGCCTACGATTGGAAGCAATGGGTTGAGCACATTTTTCAGGGTGTTCAATTCTCGACAATCACCTCAGTCTTTCTATATGCATTCCCACTCCTAGTGGACAGAGGGTCGCCTACCCCTGTAGACGAAGGGTAGATGGTCCCCTTTGTCTACCTATGTCTACATTATGTAAACAAAGTTGGTCTATATATGTCTACATTGGTCTACATTGATCTATGTCGGTCCACGTACATAGACCGACGTAGACGCACGTAGACCGATGTAGACAAATGCACACATACCTGGACCAATTCAGCCCAACCTGCAGAAGTGGATGCATAAATTCAATCCCAAATCCGCTGATAAGCAGGCTAAATGGCCAGCCGTGAAATTGTCTAATTTTACTAGTGCTGTATACCTTTAGCTAAAGAAACTGCTATATCTATATCATCACCAAATGAGGGCTGGTGCAAGACCCGAGCAGCTAGCTAGGAAGCCACACATGTACTGCAGTTGCGGAGCTTTACTTTGATGACAATACCACTATGGATCAGATTTCGAGAAAGCACTAATTCTTTAGCTAATGATTTACTCAACCATTCTATGATTGAATTGGGGTTCATCTGCATGTATTCCGAACAAGGGTATCAAATACTATCCATCTAAGACTATGGGCAATCCGAGGGAACACCAGTTGCAAGTTGAATTGCATTGGCAGAGTTGTTGTGTGCATTATGGGCACATTGTTTCATTGTTGACATGTTCTGTCATTGGGGGCATAGCCACCATCTCCGAATGCTTCTGGAAGGCTCTAAATATCGGAGATATTCGGAACGAAGCACTGGCTCTAGAACATTCTGTGTCGGGCTCGAGATAATCCAAGATTCTAAAAATAGATTCTTGATCGTCGAGGCTATGCAAGGAGCGCATGGAATGCTGCGCAGGAGCGCATGGGACATTGTGCAGGGAGCACATGTAAAACATTAAAAAGCACATGGAACACAATTTTGGTGCAGCATTACTGCTACTTTGGACCAAGTCTCTGTACATTTATCTATTATTTCGTTGTTTGGCTATTTAACTTCATGTAACCATATTAGGGACCTGTAGATAAGCTCTCAGTATAAATAGGGAAGCTAGTTTCGTATTTATTTACTGGATCCTGCCCCTCCAGCAGTCAGTTATTTACTGGCCGCTTTTTGGTAGTTTCTTTGTCTGGTTGTTGGGCTCATAGAGGAGTCAATTGATTTTGTTGGTTTTGGATCATTGTTTCCTTGAATCGCAATTGGCCATCGGCTATTAGTGCTTAAGGAGCCCTTGATCTGAGTGTGAGACCTCCGACACAAGTCCTTGTTGACTAGTAGCTTTGGTCTTCACTTCAATACATTGGTTGTCTGCATTAGCTAAAGAATTATATTGCAATCAATACCTCGCGCGTGGCTATATCTGGACGAGTGACGCGTGGATACAAGTGCAAATACATCGCTTTTGGCTTAGGAAACAGTCTGCAGTGGACCCTTTGCTTTCCTGCCTGGTAAACACACATTATTAGTGTGCCAGTCCTGCAAGTGTTGGAATCTACTTGGAATACCATTGGATTGAGCTACAGTAAAATTGTTTGACTACATACACATACAAACCTTGAATATAACATCGTTTCAATTGTCTCTTCACACTACATTGAGTGCTTAGAAGGTCATTAAACAGTTTAGCTTGATCAGCAAGCTTTGTTTGTCCCACAACTTGTGCAGCTTAGTTCAGATTGCCACAGCCTATACTTGGTTGGAATCCCCGAACTTGCGCGCTAGGATATTGAGAGTAGCCCAATAGAGAGTGTTGTGGTAGTGGTTGGTTGGTTTTAGGGGTTTAGTTGTTCAACTGCCCTTCAGATCTCCACTTTGCCATCAGCATTTCCGCTCCTGCTCCCAAATCCAGTGTTTCACCGCATTATGAAGTTGGTCGAGGTGTCTATGTGCGTCGTAGCCCGACCGTGCCTACGCTATGTGGCTAGACGTAGCCGGACGTAACTCAAGCGCGCCGAAGGTCCGTCTAAATCATGTAGCTACATGTAACTTAACGTAGACAGTGAATCCCGTACATGCTGCCAGACGCAAAATCTTCGCATTTTCAAGCCTATTTGGGCCTCAAAACCTCGCCGTCACCATCCACACCAAAAGTATTCAGTTCACGACCCATAACCTCAACATTTGGTCGAAATAGTGCAGTAGTTGAAGTACACAAAACGAAAAGCCAGACAATCCCTCCACAACAAACTGCGGTCAAGAACAACCCAAGAAAAAATGGCTCGGACCCGAGTCGAACGGGCTCGTCCTGCTAAGAACATATCGGTGAATGATAATCTCGTGAGCTGCAAATGCACTCCGAGTGCTAGCAAGCCTCGAAATTAGGTATCGGGACTTGAGTACATTAGCATTGCGCGGAATTGGAACTCGCAGAATTTGAGAAAGAAGAAAAACCATTGCGATCCCAGTTCAAGAACCGAGTCGAACAGGCCCTCTCCGCATACTCATTCATTATAACGACCTCGGCGAAATATAGTAAAGAAATAAGACAGAGAACCCCCAAAAAAAACTACACACCAAGAGCATCCCAAGAAAAATGACTCGGTAACACGAAAAGTACCCTCATGAACAGCAGATGTGCTCAGAGCGCTGCCAAGCCTTGATATTGGTGTATCAACGCTTGCGTTCACTGTAGCTTTACATGAGTGGGAGGCAAAAGGAAGGAAGGAGGAAGCAAGAAAGGAAAATATTGCGACTCTCCCGATAAGAATGGCTTCCTCTGCTTGCTTGCCCATTCGTTATAACAGTCCGGAGAAAGATATTAAGGAAAAACACCATCAAACGCGCCCCAAAAAAGTGTTCCCTCAGAAGGAATGGCTCGGGCCCGAGTCGAATGGGCTCGCTCTACCATGGATATACACTTACCATCAAATTCAATGCAGATGCCCTCCGAGCACTACCAAGCCTAGATATCAATGCATTGGGACGCAAGACTCGAGTTCACTGTAGAATTGGGCCAAAGGAAGGAAGGAAGAAGGACAAAGAAAGAAGGAAAAAGTGGCAACCCAAATAAACAATGGCTTGGACGCGAGTCGAACGCGTTCCTTCTGCTGTACTTGTACGATATCACGAATTCAATGCAGATGCGCTCCGAGCGCTATCAAGCCTTGCTATCCGTGTATCGGGGCTTGAACTCATTAGCATTTCATGAGTGGGAGGCAAAAGGAGGGAAGAAGAAAAAATATTTTGACAGCTGACACATGGTTTGGACGCGAGTCGAACGCGCTCCTTCTGCTGTACTGCGATGATGTGTTCTCAACAATTGATTGCAGATGCCCGGGGCTACCAATTCTTCAGCGGTATATCTGCCTCCCTGCCAAATGAGTCGGTTAGCGGCCGGTGCCAGAAAGAAATGTGTGTAAGTTCATACATACATACTCTGCAACTCGACCGATATGGTCTGAAAGTACCTGGGAGTAAGTCTTCTGCAGCTACGACTCATGATATTGACCGAGGACGTGAAAAATAAAGAGACAAGTGTGGGGTAAGGAGCTACATGCCCTCACAGTGCAAGCGGATGCTGGCAGAAGAGTTCTCATCAGCGACTTAGATGCAGCCAAATTTATCTTTCCGGAAGGAGCTGAATTAACAGATGATGCGAGGCTCTATACAGCTTAATAGGGGCGGGTTCAGCGGAGATTGATGCGCGTGATGCCTGCACTGCCACTGATTTTGACACATCGGCACTGATCCGAGTGGCGGGAGGGCGCTTTAATGTTTTTCTATTACATCCCTCGCATTTTCCGACCCTCCTTCTACTCGCATTTCACCCTAGTTTCAACCAACACCTACGTCTTTCAAGAGCTGCCGTCTTTCCTGATAAATTGGATTGGTCACCATGGCAACCTGTGCAAGCCTCCATCATCTGCCCTTGTTTTCTTCCTGTCGCCTCTCCCTCGATGGTGGCCGCTTAGTACTTATCAAGCCGCCCACGACGAACCTCCTGCCAAGCGATGAGCGCACCCGCATGCTGCGCTCCATCCACAAGCTCGGCGCCGTCATGGGCACCACGCCCTCCACGACCCCAACAGCCCTAAACCGGAACTCCACATCCAATCCACCAACACCTCGCTGGAGATCCTCCTGCCACCGCTCATCTCCTCCTCCTCACACACCTCGAAGCGCGAATTACTAATGAATCCAGAAGCCCGGGAGCTTTTCTTTTTCCGAACCATCATTCATCTTTACCTCAGCTGCAGATCTCGGGCAGGTGCTCGGCTTGGGAAGTAGGTAATTCCGTTGTTCCGGGCGTATGCGAGTACGACTCGGGTGGACTTCCGCTTGCGAAGACCTAGCTGGACTCTGCCGCAGTCACGGCGATCACACATTAACCAAAGTCTTTGGGTGGTCCTCGGGCTAGCCAGTCTTGCCGATGTTTCGTATCGCGATTATCATCCTTTTCTGCGAGACGGTCTCGTACGTCTCTGTGTCGGGTCGCTAGCTGGGACGAGCAGCAAATACTCGAAGCTCTATGCTCTCGCGGTTTAGGATGGCTTTAAATGATGTAGTCCACCATGACGAAGTACAACGGGCGTTCATTTCTAATTGGGCACGTTGGCGCATTTGAATGCAGTGTCTGGAACCGGTATCCAGTTCCAGTTGGCGCATCGACTCAGAACCTCCCGTGACTCGGACTTCTTGCTTCGGAGAACCCCTCCTAGAGGTCCGGAAATTAGTAAGTCCGCGTCTGCTACTGCAACCGACTTTCTGGTAGCGATCGTGGAACATTGCTTATTCTTATTTTCCGACAGTACCAGGTTTTAGATTTATTCTTCCCAGGAGCCACAGTACACATGCCATGATGCGCTATGAAGACATAATCAAACATAGAGGTGTATGAAACGTTTTTGTGGGAGAACTGCCAGCCTGGCGCGCGCCTCGCAAATTATGGCACCCTGCCGTGAGCCCTCTTCTCCCCTGTGGACCGGTGGCAGCCTGTGACTGTGAACGGCAATGGCAGGATGAGTGTGGGATACAATTCATTTCGGGGCCACTTGAGGTGCAATTATCGCAACTTCTGTAAGAAGTATCTCCTAACCACCACGTCCGTGCGGTCTGGCATGGGAGTGGGTGGGAAAAGAACACTGGATGGGTTCAAGTTGATCCCGACACGCATCCGAGCTTCCGGCTTACTTTTAAGCCTTCAATAATGCTTCATGGAATCGTGCCAGCCACCATGATCTATGCAGGCTTCTTGCTTTCCTTCTCGCCGTATGAATATCCCTGACTCGCCTTCTCTTCATCGGAACTTCAAAAAAGTTCAATTCCAAATATCTAGGGTCCCGCCTTCACTTCTTCGGTCCTCAAAAATACACTGGACCAACCAAGTTTCTCTGGGAGAGTTCGGATTGCCGGTTTGTTCTTACACACTTTCTTGCCACAGTCTCGACTGAATCAAGGCGACCATCATAGAATGGCTTGGACAAGAGTCGAACATGCTCCTTCTGTTGTACTGCCTTCCTCTTTATGACACCATTGATTGCAGATGCGCTCCAAGCGCTGCCAAGCCTTCAGCGGTATATCTGCCTCCCTGTAAAGCGAGTCGGTTAGCGAAATTACCCCAAATGTAGCGAGTCGTACCCACCTTCGTCACTTTGTTACTTCGCTTAGCGTTGCGAGAGTTCGTCACTTTGATGGTATTATCTGAAAGTTCGTCACATTGCCTGGTTTGTGTGAAAGTTCGTCAGTTCAACTAGCGGCACGTTCAAGAACCCGGAATCTCGGCCATCATTGTTGCTTCAACAAGGCCGGGCGTGTTTTTTTATACAGATCCCTTGCTAACCCTAACCACTAAAATGACGAACCAACCGACTGTGCAAGCGTGTAGCAAGACAGAAGGAAGGAATATAAAAAGGCGAGTTGGGACAACAAAGCTCAGGGAGCTTGCGACCGCGGCAACGACGAGGGCCGGGCACGAGAGCGACGAGGGACGAAGCGAAGCGAGGGCGTAAACGTGGGGGGAACAAATTGTCTTGGATGAGGTGCAGAAGTACAAGATATATACTTAGTACAATAGGGGTAAATGAAAGGTACCAATGTATCGCTAAATTAAGGGGCAAGGAACAGGAACAACAGGGGCGCGGCATGAAGGTGGAAGCGAACCGGGATGATCGGGGATGCTATTTCGGATGCAGCGGGACGCGAGGCGCGTCACCAACTAATCTCTAACCCCTAACCAGCTAACCCAAAACTAACCAGCCATTTCAGCAACGGATGATTCCCATCACTCCGTGATGTGCCGAAGAGTTGCCGCTCGACAAGCCCGGAATACAAACTCACGAACTTTCACAGAATGCCATACTCATGAACTTTCACCGATTCCCAAGTTACAAAGTTTCACTACGCTAAGCCAAGTAACGAAGTGACGAAGATGGTTTGGACTCCAAATGTAGCTGTACCGCGGTTCAATGTGCTGTGAATAGTCAGGAGGGAAGAATGCAAGGGAGAATAAGTTTATTACCTGCATTCGAATCGTTTTGACTCGCTCCATCCCATAGCCACCCTCAGCTCGGTAGTTGAGGTACACAGACACAGAAAAAAGAAAGAAAGCCAGAGAACCCTCCAAAAAATGCTTACGGAGGAATGGCTCGGGCCCGAGTCGAACGGGCTCCCTCTGCTATGCACGCTCACGACTACAACATGAACCGCAGACGCGCTCCGAGCGCTACCAAGCCTTTATATCAGTGTATCGGGGCTTGAGGTCATTAGCTGAAATTTGAATTGGAGCGAAAATTAAAGGATTTGAGAAAGAAGAAAAATCATTGCGATCCCAGTTCAAGAATGGAGTCGAACGGCTTCCTCTGTCAGATTCCGACTACCCCAGAAGAAAGAAAGCCACGGAACACTTCGGAAAGGAAATTAATGACTTGGACCCGAGTCGAACGAGCTCGCTCTGCTATCTATGCAAATGGCTGTCGTATGAACTGCAGATGCGCTCCGAGCGCTACCAAGCCTCGAAAGTAGTGTATCAGGCTCGACTTCATTAGCTGAAATTGGAGGTGGGGCTCAGGACGCAAGGAAGAAAGAAGAAAAACCATTGCGATCTCAGTTCACGAATGGAGCGGGCTCCCTCTGCATACCCATTCAGTATAACGGCTCCAGAGAAAGATAATAAAGCAAGCAAGCCATCAAATGCCTCCCCAAAAAGTGCTCCTCAGAAGGAATAGCTCAGGCCCGAGTCGAACGGGCTCGCTTTGCTATGACCATACAAAACAACTTAATGGGCTGCAGATGCGCTTCGAGCGCTACCAAGCCTTGATACAGGTGTACTGGAGTTGGACTTCATTAGCTGAAATTTGAATTGGGGAAGGAAGGGAGAAGAAGAAAAGGCAGGCCTCTCACCGGACTCCTTCCATGAAATAACCAGTTTGTTCCTGGCCTGGCTCCAAAGTCGCCCGCGTACGTAGTTGAGGTATACATAAGAAAGCCAGACAGCCAGAGAACCACTCAAAAAAAAACCTCCCAGGAGGAATGGCTTGGGCCCGAGTCGAACGGGCTCGCTCTTCCATGGATATACACCTACCGTCAATACAATGCAGATGCGTTCCAAGCGCTACCAAGCCTCGAAAGTAGTGTATTGGGGCTCGACTTCGTTAGCTGAAATTTGAATTGGAACTGGGAAGGAAAAAAGAAAAAAGACGAAGCGAATAATGTGAGTCGAGCGCGCTCCTTCTGCTGTACTGCCAGTCGCGACCAATTAATTGCAGATGCGCCCGGCGCTACCAAGCCTTCAGCGGTATATTTGCTTCTCTGCCAAGTGAGTCGATGTACCGGCCGGTGCCATAAAGAAATGTGTGCACTGTATTAGAAGCCCATACATATATACTCGGAAACTCGACTGATATGGAAATTATCCGGGAGTAAGTCTTTTGCAGCTACGACTCATGATATTGACCGAGGACGTGAAAAATGAAGAGACAAGTGTGGGGTAAGGAGCTACATACCCTCACAGTGCAAGCCGATGCTAGCAGCAAAGCTGTCATCAGCGACTTGAGCTGAATTAACAGATGATGCGAGGCCCTATATAGCTTAATACGGGCGTCCTACTTAAGCGGAAATTGATGCGCGCGCGATGTCTGCACTGCCACTGATTTGACAGATCGGCGCACTGATCATGATCCGAGTGGTGAGATGGCGCTTTAACGTTTTTCTATTACATATCTCGCATTTTCCAACCCTCCTTCTGCTTGTATTTCAACCCAGTTTCAAAACCAACACCCACGTCTTTCAACTGCTCCCGCCATTCCTTGTCTTTCGATGAAATTGCATCGATCACCAGGGCAACCAGTGCACGTCTCCCTCGATGGTGGCCAGTATCAAGCCGCCCACGACACCTGCTGCCCAGCGATGAGCGTACCCGCATGCTGCGCTCTTGCTGCGCTCCGTCCGCAAGACCGGCGGCATCATGGGCACAACGCCCTCTTCCACGATCCCGACGGCCCCACACCCCAACTCCACATCCAATCCACCAACACCTCTCTGGAAATCCTCCTGTCCCCGCTCATCCCCTCCTTCTCGCGCACCTCAAAGCGCGAAGGCGTCGTCTTCATCCTCTCCTCCTGCTCCTCCATCTCCTCCATCAACTCGGCATCCATCCCCGATTTCCCGCCCGAAAAGAGGAGATAGGTGAGCGGGAGGACACGATGAAGACAACACCCTCCCTCTTCGACATGCGCGAGGAGGAGACGACGAGCGGGGGCAGGAGAGTCGATGGGGAATCAGTCGGTCTTGGACCCAAACGGCCCAAATGCACCGGCTTGTCGCACACTCTAGCCTCATTTGAAGGCAGTTGAACTGATATACAGTTCGTCCTTGCACCGACTCACCACTATGTGCAGTAAACCTCCCACTCCTGAACGCGCAGAAATTAGCACACGTATATGGCTAAAGTTCGCCCTCCCTTTGGAACATAGGAACGGAACGTTTCTGATTTCTGATTCTTACCGCGTTCTTCCCAGTGGATTCCGCCGAATAACCGTAGAGCTTCCATTCAAAGCGATCAGCGGGAGATCTGCGGGCCCAAGACGCCAGGCCGATTATGACACCCGCGTAAGCCCGACATGAATGCGGAGCATTGGGTCTCCCCCTCCTCGTGTACCTGCGACAGCCTGTGAACCGAACGGCATTGTCGGTATATGCGCATGTGCGGCGACAGGAATACGACTCATTGTGCGACCGCGTAAGTGGCGCAACTTCTCTTAGCGGAGTCCTGCTACAAATCATCAGTGTTCTGCCATGGAGCGGGTGAGAGTCCCCAGATAAGTAAATTTTTACTGAGATATTTTGCATAAAACCACTCTCGAAATATGGGGCACAGCTCGGAAGTCAAAATGAAACGAGGATAGACGAGCATTTCATCCAAAACACCATCATGAAATCGGCAGTTCGGTGCGAATTCGCACACGCCGGTGCTTCCGATGATTGCCGATTCGACGTCACTCTGACCTCGATTTTTAAGTTGCTGGTGGGACCTCCGATGGAATAAAGTCAAGTCAAGTCGCTATCTGTGTGTGATGCTCTACAGCTCCTTTTGCCCATATTTATTGCCAAAATGCTTCTGCTTCCCCAAAATATCATATGCAGATTATATTAAGTTGATGTTGCGGGAAATTTCCCTTCCCGGGGAATCCCACCGCCCTTTCCAGTCGGGTTTCCTCATGTCCACCGTTGAAAGCTCCGAAGATTTTCTTGACGATAGCGCTCAGGCACCACCATACACTCTCGTCGTTTAACTGTTACGATCTTCCGGGTTTACGGTGCGCATCAGGAGTTCCGTTGACGGAGCCGCAATTTCCAAAAAAGATGCGTGATGATCTTCGTGGGCCGTCCCTTGTCTTCGGACTATTCATCTGGCCCTTCATCTGGCCCTTTTGGAGGTTTCAAGCCAATTCGCACGCAAAAGTTAAAATCCTACCATGAACACGCACATTTGTCTTATCTTCTGCTTTGACCCGTCTAAAACTCAAGTCCGTCTATTGTCTGGTTCTCTAAATATAAGCGGGCTCATCTTTCCCCCTAGGCCATGAAATCTCGGACATAATGTGACCACCTCTGTCTCGTCATATCTCGTGGTTGCTGTCGCGCCACAATGGCGCCACAGTGTCATTCTGCGTCCAATGGATGGCCTTGCAGAGATGCCGAACGGCGAAGATATCACCTTTCTAGCGCCCAAAATGATTCTGCGCAGCGCGTTACCAACAATGACCTCTTGCACACCTGCAACCGGATCGTAGGTTCGTGCGTGGATTGGTCGAGGGACTCGTGCAACGAGGTTCGCAAATTCCGTTGTCTGGAGAGTGTAGCCCAAGCTGATGGATTCCACCGGGTCTTAGTTGCATGATCCGTTTTTGTCGCCGGACACGGTTGACACATGGGCTCGAGACCCCAACTAGTGTCCTTCCATAGTGTCGAAAAGAGCACTTCCGAGTAAGTCCTCGGACACGGGACATCGTTAATGCCATGATTCTGTTCGAACTGGACGCTTCCAAGTCCAGACAATGCTGGAGCGCCGTAAGACATCTATTGCCGCTCATTTTCTGCGGGGGTTGAACATTCTTTGGAGTGAATGTGCAGTGCGCACCGGACAGCCCACCGATGGCCATTCCCGGCCCAATGAAATCGCGCACGGCCTATATCCTGAAGTATCAAACCATAATCAGCCTTAAACGACAATCCTGATCTTCGCGCCCTCACGCAATCCATCTTTTCCATCCTTGATCCTTAAATTAGCGACGCCTTCTGCTTCCGCCTCGGAAATTCGGCTTCGTGTGCGTTCTTCATCCCGCAACCAATAATGACGTAAACTCTATTCCATGGATCCGTTATTTTGAATGATTGTCCGCGCCAACCAGTTAAGCTCTCCGGGTCTTCTATCTCGCATATAATCGATATCTCCCCCCCGGCTGATTTCTGGTCTGAATTCAGCATGCCCCAGCCAAAAAGAGCGTCATACATTACACACAGCGCACTTCGTATGTACCTCTCACTTCTTTAGAGCGCATACTGCATACACTTATCCCGGATGCACCAGATATCCGGGACATCGCCGATGTACACCGTGTGCTCGAGGCTGTCCGATTAAATATTCTCCCTCTCATCAAGCGGCGGCTCGTTCCCGACGAGCGGGAGCAGCTGCGGAGCGGGAACGTCTTTGTATGGGAGGAGTCAGAGTGCGAGGACGGCTTGGTACGCTGGACAGAGGGGCGACGATGGTGAGTATGCTCTGGCTGTTTAATCCCGATGGTGATAAAGCTCTTTCCCTGCTCAGGTCGCAAAGTAAGATGCGCGGAGACTGGCTCGTCTATGAAGAAAAGATAGAGGCAACATTCACAGAAAGGCAGGCTAAGGCTGCTCGACGGCAAGTTTTGCGGTACTCTCCCGTTGGCTTCGTTAATTCCGTGTCGTAGCGCTATGAAGGCGTCCGAGTCGCCCCAGCCAATTCCGGCGCCTCCAAGGCGGAAGGACCGCCCCTCCAAAGTCGGTGGCCTCACCAAGAAAACCCGTTCCATGACAGTTCAGCTGCCGGGGGCTGTGGCGACTAAGAAATGGCACATTGTTGCGTACTGCTCGGTATGGTCCCCACCGCGTCCATTTCACCATTTCATGCTATATTTATCATACCCGCACCAGGCCTGCGATGCTGCCAATCTTCCGGTGATAGAAGACTACGACTACTTGAGAAATATCCGCGTTCCCAGCGACGTGTTCGTTGATAGTAGCCGGGCGGTTAACGGGAGCCTCGAGCGGTTTCCTCCACCTCTGCAACTCATGATGCCGGGTGGGAGAAGTCCCTCCTCCACCGAAAGATCAATGTCGCCGGTTATTAGTCCTGACGACTGCGAGCTGGAACATTTTCCGGCAAACTTGCAGCAGTTTCCTGGGCAAGTTCTTCCTCCTCTTACACCCTCACGTTCACCGATCACCCTCCCCTCCTTATCTGCGCTGGGATATTTGCCGCCCAGACAGATAAGTTTACCGGCAGCATCCCGTAGCCATTACCGTCCCATTGGTTCGGACGACCGTCGTGTCCTCGACAAATTCCGTGTTGTAATCTAGTTTGCCCTCGCTATCAACCCAAACATTTCTCGTACTGTGTCGAATCGGATAGTTGAACCCACAAGAATTATGCTCATTATTCAAAGCGTTCGAGAACTTGTACTGATGTGTCGGGCTACCTACCCGCAGTGTGAGTGCCTTTCAAATAAGCTCGTTACGGCACCGGCTATCCAATAATTTGCGCAATGTGAGAAATGTGGGCTGAGTGCGGTTTTAAGACAACCCGTGGGTCTATTGCTAAACAGCTTGCGGTGCTGGGTCTTCGGCCTCGTGATATTTGTCCCAGCCACCAGGGCAAATATCCGCGCACGCCAAGGAAATTAAAGCCTACAAAAATACCCGAAACCCGGGGATCACAACGACTTTCAACCGGGCACTTTGCATGTCCAGCTCAGTAACAGATAAGTAAGACTAATCCATAACCAGCACGGAATATTATTTCTGAGCCAGACCGTGCCATGGGCCGTCGTTTCTACCGGCTCAGCTGTACTTGCGACGAATCTTCTGCCTCATTGCTGATCTATGAACCTTATCTATCTCGCCGAGCAGGGTCCTAGTCAGCCGGACATCGTGCCACAGATAGCACGGATACCGTGATCGCAAATTTTTACATGGTCGTCTGGAATTCTGTCATATCATTCTCAGGCTTCTGGAATTGGAAGAGGTCTATCAATATAGGCTGACAGTGCGTTTCGCTACAAACACCATACGGCTTCCCCGTTATCCGTTCACACAGTGAATTTATTAATAAATGTGGGTTGACATTCGCATCTGCGGTCGAGCATTACTTGCAAAGATAGACATGCCTTAGCTTGCCAGAAGCCGAATATTCGGCGATGGCGGCATACTTGCACGAAAGTAATCTTCACACTGGACTTGCCACGCACAAGAGGGCCACAACCGCCTTTTTGTTTGTTCTGTTCTGGGCCAGCTTCTGCATCTGTCGACCAGTCTCTGACGTAGCACTTGGAAGAAAAGTGTGATCAACCGGCTAGCAATATATTTGGCGCAGGAACAGACGCCGTGTCGGGGCTAAAATCAAGGCTAAAATTGGTGCAACTACTTATGTATCTAATTCATTGATAATGCTAACAGCATGGCGTCGCGTGCTACACGAGGGGCTTTGAGATGCCACCCTGATTCGTTATACAATAGTATATTTTTGCAAAGCGGGGCGAAACACAAAACAAGAAACACTCGTATCGAATGACGTATAAGTGGATTATGGAATCTATCGCTATGAGTACACCAATGACTACGTATACGAAAAGGAAAATTTCCTTCTCTTCAAGACACTCGAGCTCGCCCAAAAACCATTCTGATTTGATCGGCCGACTCTCTCCGATGCGACGTAACTGCATATCCACGCAACGTCCACCAATGCCGACCCGTGAGCTGATCCTGGGAAACAACGACTCGATTGCGGTGCCTTACTAATGAATCCAGAAGCCCGGGAGCTTTTCTCTTTCCGAACCATCATTCATCTTTACCTCAGCTGCAGATCGCTCGGGTTGGGAAGTAGGTAATTCCGTTGTTCCGGGCGTATGCGAGTACGACTCGGGTGGACTTCCGCTTGCGAAGACCTAGCTGGACTCTGCCGCAGTCACGGCGATCACACATCAACCAAAGTTTTTGGGTGGTCCTCGGGCTAGCCAGTCTTGCCGATGTTTCGTATCGCGATTATCATCCTTTTCTGCGAGACGGTCTCGTACGTCTCTGTGTCGGGTCGCTAGTTGGGACGAGCAGCAAATACTCGAAGCTCTATGCTCTCGCGGGCTGTTGCAGAGAACCTCCCGCGACGAAGGATTTCTTGCTTCGGAGAACGCCTCCTAGAGGTCCGGAAATTAGTAAGTATGCGTCTGCTACTGCAGCCGACTCTCTGGTATCGAACGTGGAACATTTCTGATTCTTATGTTCCGACAGCGCCCGATTTTGGATTCGTCCTTCCTAGGATCCGCAGCACACATGCCGATGAAGACAGAATCCAACGTAGAGATGCATAAAACGTGTATGCGGGAAACTACCAGCCCGGCACCCGCCTTGCAAATTATAACACCCTGCCGTGAGCTCTCTTCTACCCTGTGGACCGGTGGCGGCCTGTTAACGGCAAGGGTGAGATGAATGTGGGATACAATTAATTTCGGGGCCGCGTGAGGTGCAAGTATGATCGTTGTCGAAACTTCTGTAAGAAGTATCTCCTAGCCATCACGTCCGCGCGGTCTGGCATGGGAGTGGGTGGGAAAAGAAAACTGGATGGGTTCAAATTAATTACGACACGCTTCCGAGCTTCCGCTTACTTTTCAGCCTTCAATAATTCTTCATGCAATCGAGGCAGCCACCATGGTCTATGCAGGCTTCTTGCTTCCCTTCTCGCTGTATGAATATCCCCGACTCGCCTTATCCGAACTTTAAAAAGGTTCAACTCCAAATACTATATCTCCGACGCCTCGTTAAGCCGTGTTTTATGTATGTAATGGAGGCAACCACCATGGTACCTGGAGGCTTTCGTGCTTTATCTCTTGCTTTAATGAGAACCAGTTGATGTTAGATAGTGCAGAAAAAATTTTCGAAGGGTCCCGCCTTCTCCTCGTCGGTCTTACTGGACCAACAAAGTTTCTCTGGGAGGATTCAGACCGCCACTTTGTCGTTACATACTTTCTTTCCACATTCTGGACGGAATCGAGGCTACTATCATGGTCCACGAAAGTTTTGTTACCCGCTTCTCGGCGCAAAATACATAGAAGAAAAGGAGAAAAGGGATGGATGCAGAAAATGCACTGAACCAAAAAAAACCTCCGATTCAAGATCTCTATCCAACAACCAAGTTGGAAGCGAAGATCGACATGGACCGCTTTCTCTACCAAACCTTCCTATCGGTGTATCGGCGCTTGAGTTCATTAGCTGAAATTTGAATTGGGGAAGGCAGGCAGGAAGAAGAAAAGGCGATTCTCTCACCAGACTCCTTCCGTGAATAACCACTCCGTTTCGAGCTCCCTAGTTTCCCTGATACGTAGTTGAGGTACACACAAGAGACGCCAGAGAACCCCTCAAATAAAAAAAAGACAACGCGTACAGAAACATGGCTCGGGCCCGAGTCGAACAGGCTTGCTCTGCTATGAATATCATGTTACTGCCCCCAAGAAATGCAGACGCGCTCCAAGCGCTACCAAGCCTTGATATCAGTGTATCGGGGTTTGACTTCATTAGCTTAAATTGGAATTGAAAGTGGGGCGAAGAACGGGAAGAAGAAAAAATCTCGTAGTTCCACACGAATGGCCTGTACGCGAGTCGAACGCGGTCCTTCTGCTGTACTGTCTAGCTCTTCATGATACCATTGATTGCAGATGCGCTCGGTGCTACCAAGCATTCATTCAACGATGTATATATCTGCAAAGTGAGTCGAATTGCGAAATTACCCCCGCGCTTTTAGCAGCTTAGGAGTGCCATGGTTCAATTTGTTGTGAACAGTGAGGAGGGAAAGAATAATGATACAGGTGAGAGTATATCTCTCACCTGCAACAGAATGGCTTGGACTCGCTCCAAATAGCCACCCTCCGTTGTATAGTTGCGGTAGACACAAAAAAGGAAGAGCACCAGAGAGCCCTGAAAAAAAAAACCATGGTTACCGAAGAATGGCTCGGGCCCGAGTCGAACGGGCTCGCTCTGCTACGAATATGGTGTAAACACCCCTAAGAAATGCAGATGCGCTCCGAGCGCTACCAAGCCTTTCTATGCGTGTATCAGAACCCCAATTCATTGGCATTGCGCTAAAATGAGAATTGGAACTGGGAAGGAAAAGGTAAAACGACGACCCAGATAATGGCTTGGACGCGAGTCGAACACGTTCCCTCTGCTGTACTGCACATTTGTTTCCCCGCAAGCAATTGACGCAGATGCACTCCGAGCGCTACCAAGCCTTCAGCGGTATATCTGCATCCCTGTAAAGTGAGTCGGTTAGCGAAATTACCCCCGCGTTGAAGCGCATTTTGAAGGCTCAATGTGTTGCGAAAGAATGCAGGTGCACATAGGTCTCTCGCCTGCAACAGAATGGCTTGGACTGGCACCATCCCATAGCTACCTTCGTTACGTAGTTGCGGTAGACACAAAAAAAAAGAGCACCAGAGAGCCCCTCAAAAAAAAAAAACACTTACAGAAGAATGGCTCGGGCCCGAGTCGAACGGGCTCGATCTGCCATGAGCAATATCCATGGCTCCACGTCATGAACGGCAGATAAGTTCCGAGCGCTACCAAGCCTTCCTGTCCGTGTATCCGGGCTCGGATTCATTAGTATTGCGCGAAATGAGAATTGGAACTGGGAAGGAAAAAAGCAAAAACGACAACCCGGATAATGGCTTGGACGCGAGTCGAACGCGTTCCTTCTGCTGTACTGAGCAGTTATCTCCACGAAGCAGATGCAGATGCACTCCGAGCGCTACCAAGCCTTCAGCGGTATATCTACCTCCCTGTGAGGTGAGTCGGGTAGCGAAATTACCCCCAAATGTAGCAGTGCCGCGCTTCAATGTGTTGTGAGGAACAAAAGAATCTCGTACGCGAGTCGAACGCGTTCCTTCTGCTGTACTGAACAGTCATCTCCACGAAGCAGATGCAGATGCACTCCGAGTACTGCCAAGCCTTGAGCGGTGTATCTACCTCCTGTAAAGTGAGTCGATTAGCGAATTACCCCCGCGTTTTTAGCGACTTAGGAGTGCCATGGTTCAATGTGTTGTGAACAGTGAGGAGGGGAAAATGCAGGTGAGGTGAGAATAGGTCTGGATAGGTCTCTCAGCTGCAGCAGAATTGCTTGAACTCGTTCCAAATAGCCACCCTCCGTTGCGTAGTTAAGGGACACACAAAACAGGAAGAACGCCAGAGAGCCCTTCAAAAAAAAAAATGCCTACCGAAGAATGGCTCGGGCCCGAGTCGAACGGGCTCGCTCTGCTATGAATATCGTGTGACTACCCTCAAGAAATGCAGACGCGCTCCGAGCGCTACCAAGCCTTCCTATCCGTGTATTGGGGCTTGAATTTATTGGCATTCCATGAGTGGGAGGCAAAAGGAAGGAAGAAGAAAAAAGATTGCGGCATGTGCGCATGGCTTGGACGCGAGTCGAACGCGCTCCTTCTGCTGTACTCTGATGATGTGTTCTGGACAATTGATTGCAGATGCGCCCGGCGCTACCAAGCCTTCAGCGGTATATCTGCTTCCCTGCCAAGTGAGTCGGTTAGCGGCCGATGCCGGAAAGAAATGTGTACTATATAGAAGCCTATACACTCGACCTATCTGAAAGTATCTGGGAGTAAGTCTTCTGCAGCTACGACTCATGATATTGATCGAGGACGTGAAAAGCTACATACCCTCACAGTGCAAGCGAAAAGTTTTCATCAACGCCGGAAGGAGCTGAATTAACAGATGCGAGGGGCGGGTTCAGCGGAAATTGATGCGCGTGATGCCTGCACTGCCACTGATTTTGACACATCGGCGCACTGATGGCGCGTTTCAACGTTTTTCTATTACATACCTCGCATTTTCCAACCCTCCTTGTACTCGTATTTCCAACCTAGTTCAACCAATACCACATCTTCCACTGCTCCCGTCTTGACTTGTATTTCGATGAAATTGCGTCGATCACCATGGCAACCTGTGCACGTCTGTTCATCTGCCCCTTGGTTTTCTTCCTCTTGCCTCGATGGTGGCTGCTATCAAGCCGCCCACGACGAACCTGCTGCCCAGCGATGAGCGCACCCGCATGCTGCGCTCCGTCCGCAAGCTCGGCGCCGACGCGTCATGAGCACAACGCCCCTCCTCAATGACCCCGACGGCCCCACCCCAACTAAAGATCGCGGTCCAGTGGCAAGTCTCTGAGAATAACCAAGAAAAAATGGCTCGGGCCCGAGTCGAATGGGCTTCCCCTGCTATGAACACCATATCACGCCTTGATGAACCGCAGATGCGCTCTGAGCGTTACGAAGATTCGAAAATAGTGCATCTGGACTGGCATTCATGTAACGGTGCGCTCTCGCGCCTTCATTCTATTTCTATCACACCCCACATTCCTTTATCACTCTCTTATTTACTATCTACTCCGCTCGCTACCCCGGCGCTCGCGCCCGATACCTACCTACCATCATCCCTATCCCGTTTCGGTTTGACCCCTGACTTGTGTCACTATATATACATTGGATGTCCGTAGTTACTCTTTGGTCAATACTACATTATTCCACTTATCCCGGCTGCTCGACCAAGCAGCAAACGAACTCCCGTGTGCCGGAATACCTAGCCGACTACCTAGCCGACATCTAGCCGACTATCTAGCCGACTCTCTCCGTCACATCTTTTTAAGTGTTAACCCCTGTCGCTGCTTCGCTGGTTATCCCTTGGTCTGATCAACCTCGACTACCGCCGGCTTCGACATTTTATAACACCAAGACTCAGCTATGGACAACAACAACAAGAATACCACGATACCCAATACCCGTGCCGCCGTTCGCGCCGGCATCCACCCCGCTCCCCCTCCTCTCTACAGCCCCATCCTTGCCTTCGGATCTGTCCGGAACAGGCTCGCTGGGAGCCCTTCCATCGGTGCGGCCGTGCCGATGAGACCTGCGTCCACTCCGGTGGGCGCGTCCGCCACCGCTCCTGCGGTGGCGAGACCTGTCACTGCTTCGGCGGTTGACTACTCCTCGGAGTTGCCCTTGCTCACTGCGAGCGAGGAGAGATTCGACGCCGGTGGGCCAACCTCGGCGTCGCTGGTGGACCTCGATGGGGGCTGGACCCCTGTTTCTCGTAGGACCTCGCGTACCCATCGTGAGCGTCATATCAGTTCGAATAGGAATGATAGTACCGATGGTAGTGCTTCTGAATCTAATTCTTCTGAATACGAGACCGAATCCACCATCGCTCGCGCGACTAACGACATGAGCAGTGAGCATCTCGACGCTCTCGTCCGCCGTCACGAAGCGATATCCGCGCAGTATCGCGCTGCCTTGTTGGCGCGTACTCCGGTGTCTAATGCAACTCTTCAGAGTAAGGTCACCCAGAATGAGGGGAACCTACCGAGTGTTGATAAAGCTCGCAGAGCTTTTAACCCGGTTAGGGAGAGCACTGCCTACCATCCTGTTACGATGGAGGAAGTGGAAGATGAGGATGATTATCCTTACCTTAATCAAGCGCCGTTGTCGCATGCAATCCTCGAGGACGCGGAGGACTTGATTGACTTGGACTCCCGAGTTTCGGTCAGCTCGTTCGCCGCGTCCGCCAGCCCTGTAGCTGGACCTTCTCGTAAGGGCAAAGGTGCAGATCCCCGTAACTGGGGAGGCGTGTCCGACTTGGACGGATTTTCCGAGGCAGACTTGCATGCTCAACGCGAGGCGCTCGCTAACTACGAAGAAATTAATCGTATTAAGCAACAGGAGGAGTCGATGCCAATTGATTACCTCGGGGACTTTGTCCCGCACCATACTTCCTCGCAGAAGGCTGGAGCTCGTAAACGCTCCAAGAGTCCTAAATCAAAGAAGATTAGGACGCGCGAGGAAGCGCCGCAGCGCGCGTTGAAGGTTGACGAACCTCCAATTGTGGCGGCGCCTGTGAAACCAGCTGCAAAAGTTGAGTTCACAAATCTGGGACTTCAGAAACCTGAAGGATCCTTACCTGCCTTAGGTCGCGACGCGGAACATGAACGCGAGCCCAAACCTAGCTTGAGCATTGAGGAAATTGTCGCTCTTGTCACTGACAAGGTGATTGAGCTTCAAGTAAGGCAGGGTGTTGAGAGGAAGTTGTCAAAGGCCAATGACAACTCACAGCACAACACCGAGACCTCCACGCCAACGGCGCGCGAGACTCTACTACCGCGGGGTACGACCCCGGGAAGGATGGCCGCCTTGAATTTCTTCGAGAAGGCCCTTCAAGGAGCATCTTCCTCCTCGCCTGATGACCCATCAGACGACTCGAGCTCGGAGTCGGACGCAAGTTCGCACCACTCGGGTCATGGCGACCATGGGTCTTCGCGACGAGGAGCTTCGAGCCCGCGTTTGTCGTCCAAACGTAAGCGTGGGCACGAACGTAAGAAGCGCATGATCTTGAAGCCCATTCCCCCGACGCGGTACAATGGCGAGCCTGACGCAAATGCCATTCAGCGGTTTGCCAGGGAATCGACGACTTATGTAAAAATGGGACGCGTACCTCATGACCAGCAGGTGTATTACATATCGTACTTCCTGGACGGCAAGGCCCTCAATTTCTATAACCAAGTCGTCAGCAAGGACGAAAAGAATTGGGACCTGAAGAGGTTTTACATAGAACTATTTGAGTTTTGTTTCCCGGTTGATTTCCGAAATGCGCAGCGCAAGCAATTAAATCGCTGCTTCCAGGGTGGTAAGACCGTTGCCGCGCATGTTGCAGAATGGTCGCACATCTGGAATACGATTGGGTTAGAAGATACTCAAGAGAAAATTGTGAAGTTGTTCAACAGCTTCACTTACCCTGTTCAGACGGAAATTTACCGCAAAAACATCGATCCCGAGGTTAACACCTGGGACGAGGTCGTTAAGGCGGGTGAACAGGCTGAAGTACTTCTGAAACTGGTCAATAGAAACCAGGATTCCGGTGTAGGTACTTCAAAACGTGGCGCAACGCCACCTCAAAAGTCTGAGAAGACTAACGAGGCCAGTTCCCAAAATAGCCGTCATTCGCGCGGAGGATTCCGCGGCCGTGGCCGTGGCCGTGGAGGGCGGACGCACTTCTCCAGACCTAGAGAAGAGGTGTGGAGGACGTCTGCAGTGGGCATTCCCGAGAAGAACGGGAAATCCGATAAATCTGGTGAAATGACACCTCAGCGCCGCAACGAGATGTTAGCCAAAGGCCTTTGCTTTACCTGTAACGAGCCCGGTCATCTCTCGCGTAATTGCCCGAAGAACAATTCGGTCCCTTCAAAGAAGAAGGGTAAGCCTCCAGGACTTAACTCGCATGCTATTCACATACCATCTGGATCTTCACGTGATGCCCTAAACGAATCGACGGTTTTCGAGGCCTTTGCCTTGCGGATGGATTTGAACGAAGACGTGGAGGGCGAGGTACCCCTTGAAACGTTAGACGCTTCGTCCGAAGAAAGCTTTGATTTAATATCAGAGCTAAATTCTGTATCCGAAGACAGCTGGTGTGTCACCAACCGAGGGCCGCCAAAGCCCATTGGGGACTTGTACGCGTTTTACACCGCGTTGATGCTGCAAGCCGCTCAACCGTACCCAGGTGACGAACAGCCATGCGGCCCCGACGAGGTTTTCCAAGACAGAAGATTCCTCCTGTATACAATTTCAGACACGGAATATTTGTTGATGGATAATCAACGGGACACTGAACTCACCCTTAACATGGAGTTGCTGCATAACGAGGGCTTCATGCCCGCACTCTGGTATGCTCAGCAGCTTTCCGTTGAGCTGGGATTAGATCCCGACGATGCCTTAAAAGAGGAGCGTTACCTTGACGAAATGGGCGACGCCGAAGTCGGCTCAGTAAAGATTAAATTAGACGCCTATTACCGAGAAGCCTTCGGCGGGGATGATGACACAGACCCCAGTCTACATGATGTATATGAGGTCTGGTCAAAGGATGCGGAGACGATTGGAATCACTCACACAGACCATTGCAAGTGTATTTACTTGTCGAGGCGGTTCCTCCGCGATCCTGCTTTCGATTTGGAACGCTGGTTTGACAACGCCACTGCCCACCATTGGACCGAGGGTGAGATGGAGCTTGGAGAGTCCACCTCACGCGACGGGTGGAGCTCAGTTTTATCGAGCTTGACGTCTTCGACTGGTCCTCCGAGCCTGCAAGCAGTTAGCGAAACTGCCTCTGAGGCTTCGATGGCATCCACAGCACCTCCGAGTTTGCAATCCGTGAGCGACTCGTCGGAGTCTGACTCGGGAGACCTGGTGATGCCAGGAGACGATGGCGAAACCTACGAAGACCGGATGAAACTCTGGGCGAACATCCTGGATGAATGCTGCAATGCACATAATTACCGTGAAGTCCCACCTAGGGCGCGCCGTTTGGGCGATGTTCTCGGGAACACGGTATCCGCGTTGCTTGAATTCTTCCAGCCGTACCCCGGGGACGAACGGGTCGCATGGTCCGATAACCGACGTGAGAATGCGCGGTTCCGCGTTCTACGAGTGAGCACTGAATGCTTCGTTATTGAGGACTCGTACGCCAACGAGGTAGCAGTCTTACCTCTGGAGTATGTTCGCCAGCCGACCTTCCAGTTACTGGACTGGTACGCGCGTCAGCGATCCATTGCGTTAAATTTAGAATACACACGCTCACCGATTCACAACTTCCCAATTGAGGAAGCGCTGGCCGATGCCGTTCAGCAATACTTCATGGACGTGGGCCTTTGGATGCCCATGTTCAAGGGGGTCGGCATTGGGAAGATACCTCGGGAGCCTGACGACCTTGAGGGCCCCGATGAGTACCTCATCAGCATCCCGTTGGGGGAACGAGACTTACACGAGCAGATCTCCGAAGAGACCCTGCTGAATCCCTCGCTGGACTTAGTAGGGTGGGTACTGAAGCGCCAGCTGAAGTGTGTGCTTCGTGAGAATAACGCGCGGAACAGCTGGGAGAGCACTCACCGGCACGGCCTTTACGGAAATTTGTACAAGCGCCAGCCTTTCCGCGATAACCACGATGCGGATGATGGACCGCGCTTCGATTCGGGCTCAGAAGCGGAGGGCGAGTTCATCATACACTGTGCCGGAGCTCAGATCCCAGCAGACAGCGTTAAAGGTGTGTCACGGACCGCTTCGATGCCCCGTGTTACTGACCGCATTGTAGCCCGCCCGTTGGTGATCGTGGTCCAAGTTAATGGAGAACCCGTGCGCGCCTTGGTGGATTCCGGGTCCCTCGGGGACTTGGTGTCTACTTCACTTGCGGATCAGCTCAAGCTTAAACGCAAGGAGCTGGACGAGCCAATTACCTTGCAATTGGCGGTCCAGGGATCCCGTTCGAAGATTAATCATTCTACAAATGTGAAGTTCAGCTATCAAGACATCTCGGAGGAACGAAACTTCCTCGTGGCTAACCTGAGTGGATACGACATGATTTTAGGCACGGCCTGGATGTATCAGCACAAGGTGAGCATTGGTCTTAATCCCGCTCGAGTTTGCGTCGGAAGCGCTGACGCTGCCCCTCTTGAAGGAGTTGCTACCGCCCGCGTATTTGCTGGAGGAGTCGGATTAGGCGGGGACGTCTTGCAAGCTGCACGCGATGAGCTGTTAGAGTATGCTAAACCCATATGCAAAACAGCCGATGAGACGGGCCTACCTCCTATGCGTGCAATAAACCATACGATCCCGCTCATTGATGAGCATAAGATATTGCCTTGGCGGCCGTCGCGTTGCCCTGAAGCTCTGAGACCGCAATGGGATAAAAAGAGGACAACGTACCTCAAAGCGGGGCGATGGCAAGTTACCAATGCGGGTAATACGGCCCCCATGCTTCTTATTCCGAAGGTTAAGACGAATCCCCCCGGCCTCCGTGTGGTCGTGGACTTGCGCGCTCGGAACGCGAACACAGTGAAGATGACTTCACCACTGCCCGACATGGATGGAATCTTGCGGCGCGTCGCGCGCGGCAAGTTTCGGTCATTGATTGATGGCCAGGATGCGTACGAGCAGATACGCGTCGTACCCGAACACGTTCCCAGAACGGCGGTGAGTACACCTGACGGCAATATGATTAGCCTCGTATTGCAGCAGGGTGACTGTAATGCTCCGGCGACGTACCAGTCGTTGATGAATCACCTATTCGGCCACTACATCGGCGTCTTCATGGATGTGTACTTGGACGATATCATTGTTTATTCGGACACCCTAGAAGACCACATCAAGCATATTAAGATTATAATTGATATACTTGAAAGGGAGAAGCTGTACCTGAGCGCTGGCAAAATGCAGTTGCTTAAGTCCGAACTGAACGTCTTGGGAAGAATTGTCGGTGACGAGGGAATCCGCATGGACCCGAATAAGGTTGACATCATACTGAACTGGAAAGTTCCTACAAACCGTGGGTTATTGCGCGGGTTTCTGGGATCCGTAACTTACCTTGGCGGCGACGTCGCGGGCATTGGCGCTCCAATGGGGATCTTGCACGAGTTAACGAGTGATTCTGTGCCGTTTCGTTGGGGTTTTAATCATTCCCGCGCATTCGAAGACGTAAAGTCCCTCGTAGGGGCGTATCGAGACCATCATCGGGTGCCTCTCGATTACTCGCCCGAAGCGCCACCGATTTGGCTCGTCACGGACGGATGCAGCTCCGCCGTCGCTGGTGTTGTCTGCCAAGGGGAGACGTGGAAGACCGCTAAGATTGCGGCCTTCTTCTCGGCGAAACTGAATTCTGCGCAGCAGAATTATCCCGTCCACGAGATCGAAATGTTGGCGGGGGTTGAGTCGATGCTGAGGCACCGCGACATCCTACAAGGTTGTCAGTTTACGTGGGTAACGGATCATAAGGGCCTCATTCACCTGGTGAATCAGAAGAACCTGTCGGGGAGACAGGCGCGTTGGCTCGAAAAGACCTCGGGTTTTGACTACAAAATTGAGTACGTACCTGGGACGGAAAACGTGCTCGCGGACGCTCTATCCCGCATCTACTCCAATGACGCGCCAGGGACCGTGCGCGCGCGCTCAGAATACACCTATCATGATATTATTAGCAACGATAATTTGGACATTGATTCCATATCCATGCCTGTATATGCCGGTCTGGAAGCGATGGCACTATCCAGTGATAGGGTGACACGTTCGCGTGCACGCGCTGAGACGGCGTTGAAAGGGAACGACGCGAAGTCAATTCCGGACGACGCGAAGTCAATCCCGTTTGGGTCGCAAACCCCTATGGACCCAAAGGAGGGCGGGGGTACCAGGAAATCTACAAGAACTAGGAAATTAAAACCTAGAAGTAATTCCCCCGTGGTACTCACCGAAAAAGCGTTGCCAACGATAAACGCTGGCAAGGCGAAAGGTCGTGGTGGGAAGAAGAAGGCTGAATTAGCCGATGACAGCGCAGATCGCTCTGATCCGTCCTCGGCTATTGCTCCCACGGAGTTAAATCACTCCTCTGACACGACTCGCGTGGATCCTCAACCTTCTGGACCCACAACCGAACTCGGAAACGATTTCGTCTCCGAGTTCGATCTTCTTGATGACTCTCTTCTCAGCGTTGTAAACTCTGGCTGGCAAGGCCTGGACGTCGTGCAACTTATTGCTGGCAACTACGGCGACGATTCGTTCTTCCAGAAAATACTGGAGAACCCCAAGGCCTTCCGCAACTTCGAGATCGAAGGAGGACTCCTGTATTTGAAGGAGTCAGATTACCGAGTTCTCTGCGTACCAAAGATAACGTACCAGGATCGGAATCTTCGTGAGATTATTATCTCTGAAGCTCATTCCCTTCTCGCTCACTTGGGTTTGAAGAAAACTCTGGATTACCTTCGAGACCACTTCTGGTGGAAGGAGATCGTCGAAGACACACGAAGTTTTTGTGAGTCATGCCCTACGTGTAAACGCAGCAAGCCCAGCAATCAGCGGCCTTACGGCCTGCTGCATTCGCTAAATCCTCCCATGGAGCCTTGGGACTCTGTGGGAGTTGATTTCGTTGGACCCTTACCCGAGTCCAGGAACCGTGATGGAGTATTTAATTCGCTCGCCGTCGTTATTGACTTGCTTACAGGAATGGTTCATCTTATTCCTACCCGCATCAACTACACCGCGAGACAGATGGCTGAACTGATGTTCGAGCACATCTACAAGCACCACGGGCTCCCGAAGTCAATCGTGAGCGACCGAGACTCGCTTTTCACCAGCATCTTCTGGAAGCGGCTCCATGAGCTGATAGGAGTTAAACTCCGAATGTCCAGTGCGTATCACCCCGAAACTGACGGTGGCACTGAGCGCGCTAACCGAACCATCACGCAGATGCTTCGACAGTGCATCGGCCCCACTCAGAAGGACTGGGTGAACAAGCTGCCCGCCATCGAGTTCGCGATGAACTCTGCACGTTCGGAGACGACGGGTTATTCCCCATTCTTCTTGAACACGGGACGCATGCCCCGGTCGTTGCTCTGGAATTCAGACCGAACGCGTGAGTACCCCGGCGTTGCCAACTTCGCGTTGCAGCGTCGCCTTGCGATTATGAGTGCTCACGACAGCATGATAGCTGCCCGGGTGAAGCAGACTCGAAATGCCAATCGAAAGCGACAGCCAGCGCCCTTCGAGAGCGGAGATCTCGTGTATCTCTCATCCAAGAACATCACCTTCGAGAAGGGGCTCGCTCGCAAGCTCATTCCCAAATATATTGGGCCGTATGCAATTATTCGGGATTTCGGCAACAACTCGTTCCAACTCGATTTACCCGCGAATCTCAAACAGCGAGGTGTTCACGACGTGTTCCACTCATCTCTGTTAAGAATACATGTTCCTAACGATGACCGCAGGTTCCCAGGGCGCCTCGAATGTCAACTCGGCGTGTCTCTTACCGACGAGACAAACGAATGGGCGGTTGATCGTATACTCAGCCATTACGGCCGCCGCTCAAGCGCGCTCTTCGAAATCCTCTGGAAGTCCGGGGACAAAAGCTGGATGCCATACCCGCAGGCAAAGCGCTTGCAAGCGCTGGGCGAATATTTCGAGGCCATCGGCATCTCTGACATTAAGGAGTTGCCCTACGGATCCGGGAAGCCGCAGGCTGACGGAGAGGAGCTTATGGTGAGCTCCGCAATGACTCATTTTTGGGCTTATAAGGCTGAGGAGGCGATAGGGGAATTCTTAACCCTCGCTCCCTCTACCACAATGCCTAAACCAACCTCGCTCATCCATCCTTTCCGCCTCGCTTCCCTCACCGACGACCTCGAAGGCCTATCCGAGCGCATCCTGGACTACAACGATGAACATCGAACACTCCGCCGCATCAATAGGAGCACCTTCCGCTTCGACACTGCGCATGGTACCGAGCTCCTCAGCGCTGCCACCGTCCGTCAATTTGTGGACTACCACTCCGCGCTGTGCGCGGACGAGGGCAATCCGTCTCTCGTCCCTGCCTACTACGACAATTTCGCATGCGCGATGAATTCCTTCGATGAGTCTGGCTACGGCTGGGCTCGTCTTAGCGAGGACGGCGCCATTATTTGGGACGAAGCACTCGAGCCAGCGGACGCCAACATATTCTGTGTCCTCGACAGCGACATGGATAACCGTGTTTACCTTCGCCCCGGCGAGGCGGCCATCTCTCAGGTCGAGCTCGCCGACTATCGTCGTCTCAAAGACGCGGAGACGAAGAGCAACGTGAAGTGGAGGGCTAGGCGCGGGGAGGAGAAGGCGAAGAAGGAGCTGGAGGCTGGCGGGATGGTCACGATCTCGCTCGACGCCTTCACGAAGAAGCGCAAGCGCTTGCAGCGAGACATTGAGCTGGTCGCTGCCCAGAAGAAGGCCAAGGTCGCAGAAGAAGAAGAGGCGGCGAATTCCGCGGAGGGCATGAGCGTCGACGACGGCACCGCCGGTACTTCTGCTTAACTCAAGTCCGCCGTATGCGTCGGCCTGGAGGGCGGATGTAACGGTGCGCTCTCGCGCCTTCATTCTATTTCTATCACACCCCACATTCCTTTATCACTCTCTTATTTACTATCTACTCCGCTCGCTACCCCGGCGCTCGCGCCCGATACCTACCTACCATCATCCCTATCCCGTTTCGGTTTGACCCCTGACTTGTGTCACTATATATACATTGGATGTCCGTAGTTACTCTTTGGTCAATACTACATTATTCCACTTATCCCGGCTGCTCGACCAAGCAGCAAACGAACTCCCGTGTGCCGGAATACCTAGCCGACTACCTAGCCGACATCTAGCCGACTATCTAGCCGACTCTCTCCGTCACATGCTTCTCCCAGCGAAATCGCAAGACTTATATAAAGGCTGGCCACAAACGCTCGTGGTCATTACGTCGCAGGATAACCATCTTGCCACCCATACTTCATGGATCCAGTTGCATCTGTGCTTGCTTGGGCGGACTCGCTCCTCAGCCTTAGGATTCTCCGCCCCCGCCTTTGAGGCCACCGCTTCAAAACTTTCTAGAGTCAGAGACACAAAAGAAATTAAAAAGAGGAAATTCTGGTTAGCTGAACTTATAAAATTCCTGCCCGGAATTTAATATGAGGGGCGCTAGCAAGCTTGGTGAGAGTCAAGCTTTTCATTTTCTGGAAACGTACACGTGAAGCCTACTCGGATGATTCAGATTCTGAGTCCGACGACGACTCCTCGCTCACGATCCATGACATGCTTCAGGACATCAACAACACGTTCCCTGCCTTCAACTATCCTCAGTACTCGATCGGAAGCCCTTACTTTCAAAGGCATCATCTATGCCAGCAGCGCCCTCGACAAGACATATTACAAAGAAACTGTCGGAATGGCCGATAGGGCTATCGGGAAATTCGTCAAACGAGCCAGGAAGATAGTAAAAAGTGAGAAGAAGCGCAATGGGAAGAAACGAGCAAGGGAATCCGCAGACCCAGCTGGTGAGAAGGAGAATTAAAACTCATGGTCGAGCTACTCCGTTAATGTTTACAACTCACAATCTCACAATCGCACATATTGTATTAGTAGAACACACATATATATACTGTATCATCACAAATTACCGTAGAATGAGCACGGTGGTAGGCTTTTAGGTTCAGTTTGGCCCGAGACATTTTTTCATGTCAGCTCCAGTTGTCTTTTTTTTTCGGCGCACATTCCACATACAGTATTTTTTTTCGCAGTTTCGCCCCGATTTATTGCACAGTATATGGCCCATAACGCTGACTAATGCAAAAATTATGGACGGACGCACACGGTCTACATATCACGCTGGAAACGCATAGTAACAGACCTCGTAGCGCACGGAGTGCACCAGCACTCAGCATTCGTGGCGTTTCACAGGTATGCGTTGGGCTGCACACCGCACCCGTCTTTACGAGTGTGACGGGTGCGTTTACGGCTGGCCGTCCTGTTCCCGGCACAGAAAAAATACGGTGCGAGTACGGGACGGTAAAATACCGTCCGTTCCGTCAAGTCCCAACTTTTGACGACCCTATACGGGTTGTGTGGAAGATTTTACCTTCCAACTGTGAAATATGGTGAAATTCAGGGATAAAGTAAGTCATGTAAGTCTTCGCAATAGCTGGGCGGGAATGGAATTAAATGCTGCCCTCATAAGGATCCGCCCAATTATTTTTTTCCTGGAACAACTCACGTGATAGGCCACACCTACTCTTGAACCACCAGCGCATATAATAGATCATACCTTGTGATAAAAAATATCAACAGCCTCATACACTTGCTCATACTTACCATCTAATCTCGTGGGCCCAGCACCGTCCCGTTATTTACCGGTTGACGGGCATTTTTTGGCTGTCCCGTACCGTCTGGAGGTGTGGAAATCCACAAAGACGGCCGAGAATTGACGGTGTACCCGTTTAAGGGACGATCTGCAGCCCTAGGTATGCGCCCGTTCGGCTCGGGGCTGGGTCGTCGGTCCAAAACTTGAGTTCTTTTTAATTTCCTTTTACTATCGTTGACGGCCGGCCCGGATAAACCTACTACTCGGACAAACGAGAATATCTCCACCAATATGGCACCCGATTTCGGAGATTTTTTGGCTCGATGCATTCCTTAGGATGTCTTCCACAGTATGTGTGTTTAAAACTTAACAGTTATGTGCTCTCGGTATTTTTTTCAAAATTACAAAGTTGTGGACTCATCTCAGGAAACCTCCATATTCTCATGACCGGTTTATTCAGGATAGCTCACTTGGGGAAGCGGTGCCCCGAGAGCAGGATGGGAACGAATAAGTGTAAGCGCGAAAGGGCATGGCTAAGTAGGATGAACCTTGCCGGAACTTGGAGGGATTCGAAACTATTTTCAGTCTGCCAATGAATATGAGTTTATTCCACCTGTGATTGAAGTGTGGAAGCGGACGTGGTACACGGTGCGCCGCTCCAATCAATGACGAACGAATTGCAAGCAGCTGAACGGGGTTCGACTCCCCGCGTCCACATAAAGGTGACGTTACATCATTTTCTTTTTGTCCGTCCGAGTGTGCATACTAGTGTCGGAGCAGGTCCGAGCCGTATAAATCAATTTCCCCCATGACACGAGCTACGCCGTAGCCATCAGCGCAATCAACTCCTTTTAGAGAACGGTTGATTGAATATACATGTATTCCACTGGAGAATGAAGTGTTTGAAGTAGATGTGGTGCACGGTGCGCCGCTGCAATTATGTCGCGATTGTTCGAAATTACCCGAAGCTCAGAGGGGCGCGCGACCATAGCGCTATTGTAGTTTCATCTATCATGTTGAAGTCCTCGCCGGGCTTGGGGTAGCTCATGGCAATGGGGGCTGTACCATGAGTCATCCGTGAGGGAGTCCTTTGGCGCGGTCTCGAGTGGCAGATCATACATGGCTGGCGAGAGCGGGACACGGGAGGGCGTGCCGAAGGACAAGTGTGGCACTGCGCCGCACCACAGGCTGTCTTATCACGGATCATGCCGGGGGAAGGAATAGGGGATGCCAACTTTTTTAGCACCTCGACGAAGACAACCTCCATCGAAGCTCCACACCTTCAGATAACCCAGTGCAGGACGAGGAAATATTAGGCACCTGCCTGCTTCAACCGCGTTTGACCTCAATTCCGCATCCTCCTTTTTTTACATGCCAACTCCAAACGCGTCGTTTTTTTCTGCCTGCATTGCAAGTGCACTGTTTTTTTCCCCCACAGTTTCAACCTGATTTATTGCATAGTATATGGCTCGTAGAAATAAATAAATAAATATTTCAACATTAGAAGACTACCAAAACTATAAATATCACCAAGGCTACAGAAAACCAAAATCTGGGGAGAACGAGCACGGCAATTGGATGGGTAAAAAAATGAGGGAGAACAAAAGGATACGTCCAGCTGGCCAAGCTGGTAAAAATCAACAAAGAGACACAAATTCAAGATAGAAACTTCCCCTCATAGAAATCAGCCGAAACTACAGGGACAAGAAACCACTAGTGCATCTGGTTGCACCTTCTTCATCGCCTTCCTGATCCAGCCGTATGTCCACCAGCATCGGCAGTTTATCCAGTGACATCTTAGGCATGTTGAACTTGCTCAAATGTGCAGATGTTTTCTGCTGGGTGTCCAAGATATCTTGGTCAATTGAGGCAAGTCTGGTGTCAATTTGTGCTATGTCCTTGGCTTGTGATGACCTTTCGAACAATGGGCGGGCCATGTTCCAAAGCCCTTTAGCCTTCAACAAATTTCCTCCGTGCTTTTCAATATCTCCGAGACGAAGCATGCAGTCAGCTCTGTTGCGATGTACATCCCTGTCCGTGAATCCCTCTAGTGCCACAATGAAAAAGCTGTGTGCAGTGTCTTCATCTCCTGCAGAAAGGAACACATCACCCATACATCGGAGTGCCTTGTAAAGCGCCAGTTTCTCTTGTGTTTTCTGTGATTGCACTAAGTATATCACTGTCCATGTATATGGCCATTTAATATTGGTAGAAGTCCAGCGGTGCGCATCAGCAAGTCTTTCGAGACAGAAGGATGCAACAACGCGATCCTTTCCCCAAGTGGCTTCCAAACATTGTAGAAATATTTTCTTTGCAGCTAATGTATTGCCATCTGAGAGATCAAGGTCTGTTAAAATTACCTCGCATCGAAGGGCCCCACCCGGAACCCCTAAGGCGCTAAATGTCACCTTTGCATTATCCAGATTCTTCCTGACAACGAGAAGATCTCCACCTCTCATGACATTGACTGCTGCGATGCTGAATAAGCTCTCAGCCGCATAATATGAATTTCCTCGAGCAGAGAAAATCTGCAGAAGTTGATGGTAGATATTATGGGCCTCCTCATATTCCGATTTTAGTGCATGTATTTCTGCCATACAAGCCATGGCCATACAATCTGAGGTAGATCCTTCCAAACCACAAAGGTGCAGAAGCTCCCTTGTCCTCTGCAATAAAACAATGCTGTCTTTCAAATTGCCCAATGCTGTAAGACACATAACCTCTATTTTGAGTGCGGACGTTTCATGAAATGGAGTTGCAGACTCCTGGGCTAGTTGTCGTACCTGACGGGCATGCATGAGGGCTGCAGGAAACTGACCAATAGCATATTTGAGTAGGGCTATAGAGTGTAATACGTTCAACTCCTGGATTTTGCTGCCACAGGCCTTGGCCAATGAGAGTGCCTTCACAAAGAAAGTTCTTGATGTCGTTGGATCTTTTTTGACATAATGATAGTAACTTCCCACTACCCTATAGAATTCAGCTATCAGAGTCATGTTAGTTCAGAGAAACATCAGTCAGAACTATATTTCTAACTCACATTCAAACACTGGATCATCAATGTTGTGGAGGTGGAGCATACCCTTATGAATCAGGTGTTCTCGATCAATGCCAGAATATAAGATCACTGGATTCAGGAGCTCTGTGATGAATTTTATTTCCACATAGTGGTCACATAGCTGCGGCAAAACAGCTGACACACGGTCCATCAAGATAATACCACAATAACCAGTGAGTCGATCAAAAGCACTTAGAGAAATTGTGCAGTTGATCGCGTCTCTGAGGTCTGGATTGTCTAGGTGTAATTCCAGCAGTAATAATCGTTGTAGGTTTCCATGGTTTGATACTATTTGCTTGATTCGTGTGTTGTTCTCGTGCAGTCCTTGATCTTTCTGGTATAGATCCAAGAGCGACTTGAAATACTTAGACAGAGGATGGAAGAGTTGGAATGAGGGTGGGGAGAAGTGGTGGACGTGTTCTCTAATAGGTACCAGTAATTTCAGCCGCTTTTTATCATCGAAATATGCTAGTGAGGTTTGGAGCAGTGTAGCCCTGCATCCCAGAAGATCTTGGATGGGAAGATCAGATTGAAGAAGCTCTACATCAGAAAGCCCATCTGGAAGGATTGAGAGGAGACTCAACAAATCCTTGGCACCAGTTGTCATACGGGGACTTGTGAGGGACATCATGATCGATGCATCCAAGCTTGACTGTTTGTCATAGCCAGTTGAAAGTAGAGATGTTTTTGCTGTCTCCCAGCAAGCCAAGACATTGGAACAACCCTCATAGTCAGCTAAATGTGCAATGAGATATACTGCCAGTGGCATGTTATCAGTTAAGTGAAGCAACTTGTCAATTTCCTTGCTATCATGAAAATCATCTGCAATTTCAACAAAGGTCTGTCTTGCAGCATCATCTGACAAGGGTTTTAAAGGCTCCAAGAAAGGGCGGGTCCAGCGGACCTTGCCTGGTCTTTCTGCGTCACGCATTGTGACCTATTCAGATATTAGCCAATTCAACCATCTTAATGACAAACTTACTATCAATGCTAGATGTGACACAGCAGTAAGAAGAGCCAGAAACTCTTCAACCTCACAACAAGATTGCAGTGGTTCCCATATAGTTTCAAGATTATCCAGAATTAAGAGACAAGATGAACCACGAGCAAAGTGCTCAACCACCAGCTTCGTCAGGTTCTTTCCTGGCTTCAATCCCAAATGAGATCCGATCAAGGCTGCCAGCTCGATACTCGTGAGAACAGAGTCACAAGCAACAAAGAATATCTCTTCATATTTCGCTGCAACATCAGGATGGTGTAGAGCAGCTCGTGCAAGACTGGTCTTGCCCATTCCACCTGTTCCTAAAATGGCAATCCTGGCTGGTTCGTAGATGAGCTTATCCACAATGGCCTGGAGTTCCAATTCGCGCCCATGAAATATCTTGGGCTTTGATGGCAGCATAGAAAGAGAATTTGAGCTGCAATACAGAATTAGCACAGATATGAGAGTTAAACAATATTGCACCTATTGTAAGGGACCCCAGTTGTCTGGTATATCTGATTTCAAATCATTAGTTGAAATGAATGACAAAACTACATCCACATACAGAGGATGAACCATCCGAAGTGGTCCCATCCGAAAGACTTCCAATCAACTCTAGTAGTTCTTTGTGCATGTTGTTGGTTCTCCTCTGGATGCTGGCAATATCAGCAAATATTGTGAGACCTGCTTCCACCTATAGAATTGTTCGGTGGCTCTCCTGCTTGCAATTTGAATATGCAACTTGCCTTGAACACTTCCACAGCCTGCTGCAGTCCTGTATGGCATTCCTGCCGTAGTGTGTTCATTGCACCCTGACGGAAGAAGTGCTTGATCTTGCTCCCATCTTGTTGTGCTTCAATAAATGTATGTATCTTGTGAAGTGTGCTGTGGACATAGGTTTAGCATTCCCTATAATGGAAACAAGCTGCACATAAGTACTCTGTAAATTTCTCGATGTTATCCATAATTATGGGTGGTAGGATCCCTCCCATATCTGATTTCTAATATAGATTGACGATGGCAGAAATGAGTCCAAAGAGGCCCTCCAGAAGCCGGGTACATTCATCCTTGTTCTTCGTTACATTCTTGAACATCCAGATCAGATTGAGATCATGTAGTAAAAAAAAAGATGCTAGTACCTGAATCACAGAAATTAATGACAATGTTGTGTTTGCAATGGCTTGGACGAAAGGAGGCCCAAAGCTAGTATGGACTTCATTGAGAAGCAAAACAACAGGGTTCAAGCAGGTTATGATTGCATTCAACCGAATTTCAGTAACAGTTGGTTCTCGGGGCATCTCAGGAATGATGGACGCGGATAACCTGAATATCCTTTATGTATCCCTTATCGGCTGTCTCCGGTAACCACTTTAAATGCCATGATACAGTTCTTGACAAAGTTAATTTCGGAGTTAATCTATTTACAACCGGCCAATCCAATGTAATGGTTTCCAGCTTGACAGAGTTAACTCTCGGAGTTAATCAATCTACAACCGGTCAAACCCTTTTAATGGTTTCCAGCTGACATCCTCATGGCTGCTCATTAAAACTATTTCTGAAGAGAAATGAATATAGTCCTTAACCGCGAAGCGAAACACCACCAGGAAGCGAAACACTCCGTCGTTCGACACCTTAGAGGCCAATGATGAACCCGAATTTCTGTGACATAAATGTGTTGTATAAGTCCCTCGGGGTAAGAGGAATAGTGAAAATAGCTACTGTAGCGCCCGCACGGGGCGGCTTTGTTTGGGCCATTATTTGGCACATTTTCCGGGCAGAGAAATAGCATGCCTGGATGCACATATGAGCTACCCGGTGCCAACAGGGTGGTTTCCAGGGCCTGGGAGGATGAATATGATGATCCCGAATCTTCAAATCCATATACGAGGCACATTCAATGTTTCTGTAGTGTTTCACTTCCACGTGATTTGGCCAAATTTGGCCTCCGACAAAGATTGCCCTCGTTCTTCACGAGAACGACACAGAATACTGCGGTCTTTTACATTAAAAGGTAGCTAGGAAGACACTGGACCATTCTACAACTCGGGATGATGTTATTGGAGCCATGTTGAGCCCGCAATCGGCCGTGCCGTCTGAGCGTTTCGCTTCACGATTAATGACTGACTGTACTATTTCGATCAATTCGACCACGACCCTGACTTTTCAGGGACAAAAAAATTCAGATAAATTGAGAAAAAATTATTGCCGCAACAAAAAAGGTCGAGGGTGACGCATGACGGTCGAACTGAAGGAAATTGTACAGTATCGAGAAAAATGTACATCTTAGGTGACGGGGGACAAGATGTGGTCGAAATACAGTGGCCCGTACAGTGTCGTACATGATTGATGTTTTTCAAGCTCGACTGCCAACAGCACTGGGGATCCTGATCCGTCAGCAAAGGGCACTACAATAATGATCCGGGGCACGCTACAGCGTCGATCGAACTCTAACGTCAGCCAGGGCGCGGGGGATGTCGGCACTGCACTCCGAAACTCGCTCAGAAAAAATCAAGACAGTCAGGACTTTCTATTGCTGCCTGGCCTGCGACAGTACCAGATGGATGATACCAGAACAAACACTACGCGGGACTCGAACCCGGTTCAACTGCGTGTGGTGCCATTCCGCGACGCTTATCAATTCTAGCGGTACACTGTGCCTCCGTTCAACGCTGCATTGTTCACAGGATGCTGGTACAGTGGTAGGGAGTTCAGTGTAACATAGTTTCAGGTAGCGCCTGATTCAACGCACCAGTAAGTGCGCCTTCGGGGACAAATCGGTGTATGGCCGAGCCGGGAGACAGAACTGGGATAACTACAATCACCCGTCATCCGCGTTGACGCAACTTCGGCATTTTTCCCCGAGTGCACTTCCGTCTATCCGTTTTCCCGCCGTATGTGACCCCGCCCGAGGGCTCGAGGACGACGTCTGGTCCGGCGGATAAGCCGGCGGATGAGCGGCGGATGAGCGGCGGAGTGAGTAAATGACAGAAAATAACCGATCGGTGCTGACAACACAAACCGCGATGCCGTTGGGGTTCTAGACTTGCAACCTGGTAGCAGCACCCCTGGCCGACTTTAAAAACCCACAGACAACTGCGAATTTATTCAGCACCAACTCGCATCCCATGACGATACTACTCACAGGAGGAACTGGAAAATCGGCAACCCCGCTCGCGAACCTCTTGCTACAGGCGAACCAGTCCGTGGTTCTCGCAACCCGAAGCGGCAAGGTTCCCGCACCATTCAGAGGCGCGCGGTTCGACTGGCTTGATGACTCGACGTACAACATTCCATTTGAGGTGGACCCCACGATCGACCGGATTTACCTGATTGCGCCCCGCATCTTCGACATGTTCCCCCCGATGAAGGCCTTCATCGATTTTGCCATCGAGAAGGGCGTCAAACGCTTTGTGCTCATGAGCGCCGGTTTGCTCGAGGCTGGCGGGCCGGCGATGGGATTGGTGCACGAGTATCTTGCGTCCTGAAACGTGGAATATTGTGCGCTTCGCCCCTCGTACTTCTTTAGTATGTGGCCGTCTTCTTCCGTGATCAATATTAATCCGACTTAATCTCTGCATAGATAACTTGCTTTTGATCTACCCCGACTCCGTCCGAGCCAACGACGAGATCGTGTCCGCAACGGAGGATGGGCTGATCGGCCATATCTCGACAGACGATATTGCAGAGGTTGTACTCAAGGCGTTGACGGATGAAGTCATCGAAAACACTTAGCCCATCTTGGTCGGCCCAGAGTTGCTTTCCTACGACCAGGTAGGCCGACAATATTGGTTCATATAATCTGATCGAATACGCAGGTAGCCAGCATGCTGAGCGACGTGCTCGGCAGAGGGATCAAGCACAAGAGATTGACGGCGGAGGAATACACCGCGGTTATGATACAGAGAGGGATGCCTGAAGTGTATGCTCAAAAGATGAGCACAGCAGATGTCCTGATTGGGGGTGGCGCCGAGGAAAGGTTGTACAAGAGAGCCAATTTTGTTGGAAAGAGGAAACTTCGGGATTTCTTGGAGGCCAACAAGGATGCAGAGGAATGGCGAGCAAAGATTAACTAAGGGTGGAGGGCAAGTCAGTGAATGTCATGTCTTACTTCCAGCACGAAAGACTATTGTCGTATGCTTAGTACTTGATGCACCAATGAACGCGGTCTCGGATAAGTACGCATATGCTCCAGATTGACTCACGCCGAAAGATGCCGCCATCTCCAGTCAGATACTGCAAGGCTGTATTCGTATCACCAAAAGATGGGACTCCTTCTTCACTCCGCCAGTTACGCCAGGAAGCATCACGCATCAGTACGTAGGTTCTGCGCGCAGAGTGGATTCAATATCGAGAACACGGTTGCGGCGTCCCACATAGGGGCGGAGTCGTGGAGATGTGCGTGGAGAAGAAAGAAACTGGGATCCGCGATCACCGCATCACGAGCGCTCGGCGATCACCGAAAGCTCTTGCCAACTACCACTACACGCACACACGAGTTGACGACCAGCGCAAGCGACGCAATTAACCGACCACTCTCTTGGTGCGCCCTCCCATTCCTCAGTACTAGTCACTCTGGTAACTTGCGAGTTCACGTCTGTGGATTCGGTCACTCACGCCGCGCGCGCATGATGATGTGCAAGGAGTGAAAACCCCGCCGTGGATGGTCGCGGCATCTGCGCTGTATTTGCAAGTCGGCAAGACAACCATCTATTCGGGGCCAGGTCCTACAAAAGCCTGAGGTCGCGCGTCCGATCTTTACTTCTTGATGTCCATCTGACTACAAGCGGTGAGCCGACTTCGTTTCGTTTGTGTTCGACGCTAATGGGGCTTTCTTCCTACTAAGACCTGTGGAGCGACGGCGGGAATAAACAACTCGGCGTAGCCTCGATATTCTGGGTGACAATTCATGCTGCGGCGGCGAGTCGACCTCATTTAACTTATTTCCCTGAACTTCGTTTTATCCGCTCGCATGATGCATATCCAGGTATCCGACCAGGGAAATAGGACCTAGTATGTAGCATATGGTCCGCAGGCACCGACCCTCGCTATACCAGCTCGCGATCGTATTGTCAACGGCGACTTAATTGGCGTTTTATGACTGGAGCCGTGATTCCTGGTTTCGTCCCTGTCACTCACTTATCCAAGTACTCACCGAGGAAGTGAAGACTTAGATGGTCCGCATCGTCTACCGTTGTCCAGAATTCAGGAAGTACACCCCATTCGAAGTTTTTTTCTTGAATTTTCCGCGCATACTGGATGCTGAGCGGCAAATAGTTCACTGAGGTCGTCACGGTTAAACCCTCACGCCGTTTACTGATTTTGGACGGCGACACGCTGAACTTCTCAGACGAAGTTCGGTATGTATCAACTGGAACATGATAATGGCAGCGGATGAAACGCGCACGCTGCAACTGCTCTGGGACGACTACGCCGGGGCCATAGACAACATCTCTCTCTTCGTGTCCGGCGTGTCCACCTCCACCGGCGAGCGCTATAGCGCCCTGTGCAACGTGTTCAACGTCACGTCACTCGGTCCCGAACATGAGCTTCGTCTTGGAGGGCACGCTGGAGAACCAGTGTGGACCCGGGTTCGCGGTGTAAGACGCGGTCGTCTAAACCACAAAATTGAATTAAATCACGGGATGGGATGGAAATATCTGGGGTGGAATAGCTGTGCCTGTTGAGTCGACAATTAGCAGCTGTTAGGCGGTATAAGTGGTCGCCCAAAAAATCAAGGTTCGAGTCCGATATCACCTGGCCCCGAATCGAACGGGGGTACATTTGCTTAGATCAACTCCGGCTTTTTTATACGGCGCAGATGCGGACCTTCCTCACACCAGGTCATATTTGGGATCAGTATGTCCCTGGATAAACGTGTCAGTGAAATAATCTCAGTGGAATGAAGATGGTATCACGCCGCTCGAAACGACATTTCCTACACTGAATTTGTGACTCGGTCAAGAGAGTTGGCTTTGCGGTATAGCCAAGTATCAAACAAGATAAGTTAGCGTCAGTGTGAATCGAGCAAGTCTGAGAAGGAAGAAACTTAGATCAGCTGAAGATGCGACAGATCACCAAGAGGAGAGTGAAATCAAGTACGGCAACAAAAAGAGAATAGCTCAAGGACTCAAGACCTAGCCCCGAATCGAACGAAGAACTTCTGCTGAATTTTGTAAACACAGAACACAAAGTGCAGATGCGGACCATCCGCTACCAGGTCTTAATTCTCTTGGTGCGTACCTGGAAAAACGAGGGACTCGACGGCGAATCAAACTAGAACCATTGCTTACTTGGTAATACGCGATCCGGTGGATCAGCCACTGTGGTGTTCAATAAACGTGTCTCCGAATGACAGATAGATTGCAGAAATACACGCTCCCTATCGAAGGAAAATGAAACCAAGCAAGGAAAGAAATATGGTCGCACTAGCACAGTCATCTGGTCCCGAATCGAACGGGGTCCTTCTGTTGAATTGCACTTGCAGTGGCCTTCATGCGATGCAGATGCGGGCCATCCGCCACCAGGTAGTAATTACATGTCTATGTACCTGTATAACCGCGCAAGTGAACGAATCCGGGCGAAAGGAGAATGGGCTCAGCTCGCCTAGAAATATCGGTCGATGACCACTAGGTGTCTCGATATGTTCATGTGGTAGGAATTATCTACGTTGATGAGTAAAAGTCTTAGATGTTGGATGAGTAGGAATCGTTACACTTCAGAGATGGAAGGCCAACTTCAAGACAAAAGAAAAGTGTCAGGTCTGCAATAACCTGGCCCCGAATCGAACGGGATACCTCTGCTTGATCTCATTCGGGATGCATTGATCCAGCGTAGACGCGGACCATCCGCCACCAGGTCACTGCGTTCCCACCCCTTGTAGACGGGGGGTCTGTCTACATGGGTAGACAGAGTGTAGACGGACCCCTCTGTGTACCTATGTCTACACCATGTAGACACATGTGGTGCACATATGTCTGCGTTCCTCTAGGTGTGTTTACCTGCATACATAAACGTAAACGGACCTCCATGGAGGTACACAGACCTACACCCATGTAGACCGACCTGTAGACAGAGTCCATTTCAAGTCAGCTTATGGCTCGGCTGCCCAGAAGACCTGAAGAATATCCAGCCTGTCATTTTCTGAAGGAGGTTCGAAGTTCACAACTGTTCAAATGATCCGCTCTAAATCCGGGCTGATCGAGTGATGTTTGGCATGGGCATCTGATACGGCTTCCATGGTTACTAGGGCTGATGAGAAGCCGTTGACACTGTTATTGTGTGAATTGGTGTGCCGACCCACTCGCCTACAGAGCTGTGGGATGTGTGAAAGGCGAGAATAAACCAAAGATCACACCAACAGCGATAAAAAGGTGAGATTGACAAGAGGGAGATGCGTCTACAATGCGGACGGAGGTAGACGGAGGCAAGGCAGAGGTAGACGGAGCTAGTTGCACCGCCTCTACGTCACGTAGCCGAACGTAGCCGAATGTAGCCGAACGTAGACAAAGCTCTGTCTACATAGGAGCGTAGACGCACTTAGATGTATGTAGAAGAATGTAGATAAAGCTAGATAGAGCTAGCTGAATGTAGACGGGGGTCCGTCTACTGGGGGTCGGAACGCAGTGGGTCTTGTCTCTCTTGTCGTGTACTTGTATAGCGCGTGAGTGATATGGAATGAATCCAAGCGAAAGAAGAATGTAATCAACCCACCATTAAACCTATAAATTTAGTTCAACTAGCAGCAACCCGTGCTTCGCTACAGTCGGGACATTGTAAACTATATTTTGGAGCGACTGAAACAGGAGAATACGAAGTATATGGTGTAGAGTTGCAAATACAACGGCGCTGTCAGAGCACCGGAAAGATGGCGGAGATTGTCCAGAATCCCGAAGAGCCAAGCATATTCTCGCGGAAATCTTGCGCTTTTGCATCCCTCCTCACCAATAATCGGTGCAGAGGCAGTGGCGGTTCAGGGACACTTTTCCATGATTACAACGAAGCCCATAGGGAGACCGTTAAAGGCTTCTAGACCTTTTCAGCCTCAGTGGAGGGCCCTGCAGTCGGAGCAAGCATCTTCCATGTTTCCGAGATCGGTTCTGTGGGGGAGACCCTGGTCGTTCCTGTGGTGCATTTGATCCTAACAAAGGTCAGCCAAATCAATGAGGAAATAAACCAATGTGTTCGTTCCTCGCCTCTTGCACGCGATCTGTGGGAGGGGGAATCAACAATCCGTTTAGCAGGGCCTACCCAACACAACAGTGAAAGCTCATCAGGTGAGTAAATTCCAATGAAAGTTCGTGAGCTCACAGTTCATCCGATGTTGAACATCACGTGGCACGTTCGACCTTTCTCTTCTACCACTACCACGACCGTCGCGCCTGCGCAAGGAATCCGCGGGATCGCCGGCAACGCGCGCCGACATCCAAGACAAAGCTTTCATCATCATGGTGCATGTATGACACTCCCTTCCATGCTGCATACCCAACATGGACACAAAACTCGCACCGTGACAAGAGCAGCATCGACATCTCCTTCAGTCGGAATCATGCAGGAATAGGGCGGGCGGTTTTTTATTTAGCATGGCAAGGCCACTTCTCCGGTAAGCAGTTGTTTTGGTATTCCATGGCTTGCATGATGCACGGCCCCAGGCAAACGCGGCGCGAGGCGCAGAGGGCTGGAACTGGACGTGTGAACATCACGGGCGCCGGTGTCGGGCTTGGATCAATAACTTCTGCGCATCGCATCGCACTGCGTTGCGGCCGGAGACTCTGTCGCGCCGGGGAGCCGTCTTCTACTCCGTGTTTACTCCTTGGCACCGTCACTGATTAACGGCCGTCGCAGCATCCGCACTAAGTAATCAGAATCATTTACTCACCCACCTTACATATTTTCTATATGTATTTCAGCACTGCAATTACATATCCGTTAGACCATTGTATTCCCATTGAAAACATGAACTTTTATCTAACTCCCCCACTGGTAGTTTGCGGTATGTACAGTGGTAGGAGGAGGTTCAATGTACATAAAGTGACGAAATTTCAATGGGCTAGCGAGAAGTGACGAGCGTTGGCTGAAATTTTGCTGAACTCACAAACATTCATTGAATGCCATCAAACTGACGAACTTACACGAATTTAACCGAAGTAACGAAGTGACGAGTTTGGCGCGGACTCAATATTGGCGCCGGGTCACGGGTCACGCCCCCGCTGGTCGAACCTGAAATTTGTCACGCAGCCCCGAAAACACCGAAATTTGCGCCTGCGACGTGAAAATCCCAAATTTTTCGTTTCGTGGTCGATTTTTTGTTAGGTCTGCCGTGGTCGATGGTCGAATTGGTAATTTGGATCATGCATCACATCAGACTTTTGACATTTTTGTTGTGGCGTTGTACAACGCCAAAAAAACGCCAAAAAACGCGTGAAAACGCCGCAACACACCACACGACAATTTTTCTAAAAATTCCCACAACGCCGGAACAAGATCGGCTGATACCATCAGAAGGGCTGTTAACCACAACGGCTTTCGACCTCCCCAAGAACCTCCCATATCACCCGCGTCACTGTGCTCACTTTCAGCAACCTCTATCGTCCACAACCCTCTGGTCAGCCTCGAAAATTTGGGAGGACAACGTGAAAACACCAAAAAACACGTGCAACACCACAATCAAAATGTCAAAAGGCTGATGCACGCCATACAGTATAGTGCCGTTCGATGGATCACAACTTTGATTTTTCTGGCATAACACCCGCAATTGATACCAATAAATCGGGAATTTATTCTAGGATATACTACAACATGTGGGAAGTTATACTACTGCCAAGTAAGATTTATTAAGGCATTAGAATGTATCGAGAAGAATAAAATGGCCGTGATCACGAAAATGTCACAATTTCCGTTCGATGGATCACTGCTGTCACACATCAGCATCATCGATCTGCTCTTCCTCCAGGTCGTCCTCGTCGTCTTTGACGGGTAGAACAGGTTTCTTGCCCAGCTTTGGCTTGGGGGGCAAATAGCTTGAATAGATTTCTTTTTGCCCAGCTCAGCTGGTTTGACCTGCTTGCGCTCATACTCGTACACTGCTGCCTGAAGATTAAGTTCCTTCTTACGACTGTTCGCGTGGGCTTTGACACGCGCAGATTTAGCGCGGGACGGCATGGGAACTTAGTAGACGCGGGACAGGCAGAACAATGCCTGAGGAGCTCCAAGGAGACAGGATGACGGACGCATCAACAAACGGATGTCATACTCCTCACGTGGAAGCACTCGCGGAAATTCTGGCGGCCGCATTTTTAGTCAGATTGCCTTGCAGTTTTGGGAGAGACTATAGCTAAGGGGGTGGTCTATCAGATAAAAAATGATTTGAGGCCAATATGTTATGCATTGAGATATATTTGACAAAAAGGAAAGTTGATTGATGGTCAATCATGTACTGATTGAGACAAAAATGAGTATCATTTGGGCGTCAATGGCTTTCTACACTTGAAATTAATTCTGGAGATGTAAGCACTCTATACAATGCTATATACAACAGGAATTGTGCCCAGGATGTGTGGGGAGGCTACATTTAATTATTGATCCATTGATGGTCCGTGATCCATTGAACGGCACTATACTGTAGGTCGATTTGATTGAAATACTACAGTAGCCTAGAGGACGTATCCCATGAAAAGGGCACTGGGCTGCTTGAAATACATTAAATGATACCTCTGACCCTCTCCGTCGTACATTCTGGAACGGAACCAGCAACTCACCTTTTAAAGCCTTTTATCGCCCAATTCAGTCGACGAATGTGTCTGACACGGGAATCACCTAGATAAAAGCCTCCCATGATTTTTGTGTTCCCTGAAAAATTTTAAGCCTTTTTCATGCCATCTAACGTCGAAATTCGTGTCAAATAATACCAAAACGCATGAAATAAATGGGTTGTTTGGTAGTCTCGTTCCCGCCGTTATAGGGCAGTCGCTCGCTGCGCTCGCGGGCAGGTGGCGATATGCACACTGCTATTTATAATGTCAGAATGTTCAGATGATGCCGAGGCAGATTTTTGATGAGAAAAGATTGCGGAGTACTCACACCGCCGATTGCCAAATTTAGGCACGCCGGAAGTGCTATTCGACACAGGAAGTTTCGAATAGCCCTTCCGGTGCACTGAAACTTGAGATGACACCCATAATTTCAGTTTACGTCCAGGTTGAGCTGAAAGGAGTGTACTCAGATTAAATTGCAGCTTGCCTGAAATACATTTGAAACATTAGGTTTTGGAGTGTAAGACAGACGAGCCTAAACTAGTGCTTGAAACTAAATATTTCAGGACTGAAATGAGGGTAGCTGATATCATCAGTATCAGCTTGAATGTCAGAGAAAGCTGAAATCTGAGCCGAAAGTATTGCTTTCAGCCACACTGAAATCTGTTGTGCGGGGATTCCAGTGCAGCTGAATTCAATAGTTTCGGTTCATATTTCAGCTTGCTCTGAAATTCGAGCTGATGCTGGTAATATCAGCTACCCTTATTTCAGTCCTGATATATTGGGTTTCGAGCTCTGGTTTCAGCTTGTCTGTCTTACCCTCCGATGCACATGTTTCAGATGTATTTCTGGCAAGCTGAAATGTAATCTGATCCCACTATTTTCAGCTCAACCTGGATGTAAACTGAAATTATGGGTGTCCTATTGATTTTCAGTGCACCGGAAGTGCTATTCGGAACTTTATGTGTCGAATAGCACTTCCGGCGTGCCTAAATTTGGCAATTGCCGGTGTGACTGCCCTATAACGGTGTGGCCTTCCGCGCATCTTTTTCATCATTTTTCTGCCTCCCATCAATGATCTCGGCAGGAACGGCACACACCCAAACATCTGGAGCCGAGATTAGTTGTTTGGTTGCGCATCTTCCATCACTACATAATAAGGTCGACCGCCGCTTATCAGACGCGGTAACTAACAGACTGTAAGCGAGGAACGAGCTGGTATTGTTACAGCTTCTGTCTAGAGAGACTAATGTAACGTGCATACCACCCAGCCGGAAGCATCTTAGAAACCCGACTCGCTGGACATTGATGCGGTGTCGAAGGAAAGGGTTGTCCGTAGGTAGACCGAGTGGCGTCAAGGTCGTGCCGGCAGCGGCGCCGAGTCGTGGGATAGGTCCCTCCCTCGCGAGATCACGAAAGAGGCTCTAATAGTAGGATGATCAGTATAATAAGAAATAGAGAAAACTTAGCTCAATGTAAGGTTGATTCTCAAGAACACAGGCTTAGGAGGTCGACTCGTCGTCGTGGTACGGAGGAGAAAAAGAGATTGATTAGGTAAGGATCGGCTAAGCGAAATGTGGGAATGGAAGGTGATGGAAACTACGTAGAATGGCCATTGTAAACCCCTCGACTAACTCACCTCCTCAGCTTGCTGCACACCGGGGGACGCGCAAAGACATATAGGGAGATACACTGCCCCGCTCAGCGCCGGAAGAGGTTGCCCAAGCCACTCCAAAATTAATCCCCGGTGCGACCCGAGTGCACAGCGGCGTTGGAAGAGAGCTTCGCGTTGGGATTGCTACGAGAGTGGAGCATGGTAGGTGAGTAAATGTAAATAGGTAGAGATTGAAATAAAATACGGTAAGTTGTATAATCTTGAATTGTAAGTGATTCGAGTTGTAAAGTGCGCAATGTTGATTTGGCGGGAAAATATGGAGCTCGGTGGCGGAATAAGGTAAGCTTGGGTTCTGTAGGAGCAGATGGAAATATAAATGGAGATGTTCTTCAAATGAGAAATACGCGTGAAGTCGAGTTCAAAGGATCGGCGCGGAAATTGGACGTGTTGTGTTGACAGGTTTGGTTTGCACGTGCATTCAGCCCGAAGCCTGCAGGCGACGAGCGAGGCAAGTCGCGCTGCCACAACGGTCTTGCTGACGCTCTAGAGGCAGTACTCGCTGTTTTCTGTTGGAAGGCTCACAGCGAAAATTGACGCACTGCTTGTCATCGGGGCGCCGGTGGCGTTCAGGGCCTCTGCACGCGACCAGCCGAGCCCGACGCGAAGGTGGATTAGCAGGTTTACGAGGCCGATGATCGCCGGCGTGAGGTCCTCTACGATGAGCACCAGCGCCGTGCGCGTCAAAAAAGTGGTGGCGAATAATAATGCCCAGGTGCTGGGAGGCATGTTAGGTGAGTGAACCAGCAAAATCGCGGCGCGCGTGGAGGACGTACGTCCATATGGCGGCGCTTTCTATGAGGATAACGCAGACGGACTGCGTGAGATTAGATTAGCTGAAGCAAGGTGCTGCGCAGGGTGATGCGCGTACCATCAGGAGGCTGTCCCCAACTTCTACCGTCGCTCGGCTGGTTCTCCAGGTCCGCCACGCAATGAAGGCTGGATTTTAAATTAGTTGGGTGTCTGCGAGGAAGACGATGAGGCACGCACTTGTGCAGTATATAGTAATGCTACGGTGAAGGCAATTTAGATTGAACCGTTCAATGAGCGAGGGACGCACAGTATAGTAAGGGCCCAGTTTGCCGTAAGCGAAGCACCGGCAGCCGTCAAGAACTTGTTATTAGTTGGAGTAGATTGTGTAAAGAAGTATGCAACTGCGATGCCGCCCGCTATGAAGACAATGAGACAACAGTTTTCTGGAGAAAAATCATACTTCACTCAGTGCTCCTAGCCAAGAGAGAACAGGAATGAATACGACGCGTAAATTCCGATTCCATACGAGCCAAAGCCGGTGAATCTATCGTGCGTCAAGGTACTGACGAGGACCAGCGGATCAACGCTCACGATAACAGCGTCCCCAATCAATACCGCCACTATTACCAGGGTATTGTTTATGACCGTCGGGGGCTGCGATTGGTCCGCGTAGAATTGGAAGGGGTCTCCACCAGATCCGAGGAAAGCGAGAAAGAAACGTTTGACAGTGATGACCCAATGCTATTTCGTATCAGCTAAGTTCCTTCTGACCTCTCGCGCCAGTGGTTACACACGTACGGCAGTACAGGTCGCGAAAATTGCGATGTTGGAGATGACGATAGGATTCCACCAAAGCCCCCCGCGCGAGGAAAATTCTTGTGGTCTTGCATAACGGGTAATGCGCAGGTATAGGTTTGTTGAGAAAAGAACCAAGAGCAAGCCGTATAGCAGGCTCTCCAGCACCACCGTGGCCATACTAACGGCCATGAGAGAGATCATGGGTGATGGGAGAGCAGGGAGAGCGCCCACGTTATTACATTTACTCGCGTATATTTTGTTTTTAATTTCCGTTGAATCCCGGCGGCCTGGGTGTTACTAAACTAGACGGGGATCAACTGTCACATTCTTACATTCCGCTAATTCCCGGTCCTTAACAACCACATTGTGGCGCATTTCAACCTGATACGATACTAGCCGTCAAATCCGAGTCCGGAATTGAGGGCAGATATGTGAAGGACTCAGGACTCCCGGTGATCTCCGGTCCTGCCGTCAACTCCGCTTAAAAAATGGCGATTATATCTATCAATTCCAAGGTACGGTTTGGATATTGAACACAGCACTCAGATATTTACGAATCGAGGGTGCAGCGGAAATGGGAAGTAAAAGTCAGGAAACGGTCGTGCAATTGACTCGGGCCGGGCGGCTTCTGCTGAAAGGTCCCAGCGGGAATATAATATAACCCGGAGACGCGGACCATCCACCACCGAGTTGCTATAGACTTTGGATGTGCCCTGAAATGAGATCAGAAATATTCGCATCGGCTGGGCACGCGCCTGGTCGGTACTCATGATCAGTACCTCTCCTAGCTTGGCAATGTTAATATCGAAATATGTGTTTTGTATTCCGGTGCCCGGATACAGTAGGGGGATCTCGCTCCATTCCGAGTTGATGCAACAACGCTAGATTCCAAGTTCCCAGAACTACGGCTCTTCGGCAACGCGGGCGATACACGTGATCTGAACCAAACATATGCAACCTGCGCATTCTCCACGTGACATGTTTTCTGGGATCCCTCATCAAAAGGGGTCGCGAGCCCCCCCAATAATGTCGAGTTTCAACTTACAAGCGTAACTAGTGCAGGACGGATTCACAGAAAACTGGAACAATCGGTCCTGGGAGAAGAGCAAAAAGATGTAAAACACACCGTAACATTATAGCTCGGGCCCGAATTGAACGGGCGACTTCTGCTGAAAGATCAGGAGACGCGAAATCCGCCACCGAAACCGTATTGACCTTGGACGTACCATGCATACGTGAGATTAGAAATATTCGCTCTCTCGGAATGACGTGTATCAAAGAAAACAATGGGATTCGCACCGAGCACCCAACATCATAAAAGACAGCGAAATGGTGTTGTCTGGAAGCCGCCAAAATAATATCGGCCTGGCACACAGCGAAACAAAAAATGAACGACTGTGCGATTGACTCGGGCCCGGATCGAACGGGCGACTCTCGTGCACATGAAGTTCGACGCTCGTACATGAGGCGGATGCGAGATCCTTCGCCACCGAGTCATTGCAGTAGACATTCCCTGCAAGCCCTAATGCGATTAATTGTAAGTACATAGTCACTTTTGATTTTGGAACACACTAACCTTATCGCAGACACCGTTAAACCAGACCTATAACCATCTTCGCAAACAATATGCATGCATTAGTGAGTAGGAAAAGAAACTGACGAGGCCGTCCAAATTGGCTGTGTTGGACGCCTCAGACGCACCACGAGTATCGGCATTGACAGCTTTGCCATTAATTGGCGCCCGCAAGAATGGGTGGCTTCCGCAGCATCATTCGCCACCAGGTATTGTCTCTCTTGCCGTGTACTTGTAAGTGCGTGAGTGAAATGGAATGAATCCAAGCGAAAGAAGAATGTAATCAACCCACCATTGGACCTATGGATTTAGTTCAATGTAGGGCAACAAGGACGGCCGGTCTTCATGGTTTGGTTTTGGAATGCTATAATTGGAGGAGCCAGAATGCTGCGACGAAGAGGTGGAAAGCCAACACACCGGACGGAAAAAAGGGAGTGGATGTAAAAAAAATTATGATAGCCCCGAATCGAACGAGGTGCTTCTGTTGAAATGGGCACGCCTTGAACGCGGTACAGATACGGGTATTTCCCTCGTTGTGTTACAGACCAAACTCTACCTGCGGGAATTGCCGGAGAGTCTGAGGAAGAACAAGATAAAGAGACGAGTTGCCACGTTGGTGCCAAAATAGGCCGCATGCCTGTGAGATAGTGGTGGATAGGTATCCTTGATTGTATTTTGGAACTCCAATCTCGTTCCAAACACCACTTGCACCCCTAGTACACAACCACATCCAACACGCCCCTCTCCTCAAACTCTACGAATACCCCGCGCATCTGGGCCTCCGCTTCGGACGCGCCCGTACCCGAGAGGATGCGGCGGCCCAGAATCGCGAGGCGGCGCAGCTCCGGCAGGGTCGTCGCCGCCAGCACAATCGCCAGCCCGCGCAGTGCGGCGGGGGCGCGGAGGTCGCGGATGTCCAGCGCGAGTACCTGGATGTGGTTGCTGGGCGGGAGCGGTGCGAGCAGAGTCTCGGCGTCGGCAGTGGCGTGCGCGGAGAGCACGATGCTGAGGTGCGTGAGCGCGGGGAAGCCCGTGATGCGGGTTTCCTGGGGTGGCACAGGCTCCGAGTCGGTGAATTGGATGTTTCCTATGAATGGGATGGTTGTTAGTGCTAAATGCGCAGGGAAGGGGAAGACAGTGAAATGGACACACGCGCGTGGAGTTTGAGGTGTGTGATGGTGGAGCGCGACTTGTCCAAAATTGGAATAGCAGATTTGATTACGCGGACGGCGGAGTAGTCGACGTCGGAGAGAGCGGAGAGATCTAAGGGGCACGAGGGATGGAGGAGCCAGTCGGGGATCGTGGGTTCAGACAGGCGCAGCTGTTGGATCCTCACACGTCGCGGCGGGGAGAGATTATCTTCAGGCTCGGAATTTACTGTGGAATAATGGAGGAACAACGACCCGAGTGCCGGCGTGCAATGCTCGAAAAGGCGGCCCAGATCCTGCATGTTGTCGAAGAGCGAGTACAACATCCCAACGTGAATAACGGATGGAAGCCCGATGATCTGCGCCGCAGATGATAATGTTCCCTCTATCGGCGGACCGCCCCTTCGCCTGTGGAAAACGATGACCTGCAGGTTGGGAAACTTGACCGCACTCAGCTGTTTCACCACCTCCTCTTCGAGACTGGCGCGAAGGCGGCGAACCAGGGGAACGATATGGGGAGACGCAGTGAGGACAGCGCAAAATCGTGTGCAGGCAGCTGGCTCATCGAGGTTCTGTAGAAGCGAGAGATCCTCGATGCCCAAGCAGCCGCGATTGAGGACGATGTCGTGGAAGAGATGGCGCTGGGCGGAGGATGTTAAGGTGGGGGAAACGAGGGCACAGGTTTTGAGGTCTGTGGAGGATTCGACCAGAGAATCCGCGATTTGGTCGCACAGCTCCTGTACTCGGAAGACAGCGCCGGCTGTCATGGTGGGGAGCAAAAGGTGTTGGTCAGCGCTGATGGGACTTGCCATCAGTTACGCGTGACGAGTAACACAAGCTTCAAGCTTCACCAAGTTCGACTTTTCCTGATCTTGCCGACAGGCGGGGAGCAGGGAATTCGGTTGATATCGCTGATCAGTGATAACCGAGGAAATCTTCTTCGTAGTCTGTCAGTAATTTTCTGAACAGTGAATTTGATGCATTTTTATGTAATACAAACACATTCAGATTACTACACCAGTTGTGCATGTGGCGTTGCTCGACGGAATACGTATTTACTGGACGAATGTATCCACAGAGTCAAGCCGTTCTGCAGCGGGAGCTGTACGAGCATACCGTCCCGGTCATCGCTATCGGCCGACTGATGCCTTCAACATCAGGAAACACCTCTGGTCTATCGATGTCTATCGCGTGTTTACCGGTGTCTATCCGGTCTACCATAGAAGGGCAGTCTATGGTAGACCGTGCTTTTTTCCAGATAAGTTGGCGTGAGCTTGGTAAGCGGCAGCCGAGACGACGAGAGTAAAAGCCATGCAGCAATGTTAGTGATTGAGATATTAAAATTCGGAACTCGTCCGACCTCTTAGAGTTTGAAGCCATACAAGACTATCTCCTCAGATTTGTGTTTTTTTTTTAAATTACAGGACGATATCGAAAATTTGGCCAAGGCAATTAAAGATTCTCGGCAATCGCCGTGTCTACCAATCACCGGTGATTCGGTTCCAGTTCCTCCGATGTCATTGATCGAACGACTGTCTTCGACGACTAGTTCGAGTCTAGACCCGTCGTCCCCGAGATGGGAGATTTAAATCATCATCCTGTCGTGACAACGATTTAGGCGAGAGAAGCCCTGTCTAGGCCTGTGCGCTGCTGTGCCACGTGTGTGAAGGGGCTTATTTAGTTGTTGTAGAGGATGAAGAAGAATCGCCAGGACCTCAAGGAGCTGTGCGGAGATATCCTCGAAATAATGAAGATTGTGCAGGATCAGATATCGGCACATGGTGAGACTGCAGCTGTGAAGTTCAAGAGTTTGTGTGAAGACCTTGAAGTGTGAGTGTATTCATCCTCAATATGTATTTACTAATCCATTTTAGGTGCTTGCAAGACGTGTTACATGCTGTCAGAAATTTGCAAGTGCAGTCTGGGGGCTTCCGTAGCCGCTTCCGGGAAATTGTCAAGTCAGCAAGCACGACAGATGAGATCAATCGTTACCAGAATAGGCTCCGAACATTGCGGTCAAATTTTGTGGTATGGAAATATAATTTGAGAACAACGGATTGTGTTTACATAACTCTCCCAGCTCACAGCAACAATAGATACCAATTTTCAGGTACACAAGTTGACTGCACAAGCGTCTGGTACATATTTTCTTTCCTTACTGTTGTGATGCATGACATATTTTCAGATGTCCCTGTAGCTCAAGTTACTCCAAGTATCAACAATTGTCCCCTGCCATCTAGAATTTTCCATGGCAGACAGACTATCTTGGATAAAATGCACCAATATTTCACAGCAGACTTGGGTAAACAACACATTTTTCTCCTTCATGGCCTTGGAGGGGCTGTAAAGACTCAGATTGCTCTCAAATTCATTGAACAGTCAGCATCCCAGTGAGTCGTGTTCTGAAAAAGACTCAGCCATTTCAATGACATTTTATTTTAGGTTCTCGGACATTTTTCTGCTTGACACTAGTACCGTGGATACCATTGATACAGGCCTCAAGACTATAGCTGTAGCAAAGAATGTTGGAACTACTTCACAGGAGGCTCTGCACTGGCTTAGTTGTGAACAGAACTGGCTGCTATTTTTTGATAATGCAGATGATCCCAAAATCAACTTGAATAGGTTCTTCCCGCAGTGCAACCAAGGCAACATTCTGATCACATCCCGGAATCCTGGGCTCCGTATTTATGCTGGATCACATTCCCTTGTGTCAGATATGGAAGACACGGATGCTACCAAGCTTTTGCTCACATGTTCAGCTGAGGAAATCACACCTGAAAACACACAGGTTGCCATGGGAATTGTGAAGGTTGGCTAATTCCCTTGTTTGCTTTTTATTTCCTTCTCAATGTTCTATGCAGGAACTTTCTTGCCTTCCCCTTGCTATCATCCAGGCAGGAGCATTCATTGCAAAGTCCGAAGATCTTGGCAGCTACCTTCAGCTTTATCTTAAAAATCGAGCTTGGCTGCTCAGTGAAAAGCCAGCACAGTCACACGATGATTATGCCGGACAGTGTATACCACCTGGCAGATTAGCTTTGCAAAGCTCACTTTACCTGCAGCCCAACTGTTGCAACTTTGCTCTTTTCTACATCACAAGGGAATCTCTGAGCAGACATTCAGCAGGGCCTCAATTTATCAGGTCAAACCATATGGTCCAACTGAAGAAGAGCTACAGAAAACACTTGAATTTTTGTCTCAATTTCTGGCTCCCACTGGTGTTTGGGACTCCTTGCTGTTCATGGAGGTTACAAATGAGCTCCGGGCATATTCACTGGTCAATTTTGACCCCAAGACCAAAATGTTCTCCATCCATCCTCTAGTGCATAGCTGGAGCCAAAGTACAGTCCCAGATCTAAAGCTATATCAATATTGTATGACAGCTCTAGTGGGAATGCTCATCACAGCTCTTGACCCTGAAGAGAATGAGCTGGCTATTCAATTATCTCCTCATGTGGATTCCCTAGTGCATGATGAAACACAGGTACCCCCTGGCTTTGAGTTGGAATATGGAGTATTGTACCACTATTCAGGAAGAGCCGAGAAGGCAGAGAAACTCTTAGTCACAGCACTCGAGAAACGAAAAACAATCTCGGGTGAGGATAGTCCAGACACTTTGCTTGCCATGCATCATCTGGCAACCACATATAACAATCTGGGCCGATCAAAAGAGGCTGAGAGCCTTCAGGTTGTTGTCATTCAGAAGGGAAAGGAAATTCTGGGTGAAGATCATCCCAACATCCTGACTGCTATGAATAATCTGGCACTCATGTACTTGGGCCTGGGACGATTTCAGGAGGCTAAAAAACTTCTGGTTGTTGTTGTTCAGAAGAACAAGGTGGTTTTAGGAGATGATAATCCAATGACCCTGACTGTGATGAGCAATCTGGCATACACTTACTCTGCACTGGACCACCTGACAGAGGCAAAAGAGCTTGAACTTTTGGTTCTTGAGAAGCGGAAGAAAATCTTGGGCGAAAATCATCGAGACACCCTGGGAGCAATGCGGAATCTGGCATCAACACACAAAAAACTCGGTCAACTGAAGGAGGCTGAGAAACTTGAGGTTGCCATTCATCACAAGCAACAAGAAATTCATGGAGAAGACCATCTAGACACCCTAATTGCCATGGGGAATCTTGCAATCACAGATGATGAGCAGGGTCGCTGGAAGGATTCAGAGAAGCTTGGATGTTTTGTGCTTGAAAAGCGCATGAAACTTTTGGGTGAAGATCATCTAGATACCTTGGTGGCCATGGGGAATCTTGCGAACACATATAGTAATCTAGGTCAATATCAGAAAGCAGAGGAGCTTGAATTTACTGTCCTGCAAAAGAGAACAAAAATTTCTGGAGAAGACCATCCAGACACTCTGATTGCCGCAGCAAATCTTGCCTGGACATATCATCAGCAAGGCCGGTTGAAGGAGGCAGAAGAGCTTGGAATCACAGTGCTCCAGAAGCGAAAGGAGATTTTGGGTGAAGATCATAGACAAACTCTCACATCCATGGGGAATCTCGCTTGCACATACCACGAAATGGGTCAATTCAAGGCAACAGAGGAGCTTGAGGCTGTTGTTCTTCAGAAGCAGAGAAAACTCTGCGGAGAAGACCATCCAGATACTCTGATGGCAGCGGACAATCTCACCTGGACATATCATGAACAAGGCCGGTTGAAGGAAGCAGTGGAGCTTGGAGTTATGGTGCTTGAAAAGCAGAAGAGAATCTTGGGTGAGGATCATGTACAGACTCTGACAACTATGGTGAATCTGGCATTGACGCAGATGGAACTGGGTCGATTCAATGATGCAGAGGTGCTCGAAATTGGTGTTCTTGAGAAGCGCAGAACACTTTTGGGTGAAGACCATCTAGACACACTGCTTGCTATGGCACAATTGGCAATTATATACTATAATCAGGACCGATTCGAGGATGCGGAGCAGCTTGAACACGTGGTTCTTGAAAAACGGAAGCAAATTCTGGGTGATGAGCATCCGAACACCCTGACAGCCATGGCAACTTTGGCAGCTACCTACCGGAACCTCGGTAAATTGAAGGAGGCGGAGGAGATTGAGGTTGTTGTACTTGAGAAGTGGACAGAAAACCTTGGACAAGATCATCCAGATACGATAAGGGCCATGGGAAATCTGGCTCGGACATACCATCAACTAGGCCGGTTCACGGAATCACAGGAGCTCGCAGTTATTGTGCTCGAACAGTGGAAGAGAACTTTGGGTGAGGCTCATCGAGACACCCTACTCATAATGGAGCTGTTGAAAGAGACTTACGAAAAGTTGGGAAAGTCGGAGGACGTAGAATCAATGAGTCTGCTCATTGAGAAGGTCAAGGGAAGCGGGGGTTAGCTAGCTCAGTGTTGTAAAATTTACTTCATACATACACGTTCGAGATGAAGTGGATGGCGTGTCCATGATGGCAAATGTTTGCAATAATTATGTGTAGGACTCGAATTTTTTCTCTCGGTTTAGTGTGTTCGGAATCAATGGAATGTAATTACAGGACGAAACTTACATAATCAAGAAGTAAGCAGCAAAGAAAAAAACACAGAAGCAGTACGGAACCACATGAAAGGAAAGCTTGGACTAGCTAACTCAGTTTTGTAGTATTTACATCATATATAAACGTTTGAGATGATTCGGTGCTTCTGGCATTGTGCATGTCGCAATGAAGTTTGAATGAAGCAGATGGTCATCAGTTACGGGACGCGTACGCGACTGTCACTCCTCGTGACCGTGACACGACGTGGCGTTAGCTGAGTCGCTCCGCTCTCACTGCCGCCATGCCAATCCTGCCAACGACCGTCATGGCGGCCATAGCCCCCGCTGGCCATGTCCATCACTGCCCAGTACAGATATATACCAGTGGCTACCACTCCCCGTTCTTCACTCTAGCAGTCCCGTACGATTGTTTCGGATTTCTTCTCGTTGTCCTCTTGACTTTTTTCTTTGCTTCAGCTTTCCTCCCCGCTTTCTGCTCCTCTTTCTGAATCAAAATAATACTTTTCTGGTTCGGGACTCTCATCACAATAACCACACTCTCCGTATTCATCCTGGGACAACCAGTCGGCCATGAGTCATTATCGCTCCTACAACGCTTAGATGTTGGGGAGGCGCAGTGCTCCACGGAGGAGGCGGCGACGTACGTCTCTTCCCCCACCATATATTGTCACGGTGCATCTGAAACTGGGCCTCTGAGTGCCAGTCTCTCCTCTCGAACTCACCCGCTCCCGACTGGACGAATATACCTCGGTCTTCAAGCCGTTTTGCAGCGGGAGTTGTACGTGCTTGCCGTCCAGCTCATCCGTGTCAGATATCTCAGGTCTTTTTAGGTCGCACTCTCTCCGCTGCGCACCATTCAATGCTACTCTGCAGTTTGCCCTGGTGGCGTTTAACTTTCTAGGGACCTACCCCGCCATCAGCGCATCAGCCCGCGTCCGAACTCCCGAATTCAGAAAGAAGCCGAGTACTGGAAGATCCGACCACATGGCACATGCCAGTCATAGTCGATCGGCGCGTTTCCTCCCTTTGTTCACGGACGCACCAAATGTGCCGATGGACGAGTTTCTCAGCGCGGGGACGGCGAATGGGTTGGTCAGCGGTGTGTGTATCTCGAGAGTTTTTTGGTTTGCGGCCATGTATTTTAACCATCGTTGGCCCAGGTAATGAAAACGGATACGGCGGGCGTTTGTGTGGCAGACACGACGGGTGGAAATGAATGCTTGTGAGTCTTCTTTTCCTGTCTTAATCCTAATCCTTCTGGACTATTTCAGTGTATAAAACCCGCAACCCAGCGTAATTCGATCTCGGTAATTTATAATACAGGTTTCTTTTGTCGCCGATTACTGTTTCGCAGCCTTGGCCTCAAATACAGCAACCCAGCCGTCCATGGTTGCCACGCCCTTCATCCCACCAGCTCGCGCCAAATTTGCCTTTACCGCATCTTGCATGGCATAAATCATGCCCTTCTCCCGATCGTCCTTCACAAACTCTTCCACCTCCTCCACGAACTGCGCGCGCACCGCATGCTCCGTTTCCCACCGTCCGTCGTACACGCCAGGCCCGGGCGCAACCAACGCCTCTTTCATCAGCACCAGCCCCGCCTCCACCGCCAGGGTTTTAATCCACGCGGGCGAGACCACAGTCCGCACATTCGACTCCGACGAGGGCTTGCGGCACTCCAGCGCACCTTGCGCGAGCACCGCCAGCACGTGGGTCGCCGCCGCATCCGTACCCTGCAGACTCCACTCCGCGACGCAAATGCGCTGTGTTCGGTGCGAGAGAGCGCCCAGCGTGTCACGGATGAGGGTGGGTGAAGCGAAGTACCACAGGCTGTGCGCGAGGATTATAGCGTCCCAGTGCACCTCTGGATGCGCTGCGAGAAACGCGAGCGGCTCTGCCTGCACCCACGCGATGCGCGAGCCGAGCGGGCCCGTTGAAATTACGGCGTGCGCCTCACCGAGGGTCGTTGGTGAGCCTATGGGGATGGAGATCAGGGTTGATCAGGGTCCAGGCTGCGAGACGCACCGTAGTCCAGAGGCCCAGGATCCACTGCATCTACATGTCCGTTAGGGCCCACTGCTTCTGCGAGTGCGAGCGTCGTGTCGCCTTGCCCGCACCCGAGCTCGAGCACGCGCGCGCCGGCGCTGATGGGCCACTTCGCCACGAGGTCGAGCCGGTATTGCGCTTGCGCAACACTCGACGTCGACCCGTAGCCGGAGAGGCTCGCGACCTTCTCTGCTTGCGTCTGGGATTCGGATGAGCTCATTGTTGGTAGCCTGATGGATGAATGCGAGCTTATATTGGAATCCGAGTCAGGAGTCACACCTGCGGAGCCGATGCGCAGAAAGTCGGGTGTACAAGATCTGGCTGGATGACTCGTCGCCTTTTTTTTACCGGACTTGCTAATCGATGCATGGGTCTAGATCGGGGCTGTACGGCTGCACGGATCCGGGTTTGGTCTTCACATCTTGATTTCTGGCCATCTTCTAACTCTCCCCACATCTCTATAGACACAATGCGTTCGCCCTTGTCCCTCTTCTGGCGGCTTTCTTCGAGGATGGCTCAAAAAATACCGACACTGGAACCCGACGCCGCGAGCCCTCAAATGTGCGACGAGCAAGAGCTGGTAATCCATCAGGATGGGGGTCAGATTACCATGACGCTCCTCGAAATCGGAATCCGCGTAGCTACATGTCGGAGAAGTATGTAGGCCGTCTATCCCTTTATGTTTATTCTGAATTTTTTTAAAGCGGGAGGACCGTTTTCTCGTTCTGGTCTGTTCTTTGCATCCCTTTGTAAAACGGCCCGCGCTCATAATACACCCACAGCAACGCGCATTGAACTCATTCCATACCTCCATGTTCTATTCGCCGGCGTGTCCAGTCGGCAACGTCGTAGAATTTTCTTATCTTTCCACCGCTGCTACCACACTTCAGTTGCGCTAGGTATCGGGCGATGTTTCATACATCGACGGCACCATACTCTTCAAATGGGTGTCTGATATTCAAACGCGAGCGTATAAGGGTAAGCCAATGAACCGCGGCCAGGACACTAGTTGACTTGGCACAGATATCACGCCTCGCCGCCGTTTCCTCGTTGTCATCAATCCGCATGGCGGCTCGGGAAAGGCAATGAAATTATGGAAGGAAATAATCGAACCCATATTTGTGGTCGCGAGCTACATCGTGGACGTCCAATGTGCGTATGCATCAATCCCTTCTGCATCCCCGCATTTACACCAATTATTTCTGGAACCAGATACCGAGCCTGCATCATCGCTGAATAACGCCGCTACTATAGCGCGGAACCTCGCCATATCTGCCTACGGTGCCACTGTCCCTATTTCGGGCGACGGCATCGTCAACGAGCTGATTAATGGTCTGGTCAGCCGCCCAGACGCGCTTTCTGCCCTCCGCACGCCAATCGCCCCGATTCCGGCGGGAAGCGGGAACGCTCTCTCCGTGAATATCTTGGGCCCAGTCAAGGTCTTGGATGTCGCCTTCGCAGCACTGAATGCCATCAAAGGTATTTATACTTGAAACTTTTTTTTTTTCTTGACTCATTCCACTGACGTCTTGCAGGGCAGCCAATGCCGATTGACGTATCCTCCGTGAGCTAGGGCGATACTCGCAAATATAGTTTTCTATCGCAGGCCCTCGGTATCATGGCTGATCTTGATATGGGAACCGAATGGCTGTGGCGGTTGGTCGATCTCGTTTCCTCCCTCCTCCCCATCTCAGTAATGACGCGGAAATACAGATGGCTGGGCGGCGCGCGCTTCGTCGTCGGGTACCTATACTTTGTCCTGACCGGACGTCAGTACGAGGTGGAGATCACGCTCAAAATCGTGGAGAGCGATAAACGCACCATGAGGGAAAACTACAACAACAACTAGCACTCCCTCGAGCCGTCGATAAACAAAGCGGTGTCGTACACCGGCATGGGGATGCCACCGCTGGTATTCGGCACTACCGACTCCCCGTGTCCTCTCGGCGTGGTACACGACAGGCTCGACGCGCCGCTCTTCTCCGGCTGGCATACGTTTCGGATCCCGTACAGTTTCTGATGGCGGGGAAGCTTGCGTGGCTGGCGGGCGACAGCATGATGTTCCCACTCGCCATGGACGAGGGCTTGATTGACGTCGTTATCATTCCCCCGTGTTCCGCGCTATCGAGAATCAAGGTCCGCATCGCGCCTTCGCGAATTCGCCATTAATTACTGACTCGGAGACGCGGTACAGAACACCGAGGGGCAGGAAGAAGGTAAATTCGTCTGGCTGCCCGATTCGTACTACTACAAAGTCGAGGTATATCGATGCACGCCTTAGGAACGCTCGGGCTACATCGGGATCGACGGTGAGTCGACAGTTACTTTTGCTTGGAATTGGGCTGATGTTTGTGCACAAGGGAGAGGATTCCGCACAAGGTGTTCAGATGGAGAACCATCAGGGGCTGGCGCGGATAATGACCATAGACACGATATGGAAGGGACTGGAGTGGATTGAATCGTAGGGTGTTCCACGCTCGGCATTGTACAATATCAAAAAGGTGAGATCCCCTCTCTAGAAGCGTAGTCTCACAAATATTTGCTCTGGGCCCAACGACGCTCCGCAGAACTGATTCGTCTTGAAAGCTCGAAAGTTAGCGGCGAAGGTGTCTCACCGAATTTCATTCATAGTAAGAGATGCAATATATTATGGAGTATCATACCGTGGGGAATGGTCAGAGATATTCTCAACAAACGCGGTTCGGCGCAGGGAGCATCGTTGAGAATTGAAAGATTTTGCAAGGCCATTTTGGGTGAAAAATCAATGAAAAATCCCTTGGATTTCAATTAGTGCCTCGGGACTTAGAATGCTCGAGAAACCTTCACCGACGAATGGCGGAGGCTCGAACACGACAAGCTCCGGCAATCACCGAACGTCTTGGTAACGCCGTGACTTGTGACAATCACGAGCGCCTCTTGAATCTGCTCGGAACGTCGATGAGGCCTTCATGAAGCGACTGTTTACATTTAACCTATGAGGTTTGGAGGACTTATGAGTGACAGCTTTATCTTTTCCTTCCCATCTCACATTCCAGCGGCAGAGAAACGTGGTCGCAGCAGATGTGAATGGCGGATGCACAAAAGGCACCCACGCAAGCACTCAGGAAGCTTCCGACCGTCGACGACTTCCCAACTTCGTCAGATTTAAACATCGAGAATAAGTATGTCTTTCAATGAAGGCACCTCGTGGCTGTCGTACACCTCATTCAAGAACCTGATTGTATTGCTATCCAGCGGGTCATCCCTGGCAACGGTATCTCATCGATCAGTGGTGACTCATGTTCTGCGATTCGATTCGCCGAACCTGCCTTCTTCTTTGAACTTGTATTATATGATTCAATTCGCCGCGAACCTGAAGAAGGTCGATCGCAAATCGACAGTCAAAATCGCATGATTCGCGCTGGGAGGGGCGCACGTCCCAGCTTTCGGGCGCGGGGGCGCTGTGGTGAGCCAGAATTTCATCGCGGAATATGTGAATCATTGTGATGGGGCCCACCGCGGAGAGTTTGGTATTGGAAACGGCTTATTGGTGAGTAATTCGGGTACATATGAAATTATACCCCGGCTCAAAATCACCCACAGTCTGGGTCGGAATAAATGACCGGAATGCACGAATCGCGACTATACTTTGTTACCTGCTCACATCTGTTTTTTATATAGTTAGGCACACGACACACTTAAACTTCTGTTCGGTCTCGAATAAATAGCTCTACGCAGCAGGCGCCCGTGTGTTTCTTTTCTTGGACGTTCCTCCAATCTGGAGAACCCCTGGATGTATGCCTTTTTCACCCCCGGATCCAAACTCCAAGTTTATTGTGTAAATTCACAGGCGTGCACTCCCGACATCAGGGCCTCACTGCATTCAACACTAGCCACAGTGCGGCCTCGGCAGATATAGCCGTGGACATGCGGCTAACCGGCTTAATCACACCTCCATCAACCTCCACAGCCCTGGGAAGCCGTCAGGGTCTGGCGAGGTCTGGCGAGGAGTGCGGCGACAGTCTGCCGAGCTTTAAGCGCCCGGCTACCCACGCTATGGCTACGCGAGGTAGCCATCAGCTCGCATCAGCTAGACGGTTGCGTCTAGATGACCATGGCTACCATAAATAGCCAAACCTAAACTATAGATAGCCACAGCTCGCATCGGCTCGCATCAGCTACACAGGGTCTCGGCTATCAGCCGCCTGAATGCAGTGCCTGTACATGAATTGGAATGCCAAGTTGAGCCGATGAACGTTTCTCCCGGTCGTGGCCATTTCAATTTCATACCTTTCAGGGGCGAAAAGAACGTTCCGGAAGAATAGCAGTATTCAATTGACATACTCAGGAAAATTTACATCCGCGCTGCCGATAAATACCTGTGAGCGATAGGGCAGCCACATCGTCTCTCTGTCTAATACCCCACAAACTACACCAACAGCCTTCGCTCACTTTTGCAAACCCACAAAACCACCAACTACCAACCACACCTCACATGGCGCCCATCTCACCCGTCGTCCAGACCTACTCCGAAACCACCGCGGTGCACCAGCCCCCTATGATCCATCAGTTCTTCTACGTTGCTCTCATCCTCGTTGGGATAGGCCTTCTCTGGGCCATCGTGGCCGGCTGCAGTCGTATTAGCGAGTGGTACAGTGCGAAGAAGATGGTAGATGACGTCGAGGTGTCCATCGTTTCCCAATGGGAGTGCATTATCTCACATCAACAAACCCTAGGCAGCCTCCGTCGTCGCATCCTTCAAGCCTCCCGCGATCGCTTTGCCTCCGCCTACTGCGACACTCGGCCGCCCTCGCATGCAGGAGCTGCCCCTCGACTCCCGGAACGGCGGCTACGTCAGCCCGGGCAAGATGTTGTCCAGCAACGGCAGAGGTTTCTTCGGCTGATCCAGTACACACCCTTGGGTCCGCACATTCTTTTTATCTGGTCTCCTGGCAATTCGCCCCGACATCTCTCCTCTCCTCACCACCGCCTCTCGGGACGGATCACCTCGCCTGGTTCCGCCCTTCTTTTCCGATGTCTCTCTTTCGTCTCCTCTCTCTCTCTCTCTCTGCGACTCCGTGCCCAAAAACGAAAGCTCAAAACGCCAAAAACAACGGAAAACGCCGAAAAGTCACTCGCGACCGCAAGAAAATTATCAAAACCGCAAAAACACGCACAAAATCACCGGACACGATTTCGGATGGGCGGAAGTGGGGCGTGGGCGACCAACGCTGTGTGCTAGCAGGAGACGGATAAAATATAGTCGCTCGCGAAGGGTCTCTCGTGTTCCTTTTATTTTCATGTGGTTACCCTCTTTTGTTTTTGTCTCCTCTGTCTTCTTTCTGTTCTAGAATTGTATACGCGTGATACACAACTGCCGAGTGAGTGATTTGCGACGACGAGATAGCGGTGTAGGGATGATCGGATAAAAAGATTTGGGGCCTCCAGTCCCGAATCAAACGGGAACGTCCCCAGAAGCGAGCGGGATTGTCCAGGCAGCGACTGCAGAGTCGGCCCATCCGCTACCAGGTCGTTGTTAGTACTTTTTTGAGCCTGGATAAATCGCCGAAAAAAAGGCGCGTCATTGAACAGAGCGATGATCCTCGCTTCATTCGTTTCATCTGGGCATGTTTATTCTGCTTTGTTTCCCTTGCGGCTGTGAGCAGTATACTAGTTATTGAACAAAGATATATATGGGAGGAGCAGCTACGAAAACGACCACATGAAATCGTACATGATCAAGAAACGGTATACAAAACGTAAAGGTATAGACGGAGAATCAGCGTGCGTGCGTATATATAAAAGCTGTGTGTGTATTCAGAACCAAGATTTAGACAAGGTCCCTAGAACCATCCATACGAGAAAGAACCAGAAGATAAAAGGAAGAAACAGTGGCCCCTCAAAGCGCCGCGAAAGCACCGAGACCCAACACCAGTCCAAGTCCGACGGCGGGCACATGGAGAGCATTCGCGCCGCCAGCGGAGGGCGAGGCCGACGCGGAGGTGGAGGACGTGGCGGAGGACGCGACAGATCTTGCGGACGACAGCGCGGATGACGCCCCGGCCGAGATGGAGGACACGGCCGAGGAGAGCGCGGCTGATGCGGAGGAACGTGCGGAGGAGGCGGAGGCGGCCGCGGAGGAGGCGGAAGCAGACGCGGAGGACAAGGGCGCCGTTGCCGTTGCGGTTCCAGATCTGCAGCGCGGGTGAGTAAGAGTTGAGGGGGATATCGAGTCAATCGCGATTCGCGGACGCACCGGGTACCAGACGCGGCGCTCGTGGAGCCACTAGCGGCGGGGGCAGAGGACGCCGCGGTCGCGACGGAGAACGAGGGGCTGCTTGCGAGGACGTCACTGGTGTTGGAAGAGCTTAGGAAGCTTAGCGTGTATGACCTGTGTCTAGGTTAATGGACTGATCAAGTGTACGAGAGTCGGTGACGTCGAATCGGGGGTAGAGCGGTAAGATGCGCAGGAATAGCAATGGACGCGAAATAAGCGGAATAAAGCATGGCAGGCGCCAAAATGGTGGTGGAACGATGTCACGGATAGGCAGATGTAAGATGGTTGGAATAGAAGAAGAGTGGAGTTGGAGGGGAGATGGTGCGTGGAGATGATGGATGGGTAGGAGGCAGGGGAGAACACGCGCACGTACCCAGCGACGACCTGAGGGAAAATAAATGTCGCCTGGTTAGCTTGTGGATTAACGTTGCTTGCAATCGCAAGGCCTCCAGCCTGTCGCACTAGTCAATCAAAAACGGGCCCCGAGACAAAGGAGGGACACACAAATGTCTGATTCGAATCCGCGCTGAACAGCGCCAGAGTTACCGGGGTCCTGCGGGCGCCGTGAGGATTGAATGCAAGCAGGCTGAGATAGAGGCGCATACGTATCGGAAGAGTCGGAAGACCATGTTACTGTGACGTTCGCGTCGGCGGCGGGCGACGATGGCGCCTGTACGTTCGATAGCGCCGCGGTGGCTGCTACGAATGCGAGAGTGTAGACACTGCCAATAGAAGGTTGGTCCACGAAATAGAGGAAAGAACTGAAGCGCACCAGATACTGAGGCAAGGAGACATCGCGACTGTGGTGGTGGTCGAAAGAAAGAAGGGAGCCAGGAAAACAACGTGTGTTCGGTTGCAGATGACGTGAGGTCATGCAAGTGGAGCGTGAGTATAGAGCGGGCTAGAACTTGCAACGAGGATTTAATGAAATACACACGCATACATGTTACGCTTCGTGTAAGAAGAAAGGTTTGCGGGTAGGGTTTCGAGAGCCTGTTCGTGCGATTCACCCTTTCCGAGAATTCAATGTAGTCATGGAGCCCTTAGATATGAAATTTGCTTGGTCCGTGCAAGGCAAGGCAGCAGTTTCAGAACTGCTGGTCGTCCTCCTTAAAAATATTAACGAAACATGAGGTTGGGTCCTCGAAGATCGGAAGAGCGGGTGGGTCCCGGCACTTCGTGGTGATTGTCATGAGGCTCCGGTATTGAAGGCCTCCGAAGCTGAGCCCAGAAGTGCAGATGGAAGCGAGAAGCACGAGGTAGCACAGCCACCTGCTGGTGCCGAGCTGCCGCAGCACAGCCCCACATGCTCCGTGCCGCTCGCTCTCACACGACTTCTGGTGCACCACACTTTCAACGACTATTTTACATCCGTAAGAAGTTGGTCCGTCTTCGGTTATTCGTTTCCGTACTCACCACCCCGTGTCCCTGGAGGCGCGCAACGACACCATGGTCCATCTCGCACAACCACGCCCGCCGCCAACGCCGCCGCATGCTACGCGTCCTCCCGCACATTCCCATCACCGCAGGCTTGCATGCAAATCCGCGGGTGGCGCGTAGTGGGCCTAATGGTCTTCGCGCACTTTGCGCATGCGCCCGCTCTACCCGCATCGCGCCACCAAGCCCGTCACGCGTCGTTGTGGTCGGACCTACGGGTGCCTCCAGGTGCCTCCAAACTATCAATTATCGGGTACTGATAGACGTATTTACTCGCTCCCCCCGGCAATCTGCTAAGACCGTCTTCCTGATAGTCTAGACTTGATCTAGATGCTCAAGACACTCTTATCCACCACCATCGAATTATTGATGCCCTGATTACGGGGCTCCTGGAATACCGGGGGTGGTTGGGTTCACAATGCTGCTATACAGCATCCAATATTCAAGGAGACCTGCCGTGAATCCTCCTGTAATGGCCGATTTCGTGCGCAGGGACCGGGTTGCAGAGATGTCGTGCGGGACGTCCCGGATGGCGTCGAGCGAGGAAAAAAGTTCCCAAGAGGTCGGAGTCGGACTTGACTTGATTTGACTTGTCGTACCTGGTTACAGACAGCCCGGACGTCTTGGCATTAGTCATGATCGCGCGTCACTTCCGCCTGCTCTCCGCCACGCATACACCACGCATTGATATTTTATTTGTCAGCCCCATCGAACAAGACAATCTGCTCTGTTGTCCAGCTGCATCGAGGGCATCTAACCATCACGTTGATGTTGCATTGATCCTGTCTTTAACTTCCTGGTGGCGGCCCCGAGTTCATCGAAATCAACTTTACTACCAAATGGATTCCGCCTGTGAACGGCGCCCTTGAGGGCTTGACCTACGTGTGTTTAAATCCTTGTTGAACAAGTGTACGAATGAGATGGCATCTGCTTTACATCCACCCGATCAAATTTTCTCAAAACAACTTTATTAAGGCGCCCACAGACGCATTGTTCACCGTGCTGCCTCATCCGTGTCATTGGAGCTCCCCACGCGCAGAGCTATTGCTGTACAATGCACGCGAGAGATGTGAGGTACATAGTCCTGGACTAGACCGGAGGTGCGAGTCTTTAAGAAGCTACGAATTCATTTCTCGGGTTTACTTGGATTCAATCCCTGGTCAATGCTGGCTATACTTTTCACAGAAACTGATATCATGCCCAATCTGGTATGGTCGCACAATTCTAGGCTCTCCCGGTGGAGAGACTACGCTGTGACAACTGAGGATGGCGGTACATCGAGCAGGAGTTGAGGCTGCTATTTCTGTAAAACAGCAGTCGAGGATGAGTGCCATACACTTTTTCAGTGCACGGGCCATTCAGCTCTCACCGGTCTTAGAGCCAATTTCCTTCGCGAGCCTTTCGAACTTAGCCCTGAGTTCTTGGTGTAGGTGGCGATGGCGTCGGCCTACGAGTTCCTGTTGAGCGTAGTATGCTGCCGAGATGTGACGAAACGTCTCGCGTGATTTGCATTCGACATGTTCACGGTTTTCGGGTTGCTAATTCTGTGCTTTCACTTTATTGTGAGAGAAGGCCAGTATGCGTAATTATGACTTGTCAGCTAACATAGGCGGCAAAACCCAGAGCATGTCAATGTGAAGTGCTGGGGAGACACTTGGCCGGTATGTGGCTGAGCACTTCACTGGGCATGTACCTGGGCATGAGGTGATGCTAGTGAAATCATGCTTACCTCATGGACCACCTTACAGATCGGTCACCGTGGTTCAAGTTTCACTTGTGCAAATCCCTATCTGTAGTCTTTATTTTTCCCCCTTGCAATCCATTTTTGCAGCTCACAGGGTAAATTCCTGGCAATTAAGAAGATGTTACAGCTAAGAGAACTTCAACACGACTTCGAAACAACTAAAAATAGATCAAACAAAGGACAAAGGGAAAAAGGAAGTCGTTGTTCTTTAATGAGAGTAAGTGCCAAGCCAGATGCCAAGCAGATGCCTGCCAAGTGCCTCCTCCACAGCACTTCATATTGAAATGCCCTGGGTTTTGCCCTTATGTAATATTATATTGCCTTTATGTCGAAGCTGCAAGACGGTCTACTATTCAGTCTGCTATATATGTAGTTTGCATAGCAATGGGTTTTGTGATAGGGGAGGGGACTTCCCTGTGGCTCCCTGTTGATTAAGACGGGATTTCTGTTGGCCATGCTGCCCGTAGGTCAATCCCTACAAGGGCCGGAGGTATGTAGTTTGGGTAGCGATGAGCTGATCACAACGGCGGCGGCATTAGGGCATCTGTAGCATTCATATAGGCGTCACATGTGTGTAGTACGGCTACCTGCTGTTTCAATTTGGGACCGCACAGGCGATCCTCCTCCTCCATTATGTCGCGATCCAATCGCGATCAATGGGTCCATAATCCCAGATTGTGGGTGGCTCCGTCCATCGTCCGGACGCAGTGGTTTCAAGTGCAGTATCCCGCCATAATCGAGCCTCGTACTACGCCTTCAGACCACCCGAGAAAGAAATATCAATGATCCTTCCGTATGCACCTACTTACACAGGGAACAAAGGCCAGGGCAGGTGCACGTTAACTGCCATGAAGGCAGTTGACAGGTAGTTACCAGGCAGGTGAAAACAATAGATATGAGGCTATTGTTTTCACCTGCCTGTGGTCTTTGGCACATGAGACAAAGGCCTCGGTAGGTGCATGTTAACTGCCGTAGTTACCACGAGAAAGAAATATCAAAGATCCTTCCACTCTCAAGTGCGTGCCTACTTTAAGACTGAGGCTAGTAGTACTTATTTTAGGACCGTGTTGTATCTGACATTTCATATCTGCCAAAGTCTAAGCGATTGAATGGTCGGCTCAACATCTTCTTGGATATATATCTGTTAATCAAAAGCCTTGTTCTTTCGCTGGGTATAAGTCCAAGCAGCTTTCCCTGTGCAGACATATTACGATGTTCCGTCCCTCTTTCTTGCTGGTGGCGATACTTGCGATCCTTGCAGGTGTTGCTCATGCCGAAACAGACTGGTCAATTCTCACTCCCGACTCGGACCTGAATACGACGATGGTGGTCTGCACCGTTCTTGCCATCGTCGTCACCATAGTCCAATTCCTTCACTGTCTCGCGGCCGTGTGGGGGAAAGAAGCTGGCCTCAGCCAACAGACGTTTGTCGTCCTCCTCCCGGGTTTTGTGTCTCTTCTGGCACTATACATCCTGCGCGCATACTTCCTTACTCATTACACCCACGACACTCATTTATCGCGCGCCATCTACGCCATGCTCTACTTCACGGAGCAGCTCTCCAACATCTTGATCGCCGCGTCTACCATGGTCCTTCTCTATTACACCGAGCGTGACTGGTATCAAAATTCCACCATTCTCCGAGTGCGGAAGGGTCTCGGATTGCTCTTCGTTGTCGCCTGGCTGGCGCTTGTCGTCGCCCAGACGATCATATACCGAAAGCCCTCTGACGTAGACCACACCGCTCTTTTAACCATAGCTTTATACCAAGATAGGCTCACCCATGCCATCATTGGTTTCTACAACCTCGTCACCCTCGATATCGCCATATCGTCGTTCGTACTGTGGCTCCATGCCAGCCCAGATCATGTACGTTTTCCTCCTCTCAAGTGCTTCGAAAGGAAACTGATCCTTGGTTTTGTTCAGCGTATCAAGCTTCTCTTGTTCATCACGCCCCTCCTCGCCCTCCGCTCCCTCGCCCTCCTCGTCGTTCACGTCCTGTCGCTCGTGACGATCCCAACGCACCTCGTCAGCACGATTCGGAACGTGATCTACATCTGCTGGCTCATGGTCGATCCGACGCTCTGCTACATCGCGCTGTACGCCCTGCTGCGCGCGTCGCAGGTCCCGCCGCCGATCCGGTTCCGTACAATTGTAAAAATTGTCCTGGTGTGCATTGACGTGGTGCTCGGGCTGTGTGGGACGACGGGAAAGAAGACCGAGATGGACTACGACCCGGAGGTCCCCGAGTATTTCGGGCCTCCAGAGTGAAAGGACGGTTGAAGTCGACATATGTACTTGCTTCGTTATCGCCACATTCATTTCATCTCTCAGGTTCTTACGAATGTATACATATTCTGTACCATTTTAAAGCACGAGGTCGTCTGTGAACTTTCTTGGCGACTCAGGTCCGGGGCGCATGAGTATGGACCTGATGCATGGATGTCGGAAGGCCTTGCTCTCAATTTTTTCCGGCGGGTTGATGTGGCGTGAACATCTCGTCGTCGCTTCATAAGGCTTGGATGTCGCTGTTTGGTTATGACCTGCCACAGTGGGTCGCATCGCCAGGAACTTGGAAGTAAACAGTCGAAATGAAGAGAAGCACAACATAGAGGTAGCTTTCAAGAATGAGAGTGGTGAGATTGGCTGGGAGGATGGTAATGTCCGGCATCGTGTCAGATGAGAGATGCCCCATTCTCAATCTTATATACACGAGTATATGATGATCTCTTCTTAAATGAGGAGATGATCAGTGGAGCGATTATTTTAAGCTTCCTCAATTTGAATTCCGGCGGTACCCCCAAAACTTCACCTGCCCTGTCAAATTAAGCCAAGTTCCTGTAACCATAACCCTCAGTTAAATTGAGGTGCATCTCTCCTTGACGTACACAAGGGCTAGACGTGCAGGAACTCCATGCTTTTATCCTACCAGTTCATATTGTACTTTATATAGATATTCTGGCAACGAACAGCTCGTGAAGTAGGAAGCAATTCGTGAGACCAATTTAACTAATTAGATTAAGTATTTAGGAATGTTCTGTATTATCGTAGTGGCAGAAAGGTGTAAGTGGATTAAATACTTTTTCACAAATGCTCTGCCCCAGAATTATTGCATAGTCATATCTGACGGGTTCTAAAACGCTGATGCAGACATACCGATACACATTAACATTAACTGCCTTCAGAACCCCCTCTCCCGTTTTTTTCCTGGTCGTATCCTTGGGTTGGGTTGTCTTCATTCGCCTCAGGGTCCTTCGAGGCGGTTGAGGACACGTAACCCAGCATCATCGTCTCCATCCCGCGGGTGCCGGTGGGCGGGATGTTGAAGTTCGTGACGGGGATGATGTTTACACCATTGGAGAGTATGTTGCGCAGCTCCTCGCGGCCGACGAAATGGTGCATCATCGTCTGTGAGGAAGGGATGGAGATATCAGAGCGAAGTTGTATGTAGACGCGGGTGGATCGCTTCACGTGTGTATAAATCCGGCCAATGGGGAAGGCGAACATCGCGAGCAAGTACGTCCCCGGCGAGAAGTGGAACGATAGCAGGGTCCCGAGAGCGAAAATGCCTGTGAAACGCGCGCGCTATGCTCAGTCTGTTGTCATGTATAGTGAGTGTACCACACACCCGTGAAGAACCCAGACTGAATCGCGGTTCGAATCAGGCGGTTCAGGACCTTGTCCATTGGCGTGAAGCTCGTCTTCGAGCTGGAAAACATTATGGAAAGTATGACTTCATCCAGAGAGTCAGATTCCGCTTGCAGCTCAGGAAGGCAACTGACTGGCAATTAAGACATCAACGGCACACTGGAGCGCAAGGTTGACCTCGATAACGGACTGCAGCACGGTAAGTTTTGCAAGTCTGATGCGGAGAAGATCACATCAGTACTCGGGGACATTTCGATGCAGGAGTACACACTCAGAAGAAATCACAGTCGCCGACTGTATGGCGGCGGCGAAACCTGTTCCACATGCCGCTAGCGCTGCTGCTAGAATGAAGCCAACCAGAATTTTGCTCTTGGTGAATATGTATATACGCCACGACTGGAACATCTGGTTGACCAGCGCGAGGACGACGGTGGCTGCGAAACTCGATGAGAATTACCCTATGGATTCTAGTTGATCTTACTGAGTACGGTGAAGGGGTATGGCCAGGGAAAGACTGGGTATTCGCAGCTCGTTATGTTGTGCATTGAGCAGTAATAGAAACCACTCACTCGCGATGACTTGAGGATTCGCAAAATTCCTGCATGGTCCTGAGTTTGTGCCCAAGCGCAACAAGACGGTGCTCACGTTACACAGTAGAACCTGTGGTGGGTGAGGGGGTGAGAATCCCGATGGACTGTCGAGATACGGACCACGACAAATAAACAACCGCTGTTGCCTGCGTGGCGTTTACAACGAAAAGAAAGACAACCAATGCTCTGCGGAGAATGAGCTCTAAGATAGCCATGAGTAACGGGTTACAAAACATACCTAGTCCACCAAGGATCCGTGTACTCTGCGCGAATGCTGTCGGCCTAGAACTTTAGAACTCCTGAACGAATGACGCACTGGCATTCCAATAAGTGAAAAATTGAGAGGTGATGATTCCCGCCAGGTAAGTGTTGACTGAAGAAGTTCATCGGTCAGAAGGGATCGACCAATTGAGATCGAGATACCCACTCATTACTCCAAGCAGAGTATATCCTGGCAAGAGCGAAATCAACGGCGATGCTGATGGGGTGGTGTACAACGTACCAATAGTGTTATCAAAATCCCCCATATATACCTGTCATATACACAAACAGCACGAAATGCTACAGGGGGGGTCGAGGGTTGAGCAGGAATGGGTGGATGCGGAACCGAGTGAAGTTCTTTACTTAAAGATTGCCGGAGACAAAATAACGTACACCATTGAGTCGACGGAGACAATCGTGAGATGGAATTATTTATAACTTCGATTTTTTGGCGCCTACGCGGCGGGGGAAAAGTGCCGGAAGAAATCCAGCAAGTGTTAATACCGCGAAACGCGCGGCAGCTCCATTCAGAAGGATGCTGATGCGAGGCAGAGGCTCCCATGGGAAAGATGAAATCAATCTTCAGCGGCGTGGACTGGAAATAATGACATTGGTCATTGAGGGCGTTCGGAGACCTCGGGCAAGCCTGAGAGGAGAGGCGAGCGCTGGACATAGGAGTATAAGCACCTCTATCAAGTCTTCGGTCCTTCAAATTGATTCTGCCACCCCTGGGTAATTCCGTTAGTGGCTGTTAATAGTTAGCGTAAACATGTCGGTTGAAGTAAGTCGCCGTTCCGTGCGCGTAAAAGTACGACATGTAATTTAGCTTGCTTTGTGCACTGGGATAATTCTGGAAACCGGCGTTCGTTATTCGGACAGTGCCGTGTAACGCTGCTTACCTACCGACCTGCGTACTGGTCTCAACCAGCTCTCTTAAGTAAGCGATCCTTCAAGTTCATCAGACACTGTCAAACTGGAGACGACCCCACCACAGATTCTGATCCCGGAACCTACAACCTGACCCTGGAACCCACAGGAACCGGAGACGTTTCCACCCGCCGCGGCGAACATGTTTACGTTACGTACCCTATCTGGCCAGGCTCGCTATTAGCGGTTTATATATAAACTTTTTACTCCGTCTCGTTTCCCAGCTCTTTGGCATCTGAAGTCAACCACGTTACTCTTCAGGGTCCTAGTTTCTGGTCGCCGTCTCCGCCCAGCTCATAACGTCAGGTCTGCCAACCGCCGCTCTGGCCCCAACGCCCAAATCCACGCCGCCTCTTCATTCAAGGCCTGTGCGGCAATTAGATTCGACCTCAGTTCTCTAATTGTGGAGTCGTCTGGGCCAGAATAAAATGCCACCGCTACCGGGCCTTGGGGGCTCTTCAATTCTTGGGACAGAGCGACTTTCATTGTACTGCCTCGCATCTCCAAATCGCCATGGTGAGCATCTTCTTGGTGGCTCGGACTATGCCGTTCAAGCAGGGCCCACAGTGGTAGGGGTGAGGTGGAACAGGTAAGCTTCAGGGACAGTGCACTTGAATCTGAAGTCGCCGTTCCCTACAGCATCCGTGATGGTGTCTTGATGTCGTCACATATGGCGAAGATGTCGTACAACCATGCGACGGAAACAATCATAGTACAGCTCGGAGTGCACAGGGGCGACGGGATGACTGCTGTTGACCATTACGGGGTGTCTGTCACCGGAGGTCGAGCCAGGTATGCCCGGCTATCACGTTCATTCTTGTCTCTGATGGAAATCAGCGACATTGGGACTAGTCTGCCTTCTCGGAGGGATTCGTTTCGTCTCATCAGTCCACGGATGGTTGGCATGCGCAGATAAATTTAAATCAAGGGCTAGTTATTGAGGTGCACTACCCATCAAAATTGATTCTTTTAACACACAAAATGTATGCATCTATCTACCCCAAATATCATTGGGACAGTGTTGCCATGGTCGGGGTCCGAACGTTCTGAACCGCCGGGGAATCTAAACGGGAACCAAGGTCCGCTGAGCACTGAACCGAATCCCGGGTCCATTTTTATGTTGGGAGGTTGCTGAACCTAATTGAACCTTAACTGGACTTGTGGGCTTTTCGCAATCATACGAGTAAACAAATCATTAATTGCACCAGGTGATTGATACTGTAGAGACTATGGGTATTTTCGTGCCGATGTGCACTCTGGCTATTTCCAGCCACGACTCGATCGGTGTGTCGGAAAACCCTGAGTTGACGGCGATGGCGACACCTTCCGCCCACCAAGACAATTTTCACGAAGTTTTCACATTCTTGAAGAAATTCCGGATACACCCAGTGTCAAAATTCTTCCGTAAAACGTTGCGATCATGAATTCAAGTTTTTCACCTGCTTGCGCGTAGTTTCAACACGCAACGCCTGGTCTGTGTGCGCACTGTGGCGATGATGATGCTCGATAAACGCAAACGCGTGCGGGGGAGAGCTCGCCAGGCACCGCAACGACGCTCCACAACGATGAGATTGCGTTCTGGGACAGTAAGGGACCTTTTTTCACGTTTGCGTCAGTTGTGGGGCAAACGAGAATACTTGGATGTGCGTACCTCCCCAGGTCCAATTCACAGACCCTGGCGATGAGCAGATCGTGAATCTCGGCCTTGGCACCCAGATCGTCCAGATCCGTAGTTGGGACATCCGTAATTGAAAGGAGAACGGGTATGGTGTGCTCGCAACAGTCGGCCTCAAGGGGGATCCGGGAATGCCTGATCGCACACCGACCTCCTTGACAAGGAGAATATCACATGAACCAGCAACTTTTGGCTCGCGAAATCGTCAACTTCTGCTTTCCGGCCCAGGTCCTAGCTCTATATCTCTGAATTTTTACGTAGACGCCCATTTTTTATATACCATGCATGTCCCTGTGAAGCTGAAATATTATTTTTCTTCGACGTTGGCCTCAGATTGAATTTGGGTTCGGATGTTAATGCGGGCTGAGTTTAGCCTAGATTGTCCGGCTTGCCGGACCGGAGATAGGCTTATTCCGAACCTAGATTGAATTACTTATTATATTTTTAGCTGTTTTGTCAACTCCCCCGATCGCCGACCCCGATTAGACCTGGACGCAACTACGATTACGCGGCAGACGTCGCTAAACTCTCCGTCCTTTTTTTTTTCATTGGCCACCGAGTTACCGGTTGATCGCCAGGTGGTGGTCGTCCCTCTGTCAACTTTTGGGGTCGATGTCGGGAACTTTAATCCCACCTGCCTCTTGATTTGTAACAGGCTTGTCCAAGTCTCGCTCCACAAAAAGAAGTACGATTATAATGAAACAAGAACAAAAAAAGCTACGCCGCAAGTACCGTATGACTCGGGCCCGAATCGAACGGGTGACTTCTGCTAAATGGCTTTAGTCTAACTCTCGGATCTCCTATAAACCTTGCAGACGCGGACCATCCGCCACCGAGTCGGTACTGACGGGGTTACACACCGTATAAGGATATATCTCGACCTAGGTCGACATGTAAACTGAAAGTGTGCCAATAAGTGTGCAAATCTGAACTAGTAGAAATTTGTTCTTTCATTTGGTGCGGAAACTGAAACGGAAAGAGCTGCAATCAGTAGCTCTTTCAAAAGGCAGATATTTATTCATTGTCAGTGAGTTATGAAAGCCGCACCGAAAGAAGTTCATTTAGTGGTGCTTTCAGGCATTCCTGAAAGAAGGACTTTCAGGGTAACAATAAAAAATCTCTTTGTTAGAACAAAAGAAATTTTGGATGGTTAGACTGAAAGTTCTTCTTTCAGTATGGTTAGGAAGTGCAACTGAAAGAACTCCTTGCAGTGAGGCTTTCATATCTTACTGACAATAACTCAAGCTTCAAGTTTTGAAAGAGCCGCTGATTGCAGTTCTTTCCGTTCCAATTTAGGTACAACATATTTTTGTGGTTTCAAAAAAAATTGGTTTGTGTACTGATTGTTATAAATTCAGCTTAACTTTCGACCTAGGTCGAGATTTTTCTTTCTTGGGTGTGTTAGTTTGGGACTGATGCTAGGGCGCGAGTAATCCTGGGAACATGGCGTTCAGAGGCTGGAAAATGGCGTGTATAATCCTATCACCACACTGTACACCAATTGTGAGCTGTTGGACTATCAAATCTAATTTTTGGATCCCTGAACTCCAGTTGATTACAGTCAAGTCCTTAGTATACATCACGGCGCATCGAAAGTTGACTCGACGTTGCCTGAGGCATTTTTTTGCACCACGTCCTGTGCAGCAGCCCATTATCCGACATAACGTGCATACCAACTAGGGGGAAGCATCTTAGAAACCTGACTCGCTGGACGTCGGTCCGGTCGCGCTGACGTTCTAGAGGCAGTACTCGCTGTTTTATGTTGGAAGGTTCACAGCGAAAATCGACGCGCTGCTTGTCATCGGGATGCCAGTGGCGTCCGGGGCCTCTGCACGCGACCAACCGAGCCCGACGCGGAGGTGGATTAGCAAGTTTACGAGGCCGATGATCGCCGGCGTGAGGTCCAGCAAGATGAGCGCCAGCGTCGAGCCCGTCAAAAAAGTGGTGGCGAAGAATAATGTCCAGGTGCTGGGAGGCATGTTAGGTGAATGAACCAGGAAAATAGCGGTGCGTGGAGGACATACGTCCATATTGCGGAGCTTTCTATGAGGATAACGCAGACGGGCTGCGTGAGATGAGATTAGCTGAAGCAAAGTGTTGCGCAGGGTGATGCGCGCACCATCAGGAGGCTGCCCCCAACTTCTACCGTCGCTCGGCTGGTTCTCCAGATCCGCCACGCAATGAAGGCTGAATTTTAAATTAAGTTGGGCGTCTGCAAGGAAGACGATGAGACACGCACTTGTGCAGTATATAGTAATGCTACGGCAATTTAGATTGGACCGTTCAATGAGCGAGGGACGCACAGTATAGTAAGGACCCAGTTTGCCGTAAGCCAAAAACCGGCAGCCGCCAACAATCTGTGATTAATTGGAGTAGATTGTGTAAAGTATGCAACTGTGATGCCGCCCGCTATGAAGACAATGAGAGAGCAGTTCTGTGGAAACGAATGATGCTTTCACTCAATGCTCCTAGCCACGAGAGAACAGGAGCGATTACGACGCGGGAATCCCCATTCCATACGAGCCACAGCCGGTGAATCTATTTGTTCGTCAAGGAACTGACGAGGACAACCGGATCAGCGCTCACGATACCAGCGTCTCCAATCAATACAGTCGCTATTACCAGGGTGCTGTTTATGACCGACGTGGGCTGCGATCTATCCAGGTAGAATTGGAAGGGGTCTCCAGCAGATCCGAGGAAAGCGAGAAAGAAACGTTTGACGGTGATGACCCAATGCTATTTCGTATCAGATAAGTTCTTTCTGACCTCTCGCGCCAGTAGTTACACACGTACGGCAGTACAGGTCGCGAAAATTGCGATGTTGGAGATGACGATAGGATTCCACCACAGCCCCCCGCGCGAGGCAAATTCTTGTGGTCTCGCATAACGGGTAATGCGCAGGTACAAGTTTGTCGAGAAAAGAACCAAGAGCAAGCCGTATAGCAGGCTCTCAAGCACCACCGTGGTCATGTTAAGGGCCACGAGGGAGATCATGGATGATGGGAGAGCGGGGAGAGCACCCACGTTATTACATTTGCTCGCGTATTTTTTAATCCTGTGTTACTAAACTAGACGGGGATCAACTGTCACATTCTTACACTCCGCTAATTCTCGGCCCGAGGAACCGTTCGATTGGTCTAATTAGATTTCCCCGAAAGGAAATCAAGTGATTCTGCCAACTCACCACGCCGACTTGACGCCGACCCTGAACATGCTCGCTTTCCTTTCCTTGGCTTCCGCTTGAAACGTCTTCTTAACCATCTATAATTATTGTATGAATATGTCTCTGTACTGTTGCTAATTTTGCTTTCCTTTTTCATCCTTGGCCGACTGAGAGACTTGGGGATGATCGCATTGGTTGGGACTCTGAGCTGGATATTAGAGGCCTGGGTCCATAATTCGTGATAACATAGTTCTCTAGCACTTGGCTGACTCCACCTCCCCACAGCAATCGGTTACTTGAAGGATTATGTGCGTTCAATGGTACCGGGTCGGAGTTTGAAATCTGATCTCCCGGACAATAAGTACATGACGATGTCATAATATTTTGGTAGACATCCGATTGAACTACTTGCTCTCGTCGTCCGTTAGGATTTTTTTGTGGAAATTTTCAGTGAGTTGTGAAGACGTTGATCGCGAAGAGGTTCAACCAAGGCTCAACTGATGTTTTTCACGCTGTTGTGTTTTCCGTGCCTTGAGGCTCTATTTTTCAAACAGAACACGTAGTTTAACGAATTATTGTGTTAATGAATCCTTCGCCGGGCCAGTCCCTGCTCTTCAAGTGCTACAAAATGCGGAGTCCTATGTTGGGGGCATGCGGCATCAACGGCAGAGTGGAATGCCGCCGGCAGTACCGGAGATCACCGAGATTCATGGGATCTAATTAGACCAATCGAACTATGACTCTTCTCGGCCCTGAATTGCAGTTGATTACAGTCAAGTCCTTAGTATGCATCACGACGCATCGAAAGTTGACTCGACGTTGCCTGCATTTTTGCACCACGTCCTCCGCAGTAGCTCCGACGTAACGTGCATACCAACCAGCCAAAAGCATCTCAGAAACCCGACGTGCTGAATGTAAAAGTTCGTAAACTCGACCTCACGGAACGTGCTAACTTCGAACAATGTGTATTGTCAAAGCATTGTGCACGTAGTGTAAGGCAAAGGTAGAACTAAATGTTGAGGTAACAAGCTAGACGACGCGTCTCTACACGGACTTACTTCTATTCGTAGTTAACGGACAATTAATCATTTACCGTACCATAGAAAATCTCCTAGCTTACGTGTACATCTCAGTTGGCTTGCATACGCCGATCTTCTATTATTATCTAGCTCCTCCGTCTTACGCCTCCTAGACTAAAGAATAGTAAACAACGTGTACAGTATTTATACTCGAAGGTCGTCCTGCGAACCTAAGAACGAAAATTATAATAAAATATGCAAGGGGGCGAGGTAGGTGAAAACGCAACCCTAACACTGAACGTCGGTCCAGTCTCGCTGACGCTCTAGAGGCAGTACTCGCTGTTTTCTGTTGGAAGGCTCACAGCGAAAATCGACGCACTGCTTGTCATCGGGGCGCCACTGGCGTCCGGGGCCTCTGCAGGCGACCAGCCGAGCCCGACGCGGAGGTGGATTAGCAGGTTTACGAGGCCAACGATCGCCGGCGCGAGGTCCCGCGCGATGATCACCAGCGTCGAGCCCATCAAAAAAGTGGTGGCGAAGAATAATGACCAGGTGCTGGGAGGCATATTAGGTGAGTGAACCAGTAAAATCGCGGCGCGTGGAGGACGTACGTCCATATGGCGGCGCTTTCTATGAGGATAACACAGACGGGCTGCGTGAGATCAGATTAGCTGAAGCAAAGTGTTGGGCAAGATGATGCGCGTACCATCAGGAGGCTGCCCCCAACTTCTACCGTCGTTCTGCTGGTTCTCCAGATCCGCCACGCAATGAAGGCTGACTTTTAAGTTAGTTGGGCGTCTGCAAGGAAGACGATGAGACACGCACTTGTGCAGTATATAGTAATGCTACCGTGAAGGCAATTTAGATTGAACCGTTCAATGAACGAGGGACGCACAGTGTAGTAAGGGCCCAGTTTACCGTAAGCCAAGCACCGGCAGCCGTCGAAAACCTGTTACTGGTTGGAGTAGATTGTGTAAAGAAGTATGCAATTGCGATGTCGCCCACTATGAAGACAATGAGAGAGCAGTTTTTGGACACGAATAATGCTTCACTCAATGCTCCTAGCCACGAGAGAACAGGAGCGAATACGACGCGGAAATCCCCATTCCATACGAGCCACAGCCGGTGAATCTATTTGTTCGTCAAGGAACTGACGAGGACAACCGGATCAGCACTCACGATACCAGCGTCCCCAATCAATCCCGTCACTAATACCAGGATGTTATTCATGACCGACGTGGGCTGTGATTGGTCCACGTAGAATTGGAAAGGGTCTCCAGCAGATCCAAGGAAAGCGAGAAAGAAACGTTTGACGGTGATGACCCAATGCTATTGCGTATCAGATAAGTTCCTTCTGACCTCTCGCGCCAGTGGTTACACACGTACGGCAGTACAGGTCGCGAAAATTGCGATGTTGGAGATGACGATAGGATTCCACCAAAGCCCCCCGCGCGAGGCAAATTCTTGTGGTCTCGCATAACGGGTAATGCGCAGGTACAGGTTTGTTGAGAAAAGAACCAAGAGCAAGCCGTATAGCAGGCTCTCCAGCACCATCGTGGCCATGCTAACGGCCACCAGGGAGATCATGGGGGGGCAGAGAGAGCACTCACGTTATTACATTTGCTCGCATATTTTTTGTTTTTAATTCCCGTTGAATCCCGGCGGCCGGGGTGTTACTAAACTGAACGGGGATCAACTGTCACATTCTTCCTCTCCCCTAATTCCCGGCCCTCAACAACGACATTGTGGCGCATGTCAACCTGATACGATACTATCCGTCAAATCCGAGTGGGCAGAGATGTGAAATTCCGGCGATCTCCGGTCAAGAAGCCGATCACACACAGATCTCTTTGACAAGACCCCCAAATGGGGAATGTCACGTGAACCCGCAACACTCGCTGAATCGTCAACTTTTACTTTCCGGTCCAGGTTCTAGCTCCATGCCTCTGAAATTTTGCCTACACTCCCGTTCTCATAGACCGCATGTCCCTGTGTGGTTCAAATGTTATCTTTCCTCGATGTTGGCCTCACATCGAATTAATTATCTTTTTAGCTGTTTTGTCAACTTCCCCGATCGCCGACCCCGATTAGGCCTGAGCACAACTCTATGATTACGCGGCAGACGTCGCTGAACTCTCAATCCTTTATTTCCATTGGCCACCGAGTTACCGCTTTGTGGAGATTTATCTCCGTGGAGGTACGAGCAGCTACGCGCTCATCAACATCATGGTCCGTGCGCATAGTAGTACTATATATACATAGCATCAGTAGTGTACTCGCTTGCGCGTTTGTACCCGTACTACTACCTCCAGTCCGTAACCGTCCCTCGGGGTCTTCCCGTTGTATTGCGCCGTTCCCCTGTCAGTTTCCTCTACACGCTTGATCGCCGGGTGGTGGTCGTCCCTCTGTCAACTTTGGGAGGTTGATGTCGGGAACGTTAATCACACCTGCCTCTTGATTGGCCTGTACCATTTCAGTAGTCAAATTCATCCTCGGTTCAATCGAAAGCATTGTCTACATTTTGGCATTCTGCACGGGATGGTCAGTAAAATACATGATCCAGTGGCGTGGTAGGAACATGCCCGTGCTATATATAATATGCCACTCGATGGCATCCGCTGGGCCGCCGCAACGTCTGAAGCGAGAATGATCGCTTTTGAAGCATTTGCACTAGGCTTGTCCAAGTCTCGCTCCACACAAAAAGAAGTACAATTATAATCAAACAAGAACAAAAAAAGCTAGCAGCAAGTACCGTATGAATCGGGCTCGAATCGAACGGGTGACTTCCCACCGAGTCGGTAGTGACCTTGGATGTCGGAGTCGAAATATGTAGAGTATTCTGCCTCGGTCTCTAGACACCAGAGACAAGGCTATATTCTCTCTCGTTCCGTTCACTGATTGATGCTCACAATCAAATTTTTTCAATTTAGGTAGACAATCTGATAACGATTAGCTCGCGAGTAGGATAGTTGGGGACTGGTGCTAAGGCGCGAGAAGCTCTTGCGCGCTGGCATAATTCTGAGAACACGCTATTTTGAGGCTGGAACATGGCGTGCATAATTCTATCACCACACTATCACTGTACACCAATTGTGAGCTATTGGACTATCGAATCCAATTTCGAGATCCCTGAACTGCAGTTGATTACAGTCAAGTCCTTAATATACATCACGATGCATCGAAAGTTGACTCGACGTTGCCCGAGGCATTTTTGCACCACGTCCTGCGCAGCAGCCCGCTATCCGACGTAACGTGCATACCAACCAGCCGGAAGCATCTTAGAAACCCGACTTACCGGACGTCGGTCCGGTCTCGCTGATGCTCTAGAGGCAGTACTCGCTGTTTTCTGTTGGCCCACAGCGAAAATCGATGCACTGCTTGTCATCGGAGCGCCACTGGCGTCCGGGGCCTCTGCAGGCGACCAGCCGAGCCCGACGCGGAGGTGGATTAGCAGGTTTACGAGGCCGATAATCGCCGGCGTGAGGTCCCCCACGATGAGCAGCAGCGTCGAGCGCGTCAAAAGAACGGTGGCGAAGAATAATGACCAGGTGCTGGGAAGCATGTTAGGTGAGTGAACCAGCAAAATCGGGGCGCACGTGGAGGACGTACGTCCATATGGCGGCGCTTTCTATGAGGATAACGCAGACGGGCTGCGTGAGATTCGATTAGCTGAAGCAAGGCGCTGCGAAGGGTGATGCGCGTACCATCAGGAGGCTGCCCCCGACTTCTACCGTCGCTCGGCTGGTTCTCCAGATCCGCCACGCCATAAAGGCTGAATTCTTAAATTAAGTTGGGTGTCTGCAAGAAAAACGACTAGGCACGAACTTGTGCAGTATATAGTAATGCTACGGTGAAGGCAATTCAGATTGGACCGTTCAATGAGCGAGGGACGCACAGTATAGCAAAGACCCAGTTTGCCGTAAGCCAAGAGAACCTGTTATTGGTTGGAGTAGTTTGTGTAGAGAAGTATGTAACTGCGATGCCGCTTGCTATGAAGACAATGAGAGAGCAGTTCTGTGGACACAAATGGTGCTTCACTCAATGCTCCTAGCCACGAGAAAGCAGGAGCGAGTACGACGCGGAAATCCCGATTCCATACGAGCCACAACCGGTGAATCTATTTGGTCGTCAAGGAACTGACGAGGACAACCGGATCAGCGCTCACGATACCAGCGTCCCCGATTAATACCGTCACTATTATCAGGGTACTGTTTATGACCGACGTGGGCTGCGATTTGTCCACGTAGAATTCGAAGGGGTCTCCAGCAGATCCGAGGAAAGCGAGAAAGAAACGTTTGACGGTGATGACCCAATGCTATTTTGTATCAGATACGTTCGTTCTGACCTCTCGCGCCGGTAGTTACACACGTACGGCAGTACAGCTCGTGAAAATTGCGATGTTGGTGATGACGATAGGATTCCACCAAAGCCCGCCGCGCGAGGCAAATTCTTGTGGTCTCGCATAACGGGTAATGCGCAGGTATAGGTTTGTTGAGAAAAGAACCAAGAACAAGCCGTATAGCAGGCTCTCCAGCACCACCGCGGTCATGTTAAGGGCCACGAGGGAGATCATGGATGATGGGAGAGCGGGGAGAGCACCCACGTTATTACATTTGCTCGCGTATTTTTTGTTTTTAATTCCCGTTGAATCCCGTGTTACTAAACTAGACGGGGATCAACTGCCACATTCTTACATTCCGCTAATTCCCGGCCCTCAACAACGACATTGTGGCGCATGCCAACCTGATACGATACTATCCGTCAAATCTGAGTGGGCAGAGATGTGAAGGACTCAGGAACCCCATCAATTCCGGTGATCTCTGGTCCTGCCGTCAACTCTGCTTAAAATGGCGATTATATCAATCAATTCCAAGGCATGGTTTGGATAGACTCGGGCCCGAATTGAACGGGCTTCCGCTGAAAGGTCCCAGCGGGAGCATAATATAAACCGTAGACGCGGACCACCCACCACCCACCTGCTATTGATTTTAGATGTGCCCTGAAACGAGATCAGAAATATTCGCATCGACTAGGCACGCGCCTGGTCGGTATTCAGTTCCTGGCTTGGCAGTGCTAATATTGAATAATGTTAGGTTTTAACTTACAAGCGTAACTAGTGCAGGACGGATTCACAGAAATCTGGAACAATCGGTCCTGGAAGAAGAGCAAAAAAATGTAAAACACACCGTAACATTATGTCTCGAGCCCGAATTGAACGGGCGACTTCTGTTGAAAGATCAGTATGATGATCAGAATAACAACCCGCAGACGCGCCACCGAGGCGGTATTGACCTTTTTTCCATTTTGGGTGGACAATCTGATGACGACTAGCTCGCGAGTAGGATAGTTAGGGACTGGTGCTAAGGCGCGAGGAGCTCTTGCGCGCTGGCATAATTCTGGGAACACGGCGTTCAGAGGCTGGAACATGGCGTGTATAATTCTTTCACCACACTATCACTGTACACCAATTGTGAGCTATTAGACTGTCGAATTCAATTTCGATCTCTGAACTGCAGCTGATTACAGTCAAGTCCTTAGTATGCATCACGACGCATCGAAAGTTGACTCGACGCTGCCTGAGGCATTTTTGCACTACGTCCTGGGCAGCAGCCCGTTATCCGACGTAACGTGCATACCAGCTTAGAAACCTGACTCGCTGGACGTCGATCCGGTCTCGCTGATGCTCTAGACGCAGTACTCGCTGTTTTCTGTTTGAAGGCCCACAGCGAAAATTGACGCACTGCTTGTCATCGGGGCGCCAGTGGCGTCCGGGGCCTCTGCAGGCGACCAGCCGAGCCCGACGCGGAGGTGTATTAGCAGGTTTACGAGGCCGATGATCGCCGGCGTGAGGTCCGCAACGGTGATCACCAGCGTCGAGCCCGTCAAAAATGTGGTGGCCAAAAATAATGACCAGGTGCTGGGAGGCATGTTAGGTGAGTGAACTAGCAAAATCGCGGCGCGCGTGGAGAACGTACGTCCATATGGCGGCGCTTTCTATGAGGATAACGCAGACGGGCTGCGTGAGATTAGATTAGCTGAAGCAAGGCGTTGCGCAGGGTGATGCGCGTACCATCAGGAGGCTGCCCCCAACTTCTACCGTCGCTCGGCTGGTTCTCCAGATCCGCCACGCAATGAAGGCTGAATTTTAAGTTAAGTTGGGTGTCTGCAAGGAAGACGATGAGGCACGCACTTGTGCAGTATATAGTAATGCTACGGTGAAGGCAATTTAGATTGGACCGCTCTATGAGAGAGGGACGCACAGTATAGTAAGGGTCCAGTTTGCCGTAAGCCAAGCACCGACAGCCCACGAGAACCTGTTACTGGTTGTTGGAGTAGGTTGTGTAAAGAAGTATGCAACTGCGATGCCGTCCGCTATGAAGACAATGAGAGAGCAGTTCTGTGGACACGAATGATGCTTCACTCAATGCTCCTAGCCACGAGAGAGCAGGAACGAATACAACGCGTAAATTCCGATTCCATACGAGCCAAAGCCGGTGAATCTATCGTGCGTCATGGCACTGACGAGGACCAGCGGATCAGCACTCACGATAACAGCGTCCCCAATCAATCCCGTCACTAATACCAGGATGTTGTTTATGACCGACGTGGGCTGTGATTGGTCCAGGTAGAATTGGAAGGGGTCTCCAGCAGATCCAAGGAAAGCGAGAAAGAAACGTTTGACGGTGATGACCCAATGCTATTTCGTATTAGATAATTTCCTTCTGACCTCTCGCACCAGTGGTTACACACGTACGGCAGTACAGGTCGCGAAAATTGCGATGTTGGAGATGACGATAGGATTCCACCAAAGCCCCCCGCGCGAGGCAAATTCTTGTGGTCTCGCATAACGGGTAATGCGCAGGTACAGGTTTGTCGAGAAAAGAACCAAGAGAAAACCGTACAGCAGGCTCTCCAGCACCACCGTGGTCATGATAACGGCCACAGGGGAGATCATGGATGATGGGAGAGCAGGGAGAGCGCCCACGTTATTACATTTCGTCGCGTATTTTTTGTTTTGTATCCCGGCGGCCGGGGTGTTACTAAACTAGACGGGGATCAACTGCCACATTCTTACACTCCGCTAATTCCCGGCCCTTAACAACGACATTGTGGCGCATTTCAACCTGATACGATACTGTCTGTCAAATCCGAGTCCGGAACTGAGGGCAGAGATGTGAAGGACTCAGGAATCCCATCAATTCCGGTGATCTCCGGTCCTGCCGTCAACACTGCTTAAAAAACGGCGATTATACAACGATTATATCTATCAATTCCACCGCACCTGAACGGGCAGTGGCTCCGACAGCTAATCACGAACAGCTCTGCTTTTTTCTCTTTTTTTTTTTGCCCTCTCGGTCTCGCGTCTCTCGCTTGCCGGTCACACTGCGCAGAGCAAGCGCAAAGTCACGGTCACGTCTTCTCGCTCTTTGATCAGCTACCACGACCTACAGGTGAGGTGGTCCAATCGTCGACTAGGGCAGCAGTGAATAGCGGAAGTCGCCTTCGAAATTCTTGGCCCTTGGACGGTACCTTGAAACTATGAGCACCATCCACCCCGATTTGCAGCTGTCAAGGCTTTCGCGTCTTCCGATATTTACGAATCGAGGGCGTCTTGCAGCGGAAACGGGAGGTAAAAGTGAGGAAATGGTCCTGCAATTGACTCGGGCCCGAATTGAACGGGCGCCTTCTGCTGAAAGGTCCTAGCGGGAGCATAATATAACCCGCAGACGCGGATCCATCACCGAGTCGCTATTGACCTTCGATGTGCCCTGAAATGAGATCAGAAATATTCGCATCGGCCGGGCACGCGCCTGGTCAGTATTCAGTACCTCTCCTAGCTTGGCAGTGTTGATATTGAATAATGTCAGGCTTCAACTTACAAGCGTAACTAGTGCAGGACGGATTCACAGAAAATCTGGAACAATCGGTCTTGGAAGAAGAGCAAAAAAATGTAAAATATACCGTAACATTATGGCTCGACCCGAATCGAACGGGCTACTTCTGCTGAAAGAATAACCCGCAGCCGCGAACCATCCGCCACCGAGTCGGTATTGACCTTGGACGTACAATGCATAAGTGAGATCGCTCTCTCGGAATGACGTGTATCAAAGAAAACAATGGGATGAGCACCGAGCACCGAGCATTATAAAAGACAGCGAAATGAAAGGTTCACCTGTTGTTTGGAAGCCGCCAAAAGAATATCGGCCTGGCACAAAGCGAAAAAAATAATAATAATGAACGACTGTGCGAATGACTCAGGCCCGAATCAAACGGGCGACTTTCACGCATATGAAGATCGACGAGACGGATGCGAGATCCGTCGCCACAGGGTCGTTGCAGTAGACATCCCTTGCAGACCCTGATGCGAGTAATTGTAAGTACACAGTCATCTTTGATCAGGGAACACACTAACCTTATTGCAGACATCGTTAAACCAGACCTAGAACTATCTTCAAAATCATATGCATGCATTAGAGAGTAGGAAAGGAAACTGACGAGGTCGTCCAAATTGGTTATGTTGGACGCCTGAGACGCACCACGAATATCGGCATTAACAGCTTTGCCATTGGCAACCGCAAGAATGGGTGCCTTCGGCGGAGCTGGCCAAAGCTTGCAAGTAAAGCGGATGTGAGGCCCTTCGCCACCGAGTGTCGTTGCAGTGGCCTTTCGCTAGAATGTGAAGACCATCAGTAAGTACTCGCGAACATATAATCACCCAAGTCAATGCAGACGCAAAACTCGCCCTGATATTTCAATCCGCGCACGACGAAAAAAACCAACGCGCCGCAGGACGATCTGAAAGGAACATGTACCGTCGGAGAAGGATACCGACCGTATAGTTTACAGTGGATCGCAGTGAAGGCATCCGGGTACGTATGCCCAGTGGATTTCGGTGTCAACGCCGGGATCGTCTGTGCAATGACGGTTCTCAATGTTAGTGATGGACTCCATAAACGACGTAGGGACACGTACCGTTAATTTCGAGGTAGCATCATCAGCAATCGATGGACACGTATTTTGCGCGGAGGCATCTTGTCCTTGAGCACGATGTTGGCGGGCTCGGCGTCGATGTTCGTCGAGTTGCCATCCACAACTCTCGGAGTCACCACATATGTACATAAGCCTTCTCGTCGCACACCACCGCGAACAGGTCGAAGTCGCACAGGATACTGCAGGATGTCGTCCCCGCCACCCGTCGGGAGCTGGAACAAGAATGGCGCAGACGCATCGGGGAAGGCCTGGAGGTGTTTCAGGTTCAGGTCCATCTCTCCGTGCATTTGAATTCCAGCTGTGTGGGCCAGGGGCTAGTCTTGAGAATCGGTGGTGCAAGCGAGCGGAAAAGAGCAGCTGAGTGATCGCATCGTCACAACGTGCCACACAGCCACGGACTTCCGTCTTGCTCTCGACCACCAACTTGCCAGCACCGCGCTTTGAAGATGCACAGCTACCCTGCATTCCCTCCAGAACTGGAGAGAGATATATTCGAAATAACCGCACTGCTACACCCCGGCACCCATCCCTATCCTCCTACGGGTCGCTCGCCGTGTTCTCGTATGGGGACGTTGCTTGGCACTCAGCGTAGAGAAACAGTGTCTCATTCTGAACTACCAGGACCGAGCCCTTTTTTTACAGAGTCGTTCACGTCAACGGCGATCGCCCATATTCTGACATGGCTCATGCCCTCCTGCGTGCCACCACAACACAAGCGCCGGATTTCTTCCACGCAGTCCAGCACCTCTTTCTGGGACGGGGAACACCGTGGTCGCCAGAGGAAACAATCACCGTTTTGAAACTCTGCACTGGCATCGTAAGCCTTACCATAACCACGGACTACACAGATTTCACTAGCATCCTCGCACAGCTCGCACAAATGCAGCAGCGGCTCGCTAGTGGTTTCCGAGCCTTGTTCGGTAGAGAAAAAGCCATCGATATGTGTCACCCACTGTTCTCCTCCATCACCCATCTCGATATCTTCGACACAATCGGGGACGGAGCCATATATATGTCCGCAAATGCCGGCGATCCCTGCCTTAACTCATCTGTGCATCGATGACCGGGTGCCCTGGGCAACGATCGCGACACTCCTCGCAGATTGTCCTAGACTTGAGCTTCTGGTCAACCTGTGGAGGTCCACGTCGTTCGCCCGTGCGCTGGTCTTTGCGCAAGAAGTTACCTTCCATGACATGCGCTTCGTTATTCAGCTGTACAAAGACTATTGGAGCGAATGGGAGGCGAACGCAAGGGAGCCTTCGTCCTAATTTCAGGTCGTTGGCGGAGGATTTTGTCGCACAAATTTGTGCTCTTATTCTCGGCAACCATTTCTGCGCGAAGCGACAAATCGGTGGTCGAGATGCTTAGAGCGGGCCTCCTGGCCGCGTTCGTCTCGCTTACCAAGGTGGAGTCCGTCCCGGACTCCGCTCGGCGCATACTTCGCCAAACTCTTCCTCCATCCATGGTGTATTACTCCGTGCTTTCGCGACCGCGCCTTCATGCGCTTGCTATTCCATCACGGCTACGAAACTCGGCAGATACACTGTCTTAAAGCAGCAGATCATCTTCATGCACGAGAATCCCAGCACAGACTTCTACACTAGTTACGACTACAGGGTTCTACCTCCAGGATTCGACATTGTTCCACTGCGGGAGCTCCCACCCGGCCCCACCGGCAACTCAAAGCGGGACCCCATGTGGGCTGACTGTGTCGAGCGTGCTTCCAGAAGGGGGGGGCGCATAGAGGTGCACGTGTTTAGTGTCTCGCACCGCGACACCCAGTCCGATTCCCATGGATTTCAACTCTTTCCTGCGCTCAAGCCGTCCAGATATATCTGTCGAGCTGCGCGGCATCGCAAATGGAATCCCGCCGGACGCGGATATCGAATGTCTTTCGGCCGAACTTAGAGAAAGGTAGAGGCTTTGCTGCACGGGACGCAAGATGTTAGGCTCGAATCCAGCCTGTCTATGAAGGTAAACCTGTCGATAGACAAGACAGGCTTGCCTTCATAGACAGACTCAGTTACTGGTCTAGCAAGATGTGATTGAATCACAGTAGGTGTAGGTGCTTGCACGAATTTCAGGAGGGAATGGGCCACGATAGGAACGGTCCGGCGACGCAGTAGGAAATGCTTACGGTATGAGACATTACTCAGACGCATGCCTCTTTTGTTATATGCACTTTGCATCCGACCTTGTTGTAAATCCGGGCTACCCTGTGAGGCGGTCTTGAGGCGGTCTCCCGTTGAGGAGACGGCACTTCATCTTAGAACTTCGCTCCGATTTTGTTGCTGTATTAGCGCTGTATGCTTTCCATTTTTTTTCTGCCATGGAGCGATGCTGATTTATACAGGTCTAGCCAGAAATTTAAACCGTTTTTACCTACCGATGTTCGATGGCGTAACATCCCGTGTCGGCGGTGTGATCTTGTGGATCAGGTGGCAGTGCTGAAAGCACTTGTTTTCCCTCTTTTCCCTGTTTTCCCCGTACACTTTCCCCAAGAGGCAGGCGGGAATGCCCGATCGTACACAGACCTCTTTGACAAGACCCCTAAATAGGGAATGTCACGTGAACCAGCAACTTTCGCTCGCTGAATCGCCAACTTCTACTTTCCGGTCCAGGTTCTAGTTCCATGCCTCTGAAAATTTCCCCAGACTCCCATTCTCATATACCGCACATGTCCCTGTGTGGTTTAAATATTGCTTTTCCTCGACGTTGGGCCCACATCGAATTAATTATCTTTTTGGCTGTCAACTTCCCCAACCGCCGACCCCGATTAGGCTTGGGTGCAACTATGATTACGCGGCAGACGTCACTAAGCTCTCAGTCCTTTATTTTCATTGGCCACCGAGTTACTGGCTAATCGCCGGGTGGTGGTCGTCCCTCTGTCAACTTTGGGAGGTTGATGTCGGGAACTTTAATCACACCTGCCTCTTGGTTGGCCTGTACCATTTCAGTAGTCAAATTCATCCTCAGTTCAATCGAAAGCATTGCCTACATTTTGGCATTCTGCACAGGATGGTCAGTAAGGTACATGATTCAGTGGCGTGGTAGGAACATACCCGTGCTATATACAATACGCTACTCGAAGGCACCCGCTGGACCGCCGCAACGTCTGAAGCGAGAATGGTCGCTTTTGCCGAGTCTCGCTCCACACAAAAGAATTACAATTATAATCAAAAAAGAACAAAAAAGCTAGCCGCAAGTACCGTATGACTCGGGCTCGAATCGAATGGGTGACTTCTGCGTAATGGCTTTAGTCTAACTCTCAGATCTGCTATAAACCTCGCAGACGCAGACCATCCGCCACCGAGTCGGTAGTGACCTTGGATGTCGGGGTCAAAATATATAGATTATTCTGCCTCGGTCTCTAGACACCAGAGACAAGGCCATATTCTCTCTCGTTCCGTTCACTGGCTGATGCTCACAATCAATTTTTCCAATTTGGGTAGACAATCTGATGACGACTAGCTCGCGAGTAGGATAGTTGGGGACTGGTGCTAAGGCGCGAGGAGCTCTTGCACGCTGGCATAATTCTGGGAACACGGCGTTCAGAGGCTGGAACATGGCGTGTATAAATTTATCACCACACTATCACTGTACGGCAATTGTGAGCTATTAGACTATCGAATCTAATTTCGAGATCTCTGAACTGCAGCTGATTACAGTCAAGTCCTTAGTATACATCACGACGTATCGAAAGTTGACTCGACGTTGCCTGAGGCATTTTTGCACCTCGTCCTGCGCAGCAGCCCGTTATCCGACGTAACATGCAGACCAACCTAGAAACCTGACTCGCTGGACGTCGGTCCGGTCTCGCTGGTGCTCTAGATGCAGTACTCGCTGTTTTCTGTTGGAAGGCCCACAGCGAAAATCGACGCACTGCTTGTCATCGGGGCGCCACTGGCATCCGGGGCCTCTGCAGGCGACCAGCCGAGCCCGACGCGGAGGTGAATTAGCAGGTTTACAAGGCCGATGATCGCCGGCGTGAGGTCCGCCGCGATGAGCAGCAGCATCGAGCGCGTCAAAAAAGTGGTGGCCAAGAATAATAACCAGGTGCTGGGAGGCATGTTAGGTGAGTGAGCCAGAAAATCGCGGCGCGCGTGGAGGACGTACGTCCATATGGCGGCGCTTTCTATGAGGATAACGCAGATGGGCTGCGTGAGATTAGATTAGCTGAAGCAAGGCGTTGCGCAGGGTGATGCGCGTACCATCAGGAGGCTGCCCCCAACTTCTACCGTCGCTCGGCTGGTTCTCCAGATCCGCCACGCAATGAAGGCTGAATTTGCAATTAAGCTGGGTGTCTGCAAGGAAGACGATGAGGCACGCACTTGTGCAGTATATAGTAATGCTACGGTGAAGGCAATTTAGACTGGACCGCTCAATGAGAGAGTGACGCACAGTATAGTAAGAGCCCAGTTTGCCGTAAGCCAAGCACCAGCCGTGAACCTGTTATTGGTTGAAGTAGATTGTGTAAAGAAGTATGCATCTGCAATGCCGGTCGCTATGAAGACAATGAGAGAGCAGTTCTGTGGACACGAATGATGCTTCACCCAATACTCCTAGCCACGAGAGAACAGGAGCAAATACGACGCGGAAATCCCGATTCCATACGAGCCACAACCGGTGAATCTATGTGTTCGTCAAGGAACTGACGAGGACAACCGGATCAGTGCTCACGATACCAGTGTCCCCAATCAATACCGCCACTATTACCAGGGTACTGTTTATGACCGACGTGGGCTGCGATTGGTCCAGGTAGAATTGGAAGGGGTCTCCAGCAGATCCAAGGAAAGCGAGAAAGAAACGTTTGACGGTAATGACCCAATGCTATTTCGTATCAGATAAGTTCGTTCTGACCTCTCGCGCCAGTGGTTACACACGTACGGCAGTACAGGTCGCGAAAATTGCAATGTTGGTGATGACGATAGGATTCCACCAAAGCCCCCCGCGCGAGGCAAATTCTTGTGGTCTCGCATAACGGGTAATGCGCAGGTATAGGTTTGTTGAGAAAAGAACCAAGAGCAAGCCGTATAGCAGGCTCTCCAGCACTACCGCGGCCATGCTAAGGGCCACGAGGGAGATCATGGATGATGGCAGAGCGGGGAGAGCGTCCACGTTATTACATTTGCTCGCGTGTTTTTTGTTTCTAATTCCCCTTGAATCCCGGCGGCCGGGGTGTTACTAAACTAGACGGGGATCAACTGCCACATTCTTACACTCCGCTAATTCCCGGCCCTTAACAACGACATTGTGGCGCATTTCAACCTGATACAATACTATCCGTCAAATCCGAGTGGGCAGACTCAGGAACCCCAACAATTCCGGCGATCTCCGGTCCTGACGTCAACTCCGCTTACAGCTGTTTCCGAAAAGCTTGAGACAACACTTTTTTTTTGGCTTGCACAAATTTTTGATGGAGTGCTAAGGATTACCGGATTTGGTGTTGCCAAGCCCAAGCCGCCGGCTTGCCGCCGCCACCAGATTTTATTCTCTGCTATTCGAGCAAACACCGAAGGAGAGATTGGATTCAGAACACCCATCAATATGAGTAGTGATATTTTCCGTACCTCTGCAGCACTCTATCCCACAAATAAAATAATATGGAGAGGAAGGCCTGGGTTGGGCCCATCCCAAAATGGAGCTGATCCGAGCCCAAACCGGCAATCCTTAGCACTCCATCAAAATTCAGCGCGTGCAAAAAAAAGTTGTAGTCTCAAGGTTTTCGGAAACAGCTGTAAAAAACAACGATTATATCTAGTCTCGAATCCAGACGTTCGGGTGCCTCCGGATCACCGGACAGGCGGAGTTTGAAAATGAAGCGCAGGCACCCGAACGTCTGGTGCACTCCGCTCAGTGATGCCCCCCCATCGAGTCACACTCACCTAGTTCCTCTCGCCACATCCCTTCCTTGACCCTCAAAGTATATTTGGGCAACTTCTACTGCACCCAAATCACATGTCCCAATTTTTCACACATTTTTGTGGGCCCTCCCCACGGGTTTAGAGGTTTTACATGCTGATGGCATGTTCGGGCTCATTTGGCCAAACTGCGACCAAAATTCTTGCGCGAAATTTCTGAACTTTGCATCGCAGGTTGGTAGAATATAGTTTGTAACAGTTTGAGTGGATATGAGTGCATCCGTCTTTCAAGGGAGGGTGGAATGCAAAAGACGTGACAAAATCGTGTGACCCGATGGGGGTGTTACCTTGCGAATTGCCCCAGAGATCTCTGCGCTTCATTCTTCAAACTCCGACCGGAAATGATCCGAGCGATCTATTATTAGAATAATCGTTCCATGGCTGTCTTATCGCTCCAGAACGGCTGGTAACGAGACTAGATTATATCTATCAATTCCAAGACACGGTTTGGATATTGGACACAACACTCAGATATTTACGAATCGAGGGTGCCTTGCAGCGGAAACGGTAAACATCAGGAAATAGTCCTGCAATTGACTCGGGCCCGAATTGAACGGGCGGCTTCTGCTGAAAGGTCCCAGCGGGAGTGTAATATAACCCGTAGACGCGGATCACCCACCACCGAGTTGCTATTGACTTTAGATGTGCCCTGAAATGAGATCAGAAATATTCGCATCGGCCGGGCACGCGCCTGGTCAGTATTCAGTACCTCTCCTAGCTTGGCAGTGTTGATATTGAATAATGTCAGGCTTCAACTTACAAGCGTAACTAGTGCAGGACGGATTCACAGAAAATCTGGAACAATCGGTCCTACAAGAGCAAAAAAAATGTAAAACACACCGTACATTATGGCTCGACCCGAATCGAACGGGCTACTTCCGCTGAAAGAATAACCCGCAGACGCGAACCATCCGCCACCGAGTCGGTATTGACCTTGGACGTACCATACATAAGTGAGATCGGCAATATTCGCTCTCTCGGAATGACGTGTATCAAAGAAAACAATGGGATGAGCACCGAGCACCCAGCATTATAAAAGACAGCGAAATGAAAGGTTGACCTGTTGTCTGGAAGCCGCCAAAATAATATCGGCCTGGCACACAGCGAAACAAAAAATGAACGACTGTGCGAATGACTCGGGGCCGAATCGAACGGGCGAGTTTCGCGCACATGAAGATCGACGCTCGTGCATGAGGCGGATGCGAGATCCTTCGCCACCGAATGTTTGCAGTAGACATTCCCGGCAAAGCCCTGATGCGAGTAATTGTAAGTACATAGTCACTTTTGATTTGGGAACACACTAACCTTATCGCAGACACGACCTATAACCATCTTCAAAAACACTATGCATGCATTAGAAAGTAATAAAAGAAACTGAAGAGACCGTCCAAATTGGTTGTGTTGGACGCCTGAGACGCACCACGAGTATCGGCATTACCAGCTTTGCCATTGGCGACCGCAAAAATAGGTGGCTTCGGCGGAGCTGGCCAAAGCTCACAATTAAAGCGGATACGAGGCCCTTCGCCACCGAGTGTCGTTGCAGTGGCCTTTCGCTATAATGTGAGACCATCAGTAAGTACTCGCGAACATATAATCACTCCCAAGTCAATGCAGACGCAAAACTCGCCCTGGTATTTCAATCCGTGCACGACGAAAAATCAATGCGCCGCACGACGATCTAAAAGGAAGATGTACCGTCAGACAAGGATACCGATCGTAGTGTACAGTGGATCGGAGTGAAGGTATACCCAGTGGATTTCGGCGTCAACGCTGGGAGTGTCTGTACAATGGCGCTTCTCGATGTTAGTGATATACTCCATAAACGACGTAGGGACACGCACCGTTAATTTCGAGGTAGCATCATCACTAATCGATGGACGCGTATTTTGCGCGAAGTCATCTTGTCTTTGAGCACGGTGTTGGCGGGCTCGGCGTCGATGTTCGTCGAGTTGCCATCCACAACTCTCGGATTTACCACATGAGTCTCCTCGTCGCACACCACCGCGAACAAGTCGAAATCGCACAGGACGCTGCAGGATGTCGTCCCCGCCACCCGTCGGGAGCTGGAAGAATGGCGCAGACGCATCGGGGAAGGCCTGAAGGTGTCTCAGGTTCAGGTCCATCTCTCCGTGCATTTGAATTCCAGCTGTGTCGGTCAGGGGTTAATGTTGAGAATCGGAGGTGGAAGCGAGCGGAGAGGAGCAACATCACGTGAGGTGCGCGTCTACGGAGTCAAAGAGGGCCAAATCTATGCAAACAAACTCGGCATCAAGGAAATCCCCGGACGAACTTGGGCTGCTCCATCTCCGCAACATTTACGGTTCATTTGTGTTGTAATTATGGGTGTTTGGGGCCCTAGAATACTCCCAATTCCACGCACTCGATGATACGAACAACCTGGAAGTAAAATACGATTCCTAGCCCACGTCATTTGGTGGAGATTATCCCGGCATCCAGGCATTTGAATGTATACTGCTCTGCAAAAGCAGAATAAACCAGACTGTTCCATGGTACCTTAGTTATTCCTCCTCCTCCTACCCCAAGAAGAACTTGCGTCCTGGAAAGAATACAATCATGAGCACGTGTAGGGAAACATGCGGATAGACGATTCGCGTTCGATTTCCCTCGCGATCCTCTTCGCAATAAAGTCGTCGGCGCGAACCCAGTAGTCGTCACCGGTAAGAATGCCTGCCTGCCAATCTTCTTCGTAGTATTCGAGCTGCATCATCACAAAGCGCGGGTCCTCCGAGAAAATTGCGAGCTCGGCAGATAAATGCGCAGGTGGGGTGTGCAATAGAACCAGGGCACGCAGATATTTCAAAGGCCCTGCCCGCAGACGGGAATGTCGGCAGTCGTGTTGAGCGCGAGATGGGTGAGCTGCAGCAAGTCGACGAGGCGGGTCCAGGGCCAATTCCAGGACCCCTCAAACCCGGCGAATAGCTCCAAGTGTGTGATTTTGTGGAAGTAAAAGTGGCGGAAAGGTTCAAATGAAGTCATGTCACAGAAGTCCTGCATGTCGCAGCGGCATGTACAATGACGGGGGCGCATAGTATAAACTTAGTTTTAAAACTAAGGCTGTCTGCGATGATCACGTGCGGATTTTCGATGCTTTGTGGGTTAGAGAGTACTGCGCGTATATTTTCTGTGGAAAGGAAATCCGCCACGAGATTTCGCACCAAATCGCGTAAGAAAGACGTCTTTTCGGTGCTCGCGATCTCCATGAATGTGCCCACGCCGCAGGAGGGAAAGCAATCTGTTACGGTTAGATGGGAGGTAAGTCAAATGAGGAGTGTACAATAGAGCAGCGGTTCGACCCTGGAAGAAGTGCATGAGAAAGGTTTCAGTGTGGATTGTATTATTGTAACGCTCTTCTCCAAGTCTTCTCACCAAAGCTTCACGCGCCAGGCGACACGCATGAGGGTAGGGATTGCCTTGGGACGAGAAAGAGCTGCGAGCTCAAAAATCTTTCGCTCCAATTCTAGCCGTAGGGTCTGGACTATCGGCGAATCGTCCATGAAAGAGAAGAGTGACAGTCACTGTGACTGATTCATCACAAGGTGCGACACAGCCACGTACTTCCGTCTTTGCTCTCAACCACAACACCGGGCTTTGAAGATGCACAGCTACCTTGCATTTCCACCAGAACGGGAGAGAGAGATATTTGAAATAGCTGCACTGCTGTATCCCGGCGCCATCCCTATCCTCCTACGGGTCGCTCGCCGTGTTCTCGTATGGTGACGTTGCTTGGTACTCAGCGTAGAAAAAAAGTGTCTCATTCTGAACCACCAGGATCGAGCCCTTGTTGTACAGAGTTGTCTACGTCAACGGTCATCCCCCGTATTCCGACATGGCTCATGCCCTCCTGCGTGCCACCACAACAAAAGCACCGGATTTCTTCCACGTAGTCCGGCACCTCTTTGTGGATTGGGGAACACCGTGGTCGCCAGAGGAAACAATCACCATTTGAAACTCTGCACTGGCATCATAGACCTTGCTATTACCCCCTACTACACAGATGTCACTGGCATCCTCCCACCGCTCGCACAAATGCAGCTGCAGCGGCTCGCTGGCGGTTTACGAGCCTTGTTCAGCGGAGAAAAGACGATCGATACGTGTCACCCATTGTTCTCCTCTATCACCCATCTCGATATCTTCGACACGATCGAGGACGGAGACACATAGATATGCCCGCAAATCCCGGCGATCCCCGCCTTGACTCATCTGTCGGATACCTTGGACAACGATCACGACGCTCCTCGCAGATTGTCCTAAACTTGAGCTTCTGGTCAACCTATGGAGGTCCACGTCGTTCGCCCGTGCGCTGGTCTTTGCGCAAGAAGTTACCTTCCATGGTATGCGCTTCGTTATTCAGCTGTACAAAAACTATTGGAGCGAATGGGAGGCGAACGCAAGGGACCTTCGTCCTAATTTCAGGTCGTTGGCGGAGGATTTTGTCGCGCGAATTTGCGCTCTTATTTTCGGCAACCATCTCTGCGCGGAGCGACAAATCGGTGGTCGAGATGCTTAGAGCGGGCCTCCTGGCCGCGTTCGTCTCGCTCACCAAGGTGGAGTCCGTCCCGGACTCCGCTCGGCGCATACTTCGCCAAACTCTTCCCACATCCATGGTGTATTACTCCGTGCTTTCGCGTTGGTGTTTAGGACTTAAAATGACACACCTTGCGAAAAAGACGAGCAAAGAAATGACATCCTAGAAATCGAGAGAGAGAAACTACACAGCCCAGAAATGGAGCAGAAAGAGACACAACCCATTTCCCTGGGTCATTGAGAGTGAGCACCATCTGTGGATGGCAGAAGAGTGATGGTGATGGAAAAAGATCGCAAAAGCATTGAGCCAATTGAAATGGAATATCCAACTGTACGTGCTCCTGTGCACTCAATTACCATCTGCTGTCTTATTCGGTCTCCTTACTCAGCACTTTGTCCATTCACACCGCCGTTCCGACTTCCGGGCCAATATTATTGTCCTCCTTCATGTCGCTGTTGTTGTACCTTCATTTCTAGTCTTGTTGTTACCGCGGGGGTTGGATAGTGACAGAACCTTGTTCCATAGTCATTTGTGGTATGAGAACCAGAGAGCAACATGTGTCAAATTTCGCACCCACAGGTGCTGTGTCATTTTTTGGCAAAGAAATACAAGTGGCGTCTTAATTTTGTCAAATGTGAAGGTGTGCTTATTTTTGTGGCTTGGATTGAGGTGTGCTTTTTTTTATAGTTCCATTTGAGGCGTGTATTTTTTTCGGTTTTTGAATCGAATTATTGGACAGTATATGGCCCATATGATCTTGTAAGCTGAGATCAGGTGGCAGTGGTGAAGGCACTTGTTTTACACTTTCCCCAAGAGGCAGGCGGGAATGCCCGATCGCACACAGACCTCTTTGACAAGACCCCCAAACAGGGAATGTCACGTGGTCCGGCAACTTTCGCTGAATCGCCAACTTCAACTCTCCGGTTCAGGTTCCAGCTCCATGCCTCTGAAATTTTGCCTAGACTCCCATTCTCATATACCGCACATGTCCCTGTGTGGTTCAAATATTATTTTTCCTCGACGTTGGCCTCACATCGAATTAATTATCTTTTTACTATCAGTGACTGGGTACTGGGCCACCTTAAGGGTTTTTTGTTGCCCCGAAGCCAATGGATGGAGCTACCGGGATTTTAGCATGCCAGAATGTAGTCTGGCATCATATGAGTGAGCGGCGGTAGTGGCACGGGATTTGGTGACGCATTGATGGCTCACCGAATATTTTGCCGGGGCAAGTCCAAAAATGGTCAAAATGTGGTAGTGGGCCGATCGTGCAATGAGGGCAGAATAAAATGGTCAGAATCAGATTGACACCATCAAAGGGATGCAACAAGCATGCTCACTGCTCATGCCGAGTTTCGCAATCATAACACCACTATGGAATCCGATACAACGGTGGCAAGCGCATGACCTTCAGATGAATTTTGGCATTTTACGAATCTTCAGCATAATAACAACATATATAGAGGGTCAAGTGCGCTAGGCGTGGTGTCTATGTGTGGCCAGATATCCACTGAGCATAACGAGCGCCAGACCTAGGTGAAGGACGAAGAGGTCGTGGAGAACGAGACGATTTATGCCATTCCAAAAATAAGAAAACACATGTTCGGCAACCCGCCAGGCCGGCAAAGCCGGCACAGCATCACGTCAACTAGTGTCGAACTTTGTTTTTAGGGGCGCCTCTACATGTCTTCCAACATTCAACCAAGCTTGGGCAAGAAGAATATATTTTTACTCACATAGGGGCGAAGTGGCCCACTAGGCAGTCGCATATAGTAGCTGTTTTGTCAACTTCCCCGATCGCCGACCCCGATTAGGCTTGGGTGTAACTACGATTACGCGGCAGACGTCGCTAAGCTCTCACTCTTTTATTTTCATTGGCCACCAAGTTACTGGTTGATCGCCGGGTGGTGGTCGTCCCTCTGTCAACTTTGGAAGGTTGATGTCGGGAACTTTAATCACACCTGCCTCTTAGTTGGCCTGTACCATTTCGGTAATCAAATTCATCCTCGGTTCAATCGAAAGCATTGTCTACATTTTGGCATTCTGCACAGGATGGTCAGTAAGGTACATGATCCAGTGGCGTGGTAGGAACATACCCGTGCTATATACAATATGCCAATCGATGGCATCCGCGGGGCCGCCGCAACGTCTGAAGCGAGAATGGTCGCTTTTGAAACATTTGCACTAGGCTTGTCCGAGTCTCGCTCCACAAAAAAGAAGTACAATTATAATCAAACAAGAACACAAAAAGCGAGCAGCAAGTACCGTATGACTCGGGTTCGAATCGAACGGGTGACTTCTGCTTAACAGCTTTAGTCTAACTCTCGTATCTACTATAAACCTCGCAGACGCAGATCATCTGCCACCGAGTCGGTAGTGACCTTGGATGTCGGGGTCGAAATATGTAGAGTATTCTACCTCGGTCTCTAGACACCAGAGACAAGGCCATATTCTCTCTCGTTCCGTTCACTGGCTGATGCTCACAATCAAATTTTCCAATTTAGGTAGACAATCTGATGACGAGTAGCTCGCGAGTAGGATAGTTGGGGACTGGTGCTAAGGCGCTCTTGCACGCTGGCATAATTCTGGGAACACGGCGTTCAGAGGCTGGAACATGGCGTGTATAATTTTATCACCACACTATGACTGTACACCAATTGTGAGCTATTGGACTATCGAATCTAATTTCGAGATCCTGAACTGCAGTTGATTACAGTCAAGTCCTTAGTATACATCACGACACATCGAAAGTTGACTCGACGTTGCCTGAGGCATTTTTGCACCACGTCCTGTGCAGCAGCCCGTTATCCGACGTAACGTGTATACCAACCAGCCGGAAGCATCTTAGAAACCCGACTCGCCGGACGTCGGTCCGGTCTCGCTGATGCTCTAGAGGCAGTACTCGCTGTTTTCTGTTGGCCCACAGCGAAAATCGATGCACTGCTTGTCATTGGGGCGCCGCTGGCGTCCGGGGCCTCTGCAGGCGACCAGCCGAGCCCGACGCGGAGGTGAATTAGCAGGTTTACGAGGCCGATGATCGCCGGCGTGAGGTCCCCCACGATGAACACCAGCGTCGAGCCCGTCAAAAACGTGGTGGCCAGGAATAATGACCAGGTGCTGGGAGGCATGTTAGGTGAGTGAACAAGCAAGATCGCGGCGCGCGTGGAGGACGTACGTCCATATTGCGGCGCTTTCTATGAGGATAACGCAGACGGGCTGCGTGAGATTAGACTAGCTGAAGCAAGGCGTTGCGCAGGGTGATGCACGTACCATCAGGAGGCTGCCCCCGATTTGTACTGTCGCTCGGCTAGTTCTCTAGATCCGCCACGCAATGAAGGCTGAATTTTTAAATTAAGTTGGGCGTCTGCAAGGAAAACAATGAGGCACGCACTTGTGCAGTATATAGTAATGCTACGGTGAAGGCAATTTAGATTGGAATCCTCAATGAGGGAGGGACGCACAGTATAGTAAGGGCCCAATTTACCGTAAGCGAAGCACCGGCAGCCGTCGAGAACCTGTTATTGGTTGGAGTAGATTGTGTAAAAAAGTATGCAACTGCGATGCCGCCCGCTATGAAGACAATGAGAGAGCAGTTCTGTGGACACGAATGATGCTTCACTCAATGCTCCTAGCCACGAGAGAGCAGGAGCGATTACGACCCGGAAATCCCGATTCCATATGAGCCACAACCGATGAATCTATTTGTTCGTCAAGGAACTGACGAGGACAACCGGATCAGCACTCACGATAACAGCGTCCCCAATCAATACCGTCACTATTACTAGCGTGTTGTTTATGACCGACATGGGCTGCGATTGGTCCAGGTAGAATTGGAAGGGGTCTCCAGCAGATCCGAGGAAAGCGAGACAGAAACGTTTGACGGTGATGACCCAATGCTATTTCGTATCAGATAAGTTCCTTCTGACCTCTCGCACCAGTGGTTACACACGTACGGCAGTACAGGTCGCGAAAATTGCGATGTTGGAGATGACGATAGGATTCCACCAAAGCCCCCCGCGCGAGGCAAATTCTTGTGGTCTCGCATAACGGGTAATGCGCAGGTACAGGTTCGTCGAGAAAAGAACCACGAGAAAACCGTATAGCAGGCTCTCCAGCACCACCGTGGCCATAATAACGGCCACGAGGGAGATCATGTTACTACATTTGCTCGCGTATTTTTCGTTTTTCATTCCCGTTGAATCCCGGCGGCCGGAGTGTTACTAAACTAGACGGGGATCAATTGCCACATTCTTACACTCCGCTAATTCCCGACCCTTAACAACGACATTGTGGCGTATTTCAACTTGATACCATACTGTCTGTCAAATCCGAGTCCGGAATTGAGCAGTGTTGAGTCGATTGGTACATCTGCCATCAAATCTTGCTTCCTTTTTGAGAAATTCCCGTCTATCCCCGCCCTATTCGGTACTCGATGGCAGCGCGGTGCAGTGCCGTGCGTAGGGACCCGTGAGACTGCTGGGCTAGTGCTTGGAGATGGATAATGCCCCCAGGAATGTTAGAGTGCCAATTCCAAGTGCTAAAACACACCGAAAACACGGAAAACATACTAAATTGGAAATCACACTGCCGTGCCCATCCTCCTGGTGTATCCGCCGGTAGAGGAGCCTTGATGACTTCTTCCATGCAATTTTCTTTGGCAATTCAGTTGCCTGCTTTCGGGCAAATTATTTTTGGTTGTTGGCTCCCCGCATGCATGCTGTAAAGGGACAGACGACAATGTTCTGTGACTGGTGGACTCCAGGGAGTTATACCTGGGAAGAGAGAACTCTTCCCGCACACCAGCATATCCAGCTGGTAGTCAGGTCCCACGGGGTTTTAACTGGAGGTCCTGCCTGTTCAAGGCCAGCCAGTTCACAGTTTGTGAGCGTCTTGTGTGATCGACCCCCTGGAATGGTGTGTGCTCCGTTGGCATCTTGTAGATCTATGTAAGGATAACCACCCGTACATACCGCTACTCAATTGAGCGGTTCCGTTGGGATACCTGGAGACATGCTCCCCAAAATAGCCTTCGAAGTGAGGCGCCAGCTCTTGAGGAGGGAAGTTGTGCAGCGTAAAGGCTACCCGCAGGGTCTCGGTTTCGGGAATATTCCCGCTCGCTGAATTACTCCTCAGTCGCGTTGCATGTAGAACCTTACCAAGCGTTGGAAGGCCAGCATAGGATGAAGTTAAAAGACATTTGTCATGAATGGCCGTAAAATTGACTGGAGTGGATGATATCGGTCAGAGGTTATGAATGAATAGACAAGCATACATACTCTTAAAGCCGCATTTAGCACTGTTATAATGACAGAACCCGAGAATGTCCCCAGTGATCCTCGACTCGACTACAGTCGCCTCTGTCCTAACCCATACCTCTCATAACCCATACTCTGCTGTACCCCATAGTTTTTTGGCATAACCAAGTCAGTTACAGCCAAAAATCCCATAACTCTGTAGTACTCCATAACCCATACATTTCTGGGGCCAAAAACCCATAACTTACCCTAGTTTTCCCAGTAATTAGCCCGTGTTTGGTGCAAAATTTGCATAAAACTGTCTGGAATTTGGGAATAGCTCCTTTAGGAATAGTTCGCGGGTGTTTGGACCGCCATCAGTCGACCTTCTGATCCGGGCTGACTTGGTCTCCATGACCAGAGCCACTTTAACCAGAGAAAGAAGGCACCAGTTGCATATGCCCACTATCTTTAGTAGTGGGTTATGGGGGTGCCCTATCAAAAAAATTGGATAGATCACTGATTTCATTTCCTTTCTCGGCCATGCCCTGATGCTAAATTCCTTTCTCGGTATGCTCTGATGCTAAATTCCCTTTTTGTGTGATGTTTGATCCCTTCCTTCTCTTTCAGGGTGATGGGTCTCACCAGGGACCACGCCATCTTTTATCCTCTGCGACCATCTTTAATGTCATGATCGCGGTTGTCACTATTCACCCTCTTTCTTTCTCTTATCTTCCATGTCTATCCGCGTCAATGGCGTCGCTGCCACCGTCGCGCTCTCCTCTCTCTCGTACACCTGTTGCTCTCCTGCATTCTTGTCTTTGCTAGCTACGGGCGCGCGCCTCCCCCAGTCTCTGGCTTTTACTTTGGACACCGCGGCGGCAGGTTCATTCACTGTGGTTTTGCCTGTACACTCTCGTGCGACCGGGCCCGATGTCACTCTTGGTCTAGACTGGAAGGCATCCTTGCGAGAGCTCATGCTCGCAAGTGGATTCAGCATCTCCCCGACCTTTGACCCGTTCGCCGCGTTTTTGCCCCATTGTGAGCTTGTATCCCTCCTGTTTGTTGACCATGCTGACTGTTTTTTAGTGCCCGCGGATGCGCCTCAGGCTCCTGGATTTTCGGTCCCCCCTGTAAACCCTGTAACCCATGTAAACCCCGTAACCCCCGTTCGTCTGCGTGACCATCCTTCGGATGTTGCAACGTCGTCTGTTGCGTCCTCGTCGTCCGTTCCGTTGCGCGCTGCGGTTGGCTCTGAGTCTCGTGACGGGCGCGACCTGTTGTCGTCTATGCTGTTGTCCCCTGACACCTCTTGTAATTTATTTACAGATAATAGATATCGTTATTTTCTCGACCTTCTCGCAGATCATAATATAAGTGTTGAGAGTCTCGAATCTGTGGACCACTGCCGTACCGCGTTGTTGAGCCATATTCTTTCGGGTGTGTGCGTCGGCGCTGCTCAGTCGGGGTTTGTGGGTTGTGCGACGACGTGCAAGGGATTTCAGTCTTCTCACGACTTGGCTTTTTTCGCATTCAGTCTGTTGGCCACGTCCCCGCGGGTCACTCGGTCCTCCGTGCTTCTTTCTGCCGCTGCCGTTGGCTTTCGTGAGGCCGAGTCTGCAGTTGCGTATGATGATGCTGTCGAGTTCTTACTTACCAAACGACGGGACCTCGTTGATAAATATAGCGACGCTCATCCCAGTGAGGCTGTTTTCGATAGCCTTGACAGCACGCCGCTTCCGACGTTAATATCTATGGCTTCTCTTCATCGCCTGTCCGTTTATAGGGCCTCTGTTCCAGGTTTACGCCGTTCGATTACAGAACATGTCGCGTCGGGAGCGTGTGCTGTTCGATCCAATACCGTTCACTCGCTCGCGTGTGCTTCGGTCTTTGACCAGATGTTCCCTACACCACCGTCTGCCAGTACATCGTGGACACCAGAGGACTTGCAGCAGGCAATGCAGGTCAAACTTTTGACGTATCTGACCCCTAGACTGACTCTTCGCGCGTGTCGTCGAATCCTCACGTTGCATTCTGTACCTTGGTTAAAAGAACAAGGCGTCGCGAAGTTGCGCAGGCTTTTGACCGGTTATTTGCACCGTTTGCATATTGGAAAAGCTTTCATGCGCTTTTCTACTGCCACCACTCGAGTCCAGCGCAACAAACAGCTACGGGCCGAGGCCAGGGAAGCAGAAAGTGCAAAGTTGAAGGCGGATTGGCCCCGGCTGATTTCTGACAAGTTGAAACACCAGTTTAAGGATGTGTTTGAGCAGTTCATATCGAAGGAGAACCAAGAGACGTTCACCTGTGGCAGTTGTGCTGAGAGCTGCAACGTGTTGCGTGAGAAGGCTACGATCAGTTTCGAAGAGTTCGATCTCAACCTGCTGAGGCATCCTGATTTAGTACAAGAATATCTGGATGACGACGTCGATTCCCGGGATGATAGTAGTAGCGCGGAGGATGAAGAGCGTGAAGAGCGGGGTTCACCTTGGCTCGACTCCGCTATGATCCCCCCACCTATGCCTGTTTCGCGTGGAGAATACTGTTCTTTACTCATAGATCCTGAATGTATCGTGGATGACGAGGAAACGATGGATCCCGTTCTTGTGGTTTGCAAGGGTTGCAAGGCGGAGCTCTTGCGGAAGGTGTGCCCTCGTCGGTCGATGGCAAATAAAAATTTCTTGGGGCCAATACCTCAAGAGCTCAAAGATCTGTCAGTTGTCGAGGAGGCGATGATTGCGCGCTGTCGTGCCAAATGCTGGATAATACAGCTGCGCGAGTTGGACGACTCTGAATTTCGCGGCGTGCAACGGGGCTTCAAAGGACACGTGATCGTGTATCCCCAGCGCCCCTCCGCGATCGCCGCGACTTTGCCCCCGTCCATTGAAGACATAACCACCCCGATATGCGTTGTTTTCGTTGGCTCTCGCCCGCCATCTATCGAGTGGATCAGAGCTAACGCGAAGCCGCTCGTTGTCCGGAAGGAGAGGGTCATGAAGGCGCTTGACTGGCTGTCTACTCACAATCACCTGTATAAAGATGTGTTCATCGACAGGGCGGTGTTCGATGGCCACGGCGACCTCGTCAATATCCCATTTCACGTCGAACATATCATCCCATCAGACGGGATAGAAGCCACGACTTCATCCTATGCGCCTGCTGCAGCTAATTTCGCCGGTGACTCCACTACTCTGGACGTTCCTGACCCTTCTCGCGCCGCTCCACACGTGTCCTTTTCCGAGCTCGCGCAAGGGATGCTTGGGCCTACCGTTATAGATCCAGTGACTTTCGAAAGTGTTGTCGTGACTGATGTGAGCGGACGCGAAGCGTCTCATACTTTGCGAAAAGCTGCTGCCCGTCATCTGGAAAAGCCCGGTTCGAACTATCTCGGTATTGCTCATGACCCACTACCTGCGAACGAATTCAACGACCCCGAACTGTTGCCGATGATTTATCCCACGTTGTTTCCGTATGGCGTTGGCGGTGTGGAAGATAAAACGCGACGAACCGGCTTTGCCTTCGAGTCCCACTTGAAGCATTTTTTTAATCTCGCGGACCGGCGGTTTCAAGAGCATTACTCATTTTTGTTCACTGTTTTTAATATGATGCAACGGCGAAAGGTGCTTCAGCATGTCAGTTTCAAGGTAAAGCGAGGTAATTTTGATACGGTGGCCGCGCAGTTCGCGACGGTGTCTGCTGCCGCCATACACCGGGTGTCTGAAAGAATAAGCAATGGAGACATGAAGACGGCCGATTCGGATGAAGAGCGCACCGTTTTGGCGTTGATGAAACAGGTCACTCTGGTTAATAACCACGTACACGGTTCGCCTCAGTCTAGGCTTATAATGCGCAACCAGCTTCGTGGTCTTATGCTCGACAAAGGCCTCCCCAGCTTCTACATCACCATCAATCCGGCCGATATCTTTAACCCGTTGGTGAGGTTTTTGGCAGGGGAGGATATTGACATAGACAAGCTTACCGCCCCTGACATGGCGAAGCGTTCTGACCAAATGGCCCTCATTGCTGAGAATCCTGCTGTCGCCGCGCGATTCTTCAATATTTATATCAAGGCGTTTATTGCCGCGCTAGGGTACGATCCAGATCACATGGATACGGAGGGTGGTATACTGGGTGTTGTCAATGCTTATTACGGTTGCGTCGAGGCGCAAGGCAGAGGGACGTTGCACTGTCATATGGTTGTCTGGATCGAAGGAGGGCTGAATCCTAATGAGATAAAGGCGAAAGCCCTTGCGAATGGAGGCGACCTGGCGTTTCAGCAACGGTTGATGGCTTTTTTGGAGGACACGATATCTACCTCGCTCCCGCCAGACGCCCAGTCTGACGTGGAGAACCCTTTTTCTAATTTTCACCCTTGTGCCACGAGAGGCCCTCCTCCGTCGGTTAAGAGGGAAGACTTAGCAGACGCGCGTGCTAGGGACTTTCATAAGTTAGCCAGTTGTTGCCAGTCCCATGTACATACTTCCACTTGTTACAAGTATTGGAAGGGCCCCGGGTATGAGAAGGACTGTCGGTTTGATATGGACGACTCGAATAGCCGTCCTATTAGCGTCTTCGATCCCGAGACTGGCGAGTTTGAGCTTCGCAATCTCGACGGCCTTGTCAACAATTTTAATGCCACTATGCTGGAGTCAATTAGGTGCAATATGGATATTAAGTTCATTTCGTCCGGTCCTGCTGCAAAAGCGATCCTTTACTACATAACAGATTACATTACCAAATCGCAGCTGCAGACCCACGTCGCATACGCTGCATTAGAGCTTGCCGCTACCAAGCTTGGTGACTTTGATCCCGAAGCGGACGAGTTCTCGACGCGAGCCCGTCGCTTGTTGCAGAAATGCGCGCATGCCATGATAGCCCAGCAGGAGATGAGCGGCCAGCAAGTGGCGTCGTATATAATGGGCTTCGAGGATCATTTCACCAGCCACAAGTATGCTAATTTATATTGGCCAAGTCTAGAAGCCCTTATCAATAAAGAGCGTCCTAGTCCGGAGTGCTACAAAAAACCACGAGCGGCGACAGGGTCTGAAGTTTCCGGAGACAATTTGCCTCACGCGCTCGACTCATTTGCAGCTGTCCCAACGCATCCGATTCTAGACGAGACCTCGCCCGCTGCATCTGCACCTGTTCCAACGCATCCCAGTTCACACGAGAATTCCCCTGCTGCATCTGCAGCTGTTCTGCCGCATCCCCTGTCAAACGAGACCTTGTCCGCTGCATGCGACCCCCTTCCTGGTAGTTCAGAGGACCCTGGCTCAGACGATGAAGATGATGATGAATTGGAAAGGGAGTATGCCCTGCTTCAAGGTGACAGTCCTGGTATTGGGAACACGGACGATGTTACATTGTCGATGGGTGCGGACGGGAAGTTTGTTGCGACCGCGAACCAAGGTGCAGATTATCAGCATCGGGGCCTCGAGCTGGCTGATGTGAATGTGTGGGACTTCGTTGCTCAAGTCGAGAAGGTCAAGTCTGTCAAAGCCCGCCGAAATCATAAACGTCGCAAGGTCCAGGATGATCCTATCGTAGTCGACCCCACCGTTCCTGTGGACCCCGCCACGGCGCAGACTGGCGAAGCTGATGAGCGTGAATGGGACGTAGCAGAAGACGGGGACATACTGTTTTATCCGGGGCGCAATAGACCGCAAGTAAGTCTGCAGGTTGGTCACCTTGAAGACAGGACTCACATTTTACGCGTACTCGCTCGAGACTCTCGGAGAGTAGTCTCTTATAAACAGACACTATAACATTTCCAACTCATACCTCGTTTGTTATAGTCTGTCGAAAAGGTTGATGCGCCGATCGCTGGCCGCGTTATTATGTAATCTGAAATTTTGCGCAAGACATTGGGGGACTTGCAACGCGTCTGTCCCGAGATTTGTTTCATATTATTGTGTAGAACACCAGAATGAAGAACTTTCCAGCCAAAACTCCCTCACAGCATTTGAATTCAAGGTGTTCTATTTTTGATGGGGCGGCCACGTGAGCAAGCCGCAAGTTCTTCTACCGGGAACACAGATAAAGAGACAAAATCTGAGGAGATGAGTTGCTTCCGAATACAAATAGAAGACATCTGGCTTCTTATTTTTTCAAAACGAATGAGCCTGAGGCAGAGAACGGCGCGATTCTAAATTCAAACTCCGATGATTATATAATAACGCGGCCACTCATACATGGTGGCGCGGTTAACAACAGACTACTCGGAGAGTACCTGTGCCCATGGGACCTGGGTTACCACGGCGTGATCGAGAGGAGCTGAAACACAAGCACGCGCGTCTCATGCTCATTTTGTTCAAGCCGTGGCGGCACTGTACCGACTTGTTGTCTGAAGATGAGACTTGGCTTGAGGCTTACAATGAGTTTTTGGCAACGTGTTCACCCGAGGTTATCGTCGTCATAGACAACATGCAGCTGCTTCACGAGTGTAAGGATAGCCGCGATGCTCATTACGCCAGCCGCCAGCATCGAAAGGCAGGCGATCGCGTATCTCCCACTCTCCTTCGTCGCAACGCAGACAACAGCCTCGGTGATTATGATGAGTCTGAGGTGCTCTCCCATCTCGATTCTATTGATAACTGCTTTTCAGACAACAAGGAGCGGACGGACACCAATGGAGATAATGCTCTCCACGCTTTAGTAGAAAGCGGCATGTTGGATGGATCTGATGGTCTCGCTGTTCGCGATGAATTTCTTCTCGAGCGAGATCACGTTGCCGTCCACGAGCGTAAGCCCAAATTGGAGCAGACTTGGGAGGTGAACTATGCGAAGCGTAAAGACAAGTGGAAGGAGATTGCTAGGAAAGGTGACGCGCCTGTATCCGATGCGTTGCCTTCTTCGAGCGTGTCGTCTGAGCCCCGCAGTCTTCTACAAAATGGGGCCCTTTTTCGTACGACATTGCCAGTCGCGGCTGACACAGTTGGTGTGCATGCCGGTCCGGTCCCTAAAAGCGCTGAGAAGCCTGTTACGCCGGTCGGGAAGCTCATAAATGAGGTCATTGCAAAGTACACTCTAAACACAGAGCAGACCCGCGCTTTCGAACTTGTCGCTCGGCACAGCACCGATCGTGCTGCTCCTCCGCTTCGCATGTATCTCGGCGGTCCAGGTGGAACTGGCAAATCGCGAGTTATCGACGCGTTGTCGTCTTTTTTTGAAGCCCGTGGGGAGAACAGGAGGTTCCGGCTGTCTTCGTATACAGGTGTGGCAGCGCGAAACATATCTGGTATGACACTGCATGCCGCCCTTGGTCTGAGTCAAAGAAAGCGGGCCACGACAAAATCGGGAAAGGCTCTCCGGGATCTGATGGCGATGTGGGAAGGGGTCGACTATCTGTTCATCGACGAGGTATCTATGGTGGGATGTGCCTTGCTGTGCGACATTAGCAATGCGCTATGCAATGCGAAGGCTGATGCCGGCACTGCGTTCGGTGGAGTGAACATGATATTTGCGGGTGATTTCTACCAGTTGCCACCCGTCGGTCAATCGCGACTCTACGCTCACATCGAGAAGACCTCCCTTAATAAAAAAAAGAAAAGTTCGGGCATCCGCAGCGTCGCTGCGTCCACTGCGCTAGGTCAGAAGAACATCTGCGGGAAACTGTTGTGGTTGAGTGTGAAGACAGTCGTGTTGCTTACGGAGATCAAGCGTCAGACGGGCCCCGAAAACGAAGGATTTCTTAGCCTGCTAGGTCGTCTCCGCTATGGTCGCTGCACTGCAGCAGATTATCAGTTGTTGAACACGCGCTTGTTGAGCAATCTTAACGTCGATTGGACTCAAGATCCTTGGAGTGGTACGCCGATCATCGTTAACGAAAACGAGATGAAGGATCGGGTGAACGTCAAGGCCACCGAGGATTTTGCGAAAAAGACGGGGCGCGCGCTGCATTGGTATTACGCCGAGGACAGGATCGGGAAGCTCATTGTCCCGCCCGGACCGGTTGCCGACCGCCTCATGCGTCTGGACAGTGGTAAAAGTAATTCGCGAATGGGAAAGATCCCTCTGGTGATTGGGATGCCTGTCACCATTACACAGAATTTCGATGTGCCTGGTGGTGTTGTGAATGGTTCGTTTGGCATACTGAAAAGTGTTCGCTATACCCTCGATGAGGATGGAAATCGACACGCGATTTCTTGCGTCGTGGATTGTGAAGACACGGTCGAGGGCCTGGTACCGGACCTCCCAGACCATCATGTCGTCGCGTTGGAGGACATTACAGAAATTGTCATCAAACACCCGTATACCAACAAGTCGTGCACGGTTAAACGAACCCAACTCCCTCTCCAGCCCGGGTTTGCTATGACAGCGTATAAATCGCAGGGAAAAACTCTCGCCACTGCAGTAGTTAACCTCGTCGACTGCCGTGGCACGGAGTCGCCCTATGTGATGATTTCTCGAGTCACATCGTTGGATGGCCTCGCTATCCTGGTGCCGTTTGAACATAAAAGGATATCCTGTCATACCTCGGAGGATCTGCGCAAGGAGACAACTAGGCTCGAGATGCTGGCTTTGCGCACTGTAGTTAAGTGTGGTTCGGGCGCTGAAGTTGAGCGTGCTCAAGCGGCTTTGAACCTGCGATTCTCGTCGAATTTGGATGACCAAGACGAGGGAGAGTCTGAGGATGAGAATTCCGTACGAGAAGATTCCTGGACCCGCCTGAGCCGAAAGCAGACTCAGCTCGCGCGGATGATCCTTTCCTCTGGGCAGAGACAGAACAATCTCTGTCTGCCCTGCGTGCGACGCCCTCGACTCGTGCTCTTGCAACGAGGTCCTCGAAAAGGAAGGATATCTCGTCCACTCGCGTGCCGGCTACAATCCCAGCTGGTCCCGCGTTGCCTGCGGGCGGCGACAAGTCGGTGGCCGCTGACGAGTGGGATCCCAGGGACATCGATTTCGACAGCTCGACGGCGCCCGCGGTGCGCATCCCCAAACGCAAGCTCCTCGACGAGCCTCGGGTACAGGTAATTGATCTGTTGTCTTTCTGTGTGTTTAAACGGTGCTAATTCTAGTCTAGGTCTCTCCTGCTCTATCGTCTTCCGGCGCCGGTGACGAGTTGGATCCCATGGACGTCGACTTCGACAGCTCGACGGCGCCTGTTGTGCGCATCCCCAAACGCAAGCGCCTCGATGAGCCCAGGGTACAGGTAATTGATTCGTCACCTTGTGTGCTTCAACGGTGCTGATTCTGTTCTAGGTCTCTCCTGATCTATCGTCCTCAGGCGAGCTAGACGCGTTCCGCGCGCAGTGGTATGACGAGGTCGATGACCGTATGCAGGCACAGCAGTCCACCTCTGAGAGCTCCGCAGACAAGCGGAGACGACTGAGTGCGTTCTCGTTGGTGCTGATTAGATAGCAGATTAGATCTGACGCTATCTGTATTCAGATTAGATTGTACGCGAAGCGCATGCAAATCCTGGTCGCACCTTCGCTTCGTCTCTCATGCCGTCCATCTATGACCTTGTCGCGCATCGTCTCGGCTCTGCCTCAGTCTCTCTGCTGGCTCGCAGCGAGTATGGCTCGGACTTTCACAGGATCCCACTGACGACCACGCTGGGTCCTCAACCCTTTTCGACTGCGTGTGGTCTCAAGAATATCTATGGCGTCTGGAGCACCGGAGATCCGTATCTCCCAGTCCTCTTTGGCGTCGTGGACCGCGTCGGCACGGGTGTCTGCTCGCCTGTATGTTTCTTCCTTATTGGTCGTGTTTCCTGAGTCCCTGAATGCTATCCTGCAGACATCGCCACCGCCTGTGATGCTTCACCTTGTCTTTCCTCCCGTGCCTGCAGGGCATCCGATCGACGTTATTTGCTGGGATCAGTTGGCGGTATTGCGTCGGGTGATGGACGCAGAGTGTCTTGGTCAACTTCATGTCTTACGGGATTACGTGAAGGATCGAGATCTTCTTGTGCGTACTTTCACTGTCGACGCGGTGCGCTCGCTGCTCAACATTCGTATTCAGTGTATCGTGGACACGACGGTGCCGTGGTCTCTCGGTCCTAGTTTGGACTCGGACTCGTCATCTGCGGCCAGTAATCGTGTCTACGAGTCCTCGCCCACGACCAACAATCGCGTGTATGTCACCCTGGACGACAACTCCAAGGTGAGCCATTATTGGTCGTGCTCTACTTGCATCAAATATACTTTCACAGATCGACAAGTGTCCTCCTAGCCGCCTGTTCGACGAACCCTCCTCGTCCTCGCCCGCGTCTATGACGTTTGGAAATGTTAACTCGCATATGATGCTGGCGGATATCGCACCCGGGGACTTTGTCGCCATCAGGTGCTCTCTCCACTGCGACCATTTTGCAACGCGTTATGCCCAGCGGTCTCTCGGCGTACCAGTCCCGTGTACTCGCGTGAGTACGCCCTGCATCTGATTAGACCTTTTTGGCTAACTCGCGCAGCATTATTATCTCCTCGCGACGGATGTGACCGTAATAGTTTAGTGTATTTTTGGTCGAATCTGGTGAATCACTGTTGGCGAGCCCGGCGGCGCTAGTCTTTCGATCACACTGTGGCGGCCGTTACGAGTGTTGGATATGCTGTTAGAGCATGATTAATTTGTTGCGGAGGCTTCGCACCCTGTGCGATATTGAAATCTCCTATAAGGGTCTGGCTTTCGTCGGGCGCGTGTACAGATGAAGTGGAGTTCGGCTAAATTCGGCTAAGCTCGCTTGTGTGCACTGCCACCTGTCGGATCAGTTAATTTCGATCGTGATCGCATTATTGCAAACACTTCTCGGTCTAACTGCATACCGTGTTGGTGGCGCGCGCAGCTCTGTTGCGCTTGTGGTCTTCTTGATTTCCATGCGTCCGTTTTCTTTTCTTTTGCAAAGACCCTGAATTATCATGGCCCGAGTACCCCTATTCCGCGTGCGCACCGTAACCCTTTGATTGCCCTGCGTCCTTTTCTCTTTCAAGTTCCCCGATCTGGCGTGGCCCGAGGAACCCGACTCCGCGCGCTCCCCAGGAGCCGACTGCAAATTCCGCGTCGGGTTTTTCGAGGCCCCCGGTCACTACCTTTCAAGGCGGTCGGCGATAGGGTAAATCAACACTCCAACGCGCAGCCCGATAGGGTAAAACAGCTTTGAAACGGGTACGGCCCGTCTGGCATATGGTAAATCGCGTGCATTTTTTGTTTTGTTTGGAAACAGCATACCTCAGATCCTCTTTCATGATGATTTTGTTAGATTTTGATCTTGTTGAGCCTGATCCTAACAGGGCCAATGAGTCGTGCGGGCAGCCGTAAAGTGCCCGCAGTGGTCCAGAAATGAAAATTTGGCACCTGGGAGCACAAAAAAATGACATTTTTCAGGAAACCCTTGGTCGGATATAGAGTCAAACAACCGTCCTAGGCCAAAATTTTCTAAATCAGCTTCCTAGGGTAAATCCGCGTCAAAGTTCAATCCGACCGCAGAGGTAGTGACCGGGGGCCTGTGCATGTTCTTCGTGTCTCCACTTGATAGATTGGCGGGCCGTTTCTTGTTGCGTGCAGGCAGTATCTCCATCTGTATTATGTGTACAAAGCCGAGTAAGAAAGAAAGAAAGGGAAAAAATACAAAATAAAATGTAAAGTAATACCGAACATGGGTTGGCGCGTGGTGCGCCGCTATAAAAGCCGTGCGAGAGACGCGCATATACAACATCATTGTCCGCTGCGCGATTATCTCAACTCTGTTCACTGTCCGCCGTTATTTTCTGTCTCGCGTTTTTTGTTACCATGTCTGAACCCATGTCTGGTGAGATTACGTACCCTTTTCTGCACGCCGTCTGTGTGATACTCACCTGTCTCCAGTTTACGAGGAACGTGTCGAGTGCGGCATGTATGACGAGATTGCAACCACCCTCGACGCCATGGGCTCCAAGGCACTGGGCAACCTCGACTGTCCGACCGACTTCATCCGCTATCAGCCTTCGGGTTCCACTAATATTGAGTTCCGGGACAATGAAGGTCAAGAGTTTCGTACCCTCATCGTCGGCGAAATCGCTGGCTCCAACACTGGGACCGTCCTGCGCGCCACTGGCAACTATTACGCGGGAAACGATGTGAGTGCACGCGTACTCTGGATTCCAGTGACTCATACCGTTGTAGTTCAAACCGATCAACGATTCCAAGACCGGCGTCAAGGATATTCTCGCACTTGTCATGCCCAGTCTTTCGACCGACAAGATGGCGAACTTTTGGGACAATCAGACTGTGCCTTTGCGGAGCGCCTTTAATCATGAAGTCGCAATCGAATACAGGGCGGTGCCTTTTCAGGTGAATTTCGTGCTCGTCCGCGTCGCGTCAACTTAGCGATGTTCCAGGAATATATCGTTCGCACGTGGATGTGCTCGCTCAAAGAAGGGAGCAACTTGGATGACATCATAATGTGCCACATGCTCCCTAAATACGCGGTGAGCTGCTGTCTCGCAGTTCGCGATGTGCAACACGCTGACTTCCCCCGCAGGCTCCAGCATCAGCTGGAGCGCCCGTCGCCGCTCCACAGCAGCGTCGCAAGCGCAAGTTGAGCGAGTCGCGGACCCCTGGAGAGGCACCCGCGTCAAGCCCTGCTCCCGCCGCCGAAGCCCCTGATACACCGCCTGGTCAGTACCGCTGCCACTCTGGCTGCAAGTGCGTCTGGCTTACCTTTCTTTGTTCTAGCGTCTGCCATCAAGCTCGGGGCTGTGTACGACACGTGCTTGATATCTGATTATGGAGGTCCGTATTTTGCACTTCGCAAGAATGGCGTTGTTCAGCTTGACGTGCGGGATGGTACGCCGGGCGGTAACAACGCGCTCATCCTGCCTTGGGACTTCTACGAGCGTCTCAAGCCCGGTACTTTGGTCCTTGTGAGCGTGTCGCTTCGAATCTTCATCATGAACGACACGGATGCCAAAGGCAACCTTCGGCCCAAGAAGCGCAAGGTGGGCGCCCAGCTTCTTTCACGTTGCCTTTCCTGAACTATTTGCAGATTTACCAGATTAACGCGCACAGCATCAAGGTCTTGGCGGATTCGGATGAACCGGTCGAGTCCAGGTCCATTATGGTTCCACGCAACTTCGACGGCTCGTCGAGGGTCGCAGCTCCCGCCCCACCCGAGTTTTCCAACTTCACCCTCAAGTCGTCGCCGACGAAGGGGAAGAGCAGGGAGCCGGCCCCGTCGAAAGGGAAAGAGCCGGCCTCATCGATGTCGAAAGGGAAGAACAAGGAGCCGGCTTCATCGCCATCAACCTCGTCGTCGTCGTCTTCGGGATCGACCTTGGCGTCGGGCAAGTCGCCTTTGGGATCGCCGCTGCCGTTGAGTGAGTCTCCTCGTCCTTATTCGGGGACCGTCTTCTATGCCTGATACCGCGATTTAGCTGGCCCCGGCGGCGATGCAATCCAAGACGAGGATTGGGAAATGTTGCTGGCGAAGCCCAGCCCCAAGAAGGCCAAGAATTCGAAGAAGGCTACCTAAATGGCTAGTCAGCGCGGCGTCTTTCAAGTTCGTGCTCTGGACTTACAGTCCTTTGTTGGCTGACCTGCGATTACAGCTATAGGCCGTTGTTCCATAAAATCGAACGCGCCTCAAGTGAGCGCCTCCCGATTCCGTGCGCCGGTTTACCCCTAACTCTGTCCAGCAGCTCGCTTCCTGCCTCGTTTCGTTTCTCGTACTTGTCTCTCTCGTATTGTCTCTTCATAGTCGCGCTTGTCTCGTCGTAGTGGCGTCTGTCTATTGTGTGTCTAATTCTATTCTAGTGTGCTCTAGCATGTCTGCGCCCGTCCGTGCTCGTTCGTCGAGGGAACTACATGGTGGTAACTATCAAAGTCTAAAGGGTACAAACAATGACAACTAGCTGATGATCACTTGATCCGAGAGTCACCATAACAATCCCACGCTCGGATATCACCGTACAGGCGTGGGATTGTTACGGTGAGCATCAGTTAGATAAGCATCGGCGAGCCATGGGAATGATCAATGGATTACATGAGCCTTTTCGTTTTTGACTTGGACCACCACCAGCCATAGCCGTAGTTAGTGAATAATAGTAATGACAGACTCTAGCGACATAGTATTGAAGCAAATTGGCAAGGTAAACTAGCGCACCCTCCTCGGTATGATGGCTAAGGTCCAGCGTGGCTTCAATAAGCAGTCGAAGCGCCGCAAGTTTTCTGCACGGGATTTCCTCGACCTCGACGCTGGTGTCGATCGCGACGAAGAGGAGGACGAGGACGACGGAGATGTGGAGGACGGTGCGTGTACAGTGAATGCGCCGTAATCCGTGTACTGATTCGCTGTCCCAGATTTCATAGATCGCCGTGCATACATTGGAGACGAAGAGCCGGTGCCTGCTTCGCGTCCGGCGCATTTTTTTATGGAGGATTTACAGGGCGTCGATCCCCACGAACTGGCTCGACAGCTGCGGCGCCGCTATGAACGCCTTCCGTCGGAGCATCGCACACGGGGGGACACGGGGCTCGACGCCGACCTCACAAAGTGGATTCACACCGCCGAGGCTTGTCCAGCTGTCAACTCGATCCCCGTGTGGCGGCTGCGAGTTACTGTGCGTCTTCTCGTGTGTGATGCGGGCCCCTTATTCTGACAATTATGTAGCGTGGACACGAATGGGATGTCGTGCGGACTTTGATGAAGATGTTCGAGACCTCGTCTCGCGTTGAAGATATACTGTCTGCGAGCGCTGGTCCGTGCACCAGGGGGTTCGTCTACGTGGAGTGTCAGTCTCGCGAGATGGTGGATCGCATCGTCCGTACAGTCGCGTTCATCCGATGCCAGTTCCCTCCTGTGCAGATTCCACTCGCAGACTACCAAGCAGTTTTGCGCGTTACCGACAAGCCGGAGATCCCTCTCGGCTCTTGGGTTCGCTACACTCGAAAGGGATACTATTGCGGGGATTTGGCGTGGATTCGAGACTTCGATCCCGATGCGATGACATACAGTGTCTGTCTTGTCCCTCGAACCTCGCTTGATAACCCTCCATCCTCGACTCGCAAACGCTCCCGTCGTGGGTATCGACCTCCTCAGAGCCTGATGCTCTCCGTCGACCAGGGAAGCTCGAGCGCTGTCCACGATTTCAGCGGCGGAGAGTATCAATACGGACTGTTGTTCCTCGACGACGTATCCGTGCGGGATCTCACCGACGACCATGTTAATCCCTCTGACGCAGAACTGGTGGTGTGGGAGAGCAGCTCTCTTTATGGATCTGAAGCTGTGGACGAAGTCGACGCGTTGTCATCTTCTTTTACGCGGTCCCTCCAGCTTCAGCGTGTCGCTTTACAGAAGTTTTTTCTCGTCGAACCCAACGACAGGGTGCGCCTTTTGGAAGACCCGTGGCAGGGTAGCGTCGGAGACATCCTCGAAGTCGTCCAAGGTCGAACTGTCTGGGTGCGCGTGACCGACTTTAGTGGCCCGTCGGTGGACGTAGATCTCCCGGCTCGCTGTGTCGCCAAAGACTTCAGGATCGGCGATCTCGTCGAGGTCTTCTCTGGCCCTTTCAGTGGCCTTTACGGCTGGATCGGCGAGGTGTCGTGGTCAACTTTACGCACTGTCGTCATCCAGCATTTTCCTGTGGGGCGGCGGGAGGTATATGAATACGGGAAGAACGTTGTCTGGCCGGAGTTCAGCGACGCGCCTTCTGCCGAAATGGTGTGGGACGAGCATGCGATCAGAGAAGTGCGTTAGTCCCCAGGTCTACTGCGCCGGATGTTGACGTATGTACAGTGGGATGTTGCGATATGCAATCTGCGGCCAAAGCCTGCAGCTCTCACGGCTTTGGGCGGGCAGCTGTTAAAAACTCCGCGCGATCCCTAGCACCACGTAGAGGTTAAAATATACAAAGGACCTTTGCGAGGTCTCTTTGGGACCGTGCAAATGACGATCAAAGACGGACTCGCGGTCAGGGTTCTTCCGGAGGGGCGCGCTGTTAGCAGCGGTTGCATATCCGCTGCGATTGCAGACGTGCGAGAAAGACAGTACATTTCCTTTTTCTTCTGCTACGTGATGTCTAACAATATGCAGTACGGGACTTGAGCTTCATCAGCTGGCGACCACGCCTTTGAGCATGCAGCGAAAGCTGCGACAGACCAGAGAAGCTTTGTGGGCTGGCAAAAAACAAGATGCGGACACTTTACCAGTGGAGTCCCTCCCCTCCGTTCGCGATGTTTGGCCGGAGGTCGCACCGACTCTCGACAAACGTGTCCAAGCCATCCTCAGTCAGCCTCCACCTCCACCCCCCCCTCGACTCCCGCCTCCTGTGCCTCGGCCTCCAGAGGAAGCAGCGCATTGGCTTCTTGAGCCCACTCTTCGAGGAAAATACCTGGACATCATTGTCCAGGGTGCTGAGGAGGTCTGGGGAGGGAGGTATGACAAGCTGGTGGGCGTAATCAAGGAATTGCCGGTCGTAAAGCGAGGGAAGCGAGGGTCTGTTCTGGTGCGATTCGCTGGTACGACAATGGCCATCGAGCGCCACATTAAAATCGTCTGTCTGTTTCCTTTGACCACCAACGAATTCCCGGGAGAGATCGGAAGGGCTCGCGCTCACTCCGTGTTGGAAATCGACGGAGTGTATGTCGTCATCATCGGGGCAGATGCAGCGGGATCAAGGTCTTACGTCGGGCGCATTGGATTTACCAGCGGCGATTCTGTCTGCATTGACAACGTTTTGCATTCTTTCCCCGCGACCAGTCTTTGTCGATCCGATCCCATTGCCAGAGAGTACATTCGAAGCCACTACTGACGACGATCGCAGCCATTAACTACTAACGATAATGTATGTATGTAGACGATGAATTACACAAACTGAGCACCGGCCCCCCGCATCTCTGATGCGCAGATTAGCGACAGTGGTCCCAAATACGGGAGATTTGAAGGCGTGATTATTTATACTGCGGCTGATTTGTTTCCTACTTAAGCGGGCTTTCTCTCTCTTTCGCTTCCTGTACATGGAAAGGCATCCGTAGATTATATCCGGTAGCACAGCTGCGATGTCAAAGGGTGCGTGTTTCACTCGTGTACTGTCTATCAACACTGACCTCAAAGTTTAGGGGACGGCAGCGAAGAGAGCGAAGAAGAAGACGAGCTCGGGAGCAGCGGGGAGGACGAGCTTGGGAGCAGCGGTAAAAAAGGCGTAACCAGTTCTCGCGATCCTGCTGCAGACAGAAGTGTGTCGTGCCGTTGCTCCGTTCTGCGACCACCCTCTGAGCCGCATGTATGCAGACGAAAACCTGATCTTCGTCGATAGCGATAGCGAGGAGGATACTCGTCCTCCGCGAGGTAATGCCCTTCCTTCTCTATTCACTACTCCGCACTCATGCAATCCCATAGTCATACCTGACGCGGACGCTCCAGGTGAGGATCCAGCGCTACTCTGTTTCCTCTTACTCACTTGCTTCTACAGTTAACAACCCCATCATGGTCGACAGTGATGAGGAAGGCCCTACAGCTCCCCAATCGCAGAGGGACCGTTCTCCTCCGATCGTGATCGACGACAGCGACGAGGAGGATGCAACGCTGGCGATGCAGTGGGCGCCCGCGAGGGGTAAGCTTCTGTTCTTTTTCTGTCGTCCAAGTCTGACTTTTCAGCTTGTACGCCGATCTTTGTTGACAGCGGGAGCGAAGACGATGCGCCGGTGGCTACTAGTGCGTGCCCTACTCCTCCTCATTCCGTCTGCTGAGATCTCACACGTACTGCAGCGCCGGGGGTCGTCCCAGAGCGCGCGCCCGCCCCTCGGAGGACGAAGAAGGAACGGGATGCGGCTGCTATCGCCAATACAGCGCCCATTTCGACATATTTCCCGGCCATGGCGGAGACTAGTACTGGACTCCGCATCCAGGTGCCCATCGATGCCAGATTCCGGGGCGTCGTTCGGGTCGAGCCGGCGGGCGCTATAGGCTCCTCAGTGTATCATTCGCGCATCGATCGTCCGGCCGTGCTCGCCCTTGCACCCTTCCCTTTGCCAGTGCCGCCCGAGCATTTTGCCTACACCGATGGCGGACGTCCCCGTCGCAAATCCCCCCTTCAGATCGTCGATCTTTGGATAGGCAACAAAAACGGGCCGCCACCCATGACGCTATTGGACGAAAATCACAGATGCTGCGTGTGTTTGGCGCTCAAGTCGCACCCTGTTTCATGAGTCCGGTGGTGGACGCTCGCGTCGTTTACTGACTATGTACAGCTATATCTGTGGGCATAGCTACTGCTATGTCTGTATCCGCAAGTGGCTGGAGCATCAGTGGTGGTGCCCAGCATGTAAGAAGATGATGATGTTCGCTCCGTTCAGGATGTATACGGAAGAGGCCGCTCTATCTAGCTTGTACGGCGATTGGGACACTACCTCCGTAGACTACAGCTGGGATGGGCTTACTTTCCCCGCTCTGCTGCAACAGGCAGCTGAGCAGTCGGCGCCTATCTTTGGCGCTCGTTACCAGTAGTAGATAAGATAAGATGTCCGACACCTACTTAAAAACGCTAGCTTTTTTCTGCGTTGATGTATTCGTCTCTCGATGACCAACATGACACCTGGATCGTTGTTTGAGGTCAACCTCGCCCTCGATGTCCTCCGAGACTCACCCACGCGGGTAAGCATTCGCCTATTCCCCTGTCGGGTATACATCTCTCACCTTGTCCAGGATCACCCAGGTTCCATTGATGGCATGCTCCTCGCCCATGGAGTCGAGTATCCCCTGATCGTCCCCGTCCCTTACAATCACAAGGTCGTGCCTGCAGAGGGCGAACTCTGTGACCTCCACGTCCACTATTGGGCACCGCACAAGGGTCCCTTCCCTGCCTGGACCGTCGATGTAAGCGCTTGGCGATACACCACGCCCTCTTTGCATGGCGACCCTCAGTACAGCATCCACTACCTCGGGCCGACTCGCCACATCCTGGAAGGATGCCCGTCCATGTTTTTACTGGAACGTGGTGTCGTTTGCTTCGACAATATCCTCGTCGTGAAACACGTCGGCGTTGAGCAGAAACCGTTGGACATTGCTGCCGCGGAGGTTCCGTTCCTTACTGAGCTTATCATAGAGTGAGTCAGGCCATTGCTATCCGTACATGTCTGACCCGTGTCTACAAAGGGCTATTGCGAATAAGCGTTTGGTGTAAATAGATAGTAAATACGTGTGTTTGTTTCAAATGTACCGTCACGTCGCATGTAAAATGTAAAAGTCCTACCTAGTTTTTCCCCTTGTTGTCCTGCCGCGTGTAAAAGGGTCTAGAAGTTCTGTTGCAAGTTCAAAATCTGGCCGCCTGTTCCATCAGCCTTTCAATTTCGGTAAGCCACGCTCTCGCCCTTTTCGGTCTAACACATCTCAGTTGCGCCACAATCAAGATCGGAAGAAGCATCAGTTGTCGCACCCTTTTAGGATACTCCAAACCTGCGTGACCATATATGCAGCCTATTTGGGAAGTCTCCCGACATGGGCAGTACCTCCATTGATATTCGCATATTTTTTTCTCTGTTGCTTTGGTATTTATTTATTTTTTCTTTAGTTTTTTTCTTGTCCTCATCGGGTCTTTCCAGTGCTCATAAAAACTTTCTTTCGAGATACAATGTCCACTCGCCCCGCTATGAGCATCTCCGCGTCCCCTTCCGAGTCCGAAACCCAGCCTGTGGAGACGGGACTGCAGCTTGTCGAACCTGGCCCCTCTCCTCACGGCTCCAACATGTTGGCCGCTGTCATCGGGACTAGCGACCTGGTATACATATTCCTTCACTCACTCTCCCTCCACGAGTTAGTGAAGTTTTCTCACTGGTGAGACTCGATGTCATGTTTTCATTGCGGCGCTGACTCTGTCCCAGTTCCATTGCCACTCGACAGGTTGTCCAGTCGATCATCCACGACAAGACGGAGAGAATGCTCGCCCGCTTTCTGATCTTCGACAACGATGGCAAACTGTACCCAAAACGAGAGAAAGTCAGCAACCTCTGCGCCGACTTTTGGGACGTTTGTGAAAAAACCGCCGGCGGCATCACCGGTTCCGTGGCCGAAAGCATCTGGCGCGAGCTGCACCTGGTACGATTCCAGCCTAATAACATCGATATCGTGACCTCGCGCGGGACTTTGCCAGAATGGCACACTTTCTTATTGAGGCACGGGGATCCCATAACCAACATCCCGGTCGATATCAGGGCGTATGCCGATAGGGGCATCTGTCGGATTGTTGCTTACGAGATGAATAAAGTACGTCCACAGCGTCTTGTCTAGAATCGGCTTTAATCTTGAATCTTGTAGGGGCTCACCATCAAGTTCATCGAGTCGATCGGCGACTCGGTGTGGGAGGCGATTGCCGCCGGTGCTAACCACACCACGGGCTTCATCCTCATGACGAGGGACTTGATCGAGGATCAGTACCCTCTCCTGCGCAGGAACCAGCATGCCGTGTACGCCTGGTGCGGGCCCCTGATCCCAGCAGCCAAGAAGCAAGAGAAAAAAACCCGGAGGCTCTCCGTGTCGACGAAGGGCTGGACGATCGAGTGCAGCAAGGCATGCCCCGTCGTCTGGCGCCACGTCAAGCGAGTGGATGACATGGGGGTGTTTTGCTGGAACGTATTTGGACGTCCTCAGAACGAAAAATACATGAAGTCACACCTGAAGTGGTCGCTCGGCGACGTTTGTACTAACTCTGCCTGCCCGGAATACAAGAAGGGCTATCATCCTTATAAATATGTACATGTACGTGTCTCTTCCTCTCGCTCTCCCTCTCTTGCTCTTACTCACAACGGTTTCTGTAGGGTGTATGTACGTAGCCAGATGGTGCTTTGTGTAGGGACGTCGTAGGACCGATGTCGTTATTATCTCCTTATCTTTTGACATCACTTTATCACTTTATCTCTCTTTTCCCTTATCTCTTGATCTCCTTATCTCTTAACATTTTGTGAATCTGTGACGACCGTGACCCTTCAATGTTCTTCCTCCCAGACTTTCTGTCGAGTCGGGTGTATCGATTCTCGCGCGTCCTGGCAGACGGTGTTTACGGAGAAAACTTTGACGCCACTCGAACGCGAACAAGAAAGGTGGTCTATCCATCGCTCCAGCACGAACTTTCGTTCATAGACAACGGAGTGCCAGCCTTGAGCGTCCAAGGGGAATCAAAGTTTGAGCGTGTCTTGGACCCGCTGTATATCGCGAGGATGTTCGGGCGCGTGGTGTCCGTAGAAAGGGAAATTATCGAAGTCGGTGGTTTTTTCTTTGCGCAGATCTCGTTCTGATGCGTATACAGGAAGATGCATGGCCCGCCATGGTCTTTCGGATCGATCTCCTCGACGTGTGCGACAGGGCGGTCGCGGACCTTTACAGAAAACAAGAACGTGTCTTGAACAGTATTATCGCAGCAGACAACCTCCTGATCGTGAGTCCGTTTAGTCGCAATGTTGGCGGGACGCTCAGTAACGCACGCGCGCAGCCCGGGGAGGTCACCCGCACCTTTGCCGGTCAGCCAGATGATATCACGCCTGGCATTGAGGTGATGCATCCAATTAAGGTTTATAAAACAGACGATAACAGAGTTAACTAGATTTGGATCCTGCCCGATGACACATGGAGAAATGGCACCGCGCCGGCTCAATATTATCCTGACTCTTATCCTGGGTATTGGGAGCAAGTCATACGTGCAGGATTGCATGTGCAGTTCGCGGTAACGCTCGAGCGGTACCAAGGCGATGCCGACGACGAAGGTCGCTCGCGCAAGGTAAACGTTCTACCCGTCGCGGGACAGTCGGATCGCTGACAAGATTTCGTGGTGGCCCTCTTTCTTCAGCAATACCGCGCGCGGTTGTCCCGTGATTTCAAGATCTTAGCAAAGGAGGCGTTCAGGATGTAGCCGATACATACGTGTACATAAACCTGTTATGATCATTCTCTCTCTATCCACAACACGTACTAGGATGGCAACGATGCGTGTTTCAATGCCGGACGGAAAACTGCATGCGGCGATGCGCACCGTCGGCCGCATGAATTGGAACGCAACAGTGGAGGGGTTCCTGAGCGAAATGGACTGGCTCCAGCTCTGGACTGCATTTTTCGGCTGGGGGCGCATGGCCCAGAGCAACGTGAAGGAGTTCATGCGCCTCTCCGTTGACCAGAGGATCGACGACTTGTGTGAGTGAATATTCCACCGTACATGCACTGGACTGACGGTCTTCCATAGTGAAATCCGGGGAACACCCGCTGTCGGTCATTCAGGTTGACGGTATGCGTCCTGTCCGCTGCGCGATCACCTGTCTGATCGCACCCTACTACGCACAGGTTGCCACGAGCTCTGGGAGCGGCCACGCAGTGGGCGAATCGGTCAACTGCCTATCACAGTACTGCGTCGAATATTGCTCAATATCCCCCTCCCCGCTAGGACGCGCTTCGCAGCGACTTCGCGCTGGTGCCGGCATCAGTGCGCGCTGCTGCTCGACAAGCTGATATCCAATCTGCTGGAGGACTTCAGTCTGAAATACGGCGAGTTTAAGCTGTTGCAGGGCGCAACAGGTGCCATCATCTCGGGGTCAACGATCACCGCGCTCGTGCACGAGCCCTTCCCGCCCAACGACCTCGACATCTACTGTGGAACGGGCACAGGCGTTGACGTGGTGCAGTACCTGCGCACCACGACTCCCGACCTCCTGGTCTCAACCGACACGGGTTATGACTATGAAGATGTGACCTGTATCCGAAGAGTGTGGTGGCTCCGCACCGGAGCTGGGGCGAAGATAAATGTCATCGAGTCGTTTTCTTCAAACCCGGTGGACTGCGTTCTGGCGTTCCATTCCAGTCCGCCGAGAGGTTTTATCACGTTCGATAGGCTCGTTCACTTGGAGATAAACAACGTGCTCAGGAGCGTTGGGGTGCTCACACCCGCCTCGATTCGCGTGACAGCAGACCTCAAAAGCCAGATCGTCGCCTGGTCTATCCTGCAAAAATATCGCGCCCGTGGCTTCGAATGGGAGTTCCACTACCGGAAAGCTCACACGTGCGGCGTCGACCTCAACTGTCTGGCGACTTTGCGCAATACAGCAGACCGCGGATGTCTCCTCGCGCCTCTGCTCTCTCCGGGAATCCCGCAGTTCCAGGCCGCGCGGACGGCCGAAATACTCACCTGGTCATTGAAAGGCTCAACGTGCCCGAGTAAAGAGACGCGCTCCTCTACGTCTTTCGTAGGTAAGTGCGCTCGCCTCGCATGTTGCAAAGCGACTGAACATCTGCGCAGACAGGTTGTGGCAGAGACGCATGGAGGTGCTCATTCAGATGCCCACTGCTCCGACGAGTGCGATAGACTTGGTAGGTGTCCCTGTGTATCGAACACCCCTCCTGCGCCTCTGCTAACACGTCTTCTCGCAGTCGTATCTGTAGGCAGTGGGATGACTTAATTAAAATGACATAATTACAATGACGTCCCGTTTGCTGCAGTGGGAAATTTGTATACATGTCTACTGCCTACGTCGAAGTACTCTTAGCACACAACCGACTGGGTCTTATGTTGGTCCTGGGTTGCGAAAAGGAGGATGAGGATTTCGTGGCCACGCGCGATATGTCTCTCTCTGGGGGAAGCCTTCACACGTATAAGGTGAACGCGCCGCCGGTCGTGTCTGGTTATAGGAGGGCTCAGCTTACTCCCTATATGCCTCACGTGCTGGGGGAGGTGCGATACATCGAACTCAGGGTGCGTGGTTATTTTGTTTGTTGTTTTTGTTTTGTTTTTACCACGTCTGACGCAGTGACCAGGCTTTCGTCGACGATGGTCCCGGCGGCGTACAGATTCGAACCTTGCTCGGTGCGAACGTGTACTTGCGGTGCCCTGTTGGAGCTTCACGTGCGACCGTGGAGTTCTTCGACGCTCAGGTCGCGACTCTCCAGCAAGTCGCCAGCAGCAAAGTCAGTCAGCTTCCTGTCCATCATTTGAAATTGCTCAAATTTCACATCAGGGAGGCGTCGGGCATGGCGGGGATGATGGCTGGCTTGCTGCGAGCCCCGACGATGCAGATCGCTGGGATATCAAGGTGCGCTTCGATCCGTCCGCGTCTTTGCGGGTCTAACCTGTTTCCAGATTAGAGTTCGTGGCACCCAAATGCCTGCATTCGATGGATTGTATGAAGGTGCCAAGCAGTTTGTGGTGCGCATGTGCATGTACGAACTAGATGGGGATTGTGTGAGTCGCGTGTGCTTGGCGACGAGTTTGAAGCTAACTTGGGGCCGCGTAGGAATTTTTCCTCATTTCCGAGCGCGTCCGCGATGTGACTCGCGAGTTACGCCACCGACTATAGGAAGTGCGACGCAGCCGGATTGGATCGTCATGGACTTCCCCGTAGACATGGCGGGCCAATTCCTCGCAGACCTCGCGGCACAGGATACACATACCAGCACTCGTGTTCTAGCGTTCGGAGTATACACCCAGAATTTTGATGCTACACGGGAGCGAATCAGGCAGCTGATTGACGCCAATACCTCGCGACCCCTCAAACATGTTTGGACCTTCAAAGACGCAGGTCCGGCCGCCGGCCTCCCGCCCTTGAGACCGATGTTGGACGACGAGTCTGAGGTCATCAGGACGCCACTGTACGTTGCAAGGATGTTTGGACGCGTCTCGTCTACTACACGGGTTGTAAATGAGGTTTCCATCAGAGCTTACTCCCCATGCGCTCCGCTTATCCTGTGTTAGGAAACTGGCCGCCCCGCGTTAAGGGTTAATTTGCAATGCCCCGAAGATGGCGATAGGACGATCGTCGCCGTGTACCGCGCACAAGAGAAAGTATTGGCTCGGATAATAGAAATGGACCATGAGGACTACGTCGGTAGCTTTATTTTATTTTATTTTGCCGCGATACTGATCCACTTCCATCGGTAGTCGTCAAGCGTCCCGACAGCTGCAATCCAGACACGAGCGTCTGGTTCCAGACGCAACTCGACAAGCTCCGGTACGTCATCGCTGCGGACCTGTGCGAAGAGGTGAGAAGCGGCAGCCCCCATTAGTGTCCCGATCGCTAACGGCGCTTTTCGCAGCCTGGGGAAGTGACCACGAGCTGGATCGTTGAGGACGACTCCATGATAGAGGTACACTTTCGCGTTGGCACAACCGGTTGCTGGCATCTCATCTGTGCATCCAGATCCTTGCGACGAGTTGGGACCTTTACAACGGGGTGATTGTGCTCGAGGAGGGCGACACCGTCGATATGATTGTGAGTATGATCAAAGACGAGCGTAAGCACGGTGGAACGGTTAAGAAGGTAGTTTTATGTAGCATTTCTGGCCGCCTCCTGATTTCCCGATCCCGCAGGCATTCAAACTGTGGCTGCATGCCTTTTACGTCCTCACCGACGCGGACGTCGGGCGCACCTAAATGGCTCCATATTATTATTATATCCAACCGTATGATAAGATTAGATCGGGATCCGATAAAAACCGCTGGACATTAGTTAACTTCAGTTTGCAGAGTGTGAAGTACAGTTATTTCGGACCGACGATGTGACGGAAGGGCTACTGCGGAAGGTGACGCCTGCCACACCTCGAAATTGCAAAAGAGCCTGATACAGTTAAACAGAAGTACATGCTGCTGTTCTTGGATCAGGACCTAATCCCGGAGGCCGCCTTGCGCCACGACATTTGATGTAGCATCCTTGTAAATATGAGCCTCGTGATTACGTACATTCTCGCTATTCAATACTCCCATGGACGACGCCACCATGAACGACGAGGACGACGACTGGGTATACAGCGAATTTTTGACTCGTACGGGGCTGGCCGCAAAGGGGTTTCATGCACGATCCCTGCGTTCATGCCCACCGGAGACGTTTTGCTTTCCGACGAGGAAACGCACCCTTCCGTGTGAGGACGGTCAAGCCGAGCGCTTCGCGTACAGAGACCCGGACAGGGTGGATAGGAACATGGGGGGATTCGGACAGATTTCAGTGGGCTACTACTATGTTTGTTTCATGGCACGATTGGTGAGTATGGAGGACGCTTCATACCCTAACCGTCTGGATCACGAGGTGAGTGATCCCGCTCGTTTTTTAGCGCAGCGTTGAACAAGAGCAGGACGCATCCCGCAGTGCGTGTACTGTTCTGTATCTCAAGTCCGTTGGGAGCAACCACGTTCCCACGTCCTTGCTCTTCTCGGAAGAAGTGCGTGCTCTGCAGTCCATCATCGACAGAGAGCAGGCAGAGTCGGTGGGTTCTTTGCCGGCACGCGCGTTTAGTAGCTCAGCCTGCCTTTCCCGTTGTCGTTAGCCAGGACATGTGGTTGATAGCTGGGTCGGACCCGTGGATTCCGGTGGCCGACCGTCTTTAAAGGTGAGCAGCAACTGCATTATATCTCGGGACGTGTATTCATGGTTATAGGTGGTATGGCCCAGGGACGACTTACCTGTGGGACTCGGAGCTTGTCTCGCAGTGTTTGTTCGCTTTACCAGAGACGACTGCATTCGTCCAGACGGTACGCTAGAAAAGGTACGGGACACGCCTTATTTAGTGCATTGCTGAGAGCGATCCGACAGTCCTACACCATGTGGGGAGATACTATACTCCCTGTCGATACCGCTAGCTGGTATAATATGCAGGATTGATATCGAGTTCGATTTTTAAAGTAGACTATAAGAGTTGATTACGCGTTATATGAAAGTGGCAGGGTGGCAGATCCTGCTCTTTCCCGCATGGACTACAACGACCTCCCGAATATCAGCAACGCTGCGTGGGCTCTTCCGCCTATCAACCGTGCTAGGGTCGACGTCGACTTCACGGCGACGCGGGACCACACAGGTTCTCGGGGGGAAGACGTATTCAGCTTCAAAGCCCACAGGACGGCATCCCTGTTGGGGAGCAAATGGGAGAGCAGCAGGCAACGCAAGTATACTCCCACGTTGATCGGTGAGGTGCTCTCCATGGATGATGAGGTATGCTCGCTGTTTCACGAAGGGCTGGTCTGACACAACCGAGCAGGCTGCAGACCTGGAGAACACGTACCAGGTCCGGCTACGTTCCCCCAAGCTCGCGTCTCGTGCAGTCTCGGACTTCTACCACGATCAAATATCGTGTCTGCGGAACGTGATTGATTGCAAGGCATCGAGCGAGGTGGGTGCGGTGCGATGTTTCGTACTTCGCTAACAAATGCAGGGAACGGAGGTGGAGACCAGCTGGGTCGTCAAGATGTCGGAGGATGACGCGACCTCGTTTATAAACGTTCGTGCGCAATGCGCCGGATTGGTGTCCTTGGTTCACGTCATCAACAGCTCAGCTTTCCTCCTTGGTTCTTCACGGGCGACTTGGAGGTGGGATGCTGCATCGCTGCAAACGTCTGGCTATATCTCACTCAGAACGACGAAGGGAAACTGGTGAGTGCTAGTCTGATATGATATGCGAGGTCCACGATTGAGTGCTCGTGCTTCAGAGTTATTCGCTTCTTGTTCAAGACTATGTTATTGTGGCCGCGGGGGATATGGATTCGTGCTTGGAAATAGTTGAAGAAGCTTTTGGCAGCGTGTGACTCGATCATGACAGATCATGATCGGAACCGGTCGCGACTGGACATACTTAAACTTGAATCCGTTGTCGCACCAACGCCGATCCCTCTCTCTCTCTCTCGCACGCGCACACATTTCAAGCATCTCGGATGTTCTTACGGTAGACTGATTCCAGTGGGGAGAGAGTCCTGGGTGGCAGCACTCCGATTGGTCACTTCTCTTGAAAGGACGTGTTCCGCGAGGCAGGAAACAGTGACGAATGTTGACGCCCATCTACGAAACTTGTTTTATATTTATTTATTTTATGCTCTATTTTATACACAATTACCGATGCTAAAATTATTTATACGGCGTGTTATTCCTACGCTTACCTACATACGTTATACGGCGTACTACAATTACTGGGACTGCATTTGCAGGGAGAGAAGAAAGAAAAAGAAAAAAAAGAACCTCTAACCAGAGAGAAGCAGAGCTCTGCGTTACATCCTCGCTGAGGTAATGGTAAACTACGGTAGCTACAAGGTACGGCGCTGAATTTTACCTGAATCTGTATAAAACAATTTAGATGGAAATGATACAAGAGCTGTGGAACAGTGTACCTTGAACATGCAAAGTCCCCGCTATGAGCACCAGAGATACAGTACACTAGAGAGGAATCCCCCTCGCTCCAAGAAGCTATTTACAGTATGTGGATTACATTATCTACGCTTGAATTTGCTGACCCTGCAGCAAGTCAGTCGCGAAACCCTCCTCCCTGGGAAATATGACCTACCGGCGAATTCGGCGCTGGTCTGTGGCCCGGAGGGCGTCGACCACATCCGATTCGGCCCCGGTATATCCCCCTACGTCCCGCAGCTTGTAGAATTCGATGTGTTTTGTTTTTTTGCAACCCGGGCACTCATAAATCACCGGCTGCGCACCCTTCGCACGGAATGCGAGATGCACGAGGCGCTCTGCAAGAAATAAAGTAAGTTTGACTGATGCGACGGTGGAAGAAAAAAACGCGCCGACTTTCATGCGTTGATCCGCAAGATAGTAAGCCCGCCATGTCACCTCGAGCGAATTGTGAATGCACTGGTCATACTGACACAGGCGCCGCTCCATGCAATTAGTATGCCCGACTTTGATCTCGGTCGCGTCGGTGAGCGCCGTGGCTGGGAGGATTCCCTTTCGCACGGCGTCGGCAACGACGACGGGGATCCGGGTCGTGATGTAAGCGGCGCCCTTCCCGTCGCGTTTGTAGACACCACAGTGCCGGAGGACCGAATATTGTTCATTGGGATCGCGGATCCGCGTTCTAAAATTGTAAGAGGGAGAAAAAAAAAAAAAGGGACTCACATTTTCGATAGAGGTGTCGGCGTTCGATAACGCATAGTAGAGGAGTCACATATGCAGGCGGCGGTGCGCAAGAGGCGGGCAAGGGCGCGGGAAAAGTTAAGAAAAAGGAAATAAAAGAGTCTGATGCGAAGAGCGAGGAGGCCAGACTAAGGCCAGAGAGGTGCCGAACGTTTCAGCGAACGAACGCCGCCGCGTGCGCGCTGAACGACAGCGGCAGTAGGTGGTGGTGGTCGTCCAGGGCAGAGAGAGAAAAGTCTATATTAGCACGAGAAAATCGCTTATATAGCGGACGGGAAGTCATGCTACGGAATATTCCGGAACCTAGATTACAGAAAGTACAATTATGAGTTGAAATTAGTCGCTTTGACCGACGCGATAATTAACGCGACGCGACCAACGCGTTATCTTATCTCGGGGAATGCCGTGAAGAAAAATTTATAAGCTACATTAACACGTGGTACGGTTTACGATAGTGGGCTCTGCCGCGCCAGCGGGCCTACTAGTACTTATTCAATGTTTAAAGTAGTATTTATTAAATATCTGTAGTATATTTCATGGGTTCTCGGCTTCTGCTGAGTGCTTTCCCACGCTCTGCGGGAACCCATACTCTGCGATAACCCATACTTTTTCGAGTGACAGAGGGGTATGGCTTAAGACAGAGGCGACTGTATCTGGCACGACTTGGGATGGCACGATCCGACTGGAATGTGCAGAAGCATTCAAAGAATAAACCGCGAGTACGAATATAACTATTGCGACCTTTCGGTATGATTTATGGCCATTATGAGTCGGCCTTGAGCAGGATGAGTGGAGGAAGAAAACATTCAATGAGGAAAGCCTCGCCAGGATATGGTGACAAGCTTTTCAACAAGTCGCGAGTAAACAATGAGCTCGGTCGACCCCTTTTGGTGTTCCGCAAGAGTACGTTCGTGGAGATCCATGGTGGGGAGGTGAAGGAGGAGGTTCGTCGCAACCAAGTCATTTTATACAGGGGGCTGTCAAGAGTTTCGTTGTAGGTCTTTTCGAAACTTGACCTCGGCACTAACCTTTCCGCATTCCATCGCTCGAATATCGCTCCTGAGGACGTCTCAGACAGATATCCACTAGCAGGATTGGCATGTTTTTGATCGGCCGGTGTGTAGCGAGTACGTGTTGCTTTACAGCTGTTTGCATAAAGGATGGCAGTAGCCCCTTTTTTTGAAAATAAGAGCTTTTGATCTCACACTTTGCCATCAACGCTCCGACTGCATTCTCGACATATTGACTTGATCTGATGTGCGTTCGAGAGGGATTTGACAGGCCTTTCGACTCGTATCCAACTCACCCAGTAAAAGCGAATATATAGGTTTGTGAAAATTGGCCTAAAGTGATTCCACCTCTGACTTGGACTGCCTCCTACTCACTCAAATCCTATCCGATTTTGTTGAGTGTGGATTCGTTTGAGAAGTAATCCACTGGCATATATTATGCATGAATGAGATTTTGCTGTCAAGCTAAAGTGGGCCGAGTCTAATCGAACATTCAACAAAAAGGGTCAACAGCCTGCTAAAGGCTATGGAAATTGTCATGACACAGTTGGCTGCAATAGCAATGGGTTCCACAGTAGTGGATCTCAAACACGCCCTGAGCTGGCCAAATCAGTGCAGAACCCACAGAGAACTAGATGTAACAAGACCTGCAGGAATATAAATCGTGAGAATTTCGACGATCCTAGATATTTTGTTTTACCAGGTGAGTTGGATATGAGTGGAAAGGCCTGTCAAATCCCTCTCAAACGCACCTAATATTAAGTCAATATGTTGAGAAATGCGGTCGGAGCGTCGATGAAAACCGGTACTCGTAACTCAGTGGCGAGCGCCCCAGTCGGACCTGAAATATATATGAGAACGTGAAGTGAAGATCAAGGGACTTACTCGCAAACTTCCTCTGTCGGATGTGCAGCTATCTGCGGTATACGAGGCCAAAAAGCTACTCGCTGATGTTTGCTTGACGACAACGCCGACAAATATTGATGACTCCGACTTCCTGGAAGTGACTCACGTTATTTCACAGGCTCTTCCAACTGCTCCTCCTTGCGTTGCTGTACAAAGCTTCTTGTATCGTCCACCTTCTGCTCGGGCTTTTTCTGCTGAAGAGATTCGACGCGGTTTAGACTGCATAAATCGATAATCCTATGTCAATGCGATCGTCGAGCACCCAGTGGATGCGATCATTGAAGATCCAGAAACAGGCGGCAGTAAAGGCATTGGAATCGCCCACCGTTTCTCTGTCGACCCCGGGAATTTTTCTCATCCGAAGGAGAATTTCCAATACTCGCTTGGAGATGCTCATGGCGGAGAGCCTTACGTCCGGTGCGGCAGCCTGCTCATGCAACGCAATGGGATGCCGGCTTCCTGTTTTCACAAGAAATGGTCTTGTAGGTCTTTTTGCGCAAACTGGAAGAATTGACCTTATTAAACGTTCGTAGGCAAAGGGCTGAAATATTGCTCGGCGCGATCTCAAACTCTTCCTCCTCCTTCGCTTGATTTAGATGCTATAGCGGAGGCTAAGAGAGAAATCTTCTTCAAGACACTGGGATTTTATTGCACCCTCGTGGAGAAAGGCTGCGCGTTTGATCTCAAGACAGAGGGAGAAGATATAGGTTCCGCAGGACTCACCGACGCCGACGATCCGGATTCCGAATCATCAGAGCCTGAATCTGAATCAGACCAATCCGAATCCGAAACACGGACCAAAATCTTGCCCTGGGCAACGATCGCGACACTCCTGGCAGATTGTCCTAGACTTGAGTTTCTGGTCAACCTATGGAGGTCCACGTCGTTCGCCCGTGCGCTGGTCTTTGCGCAAGAAGTTACCTTCCATGATATGTGCTTCGTTATTCAGCTGTACAAAGACTATTGGAGCGAATGGGAGGCTGACGCAAGGGGCCTTCGTCCTAATTTCAGGTCGCTGGCGGAGGATTTTGTCGCGCGAATTTGCGCTCTTATTTTCGGCAACCATCTCTGCGCGGAGCGACAAATCGGTGGTCGAGATGCTTAGAGCGGGCCTCCTGGCCGCGTTCGTCTCGCTCTCGTTCACCAAGGTGGAGTCCGGGACGGCGCATACTTCGCCAAACCCTTCCTGCATCCATGGTGTATTACTCCGTGCTTTCGCAGGTGGAGGCCTCAATGGGTGGGATCATTATTGAAACCGTCGTCGAGCCTCACAGATCTCTGAGGAGTGGAGACTGTTTGTGAGTCTCATGAAGGATCCATATGGCGGTCAAGACGAAGTATGACTCCGGAGAATACGCCTCCGCCCAGGCGTGCGATCACATGGCAGTGAGTTGATTGGTTCGATTGGCCTCCTTCACTAGAAGACGACGTGAATATGCATTGCCTAGTGCAGTCTGATTCTGCTCATGTCTCGCTTTCGGCGATGTTCCGGTTGTGCAAGGCGCTACACTGTTCCGAGGAATGCCAGGTGGTCGACTGGCGTGCGGACGGCCACCGTGCTATCTGTGCATCATTCCGGACTCTTTGTGAGTCGTCCTTTCGCGGCTCCATCGCATACAGTGAATAATTCCATCCAGCTCGGCCAGACCCTATCAGCACCCGCGACCGCGCCTTCATGCGCTTGTTATTCCATCACGGCTACGAACTCGGTAGACACGCGGTCTTGAAGCAGCAGATCATCTTCATGCACCAGAATCCCGACACAGACTTCTACACTAGGTACGACTACAGGGTGCTACCTCCGGGTCACATTGTTCCACTGCGGGAGCTCCCACCCGGCCCCACCGGCAACGCAGAGCGGGACCCCATGTGGGCGGACTCTGTCGAGCGTGCCTCCAAAAGCGGAGGGCGCATGGAGGCGCACGTGTTTAGTGTCTCGCACCGCAACACCCAATCCGATTTTAAACTCTTTCCCTTGCGCTCAAGCCGTCCAGATATATCGGTTGCGCGCGATCGCAAGTGAAATCCGGCCGGGCGCGGATCTCGAGTATCTTTCGGCCGAACTTGGAGAAAAGGTCGAGGCTTTGCTACGCGAGACGCAGGATGTGGTGCAGATCCACTGTGATTGAATCACAGGGGGTGCAGGTCCTTGTACGAATTTCAGGAGGGAATGGGTCACGATAAGAATGGTCCGGCGACGCAGTTGGAAATGCTTATGGTATGAGACATTATGTTCAGACGCATGCCTCTTTTGTTATATGCACTTTGCATCTACTTTGCATCCGACCTTGTCGTAAATCCGGGCTACTCTGGGTAAGGCGGTCTCCCGTTGACGAGACACTATTCTCGGCACTTCATCTTAGAGCTTCGCTCCGATTTTGTTGCTGTATTAGCGCTGTATGCTTTCCATTCTTTTTTTGCCATGGAGCGATGCTGATTTATACAGGTCCAGCCAGAAATTTAAACTGTTTTTACCTACCGATGTTCGATGGCGTAACTCCCGTGCCGGCGGTGTTCCTAAACTGATCTGTAAGCTGAGATCAGGTGGCAGTGCTGAAGGCACCTGTTTTTCCCGGTCACTCAGGACCACTTTCCTTGGACATCTCGTCCTCGACAACTCCATGGTCACGATAACAGAAACCCTGCTCGCACAGTCGTGCCATTTAAGGTCCCGGACTTCAGGCTGCCTTGGAGGATCGAGTGGCCAAACAGATGAGGCCCTTGCAGCGTTTCTCCACTGATATCCTGGGAAGCATTGATAATGCAATCTGCCAAGCGGTAGACCGCTCCGCATAACCAACGGAGCTATTTATCCGTCCTTGTTTCGCTTTCATCCGTGCTTACTTAGCTGAATCATCCTTTGTATTATTAACCCAGAGGATGACGACTACTTATACCCAGAACATATCCAGCACATCCCAGTCTTCCTTCTCCTCACCTGTGACTGCTACTTTCGCAGCTCTCTGACCGAAACCAGATGTCATTTCCGATTTTTACATCCTCCACAACGGCCGAGGAGGTCGTTACTGCCTTTGCCGATGAAATTAAAGGGAAAAATGGTGAGTCCGTTATGCAGGATTTGTTCCGACCATCCAGCTCACCAAGGCTATGTTATCCTTCCTTTTCCTTGTATGTAGTTCTGATCACAGGCACCTCGATAAACGGCATAGGATTCGAAGCCGCTCGAACCATCGCGAAACACGCCAACCTCCTTATCATCACGGGCTACAGCTCTGAAAGGCATTATCCACCTCTCGTACAACTCTGGATTTCTGCTGAGCATCCTCGAATGCAGACTTAAACTCTCGGAGGAAGCCATCAAGAGGGACGTGCCCTCAGCCAATATCCGCCGCCTGGCGCTCGACCTCTCCTCCCTCGCCGCCGTCCGCACCGCCGCCGCGGAACTCAACGCATACTCCGAGCCGCTGCACGTACGTTGTCGTTATTTCGGATGAAACAATTCATCACTGATTCCCCCCATCGCCCCAGGTCCTCATTCACAACGCCGCAGCAGCCCTAGTCGCCTTCAAGCTCACCGCAGACGGACTCGAGAATCAGCTCGCGACGGCGCACGTCGGCCCCTTCCTCCTCACGAAGCTCCTCACTCCGAAACTCCTCGCAGCGCGGACGGCGGACTACACCCCGCGAGTGGTATTCGTCTCCAGCGCCGCGCACGCCGCCGCCGCCGGCGTGGATCTCCTCCTCCGCGCGCTCGAGCACCCGGAGGCGGCGACGTCCCAGGCCTTCGACACGTACGCGCAGGCGAAGAGCGCGAACGTGATCACCGCTATCGAGCTCTCTAAGCGGTCGGAGGGGAAGATCAACGCCTATAGTCTGCATCCCGGAGGTGCGTTGTCCTTTGACGCTCATGTGGATGGATGGTAACCTTAGACTTGGTTGGTCGCCAGTGATCTACACGAATGCGAACCAGAAGGAGGAGAGTATCCCTGTTCTGCAGGAGTTGGGTGCGTGGGCGCGCTGTGTAGCACTTCTGCTTTGGAGGGTGTTTCTCACCTTGTGATCTAGGAGTCCTCGGCCAGGACGGACTGCCGAGCTCCGAGAAATACGAATGGAAGACCATGGCACAGGGTGCGGCAACGTGAGGCGCAATCCAATGCAAACCATCCATACCAACTACTGATCCAGTTATTGACGTTGCAGCACAGTCGTAGCGGCGTTCGATCCTCGTCTGAATGGTGCGTGTGCCCCGCAATTGTGCATATAATCAAGTATCCTTTTCTGATGCGTGGATTGTACGCGCAGATAAACCTGGTGCATACCTCGTTGACTGCGTCGAGGCGAACGGACAGATTGCGCCCCATAGCTCGGATCCCGTGCGTGTTCTTTCTTTCTTTCTTTCTTCCTAGTCTCAAATGCAACTTGTTGTCCTGCCGGTTTTTTGTTTCTGCAGGTGAGTGGCGCGAAATTGTGGGCCGTCACGGAAAAGATTATTGGAGAAACGTTTGTATTTTGAGACATGTATCATAGGGTATTGAATAGCAATTCGCGGTACAGTCATGAACAGATCTTCTAAACGCCTTGCAAAACTTGATTATTGATCACCTCAAGCGATCCTCGAACGACGTCTCCGCGGAACTCATGGAAAGTCACAGCGGACTGGGCTCACGCTCACTCTGCGCGAAACCGCGGAGGCAGGTGGTCGGGCCAGCTGCCCACACTTAGCCCTGTTTTTCTGCGCTACTTCTTGGGTTTCAGAGCTTTCTAGAAATGCATACAGTACAAGATTCGCAAGGACCCCTCAGATTTATGCATATCCCTGAGCCGAATGATTTTTCTTCGTTTTCCAATCCTCACAAGTTCGCAGTTGTTAACCTCAGACTCAGGTTCAGGAGAATCAATCGCAGCCATTTATTTCAAGGTAAAAAGCACATGTCAGAAAAGTAAAGAACGCGCTGCGTTTTTGTGTGAGGCTACTCATTGGGCGAGGCATTGGAAGAAGACTGCGAGGAAAATAAATTCAGGGCCAGGCGTAAACCGCTGATTTAGAAAGGACTTACAGGGGTTGAGTTGGACGCAAGTGGTTCCAGCGACGCAGGTCCCGACAGTGGTGAAGCCCTCTCCGCCACACTGCGCGAACTCGGCGAAGGTAGTGCCAGTGGGCGCGGACGCGGCGGTAGAACTGCTGGTGGGCGAAGAGCCGGTCGAGCCGCTGGCGCTGAACGTCGAGCCGATGGGTCCAGTCTTGATGTTCGAGAAAGTGACAAAGGCGTTGGGCTGTTGGGACTGGACAGTCTGGAAGGGAGGGAGGATTCAGCCATCATTTTCATGGGAATGTGGACGCATGGACTAACGTTGGGGTCGCCGGAAGTCGCAGAGCAGGGGCCACGGGAGACACCGGGGGCGGTGGCGCTGGCGTTGAGCGGGTAGTTGCTGTCGAGCCAGAGCATGTCCGCCTCGTGGTCGTCCCACAGACTCAGAGCCAAAACCATTCCCTGTTTTCAACATAGTCAGCTCATGTTATTTATCTTGAATAAAAGCGAATCGACCTTCTGGAGCGCAGCACCCATGGTCGCAAGTCCACCGCGCGCCTCGAAGCTGTTGGTATCGCCGACGGCAGTCTTCTGTGCGTTGCAGAACGCGTCGGTGACAGAGTTGCCGACGGGGACACCGGGCAAGTTAGTGTTCGAGTTCTGGATGACCTTGCCGTTCTGAACATAGATGCGGCGGATTTCGGTGAGCGTGCCAGTGGTGGAGTTGTTGTTGGTGATGAACTGAGTAACAACGGTGAAGGGCTGGGTGGTGTCGACAGTGAGGCCGGGGCCGAGGAAGGTCTTGTCGCCCATGCGCCACGAGTTGAAGTCGCATCCGTCCTTGTCGCAGACACCGTCGTAGCGTTCAGTACCGTCACCACAGTCGATGCCGCTGCATTGGGTCTGGCCAACGACGTTGCAAGTGTGGGGCGTGTAGGCGGCGGCGTTCGAGTTGGCTGAGGGGCGTTTAGTAGATGAAATCTCCGAGCTCGAGGTTGAAACTCACCCTCCCAGATGTCCATCTCGTTGCAGCAAGTACCGAACATTCCCATACCCGAGTTGGGGTCGTCGGAGTCGGGGGTCCAGTCGATCACGTTGGCCTGGTTTCCATTTCAACCGACATCACTTTTCTTCAACACACAGAACTTACTGCTCCGTTGATGAACTTCAGGTCGTGCGGGCATTGAGAATCACAGTATCCAGTGCCGTACTGTGCGCCAGCCTTGTTAGCGGGGAAGCGGGCCACACCACCATCTGCGTCCATCTCCGTCCTGCAAGCGAGGTTAAGGAATATATTCCAAGGCGGGGAGAATGATCTCACAAGTAAAGAGCTCCGTTGAGCCCGCAACCCAAGTGCGACATGTCGACGGTGAAAGTGAACTCCTGGTTGAGGAGTTGGAACAGCTCGTAGTGGGTGTTGTCGGCCATGAGGTAAACACGGGAACCGATGTTCGCGCCGGTGACAAACTTGAGGGAAGGGAGTTATTATCCTCGCATAGTCCACAGCCTGAACTACCAAATTTACCTTCAATGTGAGCGCATCACCACTGGAGGTAATTCCGTAGGTGCCAGCGTAGTCCGCGCCGTCGATAGCACAGTTGGTCGCGCATGTAACGGGATCGGGGCAAAGAGCGGTGTCCCAGGTGTTACCTTGATGGAACCAGTTGAATTGGAGGATATAAAAAAGGAGAGACTGCGGCTTACCGGTGTAGCAGTTGGTCTAGACAATATTCAATGTTGAATGCCAGCGTTAAAACAATGTATATGAGCGGCTTACCGTGCTGGTGGTCTGGTGGGTCCAACGCCAGTTGCTATCGAGCACTACGGCGGTGTTTTTGGTGGTGCATACACCGGCCGCGGTACAGGTCTGCGACGTCATAGTCGGGTGGACCTCCGCCATTTGGGTACCGATTTGCTGGCCATGCGCGACGGCAAGCAAGCAGAAAGAGATGAGAGCAGTAGTCGGGAACATGTCGAATTGCCGAGCTATAATAGCGAAGTGAGCTTCCATCGCTAATACATATATTATTTAGAAGCATACGGGTGCCAAGGAGCCCAAGCTTTGTTCGCTACAAGAAACGATGATCAGCAAGGGATCTCCGGTGGTTAGAACTGAGAGCTCACAAGCTGAGGAGATGCGTACAACAGAGGACTGAGGACTGCTTGAAACTTGAGTGTCCGAGACCGTTTTATACGTCGGGATTGCTGCCCTTGGACGGTAATTTTGCTGACCCCGTGAAAGAACGAGAAAAAGGAATAACAGTGTTTGTGAACGATGAGATTGGTGGGGTATTTGTCGGCGCTATATGACGCTGTTAAGCGTACTTTCCTCGGAAACAAAAACAAGGCCATCAGACCTGGGAACGCCACCCCCATCCAGAACAGGCTTGAGAGTTTACACTCGGCCATTAATTCATTGAGGAGGGCCGGGCAATCCCCGGAAAACAACGAGCAGGAGCACATATTGCCCACCAGGCGTGTAAAGGCACACGGCAGGTGTTCAGTCGTATGCGATGCCATGTGAGATTTGTAGTATCCGGATGAAGAGTTTTCAGCGCCAAAGGTGTTCCGGCGGGAAGTTAGAAGGTAACGTGACTGAATCGCTTGCCTGTTTTAGGAATAGGCACTGGCAGTGCGTTCACAGGAACATTGATGATGGACTTGGCTGGGTGTGCTCGAGGGGCCGTCTCCCAGGCTGCCAGTGATTGTTGGCCAGTGATCATTTTTCCGAACTTCTACCTCGAGTCATACCATCGCCAGGCCCTGAAAGCGGCTGCACAATGCCGCACATCCATTTTCTCATCGTATTATTAGCTCCACGGCTCTATCCTCGTCACGATGGCTAACTTATCAACTATTATTGGAATCTATACTTGACTTGGGGACCGGGCGGCACGACGGGAATGAGCATGATCTCCCTCGGATAATGACTGACGCTGACGACCAGTGCGGATTAATTTTGTGGGACTGCTCATCTTTGCACTTACGAGGGGGTGAAATCATTTTGTACATGTGCGGAAAGCTCCGAGGTGGGATATGAAGGTAGAGTAATCTCTGCCGAAATCGTCACTTCGGCCGCGCCGTATAAACCACATGATCTAACCAACATTGTGCCGGCAAGCCCTGTTGTTCTTAGCGTTCGAATTCTGCGTCTAAAACTTTATGTGCCGCGCAACACAATTGTTTCGATTTCAACCGCCAAGAGTTTCAGTGAAGAACCCTGATGTCTGAATTCAACCGCCAAGGATTTTCCGTGCATGCATATTCTGAATCCGGCCCCAAGATCAACAGACTTACACATAATATATGGGCAATTTACGCTGGCAATTTTATGCAGATAGGTTGAAGAGACGTTGACTTGCACACAGTTTTTCCAGCTCATCGGCATTTCTAGCCGAACTGATCGGTGTGATCGCATCGCATCGCCACCGGATATCTCCGCACTCCACTTAATTAAAAGTCGCAATCTTCTGCCAATCTTTGCTCATAAAACGCATCTGCAGTATGAAGTCCCGGACCATGGTCCGATACCTGATCAGTGACTCGCCAATGATGCTTCTCAACTGACCCCAAATAGCCTAACCGATCTTCAATGTTCCTTCTCCGTTCGGACGCAGTCCTTCTTCCTCTTCTTCCTTTTGTGTGTTTTTTTTGGTATCCGATCACTCGCTTGAATATTATTGCAATGTAATAGTGTCACTTTATTCCCTCGATGAACAATTGCCTGCCTTGAGCTCGAGACTCCGACGAACAACTCTCACATACGCATGCCCACGGACCATTATCGTATTACTATTAGACACAGTCATTCGAGTCATAATTGGAGGCCCCCTTTACACGGGGGGCAAAACCCACGGCAGGTGAAATCAAACTGCCGTTAGAGCAGGTGAACGGCAGTGATCTGGGCACCTACCTGGCAGACGAGTTCAGAATACATTACTGTTCTCTGCAGCAATCATGCATCTGTTGACTGTGGGATCATTCATCTGTCAAAAGGTGGGATCGTAGTTACGGTCTTTGTTCCTCTTCTATCTACCACTGTGTCATCATGCTGGTGAATTGAATTTGCTCCGCCTGCCGCAGGAAGAATGGTCCAGCAAATGCCCAGTTTCAAATTCAACCCGGCAAGCTCATGAAAAGACTGAGGCCCAACAACAGCTTCAAAAAGACTACAATGACGGGGAGGAGACGTCGTGTTGATCTGCACACGGAGACCATTTGCGGCTGAAGGACAGCGGGTTGACCTTCTTTTCTTGAATGATTGACATGTCTGACATACCAGGAAAGTCTTGTATTAATACAAGGTAGTGGGACAACAAGTACTCCATAATCGGAGTGTTCGCCGCATGCAAATCGCATGACTGTTCCCATGAATGTTCTTATTCCGTTTTAGGAAAGATCGGACATGTGATCGTGTTTGGAACAAAGAACAAAGACAAAAATTTTGGCCATCGCTGCGTAGGGTCTCATGGTCGAAAGACGGCCATAGTACAATGATACTGAATTAGTACTGCCATTGGTAGTGCCTTCATACTGCTCCACAACTGGGCTAACGGCAGTCTCAGCTTACCTGCCATGGGTTTTGCCCCCCGTGTTAACATCAATTCCATATCAAACACTGCCATTTTTGGAAACTATTAAGTAGCCATTAAATGGCTGTTGCGCAAGCTGTCTATTTATTGGAATCATCTCAAACCGTGCATTTTAGAATCTGGAATGCACGACTCGCTCAAGTACCTCCCCCAATCACGCTCGAAACACGTAGGAAAAGACCCGGTAGTGCTCGGAACGAATCTGCACTCACTGTTTACACAAAGTTTATGATATTGCCACGGATCAACATCCTAGGCAGCGTTTCGTTGGTTGTGTTTGGTATCCACGTGACCGTTTCCCTTTTCCTCGCACCATCGTCTCTCTGGGAGTCTATGTCGCGATGTCCTTACAACGTAGCCGCAGCCCCCGACTCTGAAGCGAGAACACCTTTCTCATAAACCTCGATCTTCCCCTTGTCGATGGAGGCCCGTTCTGTGGCTCGTACAAGGCTCGTAGCACCAGACATCTCGGACAACGTGTCGCAGCTCATCCCAAGTTCCATCCTATTATCACGGGCATTACGACTACAAGCCTGCACAATTCGTCGTTCTTACTCTTCGAGCACCATAGACTCTTCCAAAGTGAACGAAGAACCAAGGACCAAGAGCACGAATTCGAAGATGATAATTCCAGACCGCAGCCATGTAGTCACCCACCCAACAAAATCGCCGCTCAGTTCACCTATCACCCACAAAAATTGCACCAATGCGCACCGTTTCTACCCTCGGCCTCGCCTTGGCTAGCTTGTCCACCGACTTTGATTCTCACGCCAGAGGAGGCGTGTTAGCAGCGTACTCGACAACGCAGGACGACATTCAGGGCACCGAGTATATCCCACCCATCGAAGGCCTGCAGCTATCTATACGACATCAGTGAACTCGAATCGCGTAAGCCGCTTTGTCTTCAATCGGACTTGGGTTGATATTCTATTGATCAGTGGGCGGATGGGCGGACTTCAAAAAGTTCCTGGCGGATAATGAGATGGTGAACCCCTTCATCAGTAGGGATGTGGTTGGTTGATCTCCTCCAATGGGCTCGGATTCAAAAACGCACATCTGCTTACCTGTACGCGGACGCACAGGGAACGGGAGCAACCTCTGTCGTTGTCTGTGTCGGCACAAGGCCGGTCCCCGTCACAACTGGTGCGGTCTCAGCACTTAGGCTCATGTGACGCTAACCTCAGCAAACGCTGCTAGGATTGCGCCACTGCTCCTTGGTGAAACGTCAAACTCCTGACCAGAATTTCAGTGAACCGGGGATAGTCATCGCCCTGAACTATACGGTGGCGTTTTTGATGACCCTGACGATGACAACACGCAGTAAGTGGGTTCTGCGCATCTCGCCTCATGCATAAATTCGTGATCTTGGCGTAGAAACCGCCCTGTTCTTCCCCGGAGCTTTAGCAACTGTCGATCTCGTTCTGCCTGCAATTGAGGGCAACAGCGTAAACGTCCTGGTCCGGCCTCGGTCCCAAATACCCTCGGGAAGTAGGCCTTCTGTTCGATTCGTATCATAATTCTAATCCACGCTGCAGCTTCTCCGGGCTCGCGGCATTCGAGTCCACCAACGGTGTTCCGGTGTATGTGGGGAACTACAACTGTGCCTTCCAGGTTCGTATCAGGAGATATACGCATATGCTTTGCACTCACTCGTTTTACCCAGTACTCCGGAACATTGTGCTTGGCGGCGACTAGTGCGCGCGTCCCGTTCGTAGTGACCGGATCGGTTTATGTTGGCAGTCTGCGGCAGAACGATGAAGTCGGTGCGTGTCTGTCCGGGTTCGTTGACTTGCATTCAGACTGGCTTTAATTTTCAGTCGGTGTGAAACTGGATGGCAATCCGCTGGCTGGCCGCTTCTGGTACGTGGAGGTTGAGGGCAATATCACGTATCACGCGACCAGGGATTACGACCCGTCGTGTACGGAGCTGACGGTGTAGACGGTTACATGCGTATCTGTGATGGTTTCCTCGACTGAGATCCAAATTTATGGTCATTCAATCCTCGCTGCTCCTTTCTTCTGCCATAGGCCCCGAAACCGCCACCTCGAGCAAAGTTAATATCATCTAGACAGCGATGTCTTGTGTTGGGATGTCACTGAGGATAGAGAAGCCTCCATCGTTTGAAGATGCGCTAAACATAGTGTTATGAGCGCCTCTAGTCTCAGGTACGCGCTAATCCGACCCGTCATAGGTTGTTTCTTCGGGTGTTTCCCTTCTCAAGTATTTTCTCCCACCGGTAGGGAGCGCAGGTAAGTCTTCGTTGTGCACGACGTGAAACGGATTAATATTCTGATATTAGATTCTGGCAAACATGCAGTGGATTCCTGTGCTGCTCCCGCTTCTCGCTTCCCTGGCTGGTTCGTCCCATCGTCTTTGTATATCTTCCACTCAAAAGCTTCACCTGTGTAGCTGGTGCAGCGGCCCAAAGCGACGTGATGGCCGTTGCTCTATAGCAATTTAGAGTTCTCCACCTGCTCTCAGCGGACACCACTTTACCCTTGGAGCCGCTTGAAACGGCCAGCGATGGGTCTGCAACAACGTATCTCTACCAGGGGATTAATGTCGCACTGGTCATGTCAACCAACGATGCTGGTATCACCATGCAACTCATTCCTTCTGCCAGTGAGTAGCCATCGCCGCCTTCATCATAATTAATACAAATGGGTCTTCATTTCATAGCCCCGAGTACCATTGTCGCCTCCGCCTAATGTTGCCGTGACTCAAGTCCGAATTCAATCAATGTTTGCCCCATAGCACGACGCAGCCATATGTAAACCCCAATGGTATATAGGGACTAAATAGAGTCAATAGGTCTACATGACATACTTACAGGCCTTGAGCGCCCATTGGATAGTTGTTGAGCAATATGTGATTCATTGCTTCAAAAGTCACTGACTTAAGTCGCGACTTGAAAAGCAATAAATCACATATTTCTCCATGACTAGAACTTGTACTGCCAAGTCCTGTGGATATGTTATGCACCCATATTTTGACTCTATTTAGCCCCTATATAGTATCGAGGTTTGCCAGTGGCTGTGCCGTGTTATAGCACAAATTTGATCTGAGTCGGACTTAAGTCACGGCAACATTACCTCCGCCTCAGAATGGGTTGAGAATCCAACACCTCTCACCACTGGCATTGCATGTCAGTTCACAAACTCGAGCTTTGGAGCTTGCATGAACAACGGCGTCCCCGCCAGCAGCGGTGTACCAACTCCAGTAGTGCTCCAAGTAGCTTCGACATCAGCGTCTCCGATTCAGATCACATCCCCGCCTCAGTCAATCCTGCAAGTAGCATCGACGACGGCATCATCAATGTCTCCGATAACCATTTCCCAGATCACATTCTTACCCTCTGGTGAGTGGTATTCAATGATCGTCGTTCTCTTCAAGTTACTATTTAATCTCCCACAGCTCCTGCGGTCAGTTACAATCAAGGTCGAACCTGGTCCGGGATACCAGTGGGATTTATCATCGGCGGTGAACTCGGGGGCGCCGCTGCGCTCTTAATCAGTTTCATCGTCTTCATATTCTGGCAACGGCGCCGACATCTACGGGTCAAGGAAGATTTCGTTCCCCGCGCGTATGGCGTTAAAACAGCATCCGAAAATAGTACCACCAACTTCGGTGCGGGACGACCAGAAGCGGCTGAGAGTACAACTACCTGTTAGTTCTCGATAAGCGCCGGGGTGGGAACGAGTCAGCCTTACAATCTCCGTAGAGTATTTCCGCTGGAGCTCACACGACCCATGTTGACGCTGACCTTGTGCTGACCCCGAGGACATTCAACGCTGGATGGCTGAAAGTGCGGGACATTTATAACGAGGAACCCCCTCCCATCTATGGTCATAATGCTATGTAACCCGACCGCATTCACTCGAGGTCCACTATTACCTCACTTGGGGTGTGGGCCGTGGCAAGTTCGGCAGGAACATTGCACTTATGTATTGTACATAGTACTCTTGAACAAGTCTTTTTATTATTCATGATTCAACAGTTTAGTTTAATAGTCTGTTGCCTAGGTGAAAGTCCTAGAAATTGAGTTGAATGTATCCGAGATTCAGCATACGATAGTGATCAAGTTGTTCTAACCAGCGTTAACGACGGGAGCATTGTTGCAAAAGACTGGGCAGCACAGGCCCAATCGGAACGAGCAACACCCAACCTATCTGATGTCGTGGCGAAAATTCCGCAATCAGGCCTTCCTCTACTGAATTGATTAAACACCTACGGAAAAAAGCGGTCCGAGAATATTTATGGTTCAAACGAGCATATCCCAGATTCCCGTCGTCCCAGTAGCTGTGGGGTGGACCTTAGTCGTACTCTGTGAGAATAGCATCCGATTTCCGATTACTGTTCCCAGCGAATATCTCGCAGATGGTTATACCCGTTCGATACCCGTCGAAACGACCGCCACCCCGTCACGGGTACGGCGAACAGCCCTAAATATCTATCAGTGTAAAATTTAAGCGACAAACATCTATTGTTTTCAGTGCTGCAACGAAAGATGTGTGGGAGGGAGGGACAGAAATGATTTACGAGCATTCTGCGGTGTTGAAAATGAACTCCGAAATCACCATGTAACTATTCGAGTTCATCGTAGTCTCTCAGACAGACATTTTAACATACGACGCTTGTACTTCGCGTGTCAAAAAGTCCATTGATGATCCGTCTGAATCGCCATCGACAGGATATTACATTATTAGTGGACCGTGTTTGTTGCGATCCCGTTGTGGCTGCGGAGCTTGACATCCGATCTGCTTTCACGGGAGTCTGAGCGCTCTAGCGCCTCTCTTGACAGATGTTCCTGTTCTGGTTGGCTACCCTGAGGCAGTGGCTTATTAGTTGTGCCAACGTTGGCGGGCGTAACGACAGTATATGTAGCTCGGAATGATAAGATCACGCACCGTAAGATATAATACCGGCGGGGTGATGTTACAGATTATGGAAGTAGGTTTATGCGGACGAGCGGACGTAAATTCGGACTCTAAAGTCATGCACGCCTCATGGGACAAACACATTTTCCGCCTCCAATATGCACCTCCTGGCCCCAAAATTTTGAGAGTAGACAATTATACATCCTGTTCATATGAGACAACTGATTCGCGTTGCGAGTGCTAGATCCTTCACTGTAACGACATCAAATCAAAATGTCGGGGAAAGGGAAATCTAACGCGGTACTATCTTCTGATTAATGAGATCCACTGCGTTCAGGGAGTGGATAGCCACAGCACCGCCTATCCAGAGATAGCCGGGGGTGCCGAGATGCGGCTAGATGCCGGCTAGCCGGTCTAGCCCACGTGCGGCTAGGGCTAGCGCCGGTCACTCACACCTAACTAGCTCCGTCTAAAATCTCAAGTCCTGTTGATTTACCTTACGATTTTGGGGCTCCAGCGGGTTGATTTACCTTAAGTCGGAGCGAGTTTTGGGAGCAAAAGCCGCATTTTTTTGCGCCGAAATCGGGCGGGCTAGCAACAACACCTAATCAGGCCGTGGCTACCATCAACATCTAGGCTATAATAGCCGACCCCGCGGCTAATGCTGATCGATTCCCGCGCAATTCCCGCGTCATCGAGATTTTTCACTGCCGCACAGCTCCTGGAGTTATAAGTAATTTGTGATTCCGCAGGGCTTTCTATAAAATTTAAAGAGAGCACGACATTCATAGACCCTTGCTTTTTGACCTTCCCATGATCTCGGTCCTTACCCTCGTGGCCATTTTCTTCCTCCCGACCCTTCGCGTGGCCGCGCAAGCAGCATCCCCCTCCTGGCGGGTGCGATTTCAGCATTTCCATTCTAAACCATTGCAGAGTCCTGAAACTCCCTTAGAAACCCAACATCACGGTATCTACCGCAGACCGAATTAACCTTGCGGGTGCAGCACTGGACAACGCCATTGACAGGCTTAGCGCGGATGGTCAATTCGACGGTAAGACTTCAGCTCATGCTGGTGCATCACTTACCACGTTGGGTATTTTAAGGCGAGGCATGGGGGATCACGGGGAACCTGTTCTCTCAAATGGCGGAGTTCGATATCGCTACTAACCAGACAAAGTATGAAAATATGCTCCTACAGTACTTCGACCTCGTTCAGAAGATCCCGGGTCGGGTCAATTTCTCAGACACCTAGTGAGTCCTGCGACTAGTTTCCCACCTAAACTGACCGCTTCTAGTGTCAGTCATCGATTTGCTTCTTTTTTTCACCACTGAAATATGCTGCACAGTTGAATTATGGACTGTGAGGGCATTTAAATATGTTTCTATGTTCAGTTCACCCAGGTGTTATGTGTCTAGCTCTTTTGGGCACGCCGCTGCGAGGGCATATACAGCGTATAAGAATCCAACATTTCTTGGATTCGCCGTCGAGTCCTGGTGGGATGGTAGAGCACACACACTGTCGGAGAATGATATCTCGGCTGGGAAGATCCCTGGGAAGAACTTTTCTATCGCAGGCGGTTGCGAAAATAGTAAGTGAGGTGGGCTCTCGATGGAAATATTCATCTAGACATTATGCCAGAAACGATGGTCGGGGGCACATTCTGGGTAAGTACTGTGCATTAATTGAAACTAGTGCTATATTTAATGGGCCAAGAATAATTATACGATGGAACCTTCGATCGCAGGCGTCGGTACTGGGTGCGTCCGACACATTTAACCTTCGTTCACACCACTCATGTGTAGGAACCAGATATTTCCTGGCGCAAGTGTTCTCCGTTTGCAAAGTCTACAATTATACGGCTACCCCACCAGATTATCCGCCCTCCTGGCAGACGCGACATCCGATTCAATGTATCTTCAAGCGGCTGTTGAATCTGCAGATTTTATTCATTCACATTTATACGGCATTGAGAACATCGTCGAAAACTATATTTCTGCGAGTAACGTGAACAATAACGAGTGTAACGTCACCTCCTCCACGACACCAACCAACACAGGTCTGATGATCGAGGGGCTTGCCATTCTGGCGTCAATCACAAACGACACCTCGACCCTGCAGCGGTGAGCTTCCGTGTTTTTCCTCTTCTTATTCTCATATAACCAATCCGGCCAGTCTTAGCGAACTCGTTATAACCGCAATCCCATATGCTTCCTGGCAAGGGGAAATTGGAGTTGTGACAACCTCATGTAATTTCCACTGTTGATGAAAAATCCTCATTTGTCTTAACGAAATCACAGCGGGAGTCGGCGATATGAACTTGATACAGGGTCTCGGTGCAGCCTATACGCGCAACTCAATAAACAATACATTGCGTCAATACATCGGGGATTATATCGCTGTCCAGGTGGGATGTTAAAAATATGTCCAGTGACTAATCTGATCAACGATGTTTCAGTTTAACGCTGTTATTGATCTTGCTACTTCAAGTGGGACCAATATTTACGGAGCCTCTTGGACCGGCCCGCCGAGCACGACGTTCTCAGGGGGCAATCAAACGCTTGCGTTGGGTGCTCTAATCAGTGCAATAGGTCTCAGCACGGTCACCGCTTCTCCTGCAGGCAATTCTCCATCTCCCAAACTTGGACCCATTATCGGTGGTGTCATCGGAGGAGTTGCCATCACAGCGTTATTCGCTCTCTGGCTTCTACGTAGACACCGTTCCCGCGCTCCCACAACTTCCTCACCAAAAAACGCTCTACTTGAACCATTCGTCGCACCAACATTCAATCCACCAATATCTCCGCCTAGCAAATTACAAATTGAAATGCGTACCCCAAACCGAAATCCTTCAACTTCCTCCGGTGTGATACATTCGGCGGCCATGGGTGGAGAAGGATCAGGCCAAATAAATTTGCCCACTGCGCCCACCGACACAGAACTGAACCACCACCCCGATTCTGCACTCCCCACGGAAGCGCTATTGAGATTGTTGAATCAAAGATTGCGAAATCGCCGGTGGGATGACGGGGAGGCACTACCGGAGTACGTCACGGGCTGAGTTGGCTCATCAAAGTTGGGACGTTTTAAACGATTTTGAAATTTATTCATTCCATGTTGTCGCCCTAGTTATGCCCTACAGGCGACAAGTCTTGCTGTATTATTCGATACAAAGACCTTCTATCAAGACTAGAAGCTTCTACTTTAGGTTCCTCCTTCACACTATATCGCAATCCAGGATCGTTCAAAACAGTCTTTGACTTTTCGCCCCACGATTTTGACACGCACGTGAACGGCAGTTCGGCCGGATCGTTGCATTTTGAAGTTCCGACGTGCTAGTGTAATCAACCTCTTTCCTCTCCACCAACACCACGCCTCGTGCAGCTTATCCGTTACTGCCTTCAAGCGATCAACCTCACCGAGTCTGTCCGACTCTGATGCATCCCAACCTCCCCCCCTACTTTATCAAGCCCCGGGCTGAATTAGAGCGCGTTCTCGACATATTTAGGCGGATTCAATGTGCATCCAAGATCCTTGAGTAGCGAGGGCCTTACCCTGGCTAATATTCAGTGAGCTCTGCGCCCCTTGCCACTTCCCCTCATGATCTAACATAATCGAAAAAATCTCGTGTTTGGTCTGTCCGACGTCGAGCAAACCCCGTCCGTTGGCACAGACGGTGGCATCCGCCGCCTCTTCGCGTTACGGGGGTGCTACATATGTACATACGATCCCTCAAAAATCAGCTCGCTACACGGTGACATTGAACCCTCATCCCATCGTGCTCTTCCCTTGGACGCGTCAGAACGCGTTCAAGCCGTCTGCTGCAGTAGGTAGGTTCTGAGCATCTTGCCTCATGCATAAATTCCTGATTATAGTGTAGAAATGGCCCCGTTCTCCCGCGGAGCTTTAAAAACTGTAGATCTCGTTCTGCCAGCAATAGGGGGCGACAGCGTAGATGTCCTGGTCCGGGTCGGTCCCAAATACCCTCGGAAAGTAGGCCTTCTCTTCTATTCGTATCATAATGCTAATCTACGCTGCAGCTTATGTGCTCTGCGGCGCCCAGAGCGTGCGTCCCGTTCGTGGCCACTGGATCGGTGTATGTTGGCAGTCTGCGGCAGAACGATGAAGTCGGTGCGTGTGTGTTGGGGTTCGTTCGCTTGCATTCAGACTCCAAGGGAAAGATGAGTCCTCCTCCCAAAATCCGGCTCATAGCGCTCAGAAAGCCCCATAGAGAGATTCAGATCGGTCCCAAATCTCGATACTATAAAGAGATTGTTCGACGCCAGAACATACATATCAAACTACGCAAAATTGTGACATTGAAAATACCGCCGCCCCGCAATACAGGGAAACGATATGAAGCGGGAATGTACGGCAAGGTTTAGGTTTTACCACGAGCAACGGGTGAACTCAGGGGTCCAAGAAGAGTAAGACTTGTCCAAGACGTTATATATCGTCCCATCTTTGGGCGGGGTCCGCGGCGAGCTTCAAGATGTCTTTCCCGTATGTTCAAGATGTAACGTGATGACGAAATGAACGGACTAATCGCAGCTGTCGAGTATACGCGATGGGTGGTCGAGCGGAACGCAGGACAGGCGCTCCTTCAGAGCCGCGCGCTCCTCGTCGAGCTCTTGTTGTGTGGGACATGCAAAGTCTTAGACGGTCCGTCTATCGGCCTCCGTGACGGTAATGCGATACTCCATCTCGAACTGGCGCTGGATTTGTTCAGGGGTGAGAATGTCGAGAGTGAAATGTTGGTTGGCCAGAATGGTGAGCATCGTGTAGATCGCGGGGAGGGAGCCGGAGGCCATCGCGCGCCGACGAGCGACGAGGAAAAGGAGTCTAGCTACCGAAATCTCTGGTAAGGTCAGAGAGTACGACACATAATGTGCAGGCGTACCACCCGGAGGCTGAAAAATTCTGATGGAGCGGGTATTCCCGTACGGGGCATCAATTCTATCGAACTGCAGTGCTATTCCGTAAGAGGCTAGCATATGAGCTGGATCGTTGACTGACATGATAATCCTGATGTTGCGAGTCAGGTTTGCTCAAGTACCATATCTGTCGCCACAACGCCGGTGTGCGAATGAAGCCCGGGACCGCTACGGGACAGCCGATGAACTCGTCGGGACCTACGGGAGTAGGAGCGAGAAGCTTGGGATCAAACTGGCGCTTGCCGCAGAACTTTTTATGTTCGTTCCAGTCCTTCTTTTGGCACTCGCTGATAAGCACATTAGTGAGGTCGCGCGAAAGAGCTCAATACTTACCTGGAACAATACCACGTCAGTTGGCATCGACCACATCGCTTGAGATTAGAGCGGTCACCGGCGGGGGTGTGGCATGAATAGCATGCGTCAAAGGCAATGGCTGCTTGTTCTTTACACTGAGACTCGTCAATTATGCCCTTGAGCTTTTTGCATTGGACGCGAGTTTCTTGTTTCGCCTGTGGTTCTTTATTCCGAAGGTGCGTTGTGAATTTCACCGGTATAAGCGGAGCAGTGGAATGATCATTCTGTCAAGAAGAGTTGGCTCGCGGGTATTTGAAGAAGGTTGACACGACCTACATATGCATCGAGGAAGCCAATGAGGGTGGCGATGATGTAGGAGTTTCGTAGAAGCACTGCACGATACAAAAATGCTTTCAAAAGATCCGGGGAGCCATCGCTGCATCCGTACTCGTGTTCTATGTACGGATGGACGAAAAGGAAAAGCGATTTGACGCGGCGGTTTCCGGTAGGATCATGGCGGATAATGCGATTCAGCTAAAAAACTTTATGTTATTTTGGGATCTAAAACCGAAAGTGACGCTCACCAGATTGATTAAATTATACTCTCCATTGCCCACGAGGCCGTCGACAGTCATTTCTGGGCATATGACGCGACTGTTGTCGCGAGTAGCATTACAAGCACCGCGATAAAGTCCTTCTAGGACAATTGCCTTCTTCCTCGTCAATTCGAGCGCCTTCCAGTCAGCTTCAAAAGTGCCGAGAACAAGATTCTCAATAGCAGCAGCGATGAGCAGGCCTTCATTTTTCATCATTTCTCTGGTCTGGTTTGCGATGGTCCCATTGAGGTACGTGATATCCGAACCTTTCCATGTCCACTCGATCTCTGGGACGCTTTCGAGTGGCCGCATTTTGTATGAATAGGAAGCGTATTTAAGATTGATCTCGCGCTCGAAATGGGCGTTCCAGGCGACACGATCCGTGTGTTTGTTGGGTCTAGGGGTTTCCGAATACTCTTTATACCGCTCGCGCTGTTTTCTTTTGGTCAGGGAATCCATAAGGTCGTCGAATCGGTGCTTCTTGTCTGCGGACATCGGTGGGAGGAGAGGCTTAGGTGGCATGCGGGAGGAAAGCGCGTCGAGATCTGAGGCTGGCGAAAGAGATAAAAGCGCTATGGATCAGATGCAAGATAAGAAAAAGTGAAAAAACGAAGGGCGCAATGTTTGGCCGTATTAGTAATCGAAGGCAGCGGCAAACTGATCACACCGCCACCCATGCTTTCTCATTTCCTCCTAGGATTTCACTTACAGTGTATTTCTCCATTTTCAAAACCGTAGAAACGAGTCGTCCGGACTCACATTGCCCCTGAGTTAAAAAAAAAAACGATAAATAGGAAAGCCGCGTACCCTCACTATCAATTATCCATTGAACTCCCCGAGCCGCCACTAGATATGAGCCAGGAATCATTGAATTGGGTGTCAGACAAGAAATCCTCCCCACCACCATTTCATGCCCGGAGGGAATCGAACCACTTACTCGCATAAATTTTGCTGAACGACTTAAATCATCGAGCCGAGGCGGTCACCATGATCCACAGAGGCTTGCGCACTAGTATTTGCACTTCAAAAGTAATACCACAGGATGGGGACTGGCAATGTAAAGGGTTTTGATGGCACTTCACGATCGGACCGGGCTGCAGCGTCAACCGTCAACATTCTGGCCTCACTTTGAGTGGGAGATTGCTTCGTTTTTACATTTCGCAGGGAATGTCCCGAGCCGATTTTTTATGTTGTCCTTTGTTCGTACCCTGGCAAATTCTTTCTGAGTTTTACGGCCAAATCAAAGCCTTTTACAGCCATTTATAACCCTTTTTCTGGGCAAATTTTTAAAATTCTGCTCGGGACATTCCCTCGATATTCATCTCATATGCCGTCTAAAATTTAGTTTGAGGTCATAGAGTCATTGTAGAAGGCTGGAGCGAGGACCGACGCAGAACAAACAAAGAACAAACAGACATTTGTTCGGCGGGGATTGCCAGTCCCCACACAGGAGACTCGGAGAGCTGAGTACAAGAAAATGGGTGCCCTGTCAATATTAATTATTCATCCAACCGAGGCCGTACCAGATCCAGGTAGTTACCTTCCACTTCCTGCAACGTTTCACCAGACGTTTCACCAGAGATCATTCCATTCAAGACGAAACAAAATGCGACTTCCTCCAAAGCATGCCTCCGTCTTCTGCCCAGTCACGCCGTCGATGCGCCCCAGTATCCCCGCCACGGAGTCCTCGACGCTGATCAGCGCCTGCGGCATCCCGTTCGCCACCGCGCCCGCGTTGCCCAAGTCTCCCAGGCGGGGTTTAGCGCGAGCGCAATTAGCGAGGGGAAAGTTGGCTGCGGCCTTGGAGGCGTCTTACAAGCTGACGCTGACCGGGACGTACCGGCCGATGGCGCCCGCGGAGGAGATGAACGCGAAAATCGGGGCCTTGGTGGGCGAGAGGGGAAGCGTGTGCGGGTCACAGGGCCGAGCGTATTGACTTCGAAGTGGTCTCGGAATTCGAAAATGGGCGCGGTGGCGAGCGGGCTGGTAGTGTTTGGCGATGCCTAGGATACGATACGCATTGATACGTAAGTAAACGAACTGTCGGGATGGGGAGGAAAAGGGACAACCGCACCACTGGCAGCGTCCGCGATGATGACGTCGAGTTGGCCCGCGGTTTTTTGGATTTCTGTTATGGCGGCCTCTGTCCGGATGTGAGTTTAACGGGGTGGAAGTTCGGCCCGTGCTTTGGCCGCGAGGTCTTTCAACGCTTGAGCATCAGATGTACCCGATATAGCAAGGCGGAACAATCCGGTGCACTGCGCTACTTCTCGTTGGGTCACCCAGCCGCCACCTCGAAGCAACGGACGCTCTCTCCTCGAGAGTCAAAAGTTCTCGCTCTCACTGGCACGTACCCACGTACCGAATGGGGCCACTGGACATTCCAGAGCTGCTCCAGCTCGCGATACGCGTCATCCGCGATCCGCACAATCTATGCGCATGCGCGCTCGTTAACCGCTTGTTGATGTTATTAGGTTGTTTAAAACTTCCTGGGTCCGTCACGCTCGGTCTTCCCTTTTCGAAATCTCCGTCAATCGTCGAGATGACCAGCTAGACAAAAGAACAGCCTTTTCCCGATTTGGTCGATTGGTGGAGAGCTTGGAAGCGGCGCCTCACCTCGCTGGATTTATATCCAAGCTTACCTTATATATGCTGCCAAGCACCCAAAACAGGTACTTGACTGCAGTTTGCGGGGGCAGCGACCAAGTTACCAACCGATGGATCCTAACGTCGGTTCCCATACGGAGCTCCGAGCGTTGCTTGCGATCCGGCAATTGCTCCATTTCGTCTCTCGACGTCAACTGCAGATTCTTGAAATCTGAGCACCTACTGGACATGTTGAAGGGGTTCTCTCAGAGTATGTACTAGTATGACGAGATCTTCAAGCTCAGAATCCGCTCCCGGCAACCGCATCGGGCTGGAGTCGTTGTACTATGTCGACGGGATTCGTCCTAAGGTCGAGTGGTGGTGGGGTCATCCACGGTGTCGCTTCGATCTCGGTGCTCTCAAAGCTCTCAGGTTCCAATCCTGCAGCTTTGAGGATCCCGAGGCGTGCGCCGTGCTGGCTCCCGCGTTCCAACCAATCGAAATCGTGTCAGCGAAGGTAAACTAATTTTTTGGGAAATGCAGCCGCCGATTTTATAATATAATTGTAGCTGGATTGGGGTGCTGTGGATCTCTCAAGCTTCGAAAGGGTGACCCTACTCGAGATGGACGTTCCCTTTGGCCAAATTTCTTCCGCCTCCGAAACATTACAGACACTTCCTGCTGAACATCGTGATCGTATCGAGACCGTTCGATTCTGTATCGGGGAAATGTTCCACACCTTGAACATGGACTGCCGGCTTTTCCGCTACTCGACGAACAACTCGTCACGTTCTACAACTTGCGGAGTGTGCACTGCTTATCGAGATCGACGTGCCAACTCCCGAGTTGACAAAGAGTGCCAATCACTATTTCCCTCTACTGAACTCAAGAATCTCATTGCGATGGAGTGAGTGCGAACTTATCATTCAAATATTTCGAAGATCTTTAACTACTGCGACAGAATTTTGCGAGCCGTGGTTGTCCGACTTCTCATTTTGTATTCAGCACTAAAATACCCAAAAACCGTTGTAAAACAGCCAAAACTTGAACCGACGCTTCCTGCCAACCAAACACGGACAAGCTGCCGGACCGATCATGGCGGATGCCGTTCCCAAATTACGACACGCCCGGCTTATCTCTCTCCGCCACTGCGACACGAAGGGTCAATCAAATTCCCTTTACCCATAGCAGCTATGAACTATCCTCAGACTTGGTGGAAAGACGCTGTAATCTACCAGATCTACCCGATCTCCTTCTTCGATTCTAACGGCGACGGAATCGGCGACCTCATTGGCATTACTGGAAAATTGGACTACCTCAAGGATCTGGGTGTCGATGTGGTCTGGCTCTCGCCGATTTACAGATCGCCTCTCGCAGATATGGGCTACGACATGTAGGGATGCTCTTTGATCCCTAATAACCCTCTCACATTCTCAGATCGGACTACCGCAACATAGACCCGAGATACGGGACTCTGGAGGACTGGGACAACCTCCTTGCTGGCATCCATACGCGCGGGATGAAACTCATGTGCGTTTGATGTATTTAACTGTCATCCGTATGCTGAGACGGGGTGTAGGATGGATCTCGTCGTGAATCATACATCTGACGAGGTATGGACGACGATTCCTCTCCCAAACGAGCTCCAAAACTCCACTCGATAGCACGAGTGGTTCATCGAAAGCAAATCTTCGAAGACGAATCCCAAACGCGACTGGTACATCTGGCGTCCTCCAAGGTACGATGCGGATGGAAATCGGCAGCCGCCGAACAATTGGAAGGCCCAATTTCAAGGTATCGCTTCCCCGCCTTACGATCTCCCGTACGTATTTGATATAATCTCCAGGTTCTGTCTGGGAATATGACGACACAACGGACGAGTATTATCTGCATTTATACCTGTCGAAGCAGCCGGATCTGAACTGGGAGAACCCAGACGTCCGACAAGCTGTCTGGGATCTCATGAACTTCTGGATAGACCGTGGTTGTGATGGATTCCGGGTGTGTTGTTTCGACGAGTTCACCCGACTTCTACTAACATTCTTCAGATGGACGTTATAAATATTATTTCCAAAGCTGATGGTCTACCGGATGCGCCGGTGACCAACCCCGAGGAGGAAAATCAAGATGGCAGTGCTCTCTTTGCCAACGGGTATATCTTTGAGCTGGTTCCACCGAGGTACAAACGCTAACTGCTTGAAAGACCCCATGTGCACGAGTACCTCCAGGAGATGAACCGCAAGGTCCTCTCTCGTGCGTACAGTCGCAGTCCGGTTATCTTCTTCTCACCCGATTTAGAGCACGACCTCATTACTGTGGGCGAAACTCCCTTTACGCATTCGGCCTCGGAGCTTGCGAAATATGTCCTACCGAAAAATAAAGAACTCAACATGGTCTTCGAATTCGAGCTCGTCGATATCGACTCTCCGCGCACAGTGGAGCATCAGCCATTCACCCCCCGCCCGTGGAAGCTCTCTGAGTTCAAGGAGATCGTCAACCGCTGGCAGACATTTGGCAGAGATGATGGATTCTGGAACGCGTTCGTCTGCAACAATTTACTAACTTACTTCTGCTTACTACTTTTCCCAGAGTCTTCATCGAAAACCACGACCGGGCGCGCTCGGTGACGCGCTTCGGCAACGACGCCGAGGAATGGCGCGCTGTGTCGGCAAAGCTCCTGGCGGTGCTTGAGGTCACCCTTGGTGGGACGCAATATGTTTTCCAAGGACAGGAGTTGGGCCTCAAGAACTTCCCGCGCGAGTGGGGGATCGAGGAATACAAGGATGTCGCGTCGCAGAATTGGTATCACGAGTGGGTGGATTGCTATATCGTTCAGGTGTTACCACTGATTTCTCGATAGGGTACTGGAGAAGCGCAAGCGTGAGTCGGGGACAGATGAGGTCGATATGAGCGATATCCTCGACGGGTTGCAGAGGAAGGCGCGGGACCATGGACGTGTGCCGATGCAGGTAGGCAGCGGAACAGCTTTCCCAATCATTGTCTCATTTAACCCCGGCAGTGGGATTCGAGCGCCCACGCGGGCTTCACAACTGGAACACCCTGGATGCGTATCAACGACGACTATCAAACATGGAACGCGGCAGCACAGCTTGACGACGAGCAGAGCGTCCGCGCATTCTGGAAACGGGCCCTTCAGCTACGCAAGGAACATAATGTGCTAGTACGATCGAGCACTATCCACCCTCGTTCTTCAATTTATCGTGACCTAGATCTATGGCGACTTCACGCTCCTCTCCCCGAAGAACGAGGAAGTATTCGCTTATACACGCTCGTATGGTGACCGGCGTGCCCTCGTCGTGTTGAATTTTACTTCTAAACCAGTCAATTTCGCCCTCCCGAAGGACCAGGGGCGGGAGGACTGGTCGAAGTTCGAGCTCGCGTTCGGGAATTATAGTGGCGGAACCAGAAAAATTCACACAGAACTGTTGCTGCAGGCGTATGAAGGGCAGGTTTATTTCTGTTGACACAGAGCAGTCTGGGGACGAATGGGGGCTAGCTGTTTGTGCATGGGCCGATTAGTACTATTGGAACAGAGAAAGAAGTGCGCGAATGACGAAATTTAAATGCTCAAAGATCAAACGAATCCCTGTAGTTTGACGTCAACTTCACCTACGTCTCATCTCCCTTCTGCGCGGGACGGACACCACCGACACGCTCGAGAGCATGCATTACTTCAACCTCAGCCTTCACCATCGAAGATCCAAATCCCGACCTAAAGCCGCTATCTGGAATAACTGAGCAGGAATGCCTGGTGCAGTAGCCTGGATAGACGGTCGTCTGAGCTGTGATGTTTTCCGCGTGAGCAACTATGTGTGGCCGCTGTGATGCTCATGGAACTCATTGCACTCATTGCAGATAGGGTCGACTTGGCCGTTCATTTCTCTGCATTGAGCCCGGCGCTTCTGCTATGGACGTAACAATTTGACAAAATATGGTGCACGAGCTGTCTGACCAAAATCCCCCACCCAACGTGAATACCCTCCCCATCAAGGATATACCTGCACGGACGTGCACGACCAAAATCGAACGTCGATGGTCCCGCCAAAAGATGAAAAATGTAGTTTACTGAAAGAATATTAGAACCAACCTCGAAGTCGATCGATTTCCACGTCCTCGGTTATGATTCCACGGGCGGCACATAGAGGAAGCTGCGGGAGGCGAGTCGGGATTTCGTCGGGATGCGAACGGAGACGGTTCATCTCAACCAACGTGTAATCTCCACAGTAAATGATGTTCAATCGTTGGATTGAGCTGAAGGGCGCGATCATGGAGTCGAGCTCCTCCCAGTGAGAGAGTGGCGCGTGCCACGCTGGACGGTGTAGTGGAACATTTACAGCGATGGATTTTAATGATGATGGAAGCTGAATTTTCTTCAAAAGCATAATCACTTGTGATTGGTTGGCACGGAAGGAGAGCGCTCGGAGTCGTGTATTCAGTCGCAGGAAGTCGTCGGACAAGAGTGTGGCGAGATCTGGTCAATGGCATTCAGCGAGTTTCAAAGATACAAAGCATCGGACAAACCTGATGGTAAATCCAGATAATCGATGGCGAGGCTCAACGACGTCAATGATGGACCCAATGCGCCGATGTATTGAGCAGCATATCGGAATGACACCTTCCAATTCAAATTCATATGGGACTGGATGTAGAGCGCCAGGGTAGATATGACGGAACTGCCTGTCCGAATCCACGCGAGGAGGGGTTCCATGTCATTGCATCTGAGGTCTAAGGACTGCAATGTGGCTGTGGGTCGCATCGTGTCGTTGGGCAATACAATGTCCGTCCAGTCGGTGCCCCAAAATTTGAAGGCTTCCAGCGTCGGGAAGGACGCGACACATCGGATGACCTCCGCAAGCCGAATAGGCTGCGTGTGAAGAATCTCGAGGTGAGTGATCGTACTAAGAGGCGGGCAAGGGAGGATGGTTGGGGAAAGGGTGTAATTGACTGAAAGAACGATCATGCGAATTGACGCAGGAAGGTGTTTCGCTATTTTGGGAAAGACGCTGAGCATCCATCGATTCTCTGCGAGGCCCTCCAGGAATGCGATCTCTCGGATGAAGGGCAGGAACGTGAGGCGCTGTGGCCTGTTAAAAAGTTTGGCGAATCCGTGGGCGACATATTGTCTGATGTGGAGTCTATAGAAGAGAACGCGGCGGCTCGAGGGGACCCAGCTTCGGCAGACGAGGGCACATCGCCCAACGGTAGCAGCAGTGGGTTTGTCTAAGAAATTTGTGTCTCCATTTCCGCATTGTAGTGGAATTGGATGCAGAAACGAAATGATCAAATCTACCAGCTCAGCAGCAAGCGGAGACATGAAGACGGACCACCTCTTGGCAGATGCTTCCGCACGAAATTGTGGTGCGCGAGAGCCTAGAGGTCGTTCGCAAGGTGAGAGCCAAGCGGCACGGTGGCAAGTGGAAAGAAGTGTGACGCAACACTGGTAACACCGTCACGGTAACACATCATGACAATGCCTGGTGGTGATTGCCGAGTAGTCGCCGAGATGCCGCGTTTGCGTTCCGTTCAAACTTCGTTTCGCCTTTAAACACCCAAACTCCTTCCATCCAAACATAGATTATTTTACACACATCTGCTCAGACGAGCATTCTCGGAAGATCATCATAGGCCATGCCAGTTGAGACTTGACTGGATATGTCCAATTTGCGAAACGAGTGTACGTCAAGGAGAGATGCGCCTCGATTTCACTGAGAGGTATGGTCACAGGAACTTGAATTGACTTGATTTGATAGGGCAGTTGAAGTTTCTGCGGTACCGCCGGACCGGAATTCAACTTGAGGAAGCTTACATAAAATATATACTTCCACTGATCTCCTTAGTGAACAAAAGATCATCATATACTCGTGTATATAAGGGGAATCTTCTCATCTGACATGATGCCGGACATTACCATCCTCCGAGCCAATCTCACTGCTCGGAAGTCTCGTTCTTGAACGCTTCCTCTATGGAATACTTTTGCTTCTTCATTTCGACTATTGACTTCCAAGTTCCTGCCGACGCGACGCACTCTGGCAGATCATAACCAAACATCGGGATATAGAAGCCTTAATCAGTCGACGAGGAGACGTTCGCGCCACATCGACCCACCGGAAAATTTGAGAGAAACAGACCTTCCGATATCCATCCACCAGGTCCATCCATAGTCCGAGTCGCCGAGAAAGTCCACACATGACCTCTTGATTCGAGATGTTACTGACACATTAAAGCAATCACAGAATATGTATACATTCGTAAGAACCTGAGAGATGAAATGAATGTGGTGATAACGAAGCAAGTACATATGTCGGCTTCAACCGTCCTTCCACCCATATACCCGGTCTTGGAAATACAAATCAATACATGTTCCCAAACATGGGGTCCTGGGGCACGTAGACCGTCACCGTCTCGGTCTCTTGTCGCATACTCCCCATCGCCCCACACAGCCCGACCACCACGGCCAAGCACGCCAAGACAATCGTCCAGCATATTTGTGCAATTGTGCGGAATCGGATCGGCGGCGGGACCTGTGACGCGCCCAGCAGGGCGTACAGCGCGGCGTAGCAGAGCGTCGGATCGACCATGAGCCAGCCGACGTAGATCACGTTCCAGATGGTGCTGACGAGGTGCGCTGGGATCGTCACGAGCGACAGGACGTGGACGACGAGGAGGGCGAGGGAGCGGAGGGCGAGGAGGGGCGCGATAAGCAGGAGAAGCGTGATACGCTAAACAAACTCAGGGATCAGTTTTCCTTTCGAGGGACTTGGGAGGAGGCGGAGGACGTACATTATCTGGGCCAGCTTTCGGGTCTAGAAGTTTCCTGGCATGAATCCACAGTACGAACGACGATATGGCGATATCGAGGGTGACGAGGTTGTATAAACCGATGATGGCATGGGTGAGCCTGCCTTGGTATAAAGCTATCGTTAAAAGAGCATCATGGTCTACGTCAGAGGGCTGTCCGTATATGATCGTCTGGGCGACGACAAGCGCCAGCCAGGCGATAACGAAGAGCAATCCGAGACCCTTCCGGACTAGGAGAATGGTGGCATTTTGATACCAGTCACGCTCGGCGTAGTACAGAAGGACCATGGTAGAGGCGGCGATCAGGATATTGGAGAGCTGCTCCGTGAAGTAGAGCATGGCGTAGATGGCGCGCGATAAATGAGTGTCGTGGTTGTAATGAGTGAGGAAGTATGCGCGCAGGATGTACAGTGCCAGAAGAGACACAAGACCCGGGAGGAGGACGACAAACGTCCGTTGGCCGAGCCCATCATCCTTCCCCCACACGGCCGCGAGGCAGTGAAGGAATTGGACTATGGTGACGACGATTGCAAGAACGGTGTAGACCACCATCGTCGTATTCAGGTCTGGGTCGGGAGTGAGAATTGACCAGTTGGTTTTGGCATGAGTAACACCTGCAAGGATCGCGAGTATTGCTAGCAGCAAGAAAGAGGGACGGAACATCTTAATATGTGTGCACACGGGTAAGCTTCTTGGATTTATATCCAGCGAAAGAACAAGGTTCTTGATTGATAGATACATATGCAAAAAAATAAACTTTGGCAGATAGGAAATGTCAGATACAACACGGTCCTAAAATAAGTAGGTGCGCACTTAAGAGTAGAAGGATCGTTGATATTTCTTTCTCGTGTGGTCTGAAGGCGTAGTACGAGGCTCGCTTATCGTCGGGATACTGCACTTGAAACCACCGCATCCGGACGATGGACGGAGTCACCTACAATCTGGCATTACAATCTAGGAATAAGGACCCACCATCTGAGAACAAGGACCCATTGATCGCGACATAAAGTGTCTTGAGCGTCTAGATGACTATCAGTCTAGAAGACGGTGTTAGCAGATTGCCTAGGGCAGCGAGTAAAATTACATGTAACCTATCAGCTTGCTATCAGCACCCGATAATTGATAGATTGAAGGCACCCCTGAATCTGTACTACCCCAGATTCCATTCATCCGCACTTGCGTCGCACTCTGGTCATGCCCCACCATGTCCTATCGAAAGGGCTGGTCTGCGGCGATGGGAATGTACGGGATGGGTATATACGCGGAATGGAGTTCCCGCCCTGCGTTTCCTCGCGAGCTTTGACGAGGACGCGCGGCATGCGGCGGCATGCGGCGGCGTGCGGCGCCTCCAGGGACACGGCGTGATGAGCGAGTGAAACACACCTGACTTGAAGGCATGAATACGGCACACCACGAAAGGATGGTGCCCGAGAGGTCGGGCTCGGTGGCAGGAAGGTGGAGGAAACGAGTGACGTAACGGCAGCTGTCAGAACTTACCGATCAACCTCGACGCCGTGATTGATCGCGGCTGCGACTTTTGAATCAGGGAACTCGATTCTGCACCAAAGTGATGAGATATTTCATTCAACTGCAGTTAACTGAATGTCCATTGGCCCTGAATCGGCCCGAAGGAAGGATGACCGATGCCATCACCCGCCTCATTTGGCATTATTCAACCGCACGTTTTGCAAGCCGTTGAACCCCTTGAACCCCTTGAATGTTCCTCAATGTATTACAATGTCCCACTATACCATGCCCAAGGTATTCTCTGTGTATCCCACGAATAATCTATGATCCACGCCCACCACACCAATCAATGCCCCCCCGCAACGCCGCCACATCACCCGTGGAGTTAGCCGTGTATTGGACGCAATGTTAAGCCCGCTCGTAATCCAGTGATATCCCCAGGACCTCAGAATCTCTTTCACTTTCTTCCCCCTCGGAAATTTCACCCTCACCATTCTTCACGCCGGACGCAAAGTACAGTTTGCTCTGTGGCGGTGCCCACTACGCTCAAGTTAATTTCAAACGTTGTTCTGGGGTTTCTTCTCAGAAGAACATGCATAATGTACCTGTTCAATGAACTGATCCATCTTGTAGTTGGCTCGCAATGAATTCATAAACCATTCCTTAAATATTCGCGCAAGCCATTTGGCCGGCTTGTGGCACGTGCACAAGCCGTTCTGCTCAATGCCGCCCACCATGAAATTAATCGCCTCTAGGAGCTCAAATATCATGGCCAATGGTTTCCAGCGGGCGATATACTACTCAGACTGTCTCACATAATGAATCTCCACCTATATATGGTTCCTAAATTTCAACTCACCGTATAAACCAAGTAACCTGACCGCAGAGTCGTAGGCGTGCCATTCACGAGGCTATTTCCTTGTTTGACTTACTGTAGATTAGCTCTTATTCTCCATACCAAAGCCATTCTGCACATGCCCAAGCCGTTTTGTCCAAGCATCCAAGGCGAAGCCAAATCAAGTATTATCGCACAGTTTTTTGTCAGACAGCATCAAAGGACCTCGAGAGCGTGCCCTGGAATATTATTTACTGTGCGAATCAGGGTTATAGAGGCCTTGAGAACTTATGCGGCTCGCTATGTGCACTCCATTTAAGTTCGCCACACCGCCTCATTTGACGTAGCCAGTATACCCCAAAATTGTATCATGTGGGACCAGTACAAAGTTCGTACTTTTGGATTGAGACCAATTTTCCGGCCAATTGAACTTGTTTTATGTCGAGAATGATCATGAATTGCAGGGTGCAATTCAGAAAAAAAATTGAATTTACATACAAAACAAGAGACCAGTCTTCACTTTGACTGTGTCAAATAATTGAGGTATAGTGAGTGTTATACAGTGAAGCCAACAAGCCCTGATTTTTGTGGACAGTTGATATCATGGCTGGTCATTGTTGCCGCGTTTGTGGTGTGTTCGTGTTTAGTGGAAAAAAGCAATGGAATTAAATCACACCAACGTCAGTGGTAGCCTCAGGGCATGTAGGAGTGTGATAGAATAACATATCGTGAGCTGCAATGTGCTCAAGCCCGGGGAATGATATAGGTGGTGGCATGACGGACAAACGGGCGTGTCAAGCCGACAAAGTGGCTTGCAAGCCGAAATGCCGGGCTTGGACTTGGCACGCCACCCAATCCAAGCCCGAAAAAGCCGTTTGGCGCGGGGGCAAGCCGTTTGACCAAGCCGAAAATGTTACTCTCCGGCAGCTGTCGGTGATTGCCAAGCAGTGATGCCGCCCTCGGGCTTGGTTCAAAATTTTCGTTTCGCCTGTGCACCCACGCGCGATGGAATCGGTGAAACTGTCTCCATTCAAAGACTTCTAAGATATATATATATATATACACGCACCTACTCAGGGCCACAGAGCCTGTAGTTCGCTCCGCTGCATCCTCCCAGGCTGCGGGGATGCAACGACTGTCTGGTCAGGCAACCACCGTTCGTCGTATGGTTACACTGCCAGCTCTTCCTACCTCCACCGTCTCCGAGCCGGCTTTTTCACAGTCTTCTCAGTCCGGCCCCGCTCCCCTTTTACCTCCTGTATCAGTCAATACCCCTACTCTGAGCCTGCAACAACGGCGGGACGCTGAGGCGTCCGCGAAAGTGCAGGATCGCCATTCGAGAGTTTGGGCGTTACAAGAGCGAAGGCACGGAGGTTATTTCCGCTCAATTTGATCTTGTTAGGTATTGGGATGTAAGTTTCTTCCCGCTTTCCCTCACCGAACTTTACTGATTTCGGTGAAATCAGCAAAACGAGCAGGAGAAGCCAATGTTGTTCAAAGTGGCCATGGATATCCTGCCCATACAGGCCTCTTCGGTCCCGTGCGAGCGGGTTTTTTCCTCCAGCAAAGAAACTTGTACCCTGCGCCGCAACTGCCTCTCACCTGGTCTGCTCGAGATCCTGCAATTCCTCAAGTACATGTATAAGCAGCTTCGACTGGATTTTACGGCTTGTCGTGGCCAACGAGGAGGACTACACCATCGAGGGCGATGTCACGGAACATGCGATCCGCGAGCTCATGATGACCGGGGCAATTGCAGAACTCGCCGAATTGCTTAACAACATGACGCCGGAGACAGCGAATAGGATCTTATGCATTTTAATAGTAGTATGTACTTTATTTAGCTCAGCATAATTTCAATTGCTCGCATCGTAATGTTCCTTAATTATGAATGTCGCCGGCATAAATTAGCATTCTAGGGTGCTAATCAGAGGAGATTTCAATTGTATCTATATTCTGCGCAGTGACAATCAACCTTGAGGCCTGTTTGAGAGCCGCCGACGAAGAGCTCGCAGCTTTGCGCCAGATCTTGAGATCATCCCGAGCGTTGCCAAGATCACGCTTTGTATGGCGGAGCTCTTCAAGTGATTCGTCCTTCAATGCACCGGCTCGGTACTTTCTCCGCATCTCCGTGCGCTCTATTTCCCGATGCTGAGACTCAAGTTGCTCGTAATCCGAGCCAGCCTGAGACGAGGGCAATAATGGATCACCGTAGGTCTCATAGTCCGACATAGTCGACGTGGCGAGCGGTATTGGCGCGCGATACGCGAACCGGACCGGTGCCGGCACCGCCACTTTCCCAACTCGTTTCAACTCGACCAAAACTTGCATCACATTGCTTGGGCGAGTTGATACGAGTTGATGGTACCGCTTGGGCTCACATCGCTCCGCGGCAACACTAAAGTCTCTGGCGAACATTTTTAATTTTTAGCGGGAGATCATCATAGGCCATGACAGTTGGCTGTCTTGACCTATTCACTGTGTTGGGTTTTAGACGCTGTCACTGTCTCAGTGCCTATCCGGTAGGTAGGATTACACAGCCGGTAGTTAGACCGAGGCAGGCACCATATCAGTATCTCACTTGCCCCTCGACTGTGTTGGGTTTTAGACGCTGTCACTGTCTCAGCGCCTATCCGGTAGGTAGGTAGGTAGGTAGGATTACACGGCCGGTAGTTAGACGGGCCGAGGCAGGCACCATATCAGTATCTCACTTGCCACTCGGCCACGCCACCTGACACTCTGAGAGTATGTTCCACAATACTCTTCTGTTATGCAGAGGGCTCTTTGGAAGTGGTAAAGGTGGCTCCATTGTGTGCAGACAAAGCATGATGAATCATATGTTCTCTAGTTATGCACAATGTAATTTTCTTCTTGAGAAAGGTGTTCAGGCTCCGCCCATAGGGCAATTACCGAGTCTTGCACGGCGGACAATCATCTGTCATATGCGGTTCCGGTTGCACCTGTCATGGAACTGTCACTTTTAAATCCGGCCGCCTACCCCTTTAGGCGAGTTTTCGGATTTTTCCGCGGCCACAACGAGCCATGATGCTGCCTCATGCTTTTGGTGTATTTCGTTTTGAATACAGATTGGGAAAATAAAACAGATCTGAGACCTCTTTCTCAATTTGCCTGGAAAATCCGCATAAACAGTTAACTGGAATACAAAAGATTGAAAGAAATATAAATATACTGGTTAACATAATTAGCTGATCTAATCATATCTAATCGTATCTATGATTTGGGTAATCTTCTTTGTCTTAGTCGCGAACTTTGTTTCTACCGTGGAGGAACATCCAGAGGGCAAGGCAAACTGTATATTGTGTCATTGCCGCTCGCATGAATGCAAGGAGCAAACCTGGGAGGCGAAGGACAGGATGACAAAGAAGGGCAAGGTGGAATATAGGCCGCCAATGGCTCTTGCAGTCGTTGGCAATGAAGATAATATATTTGAGGAGGGAATAGATTGGATCCATTCATTTTGTGTTTGAGTGCAAGCCATTGATTTATTCCTTTCAGGACTCACTGCAGCCGGTTGACGTCTCATTTTTCTTGCATGCACGCTCGTGGCCTTGTCTTCAGTGACTACAATCTTCATTTTTGGGAAGCCGACGGCAAGGCTTTGAGCAAGGGTGGTGATGGGTCTGCTGATGCTGATGACAAAGGCAAGGGTGACGATATTGGCAGCGAGGATAGCGAAGAAGATCCTGAACTGTCCAACACAAGCAGCATGAAGTCTTTCATCCATGATGAGCAGGATGATGAGATGTACAAGGAGGAAGGTACTTCGGGCAAAGAGCAGGACATCGAGCAGGATGATGTCATGCACGGCGAGCCAGACACTGCTATGGGCAACGAGCAGGATGGCAAGGCACAATTTGCTGCGGCATATGACGTTGATATGGGTGCGATTGACCTTGAATGACAGATCTTCGACACCAGCGACTCCGAGTAATTTCTCAATGTAATTTCTTTTTGACGTGCCAATACTTTACTTAGCAATCCTTTTAATTTAATTCTTTCATTTATATATTTTTCCTACAGCTATGTAGCTAACCCTTGATACATTTCTTTTTTGGACAATCCAGGTGAATTGAGAAAGCCTTGATTTTATTATATCAAAAAGGAAATACACCCCAAACACGAGACAGCATTGTGGCCAACAAAAAGTAACATACAATCTTGAATGTATAAGATGCTGTATTGACGAGATGTTTGGATACCAGCCAACTGACGGCGCCATTTGGACCTCAATCAGGTCCCCCAATATCCACAGACTAACCCGAAATTTCCTCTGGAAGAGTATGCACAACATTTACCGTGTTGGTTCATTCTGGGACCATATACCTAACCTTGAAATTTTTGGACAATGCCCAGAATGTCAAGTGCCAGAGTCACTTGAACACATTATGTTAGAATGTGAGGCTCCTGGTCAGCGATAAGTGTGGCAACTGACCAAGATAATTTGGAAGTTCAGATATCCCACTTTGCCCAAGCTAAATTGGGGGCTACTCTTAGGTTGCTGGCTTGCCAGATTCAAATCTCCTAAAGGTAAAACTGTACCAGCCCAGAACTGTTTTTTTTACCAAGATCATCTCGACATCAATGAGGCTGATCTGGAACTTGAGGAATGAAAGAGTATTTGAGACACATGCACTGGCCTCAGAAAACGAAATACAAAATCGCTGGGTGTCACTGATAAATGACGCCCTGAAAAGAGACATGTTGCTCACGAATCAAGCTCGCTTTGGTTCTCTTGCAATTAAAAAGCAACTGGTGCTTGACACCTGGAGTGGTGCACTCCTTGATGAAGATTCCCTGCCGGATGACTGGACAAGATCAAAGGGGGTTTTAGTGGGTATATGGCCCATTACTCGAAAAAATGGAGTAGGTTAACTCGACGGCCAGAGTCCCACACAAAGGTTTGAAACCTGTGCGTAATGGCATTTCCTCTTGGACATTTCCCCGGCCATATTGGTTTACCCCAAGTCAAACAGCGGATACGCTTGGAATGCTTTTCAGACTGAGTTGTATTATCAAACGCTCCAAAAAAAAAAAAAAAAGTAACACGTGGCCGCATCGTGGGCACGGAAAAGTCCGAAAACTCGCCTAAAGGGGTAGGCGGCCGGATTTAAGCAAATGACAATTCAAATGACAGTCACTCCGGAAAAACCGATGTTTCGGAGCCCCCAAACACTATGCTGAAAGCTGATGTTTTGGTAGGCCTGAAATGGTTCTGAAAGGAAAGCTTTCGGGTGCCCCGAACTGGTTCCCGAAATCTTTCCTTTCAGGAACTCTTTCCATGCTCCCGAAAGTTTCCACTTCGGGAACCATTTCGGGGAAGACAACATTTCGGGGCCCCCGAAAGTGCTCCTGGTTCCCGAAATGGAAACTTTCGGGACGTCGGAAAGAGTTCCCGAAAGGAAAGATTTCGGGAACCATTTTGGAGCACCCGAAAGCTTTCCTTTCAGGATACCGTTTTGGGCCCACCAAAATATCAGCTTTCAGCATACCGTCTGGGAGCCCTGAAACGTCAGTTTTTGCGGAGTGAGTTCCATGACAGGTGCAACCGGAACCGCATGACAGATGATTGTCCGCCGTGTTGCTTATGTGGTAGTACCGATGATCTCGTTAGTTACCCAAAGATCATCAGATACTTGTATATATAAGATTGAAGCGAGTACTCTCTTCATTTACACGATGCCGGACATTACCATCCTCCCAGCCAATCTCACTACTCTCGTTCTTGAAAGCTGCCTCTATGGGATAATTTTGCTTCTCTTCATTTCAACAGTTTACTTCCTGGCGACACGACGTACCTTGTCGGGTCATAACCAAACAGCGAGACATCAGTTTATGTCGCTGGTGTTCCTGGGAGTGACGAGTCTCTTCTTGATCATAACGGTGGTGCGTCTCCCCACTGTTCTTTCTCTTCGATGCTCAGATATCGTGGATTCGGAAGCACTGGGTTATTGTTATTTATCAGGCTTTCTTTGCATTCATTCATCTCGGCAACCCTGTGGCCGAAGATGCGTTTTACGCAGACCTTGGGCAACGAGCCGAGATCGTGAAGTTCGTGTTCTTCTCCATTTCGGTCTTGCTTGGTGATTCCCTCGTTGTGCGGCGTCCTTCATTTTCTTTCATTTCCCGTCGATCCATTCAGGTTTCCAGATTTATCGCCTATGGATCATATGGGGTCGCAATCGTAATATTGTAATATTCCCAATCTGCAGTTCAATTGGATTGGTTGGTAAGTGCTGTCTCATCATCGGTCTACTTCATCTGATTAAATTATCATATCCCGCAGTCGCATTCGTGGGGATGCTGCACGAATTGTCCCAATGGCAGCCGAGACTTCATGGGACTCTCTTCGAAGGTCAAGCACTTGGCTTTGTTTTGACATTAATGCAGGTCTCTTCCCACACTTTTTGGGAAATTTCGCTAACTCACTATTCCTGCATAGAACCAACGTGTATAGCACCGGTACGAGCTCATGTAATTTGCTCCAATTCTCACTAATTCGATTTCGATTCCAGCTTTCGTTGCCTTCCGCATATCGAGAGCTACCGCGACAGTCAAACAAACCGAATCCCGTCTAATGGTACGTCTTACCTTGATCAGACATCCCGCTGCAAGCTGATGAATCAAGTCTTTCCTTGCCATCCTGGTTGAAAGCGCTGCTCTCCAGACGTATGCAACATTTGATCTATGGAAATATCAAGCTGATCTGCATGGCAGATTTTGGCTCACTCTTACGGCCATTACAATATTTGCCCAGTCGGACGCGCAATTCATCGCCTCGGACACCTTCCCTGTAATCATCGGTATCGCAAACCTTCTGATACATGCCCGTATTGGCCTTGGATGGTCGCAGGACTCCGTCGTCCACCACAAGCCTCGACAGCGGAGAAATACAGCGGCGTAAATATCCGGAATGCGGTTTGGTCAGTTGTTCTGGTTGAAACGCGGTTAAGAAAACTAATTGGGGCATGTTCAGAAATACAACTCTGATCAAACCCGGTGTACATTAAGACCCTCGATGAAACCGACCCAGGAGAAAGAGGAACATTGCTCGAATTTAGCACTTTAACAGAAGTCAAAATTAAATACAGTGAAATCAAATGGTGATTCATACCAAGCTGGAAAGTTAGCGTCGCTTGCGGACCCAAATGTTAGCCCTACGGTTGGGAACCACGATTCTGATCGTCTGTGGGCTGTACACCCTCTATTTCAGCGTGAATGTCATAATTCATAAGATCCGTTGCAAAGAATCTCCATCTGGCGTCAATATGAGACCTTCAGAAATTCTGTGAAAAGAAAAAGAAAACAGAGCCGTTCGACAAATCCCGGCATATTCCGAGGCGCATATCGTTGGGATCTCCACACACATATCCAAGTACGATGATTGGGGACACATTCCTGGCATCCGAACATACGTTGACAACATATCTGTTAGCAAACGAACTGAGGTTGTCCTGAATGTCCATTAAAACCGCAGAATTTTTGACGGAAGAACTGCAGAAAAGTCGGAAACCGAAAGATCGTCACGGTAGGGGAGCGACAAGACGATGGATGGATTTGGGAGCGGGAAAAGATTAATTTAAATCAAGCGCAAATTTTGCCGAGGTAAGAACAGTGAAGCCATTATTGTAGTTTCATTTACTTGAATCCCGATGCATTTACTGTGGTAGCCTAAGAGACGAATGTTAAACCGTGCTAGACTGGATTTCCTCCTGAGTCCGAAAATACACCTTCGCTGATAATTGTGCGTCAGTTTTGGCAGTCAGCGACAGCAGGACAACAGGTACTTACCATCTATGTCTCCACTTCGCTTTCGCGCGACAAAATCATCCGCCAACGACCAGAAATCAGGACGAAGTCCCGTTACATGTGCCTTCCATCCGCTCCAACAGTCTTGGTACAGCTGAATAACGAAGCGCATATCATGGATGGGGACATCTTGCACAAAGATCTGTACAAGAGCGGATGACCTGGGCCTCCGTAGATTGACAAGAAGCTCGAGCTTGGGACATTCTGCCAGGAGCTTCTTGATCGTTGCCCAAGGTATGCGGTCATGGAGGCACAGATGAGTCAAGGCGGGGATCGCCGGGATTTGCGGGCATATATCTATGTCTCCGTCCCCGATCGTGTCGAAGATATCGAGATGGGTGATAGAGGAGAATAATGGGTGACACATATCGATGGTTTTTCCTCCGTTGAACAAGGGTTGTAAACTGCCAGCTAGTCGCTGCAACTGCATTTGTGCGAGCTGTGCGAGAATGCCAGTGGGATCTGGGTAGCAGATGGTTATGGAAAGGTTTACGATGCCAGTGCAGAGTTTCAAAATGATGATTGTTTCCTCTGGCGACCACGGGGTTCCCACTTCCACAAAGAGGTGCCGGACTGTTTGGAAGAAATCCGGTGCTTTTGTTGTGGTGGCGCGCAGGAGGGCATGAGCCATGTTGGAATACGGGAGACGACCGTTGATGTGAACGACTCTGTACAACAAGGGCTCGATCCTGTTGGTTCAGATTGAGACACTGTTTCTCTGTGCTCAGTGCCAAGAAACGTCATCATACGAGAACACGGCGAGCGACCCGTAGGAGGATAGGGATGGCGCCTGGGTGCAGCAGTGCAGTTATTTTGAATACCTCTCTCTCCAGTTCTGGAGGGAATGCAGGGTAGCTGTGCATCTCTAAAGCGCGAGTTGGTGGTCTCGAATAAGACGGAAGTACGTGGCTGTGTGGCACGTTGTGACGATGTGATCACTCACAGTGACTGTCACTCATCTCTCGTCCTCCGGCCCCGACCGTACCACCCGAATTGGAGCGACGTATTCTTGAGCTCGCCGCTCTTTCTCGTCCCAAGGCAATTCCCACCCTCATGCGTATCGCCTGGCGCGTGAAGCTTTGGTGAGAAGACCGCAACAATCCACACCGAAACCTATCTCATGCACTTCTTTTAGGGTCGAACCCCTGCTGTATCGCACGCTCCTCATTCGACGTACCTCCCATCTAACTGTAACGGATTGCTTTCCCTCCTGCAGCTTGAGCACATTCATGGAGATCGTGAGCACCGAAAAGGCGTCTTTCCTACGCGATTCGGTGCGAAATCTCGTGGTGGATTTCCTTTCCACAGAAAACATACGCGCTGTCCTCTCTACCTGCAAAAGCGTCGAAAATATTCACGTGATCGTCGCAGACAGCCCTAGTTTATACTATGCGCCCCCGTCATTAAGCATGCCGCTGCGACACCTCTATTGCGACATACAGGACTTCTGTGACATTACTTCATTTGAACTTTTCCGCCACTCTTCCTTCCACAGAATTACACACTTGGAGCTATTCACCGGGTTTGAGGGGCCCTTTGAGGGGTTCTGGACGCGCCTCGTTAACTTACCGCAGCTCACTCATCTCGTGCTCAGCAACTACCGACATTCCCGTCTGCGGGCAAGCCCTTGCTGCATTGAAATATCTGCGTGCCCTGATTATATTGCACACCCCACCTGCGCATTTATCCGTCGAGCTCGAAATTCTCTCGGAGGACCCGCGCTTTGTGATGATGCAGCTCGAATACTACGAAGAAGATTGGGAGGCCGGCATTCTTACCGGTGACGACTACTGGGCGCGCGCCGACGAATTTATTGCTAAGAGGTCTCGGGAAATCGAACGCGAGTCGCTTGTCCGCATGTTTCCTACACGGGCTCATGATTATGTTCTTTCCAGGACGCAATTTTTTCTTGGGGAGGAGGACGAAGAGGAATAGCTACGGCACCATGACACAGTCTGGTTCATTCTGCTTTTGGAGAGCATTATGCATTGAAATGGCCGGATGCCTGGATAATCTCCGCCCAACTCCATTCCTCAGAAATGATGCAGGCTAAAAATCGCGATCGTATTTTACTTCCAGGTGGTTCGTATCATCGAGTGCGTTGATCAGGGAATATTCTGCTATGAGGCTATCCAACAAAGCAATGTAGCCGCCTTCCCGGTTAACTCTGGTTTATGAATGCCTCCACGTTCATCAAATTCCCGTTCATCCCCTTTTTTAACAACTAGCCATCCCTACAATTTGATATCTTCGCGATTTACGTATAATTTATTTCAAAGACGCGGCACCGCTACGGATCAGAGATCGCAGATGCGGCCCGGTTTTGATTCCAGTTTTCGCCTACTGTACTATTTCGACCGTAGGTTCACACCATGTCACCCGTCACCTTACATGTTCACTGGGTTAGATGTTCATTCCTCGGCAATCACATCAAAATTGCCATAAATGGGAATCCGGCAAGTGCCGGAGGAGAATTTTTTGCATTTTTACGCCCATCTGGGCCACAAAAGTTTGCCGTCACCGTCACCGGTACCAAATAGGTTCAGTTCACGGCCCTCTGTCACCCGTCACCTGAACCTACAGTCGAAATAGTACAGTATCCTCCCACCTTCTTCTCACTTCACGATACCAGACGAAGCCATGGACCTCCCAGGCCAGCTCAAACTCATGCAAACGCTCCTCGATGCCACCGAAAAGGGCGCTCGGGAAGCGCGAGCGTTGGCAGAAGCGCGTGCGCGTGATGTCGCAACCGTGCGCCACAACATGGCTGCGCTTTCCGCCGAGAACGAGAGGCTTCTCGGGGACCTAGTTGAAGCGCGGAAATATCAAGATCTGTATAAATTTCTGCGGAAACACGCAGAGGAGAAGCTTGCCGCCGAGCGAACTGTTCTTGAACAGTGCAAGAAAGCAGCACAGGACGGGGAAGAGGCGTTGCGCAGGGATCGCGAGGCTTTCTCGGCGGAGCGCGTTGCGAGGACGATCCGGACCACGGCTGAGCGGCAGAAGCGCCTGTCGACCTCGGGTGAAGAGGCCGCCTCTGGAAAAAATGCTTCGATCGTGCCCGCGTATGTCGCACTACCGAGCACTTTTTCTTCTTCTTTCAATACTGATGGATTGCTCAGAACTCGTACTGCCGCAGAGATGGACGACGACGACACCCTGCCTCTCGGGCGTATCATTCGTCGCCGCCGGACCACCGTCTTGACGGTAAGTCGGCAACTGTCCAGTCCGGCGGCCACTCATTCCAGTCACAGCTCCCGGGGACGCACACCAGGTTCTCGGATTAGTAGTGAATCCTTCTAGTCAGTATCAGTATCTGGTCAGTCCTCAAAACACCACTGCGCATGTATCCGGCTTATCGAAATCCTGCAGCGTGTTCGTTCATACACAATCTGATTCGGAAAGATGTGTCTCGCACTGGGCTTGCCTCCGAATTTACCTGCGTTGGCTGTGATCCGGTTTCTTTCGCGGTGATGAATTCGCATCGTGGGCTGGGGGTACTTCTTTCCCACATCACTGATTATGAGGATCGGAACGGCGCAGCCTGCTATATGACTCTGTGCAACTTGGAAAAAAATTGCGGGAAAATATATCCTAAAATACGGGTCGCCGGTAAATGATTAGAAAAAACAGTCTTCCCCGTCCTTCATAGCCGGGTCCCGAGTCGAACGGAGTTCTCCATAATCAGGGCGAGCTGCAGCCGCTCTCTGAGCGCTACCAGATCTGTCCCTAGTTATTTCGAGCGTGGTCGAGTACGATGCGAGATGGCGATGGGTACGTCATCGAATTGGGATCATACTGCGAGTGAGAAAATGAAGTGGGGCATTGTCCCCCGTAAGATGGGCTTATCACAAGTTCAAATTTTATCTCTTGAGTTCGCGGCGAAACAGGATCCTGATTTCAACCCGTCGACACACTAGGGTGAGCGGGCGTGCCATCGAGTCTCCTAAGATAAGATAGATTTCTATTTTCACACACACTTGCTCAGGCGAACATGTTCAGCGCTGAGCGGGAGATCATCATAGGCCATGACAATTGGGCGCTGTCTTGACCTATTGATAGGTTCAGTTTGTGAATGAGTGTGCGTAGACTAGATAGGCCCACATTGCGCCCAGGGGACATGGTCACTGGCTAGAATTTGACGTGTATTTCTAATATATTTCACGGTAAAGGTTTTTGGGGTACAGTCGGAATTCAACTTGCGGAAGCATAAATACGCAGTGGTACTGATGATCTCGTTAGTTACCCAAAGATCATCATATATTCGTGTATATAAGGTTGCGAATGGGGCACCTCTTCTCTGACACGATGCCGGACATTACCATCCTCCCAGCCAATCTCACCACTCTCGTTCTTGAAAGCTGCCTCTATGGGATACTTTTACTTCTCTTCATTTCGACTGTTTACTTCCTGGCGACACGACGCACTCTGGCGGGTCATAACCAAACAGCGAGACATCAGTTTACGTCGCTGGTGTTCCTAGGAGTGACGAGTCTCTTCATGATCATAACGGTGGTGCGTCTCCCCACTGTTCTTTCTCTTCAATGTTCAGATATCGTGGATCCGGAAGCACTGGGCCATTGTTATTTATCAGGCCTTCTTTGCATTTATTCATCTCGGCAGTGCCAAGGCGGAAGATGCATTCTACGCAGACCTTGCACAACGAGCCGAGATCGTCAAGGTCGTGTTCTTCTCCATTTCGGTCTTGCTTGGTGATTCCCTCGTTGTGCGTCCTTCGTTGCTTTTATTTCCCGTCAATCAATCCACCTTTCCAGATTTATCGCCTATGGATCATATGGGGGCGAAATCGTAATATTGTAATATTCCCAATCTGCAGTTCAATTGGATTGTTTGGTAATTACTGTCTCACGTCTCAGCGTCATTCTACTTTTACCTGATCAAAGTATCATGCAGTCGCATTCGCCGGGATTTTGAACGAGTTCTCGCAGTGGGAACCGAGACTTCGTGGGACTTTGGTCGACAATCAGTCAAGACCTTGGACAGCAATTGGCTATGTTCTGTCATTAATGCAGGTCTCTTCCCAAAAGTGTTTGGGCGATTACGCTAATTCACTATTATTGCATAGAACCAACGTGTATAGCACTGGTGTGATTTCATTTACATAACACTCCAATTCTCACTAATTCGACTCGGATTTCAGCTTTCATTGCCTTCCGCATATCGAGAGCCACTGTGAAAATCAAATCAGCAGCCGAATCCCGTCTAATGGTATGTATCTCCTACCATGACCAAATATCCTGCAGCGAGCCGATGAATCAAGCCTTTCCTTGTTATCCTCGTCGAAAGCGCTGCTCTCCAGACGTATGCCAGATCCAATCTATGGAAATATCAGGCTGATCTACATGACAGGTTTTGGCTGACTCTTACGGCCATTACCATATTCGCCCACTCGGACGCGGAGTTCATCGCCTCGGACACCTTCCCTGTCATCATCGGCATCGTAAACCTTCTGATACATGCCCGTGTTGGCCTTGGATGGTCGCAGGATTCCGCCGTTCATCACAAATCAGCGGAAAAAAACAGCGGCGCAGGGATGCGGTCCGGTCAGTTTTTTTTGCTTGAAATACGGTTAAGAACACTGATTGGGAGCATGTTCAGAAATATAACTCTGATTAAACCCGGCAAACATTAAGACCTTTGATGAAACCGACCCGGGAGGATGGGAAAGAGGAACATTAGGGGAGCTCAGAGTAGAAACGCCGGAGCGCTGGTACGCCGGTGCGCTGGTCGTCAGGTGATTTTCGGCTGTTTCCCGTGTCACATCACATCTGCCAAATATTAGCGAAATATTGGCGGGGCGCCACCGATCTTCCCGCTCTTCGTCGGGAACAATGTCGGGCGGCATTCGGGATGTTTCTTGGTGTTTCGGGATGTCTAGACCTTCCTACCGATACTTCCTAACAACGTTACATGGTTTTATACAGCACCCGAAGTTTTGCTGATAGTCTCACCTGGAATTCATGACCCCAAATCTCACCCGTCGACGTTCCCGACGACGAGCGCGACAAGAGGGATCGGTGTTGATGTATTCGGTTTGATCCCGGGTTGATTGATGTGACACCTCAAAAGATCACCTGACGACAAGCGCTCCGGCGTACCAGCGTACCACTGAGCTCCCCTATTGCTCGAATTTAGCACTTTGAATCTGAACAGAAGTCAGAATTAAATACAGTGAATTCAAAAGGAGGTAATTCATACAAGTCTGGAATGCTAGTGTCACTTGCGGACCCAAATGTTAGCCCTGCGGTTGAGAACAACCAGGATTCCGATCGTCCGCAGGCTGTACACCCTCTACTTCAGAATTAAATACAGTTTTACCTCTGCGGTCAGCGCGAATGTCAGAATTCATGAGGAGATGCGCAAGCATTGCCTTGATCTCTTCCGTTGCAAAGAATCTCCATTTGGCGTCAATATGACACCTCCAGAAATTCGGGGCGGAAAAAAAAAAAAGCAGAGCCGTTCGGCAAATCTCGCCATGATCCGAGGCGTATATCGTTCGGATACATATCCAAGTGTGGTGATTAGGGACACATTCCCTGGCGTCCGAACATACTAAGTTGGCAACATATAAAACGAACCGCAGATAGAGATTGTTCTGAATGTCCATTAAACCGTAGAATTGTTGACGGAAGAACTGTAGGAAAGTCGGAAACCGAAATATCGCCACGGCGCATGCGGATAGTGGAGCAGCAAGACGATGGATTTGGAAGCGGAAAACGATAATTTAAGGCAAGCGCAAGAACAACGAAGCCGTTACTGTAATTTCGCTTACTTGAATCCCTATACATTCACTGCGGCCTAAGAGACGAATGTCATAGCGTGGTAGACTGGATTCCCTTCTGAGTCCGACAAATACACCTTCGCTGATAATTGTGCGTCAGTTTCGACACAGTCAGCAACAGCAGGACAACAGGTACTTACCATCTATGTCTCCACTTCGCTTTCGCGCGACAAAATCATCCGCCAACGACCAGAAATCAGGACGAAGTCCCGTTACATGCGCCTTCCATCCGCTCCAACAGTCTTTGTACAGCTGAATAACGAAGCGCATATCATGGATGGGGACATCTTGCACAAAGATCTGTACAAGAGCGGATGACCTGGGCCTCCGTAGATTGACAAGAAGCTCGAGCTTGGGACATTCTGCCAGGAGCTTCTTGATCGTTGCCCAAGGTACGCGGTCATGGAGGCACAGATGAGTCAAGGCGGGGATCGCCGGGATTTGCGGGCATATATCTATGTCTCCGTCCCCGATCGTGTCGAAGATATCGAGATGGGTGATAGAGGAGAATAATGGGTGACACATATCGATGGTTTTTCCTCCGTTGAACAAGGCTTGTAAACTGCCAGCTAATCGCTGCAGCTGCATTTGTGCGAGCTGTGCGAGAATGCCAGTGGGATCTGGGTAGCAGATGGTTATGGAAAGGTTTACGATGCCAGTGCAGAGTTTCAAAATGATGATTGTTTCCTCTGGCGACCACGGGGTTCCCACTTCCACAAAGAGGTGCCGCACAGCGTGGAAGAAATCCGGTGCTTTTGTTGTGGTGGCGCGCAGGAGGGCATGAGCCATGTCGGAATACGGGGGAAGACCGTTGACGTGAACGGCTCTGTACAACAAGGGCTCGATCCTGTTGGTTCAGAATGAGACACTGTTTCTCTGCGCTCAGTGCCAAGCAACGTCACCATACGAGAACACGGCGAGCGACCCGTAGGAGGATAGGGATGGCGCCTGGGTGCAGCAGTGCGGTTATTTCGAATATCTCTCTCTCCAATTCTGGAGGGAATGCAGGGTAGCTGTGCATCTTTAAAGCGCGAGTTGGTGGTCGAGAATAAGACGGAAGTCCGTGGCTGTGTGGCACGTTGTGACGATGCGATCACTCAGTGACTGTCACTTCTCCCTCGTCCACCATGGACGATTCGCCGATGGCCCCGACCCTATCACCCGAATTGGAGCGGCCTATTTTTGAACTCGCAGCTCTTTCTCGTCCCAAGGAAATTCCCACCCTCATGCGTGTCTCCTGGCGCGTGAAGCTTTGGTGAGAAGACCGCTACAATCCACACCGAAACCTTTCTCATGCACTTCTTCCAGGGTCGAACCGCTGCTCTATCGCACGCTCCTCATTCGAGGTACCTCCCATCTAACTGTAACCGATTGCTTTCCCTCCTGCGGCGTGGACACATTCATGCAGATCGCGAGCACCGAAAAGGCGTCTTTCCTACGCGATTCGGTGCGAAATCTCATGGTGGATTTCCTTTCCACGGAAAGCACGCATGCTGTCCTTTCTGCCTGCAAAAGCGTCGAAAATCTGCACGTAATCATCGCAGCCGGCCTCAGTTTACAGTCTGCGCTCCCGCCGTTGGATATGCCGCTGCGACACCTCTATTGCGACCTACAGGACTTCTGTGAGATGTCTTCATTTGAACCTTTCTGCCACTCTTCGTTCCACAAAATTACCCACTTGGAACTATTCGCCGGGTTTGAGGGGCTCTGGAGCCGCCTTGTCGACTTACCGCAGCTCACTCACCTCGCGCTCGGCACGACTGGCGACATTCCTGTCTGCGAGCAGGTCCTTGCCACGTTGAAATCTCTGCGTGCGCTAGTTATATTGCATCACCCCCCACCTGCGCGTTTATCCGTCGAGCTCGCAATTCTCTCGGAGGACCCGCGCTTTGTGATGATGGGTCTCGATTACCACATAGAGGATTGGCAGACAGGCATTCTTACCGGGGACGACTACTGGGCGCGTGCCGACGAGTTTATTGCGAAGAGGATCTCGGGGGAAATCGAACGCGAGTCGCCTGTCCGTATGTTTCCCTACATGGGCTCATGGTTATGTTCTTTCCAGGACGCAAGTTCTTCTTGGGGGAGAAGGACGAGGAGGCATAGCTACGGCACCACGGCATAGACTGGTTCATCCTGCTTTTGCAAAGCATTGTGGATTTCAATGCCCCGTACGCTGCGCACGATCTCCTTACGCACCTCCACTTCAAAACGAAGTTGACTAAAACCGATAAAAACACCCAGTACGATTCATCCCAATAAGTTGCTAATAAAGTACCCGCACCGTTCAGTGCATCCCACTGGCATACAAGAAACCACGACTCGCGCTCACTCACAGCACACGATCACGCCCTCCCAAAAAGCCCCTTTATCGAATTCCCAAGGCTCGAGATCCCATCCTTGATCGCGTCCCCCGCAGACTGCGCCGCGCCCGCCACCGCACTGCCCGCCGTCTCCGCCGCGCCCGCGACCTGGTCGCCCACCGACGCCGATGCCGATGTTGAAGGTGCGGGTGGGGGTGGGGCGAGGTTGTTGAGCTGCGCGGCGGCGGTGAAGGGGTCGCCGAGGTTGACGTAGTCGATGAGGACGAAGTTGGGCGCGCGGTTGCCGCCGAGGGGGGCGCAGCCGTTGGCGTCGGCGAGGATACTGGAAAACGAAGAAGGACGTGATTAGAAGTAGGAAACGGGAGGAGTGACGATTAGGAAACGTGAGGAGTGACAATTGGGAAGGGTGAAGGAAAAGAAGGACGCACGATTCGACGCCATTGGTGGTGGGCGCATCGACGGGGTCGCTGACGAGCACGTCTGTGGAGCCTACCGTCAAGAGGTTCTTATTCAGGTTGTGGTTGATCATGTACCTGCGAAGGTGTCAGTGTCAGTGGCAGCAAGAGCGACGGGCGGCGCGGAGTACGGTGGGAGGACGCAGGGGGCAAGTGCGGAGGAGTACGATAACGATGAGATGAATAAGCTGTCCGCCGCGGCGCGAGCATGGATGTGGGAGATGGGGTTTTTCACAAGAAACTTACATATGGTCCACGTCCGCGAGCGGGCCGGCGATGCGGTCGATCCTGCACGGGAAGGTGGGATCCACGGAAGAGAAGGGCGCTTCCCAGATCTGCGATGCCATCAAGTCAGTTGGATCCACGCCTCGTTCATATAGATATCACACGCTACGCACCATCTGGAACTCGGGCATAATAAAGTCGACGCTGTCCGCGCCGTCGGCGCCGGCGTCCATGAAGACGACGACGCGCTTGCCGGAGTCGATCATGGCGCCGAGCGTGGGCCAGTCGGACTGCTTGACGGGGAGCGAGGGGGGGACGAAGGCGAGGGGGGAGATGCCTGGCGGAAGTTGAGTGAGTATGAGTTAAAGGAAACGAAGGGTGGTAGTAGCGCGCATCGAAGGAGGGGAGGACGCGCAGCGGATGATGGGAAGGGGAGGAAACGCGGCACTCACCAGCCTCGTCAAATAGCGGCTTCCACACGTTCGCGGGGCTCTGTCCCTCAGGGTTCGTGAAGATGAGCGTGAGGACCTCGTTCGGGTTCGCATCGAGGAACGTCTTGACGGTCTTGAGGTAGTCCACCACCGGGCCGCCGTCGAAGAGCGTGCAGCTCGTGTGGCAGAAGTGCAGCACGCCGTCGTTGACGTGCGACTGCGCCTGCAGCATGCGGATCCCGAGGCCCAGCTGCGTCGGGATGTCCACCTCCTGGTCGCGCGCGACTAGAATCGAAATAAGACGTCAATGTCTGTATCTTTCCAGCGAAAGAGTGAGACGCACAAGCAAGCGGATCCTGGCTGATAAACGCCGAGTCGTGCGCGCCGACGAAGGTGATGTTCCCGTAGCTCCGGTTGCACAGCTCCGCGTGTCCGTTGCACACCGTCGCCCGCTTCACCGGAATGCTCGCCGCGAGCGCAAGCGTGGCGGCGGAAAGGAGAGTTGCCAATGCGGATCGTGAAAACATAATGGCCAGATTAAAGGTACGGAGATTAGAGTGAGATTATTAAGTCAGAGAGTGAGGTTATCAGGTCGGATGGTGAACGGGTCGGGAAGGACGTAAAGAAAGACGGGACGTGTGCCGGCACGGAAAGAGAGGAAAGAAGGAGAGAAAAAAGTGCGCGGCGGGAAGAAGAACGGGAAACGAGAAACGGGAAACGGGGGATGCTCTCCGACGGTGGTTATATAACTTACTTGTATCGATCATCAGTTTCATCAGCGCCTTGGCGCGCAGGGTTGATGTGTGAGATTGCTGTGATTTGGAGGCTGTGATGCTTCCGTACTGCTGGGTTGGAGACCGCGCCGGGCAGGCTTGGGGCAGGGGCGCACCGTCCAACGAACGCGGATGCACTCACAGAGCGCTCGAACTACTCGAACTTCTAGCGCCCCCCATCTGGTGAGTTCAAGTTGAGTTCCATACCTTGGATACCAGGACCCCTGACAATACCCTTAAAGGGTAGGTCCGCCGCCGGACAAAAATTTGAGATTTTGGCCCTTAAAGCTAGGTTCAGAACGGACAAAAATGGGGGGCTGAAGCCAGAATTGCTAGGTCCTGTCCGGACAAAATTTGAGATCTGGCCGAGGTTTGGTAAAACTTTTTTGGATGAAAAGCACCCACTTTGACTTGGTTTGGCGCGAAAACTCGCTCAATCGCTCCCATTTGACGAAAAATAAGGACAGGAAGAAAAATTGGCATTTTCTTTGTCGTGGGAGCGAGGAATTACCTTTTTTAGGTGATCCCATCACCCTCGGCTAGGTCCCGGACGGACAAAAACATCCAAATCCCGTCGAAACCTGTCCGGACAAAAATCCCCACATCGAGGACTTTGGGAACCTAGCCTTAAAGGGTATTGTCAGGGGTCCTTGGATACCGCAGGGTTAATTTGTACGGAGACTCGGAAATTGGTGATCGCGCCGAGCGCAAGCCGAGAGTGTCCCTGAATGCTGTGCCGGGGTCGACCTTGTGCTGCTTACATCAGATATCAACCTTAATGGGGAAGGTCCGACCGCTGTCCCGGCGATTTGACTAACATAGATGTACTCCCGTCCGTTCCAAAGTCATTCGAACCCGGAACTCATGGAAGTAGGACCCTATCGATAGGTGGGAAGGCCCTGAAAAAATTTTGATGTGGCCAGGCCTGGTCAAAATCCTCACACAATCATGTGCTGGGCCGAATCCACACAAAACGCGGCGGCGGAAGATTTTTTTTTGCTCTAGCCCTGTTGTAATCCTGATTCCTGACAAAATTTCCGACACTAGAATCTGGATCCTGCCGGCTTCAAATTTTCGGACGAGACGGTCCTCCCATTCGGCTCCATGCTGAGCGCAGCAGGCCGTTCAGAGCACCTTTATCCCCGTACTGGTCGTGGCCTGGACTAAAATGATGACGGTTTTAAATTTCAAGGAACTTCAACTATGAAGATGCCAAGGTTTTTGATGGATTTCGATTCTACAAAATGTGGGAGGACTGAGATCAGGCTGCAGCTTTTAATCGGCATATGATATCCACCAGCGTAGACCACCTGGCATTCGGTCACGCCTGTCCCGGAAGATGAAATCTCTCCATTTCAGTCGTGCGGGTCGTATTGACGCCAATGGCGAGGCCACTAACATATCTCCCTTCAGTATCCCGCGTGGTATAATACTGTTAAGCGTGTCGACGTCTCTGCGCATTGCGGATTGCTTTAGTGTTCTTGTCCATCGTCTCTTTTGATTTTCGTGCGGGTGTGATCTTCGCGGGGGCCTAGAGCTGTCTTATCTTGTTATATTATTACAGGCCAGCCAACGTAGGATGGGGTTGGCACACTTGAAGGGTCTTTTATACCAAAGAAAAACGAAATTATAATTAGGATCATTCTAAAGCTACGGCTACACAGTCGGGACGGGGTAAAATGAAGGGCGAAGTGGGGTGACGAATACATATAAGTGTAACTTGAGCTCGAGGTGGCGGGAAGAAGTGGGTGGCGACGTGTTAAACATGCGCGAAACTGAAGCCCGTCTCAGATTTTGAACGCCCACCACGGGGGAGGGAAGGACGTACGATTTTCAGATGCAAGAGTACAGGCGACAGGCGCGGCCGTCGACATCGGTAGCCTGTAGTGTAAGATTCCTGTTAAGTACGGGATGCATGACGCGGCAACGAAAGCGCACCTCACGAGCTTCGGCGTCGACGGGAGAGCTGAAGGGCATGGGGGCAGCAGCCACGAAGATAGCAGCTGAAATATTTCAAAGTCAAGCTCCTGCCACGACAAGCTGCGGAAAATCCGACGCACCGAAAGTGAGAACGAGTGTGGCGACAACGTTAAATTGCATGGTGGGTCCGGAAATTCGGGTGGGTGATAGATGGTAGATGGTAGATGCTGGTGCACTTGGGCGATGGCAGGGCTCTTATCCAACTCATTTTGCGCGCAAGGCACTTATAGCGAGCCAGGACAAGGCGAGTGCCGAAAAAGGAAAGATTGGGAAAGCAGACCGTGGGTAGGGAGACTGATCGCCGGATGCTATCGCCAGAGTGCCCTTGTACCTGAGTGCGGAATCCCAGTTGTTCTGCGTTTCTGCCGAATTCTCTGATGTCCGCCGATGAAAGGGAGCACCCAAATCGAGAAAGGGCCGGCAATCATAAGACGTTTTGATCCGCTGGGCTATGTGGGCGCGCGACGAATGTGACGCATTAGCGCTCGGGGAATCAACGGCGATGGGATGTCAAGGTTCGCATCAGAACTAACAAGAGGAGGGCCGACTTGGGTACAAGGTCCAATTGATATCAGTTGGACCGTACGGATCTGTCGAGAATAGTGTCGATATCAGCTAAGTGCAGGATGACAAGAATGGGCGTGGGTATCCATTCCCCGCGAGATGCCGATCGCGTTTCCAGTTGATCTTCCACTGTCTTCATGCGTCCAGACAATTTGGGATCTTGACGGACAGTTTTTAGCGTAGCCGATTACTTCAGATTTCCCGATACATTGAGGGATCAGGATACCACGGCTGAGGTTCTCGGTGAAGGCATTATCAAGTCCAAAGTCGAATCACACGTCCAAGCAGGATCCCGGATAAGCATGAAGAATTGAGATATGAGATATAGTGCGTAGAATTGAATGGCGCCCTTCGAGTCGAGCTCGTGGCCTGAAAGCCGGTGACATCCTTCAAGTCTCAAGAAGCTGACGATAGAAATACGAGACCTTTTACAGAGAGGAATCCGAAGAGATAGATAAGAGAGATAAGAGAGACTCCACAGCCACTGATGGGATTGCTGATCGACGTGATCCCATCATGCGCCGGACGCGTTCCACTTTAATTGCACTTGCAGTTCAAAGAAAAAATCGGTTTCGCCATATATGCCTAATATATGTCCATGCTATATCAGTAAGCTCGCTCCCGAATTTCGGGACTCCAAAAGGAACCAAGAATTTCAAGCTAAGGACCTCATTTAGCAACATCATCTACCAGCACCAGGATTATTTGCACGCCCATCGGAAACCCCATCATATTGATCATATCGTGGGCATGATCCTTGACCGCCTCCCAGAGTCCTTCGATGCTGAATTTGCGCGCCCTGTCATCTTGTATCTGATGTGTCGGCACATCCCAAGCGAGGCACTGTCTCGAGGATTGGGACGATGCAATCCCAAATTCGTAGGTTCTCTGCTTACAGCATATCTCGCCTCAAATCCAAGGGATCTTTTGCACGCAACAGTAGCGGAGATTTTCTGGTTTGCTGTGGATCGTGGTCCGTCTGTGTCAGCTCACTTCGACGAGGAAACCATCACTGTTGTTTCTGGTGCACCCCACTTCTTTATCTCCTCATGTGTCGTCGCAGCGCTCAAAACACGAATCTTGATGGCTGGGGCTGAGCTCCCGCCAGACCAACTTGATGCCCTCATGGACAGGCTTCAGATTCCGACTCTTTCTTCTGATGTATCCACATTGATGAGCACAACCGCGCGATGGAAGGCGAGTTTTTCTCGATGTTGATGGATTTTCTGGAACAAATGGATGAACTATCAATGTCGGCCGATTGGAAACCACAGCGGGCGGTTGAGACTTTCAATTTCCTGGTAGCGGTCCATCCTTGGGAAGGGGTCTCCCACTCATTCCAGCGCCGATTTGCCACTTGGTGCCTTAAAAATGTGACTGGTCCATCCGTGGCCTCGCACACACAGCTGATAAACGCCATCATTCACTGGGAGAATAAGGCTGTATTGGATTCCTTGGATGATCACGTGCGCGGAAGACAATATGCGAGGCGTTGAATACGTATTTGGTGACCCTCTCCGACAATCAACTTGGCGAATCCATGGTGCACAACAGAATCCTCTCGCTTCTTGTCCTGCTCAATCCCCTGTCCCTCGAAAACATTCCAATCATCTCGACCGTACCTATGGCGCCAATTACTGCTACAACATCCTCCGGGTCCCATCCATACGAGCAAAGTGATGTTTAGAGCGCCTCAATCACAGGGGATCAGGCTCGGCATCGTGGCGACGTGGTCTGCAGACTAGTCTCTTATAAACAGACGCTACAACATTTCTCACTCGTACCTCGCGTGTTGTAGTCTGTCAATTACTCGATCACTGTCATTGGTACCCGATGTTATTATGTAATCTTAAATTTCTCGAGCCTCGCACATGCGTTCACAACACCTTTTTGCCCATTCTTGGGTCAGATTGACATTTATTCCACTAGAATGAATACCTTCTCCTGCCAAATTTCCAGCCCCAACGTCAAAGCCAGGATGCCGAAGTTTGATGGCATCAATGATGATCAATCCAGCATTCTCGTCTACTTAGAAGCTGGACACAGAGACGAGATTTGAACAGACAGTTCTCTCAAGAATCGGTATAGAATACTTCTGGCCTCCTAGGATTTCCAATAGAACCTGTGCTAAGCGTAGAATGCCGCAGGTCAAAATTCAAACTCAGCACTTTACATAATAAGTGGGGGTACCAATGACGTGCCACGCGGTTAACTACAGACTATCTGCAGACGGCGATCCTCCACTCACTCGCCCGGAAGACTGATAATGACGAAATTATGGACGAGTTGTACTGTACTCCAAAAAAAATGCCCCTGCAGATGATTATGGCTCGAGAAGTTACAACAAGCTGCGTTGAAAATCATGTGTGCCGGCGGTTTTTTCAACTTTTGCACGGCGTATCTGATATTCAATTCCTTATATTGATGTAAGAGGCTTGATAGGAAGTGGATAAGAACCCATGTGGACTATGTTGGTCCGTCCCGCATGAATTACCTCTTATAGCCCATGCTCTGCCTGGCAACTGGATGTTCGAATCCTCCCGGCCATGGATGCGTATGGATATTGCTCAGTCCCATTTTTTGTTCAACGCATACTCACTATTACCGAGCGCGAGAGATGTAACTACTTTGTTTTGCAGAAAGCAACGAGCGATTGTGTTCGGATGGTGTTTTCGACGGTCGCCAGTACTAGTGTGCTCGACTGCCATACGCACGGCGGGGGTTTCGCAGCACGCAAGTCCGTGGATGCTACAAGGCTTCTCTGGAACCAGATGAGAGCTCATGTGGTTCATACTAGTCTGGAATGCCAGCTAGTAGTGTTTCTTACGGACCCAATATTCATGAGGAGGTGCGCGAACATCGCCTTAACCTCGTCCGCTGCAAATAATCACAAAGGACTGAGCTAAGCAAGAAGGGAAAATGCTTAGAATGCCCTGGCATTCCATTTAAACCGGGTACTCCCTCTGATTTAGTCTCTGTCGTTCCCTCGTTGCGTGCCTGACCTAGAGAACAACCCGGGGAATAGAAACTCAACACTTCCAAGTCGCAATAGAGAATGCAGGGAACTGCAGGGACTGCCGGTACAGGTTCGCCTATGTTGATGACGTGTGCGGGAATTAAAATGAGGCTTGAACCTCACCAATTTTTCGTTTTGTGAAGCTATTCAGAACGTGGAGCACTAAATGTTATGGTTCGTCCTATCATTCTCCCTGGCCGTTCTTCCGAGAACGCCTACTTAGGAGCCGTGAAGATCAGCAGGACGCCGAGAAAGAAGAGATGTCGACCCCGTCGGCTTACATCAATTTATGCACCATGAGGTGCGCAGTTCTAGTACCCTGATCTTCGCTTGCACTTGTATGCTACATGCGTGGCCAGAAAATCCGTAAATAATCAGAGCCGACCCTGGGAGGCTGGGACTCTTATTTTGCGTACCCACACCAACTGAACTAGTATGCGAATAAAACGGCTGTGACGGTTTCAACTGCGAAGACTGTTCCGACGGATTCAACTGCGCATGCCTTTCCGAACTGCGTCTCGCGCAGTCATGCCTGGGCCACTTATTACGATGACTGTTCAAAACGGGATCCACGCCGGATGGATTTTCCGAGATTCAGATTGCCGGTCGTCGACGGAACGCTTTCCGAAATTGACCAGTACCGAGGCAGTCAAACGCCGTCTTCCCTTCGAAGCTGTTTTGGCCCCCTCCCACTAAGTCGCCCTACGTCGCCACAGCGATACCGGCAAGATACCGGAGACCTATCTGAGCGGAAGAACTTCAAACAGATTTTGTGTGCATGGGACACTCCGTGTTCGCAGCGCGCGTCAGTCAGCCGATGCAAAAGATTCTTCCGCCGAGTGCTACAGGTTGTATTCATGCGTTGATCCAATGTGTGATCCGAAAATGAAGTTACATCTTGGTGGGCGTAAAAATACAGGCCAAAGTAGGTAACTGCTGAACTGAGGGGAAGGACGCAAGGTCCGCAGATTTTTCAACTCTAAATTTTATTAGGCCAGCATCCCCTGAACATCCCGATAATCACTAGGTTCTCGATTGATATTTGACGATGCAACCTGAATAAATGCAACCACAACGGGGATGCACTACGGTGTATGAATGAAAGCGATGCACGGTACGAGGGTACGACTCCTTGAACGCTTCCATGAGTATTAAGCCGGTCAATGCAGGTGTACCATGCCATACGTCTTTCCTTTCAATTCATGAGATCCATGAAAATTAATATTTCTAGGTCTGAAAATCAACTGTGTTTTCAGAGCATATTATTCCACGAGCTGTCTCAGCTACCATTTCTTCATAAGGCAGATCACTTGAGACAAGGTAAGGAAACCCTACAGGCAGCATACCCGGTGTCTCGAACAAGGTACATCATTTTGATGATCACCTCACATTTTTCACACATTGTCTTAGCGACATTAACACCTGCAAACAGACATGCCTCTCGCCTTTTACTAGAGGCATCAGTGTTGGGTGTTAAGCAACGTCGCGTACACCTATTTTTCAGCTCTCAGCTCGTCCTGAGTTTCTTTTCTTTTGCCTCCTTCTACTCCCGAGGTGCATTTTTTGCAGGACGTGCGGCGTCACAATTTTGTTTTTACTTTTTATGCACTATCTACGTATTTCAGTCGTGTTCGAGACTTGGGGACGCTCCTCCTCCTCCCGTGTGCGAAGCACATCCTGTACGTGAGCAAGATCCGCGATAGCACCACACCTTGTTAAACTCACCTCCTGTGATCTCGTAAGGCCGATCCTCGTCTCAGGTGAAATGGTAATCCCGTGAGCACTGCCCTCTTGATCGCGCGCCGGGCGGGGCAGAGACGGAGTCTTGCATCACGTGCTAGCACCCTCCGGATCCTCGGGCTGCCCAACGGCGCGTTCGGTAGGCCTGGTCTGAATCCCCCACCGTCACACTAGCACGCTCTTCGCGCCCCTCCTCGAATATTGGCCACCATCCCTAATAATACCGGCCACGTCGAGCACAAATTGTGCGGTTGTGGAGAGGAAGAGGAGTGGCAGCGCTGAGGTGAGGATAATCTTCGCACTGGTAGCCGAATGCGTCAGCGGGCTGCGGGACGGAAACACGGATATAAATGGAGAAGATGACGAGGTAAATGCTTGGATATAAGGACCAGCGTGGATGAGCCCGATCCGGATGATCATCCGTGGAAGACGTGTGTCATGGATATGGATGTTTCCCACGGATTAGCACGGATGGCGTCTGCGGCCACCTTGCGCAACTACTTTGATATGGGTACCAGAAGAGGGTCTGGCAATAATTATAACACTTTCCGTCTACTCAGAATTCTTTCCCTTGCCTTCAATACCGTGCACTAAAATTTTCTTTTTTCATCCGTGACAATCCGTGGATAAATCGGGCTTAGCGGAGTTTGAACTCATCCGCGGATTTCATCCGGATGACAACCGGATGATCTATGTCGGTCCTTACCTGGATAGCACAAATTCAGTTAGGGCGGATGCTAAGTTCATCGTAGAATGTGAATTCAACGCCATGCGATTCAAGATGAGGAGGGGCAGGTACTGGGACGATATGAGATCACATATGAAATTCAGGACTCGTAGTGATGTTCGGGCTTTGGCTTAAAAAATCTTGAGCCAGGCCAAAAACTAGCCTCTGGCTCGGCTCGGCTTTGGCCTGAAAGCCACCAAGCTATGGCTTTTGGGGGGGAATTGATGCCCATTCGTGGCTTTGGCCTGGCAAAATCTCAGGCCAGGCCAAGGCCACCCCCTTGCCAAAGCCAGCCAAAGCCAAAGCCAAGCCAAAGAGCCATGGCTTTTTGGCCTGAGGCCAAAGCCAGAACTTCACTATCCAGGTGAATGTCAGTGATCCACATTCAGGCAGCATAATTCCTTACTTCCCGACACAAAGGTCAACCCCACCTCCTAGAAAGTGGCAGAATTTGGCCAGTACGACAGCGCTCTCCTCTATACAGGACGGAGTTTTTGATTCCTCCCATCGGATGCGCGAACATCAGATGAATGCGGCGTCATCGAGGAACTCGGGCTCAGGAAGCCTGCCGCCTGCATATGAGCAGTAGATACCTAGAATTTCAGGGCTTAGTTGATTTTTACGTCGTTTCTCTGTATATTTAATCTATCCGAATAGACCACCTATCTTCACTTTGCATATTGTTGGCAGATGTGCTTTGCCACTGGGATCCAACCATGTTCATCAGGAACCGGATGATAATTATTTTCTCAAAATTTAGTGAAAGCTCAAGGCACCGAAGATAAATGAAACATTTGGTAGCAGCAGCGAATGTGCAAATGACGGTGCCTATTCCCAAAATGGCCACTCCGCTGCTTACATGAGATATCAACCCAATTGGGATGATTCCGATCATTCTTTCGAGCCACGTCTGTCTCACGCCTCAGGCCTTGAGTGCGTAGTGAGATTAAATTATGTATGCGAGAAACCCAAAATATTGTGAAGATGCTGGATGTATGTGGAGGGATGCAGGAAAAAAAGCGAAGATAAAAACAATGCGGATTAAGAAAGCGTACGGTAACGGAAAAACGGAGGCTGCCCCGTGGCAACTTCCTCTTTGGCTTCAGACAAAAATCAGCGATGGCCATACGGGATGACTTCTAGTTTGAAAGCAGTCGCGGTATCGCTGCACGCTTTGCGGAGGGCCCTGTAAAATGCGAGATCAACACGACCCCTGTCGTAGACGCGTGCAACGCACCTGTAATGCGGTACGCCAAAAATGTCGATCAGCATTTTCTCGTTCGCTGTGATCCAAGACACCGGCGGCAGGCCACGCGTCGTTCGATAGATTCCTTGTGGAAGATTCTCCTCGAAGACCAAGGCTGGAACGAAGTGGTCAGAAAATGGAAGGAGGGTGTAGAAAGAAGTTGTGTTACATACTGACGAGGCCGGTAAGCAAACCTTGAACGAGGTTTAAAATATCGTTGATTGGAGGGCATATCTTGCGGACGGACTCGAATATGTCGCTGTGAAATACCATCTGCCACTGGACGCGTCGTTCTGGAGAGAAAAACGAGGTGGCGTGGACAGGCAGCTGCAAGCGCAGCGCGGGGCCTGCCGGAAGGCCTACGGAAGAACGCCATATGGAAGATGTCTCGACCGAAAAGAGCATCCGTGGGTCGGAGGATACTTCATTCCATTGATATTGGTGTATCAGGCTTTGCTTGAGGCTGTGAAGCTGGCGGTGGGCTCGGGCGTAGGTAACTTTTTTTTCGGGTTAGGGTTAGGTTCCACAGCATGAATGCTGGACTGACCTCCTAGGGCGTTGGCTGTCGTCAAGGGAATACGCATCCGGTTGGCCCACTCGTCCATATTCCTGACATCGCTTGAAAAAACAACTTCGGCCCGTGCTGGCTTTGCTTGCATCGCGGCGAGAAAAATGGAGAAAAAAGATGACGAGATACAGAGCTGGGTTCCGGAATTGAGGACGGCGCGGCGGGCCACGGAAAAAAGGACGGCGACGTACGCAGGGATTAAAATTTTGGGTACGATGTCGGCGGACAGGGCAGGTGCGTGTAGGTGAAGAGAGAAATGAGGCGAACGCTCTCTTAAGAGACTCCCGCCTTCGGTTTCCGTCCCTTATATTTGCACATCTCGCACGCCTCAACACGTTTAACGTTCCGGGCGCTTTAGGCAGGTTCATCGGCCGTATGAGGGACAACCCTGGCAACGCCAAAACGCTAAACGCCTAAGCGGACCTCCATGCCGAAAAAGAAATTGAAATGCGCAACGGCACTATTAAATCCCAGATTACCGCATTCGACTCGAACCGAAAAATACCTGCGCATCCTGTCGTGCATGCCTTCAACTTCTTTTCTTGCGCTGCCAAAGTTAAAATTTTATCGACCGCGCTTTGACCGTATTCCCCTCCTAGTAATAGATCGCGCTTTGACGCTTTGAGCGCTTTGAGAGCCCGCTTGGGGCTCAAAATGAACAAGGGTCCCACGCGTATCCTTCGCGACCAATTTTCTTCATTTTGAATTCACCGACTAGGCAGTGACCAGGCTCGTGGACGATTATCAGATGAATAATAATGTATTCACCCAACCGAATAAATATGATTGCAAACGGAGGCAAATATTAATTAGCCGACGGCGATCGATGTCAATCGCGGAAAAAGTCAAGATCCTGCCCCGAAAAAAAAGCTGTCAGTCTAGCTTGTTGGTATGAAATGTCCGTCTGCCCTAAAATCCTATACGAAATGAACCAGGCTAACCGGGACTCCGCCAGGGTCAGCAAGCCCCCAATTTTTTTGGCTGAAACGGCGCGCGCGAGGAGGGTAGTATAGTATTCGAAAGCCCCGGAAACATGGAGTCATTCTATGGCCCCGACATATCGCGCGAGAGCGCGTCAATACTCACGTCAAGCGTCGACGCGTCCGAGTTATATCATTCTTTATCTGTCGAGTGAAAATTAGCACCCCGAGTTGACGCCGAGGTTACCTAAAGCCGAGGCACCACAAACTGTTCCAAAGCATCGGTCAAGTGAAAGAACGAGAAGAGTTGAGAGAAGTTGAAGGTAATTTGCAATGAATGATCGGATTGATTGCTGTCCCATAACTCCGAGTCAGACGCGTACAACGATAATCCCGTTCTTCGCAGCCACCAGATCCGACTAGATATCCTTCAGAGACCTGCTGCAATCACTGCATTCAGCAGGCCAGTCGCCACAGTGCGGCCTCGGCAGATATAGCCGTGGACATGCGGCTAACCGGCTTAATCACACCTCCATCAACCTCCACAGCCCTGGGAAGCCTTCAGGGTCTGGCAAGGTCTGGCGAGGGCATGCGGTGGCAGTCTGCCGAGCTTTGAACGCCCGGCTACCCACGCTATGGCTATGCGAGCTAGCCATCAGCTCGCATCAGCTAGACGGCTGCGCCTAGATGGCCATGGCTACATAAATAGCCAAACCTAGGCTATAGATAGCCACAGCTCGCATCAGCTACATAGGGCCCCGGCTATCAACCGCCTGAATGCAGTGAATATTGGACATCTGCGCAACATATCAGCGCAAACTGGAAGATGACCAGGTACACCCCTAGAATCCAGCATCGAAAAATTTACACAGATCTTGAGATTCCTCGCCCCTTGCTGCCATACTTTCACTCACAAAGTTGTGCGCAACGAGCACAGGTGCGTGCACGCCATGTATACCGTTCTGTTGAATAATATCTTCAAGTCGGGACCATGTTTGCACTCATCAAGGCTCTAAACGAGGGACCTTTGAATCCTGCCTTGCGGTCACATCTGTATATCCATCACAGGGTTCGGACTCGTTGAAAAGCACTCGTCCAATCCTATCAGTATAAACGCAGGCTGCGAGCTGTTCATAGCGTTCATGGCGCTATTTCCCGGCGACGCAATTTCTGGCGTGGCGTAAGTGCTAAACCCCCGTCTGTTACTACTCTTCATACGGTTGGCCTCTAGAGCTTCTAGGAGCTAAAATGGAGCTCGTCAGGCAAGGGGAAATTTACGTTCGCCAGGTACACCGCCGATCTCCAGACGCCAGGGTCAACTGAGGGCTCCTACCTTTACCAGGTTTTAACATATCGGCGAGCTGGCCGTCGAATTTTTACGTTCGCCAGGTACACCGCCGATCTCCAGACGCCAGGGTCAACTGAGGGCTCCTACCTTTACCAGGTTTTAACATATCGTCGAAAAATCGGCGAGCTGGCCGTCGAATTTATCAAATCCGACTTAACACATTAAGTTCAGTTGATCATGACAGTCAACCGTGAGAACTGCTTACAAAAAGGTAGCGAGGTGATGTATTCACGATAATCGATAATCAGTGGCCACAGAAGCAAAACATGATTCGACCCAGGTTCGAATTGAATTGAGGACGGAACGCCTGGGAAACTAGCCCCAGGCGGGTTCGGCGCGCTGCTCGGCGGACTCTTCATCACTGATACGGGGTTTAGAGAGGCGGGCCATTAGGGGAGGGAGGGGTATTAGGATTAAGGAATACAATAAACAGAAAGAGAGTGGGGGTGGTCAGTGCCCATGAGGGGAGGAAGGAAGGAAGGGTGTTCGACGCGACGCGGTCTTCCACGTCGCGGAGTTTGATGACGTCACGCGTTCAACTTACCGTCTCAACATCTCTCGATCGCGCCGTGTACTCTATCGCGGCCCTGCACCGTGTACTATATCGCCCCAAATACGCCCTGACGATTCAAGAGCCAATTGAACCTGGGACTCGAGGTTTGAGGTAAGACTCGTCAAGTTCCAGGCGCGCCACTCTGAGTACGAGCGGGATAACTTGACTTTAATTTTGCTCGATCGAATAGCACGCCGATCGAATATTAATGCCGCGTCGACGACTTGGATTCAAGTTTGCTCGATCGAGTGACGCGCCGCCGATCGTTAAATGGCGTCGTCAGATAGTTGAGACTGCAAGAGGCCTTATCCGAACACGTCGTCCAAGACTATCCGACTCCAAGAACAAGCTTGGACTCGTACTCGCCCACAACCTCCTTGTTGACCTTTGCCTTCAGCTCCCACATGATGCCGGAATGGAGTGTGTGGCGAGGCTCCCACCACCCTTGTTCATGTTCGCGGTCCTACGATATTTCAGGGACGCGGCAGTGAATGAATTATGTGACCGCTTACGTGGTTGTAAGATACACCGGGCACTTGCCGTCAGGGGTGGGGCTTTCGCCAGGGTAACAGGCCTTGAGGGGTCGTAACGGCAACCCGAGCAGCGCGTTGACGGCGGCGACTCGGAAATGAGTAGTTCCGGTGTTCTCCAACGTAAAGTTGTAGACAATCTCCAACGTGTCTGTCATCGGATCGAAGACAATTGGACGCGATACGCGAGCGCGACGAGGAGCTTGTCCGGCCTTTGGGGCTTGGTTCTCTTGCCCGGGCGGAGGAGGGTTTCCCGCGGGAACTGGAAGCGGCACGGCGATGGCGGTGCTGCGGTTCGCAGCAAGCGGGATGCGGGGAGTGGATTCCTAATAAGTTGGGAAGACGAAGTTCAAACCGTAGGCAATAAAACAACTTACGATTCCCTGCAAGGTGGAAGCAGTGAATGTGCAAAAGACGGTGGCCCCGTTCCAAAATGGCCACTCCGCCGCTTACGTGAGATATCAACCCAATTGGTGATTCCGATCATTCTTTTGAGCGCGTCTGTCTCACGCCTCAGAACGCCTCTCGCGCTCGACTTAACACATTATGTAAGAGGCTTTGGTTAACGATGAGAACTGCTTACAAAATGGTAGCGAAGTGATGTATTCGCGATAATCGATAATCAGCGGCCACAGAAGCAAAACATGATTCGACCCAGGTTCGACCTGAGGACCGCCTGTGGAACAGTGTTGTGGAAGTCGCTGACTAGTCAGCGACTAGTCGAATGGTCAGTGGGGTCGGGAGGACCCCGGAATGTACTGTCGAAGGCTAGGTTCCCAAAATCGTGGATCCGGTGATTTTTGTCCGGACAGGTTTCGAGAGGATCTGGGCGTTTTTTGTCCGTCCTGGACCTAGCCGAGGCTGATGGGATCACCCAAAAAGGGTAATTTTCGTTCCCAGGATCGAGAAAATGCTAATTTTTCTTCTTGCCCTCTTTTTGGCATTGTTTTCGTCAAATTGGAGCGTTTTAGCGAGGTTACACACCGAAGCAGGCCGAAATAGGTGTTTTCTCCAAGAAAAGTTCGACCAACCTCTCAAATTTTGTCCGGCCAGGACCTAGCATTTTTACCTTCGACCCCCCATTTTTGTCCGTCCGGGACCTAGGTTTGGAGGCCGAATTGTCAAATTTTTGTCCGGCGCCGGACCTGGCCTCCCAGGGTATATTCCGGGGTCCTGGGTCGGGTCACTCAGGTCACCCGAGCGGCATGACTTGGTGACTTACAGTGACTTACCTTGCAACAGACTCAGTGACGTTACCACGCGCATTGCCGCAAACGTGGGAGCGGTCGCTCGGCTAGCGTCGGTTAGCTTCGGCTAGACGACGCAAAGGCAGTGCAAAGGCCAAGTCGCTCGCGTGGCCCGATGACTAGTCGCTTCAAGCCACCGACCCTCTAACACTGCTGTGGAACGACTCTCAGGTCGGAAGATGTTAGACAGAAGTGATAAACCAACGATCGTCGACGAGACGGCGTCTTTATAAGGCCTGGCGGACTTTGAATGACGTCACGCGTGTTGATCGAATTAAAGTCGCGCTGGTAGACTTTGCGTGGTCATTCCCTGCCCAAAAATTTGTACTATACCGCCCAATATTCGCCCTGGTACAGCCAGGGTGAACTCGAAGGCCCGCGCTGCGCCATCGATACACTTTTGCGGCCGGCGGGCATTGGGCGGGCACACGAATACGATTCATCGCCGTGAACGCGCCGCTCGATCAAACTCGCTGGCAAAACGTCACGATCGAATGATCGAAAATGGTGTAGTTGGTCATCACAGAGTCAAATTCTCGGCCCGACAGAAGCGATAACCAACTACATCATCGAACCGATGGGGGACAGACGTAAGGTGGTCGTTTACAGAAGTTTTTTCTTCTTGTTATGTTCTGAAGTGCGCATCATTCCAAATATCTTCACAATCACTTGCGGTAACCATCCACCTCCTCTGTCGCCGGCGGGAACTGATCAATATTTTATTATTCATCCTCAAATTCTCTTCATTCACAAATCATTTGGTTTTGTCGCTGCGAGGGCTTTCATAATTGCTATCGCTTGGATTACCAATTTCTTGAATAGCGGAGGATAAGAGAAGATCTGGTGGTGGGTCCGAAGGTAAATATCCCGTTTGATGCGGGAATAGGTCATATCAGCATCAATGGAGTATTTTTTTCCTGCCGTAATCCCACCCTCCTTGCCAAGTATATTCACAGGCACGGTATTCGACGCATGCCACTCCGGAGATGACACAGCATAGGGTTTACTTTGATTCTTTCCGCAGAACTGATATTTCACTGGCAGAACTACCACCCGAATAACGGTGAGAATGACGAGCATATGACAGACTTTATTATGACAGGTACAAAACTGGTAGCCTCCTTGAGAATCTGGTATGTAAGGAGTACTTCTGGGAGGAAACATAGATTTTCCACCTAGGCGGTCATCATCCGGACACAGCCCTGAGGGTCCTCGGGCGCCCTCACAAATCCTTTGAACAGCGTTTTCCCAAGGAGGAAGTCGACACGCTTCACGCCCTTCGCGCGCTCCGCATCTGCCCTGTCCCGAACCATGGCCAGCGGCACTCCACTGCGCCGCGCCTCCTCGCGACACCTGAGCGTAAACACCATCGTCACCTTTTCCCTCTCCTTCTCCTCCAATGTGGTCCAGTCGGCAGCCGTGATGCGCAGGTGCAGCGCACGATGCATCTCGCGGAGGATGTCTCCGACCGAAATTAAAGACGCCCGCGAGTGCGGAAGGTCTGCGGGCGGGCCGAGGTCGATGGGAAAGAAGGGGAGTCGCGCATGCAGGATTCGCAGCGATCTCCACGCGGGGTGGAATGCGTACTCGTGCATTTCGGTCGCGCTCAGAGGCGTGCATTGTAAATGCGCGAGGCTTGAGGAGACGAGTCGCTGAGGCGCTAAGGTGGACGGCGCGAGGTCGAAGTGGAGGGACGGCGCGTAGCCGTTGAGCAATGGGTGAATCTTCACCGGCGTCGGAGAACGAGGGATGGCTTGATGTCCCTGCTGTGTCCCGCCCTGATTAATTTGTGGCAACCACAACCGTAGGCCATTATTGCCTGACGAATTCGGTGGAGGGGGGATGAAAGAAGGTGTCGGAAGCGGAGCTGTGGGTTGAAGCCAGGGAGCGCCGGGCTGGAGTACTGCACCTGGGTGTCCCTGCAGTGTCCCTCCCTGATTGATATGTTGCAACGGCACCCGTAAGCCATTATTTACTGACGCATTGGGAGGAGGGGGGATGAAAGAAGGTGTCGGAAGGGGAGCTGTGGGTTGAAGCCAGGGAGCGCTCAGCTGGAGTACTGCACCTGGGTGTCCCTGCTGTGTCCCGCCCTGATTGATCTGTGGCAACGGCACCCGTAAGCCATTATTTCCTGACGCATTGGATGGAGGGGGGATGAAAGAAGGTGTCGGAAAGGGAGCTGTGGGCTGAAGCCAGGAAGTGCCTGGCTGGAGCAATGCACCTGTAGGCTGCGGAGCGAAAAATGGTATCCACACCACAGGCTGAGCCGAACCATATTGTGGAGCATCGGCCGGTCGAAATGCGTTGTCCGTGTTTAAAGGCCTTGGAGCACCCGCTACAGTGCCTGCGTCGTTCGAAGGACCGCTGATATGAAAGGGTGGAGGTGGGCCTGTTTGTTGGGTGTCGGATGAATTTCGATCCCCTTCAGAATGGGATGCAGAGGCCATTGCGTCAGGGACGTAGACAAATGGTGCCGACATAAGGACGGGAAAGCAGTGGGGCTCGCAGCTTAACGCAGTATTTAGATGTGGGCAAGAGTGGGGATGTTCCTACGAAGCCGTCGGCGAAGTTGAGCGTCTTTGCATGAGTCATGATTGTCGGTCGCCAGCGCTTCAAAGTATTCATGCAAGTTGGCGCAATTGTACTGAGTAACCGGACGACAAGATTGATTGTCATTCAATTCTTCGGGAGGTGCATGGTACCGTTCTAATTTAGCTAAAAAGTATCCCAGCATCACCAGCATCAGTTTACCAGGAATCCTAACACGAGGTGTTTTTGAAAGCTGGGACGTCTTGAAGGGATTATTATCTGTAGTCGATCCCGGCAATTGTGTAGAACCAGTGGCGCTGGAGGAAAACCAAAGAGAAAACAGGGTTGATCCGAGACTGTCGCTAGTAGGGTTCTACAGCACCGTGGTATATGACAGTACGATTGTGATACGATTGTGGGAGTGCTGAAAAAAACCATCCTTGTTCTTCCCTTGTTCAAACATAGTCACATGTCACCTTTATTCGAGTTGCATGCCTGGAACACTCCGATTATCGAGGTCTTTTTGTACACTTTCTCATGTGATTTTCACCAGACTTCCATAATATGTCACGAAGTTTGATCGCTCAAGAAATGAAGCTCGGCCCGCGTTGTCTCGTGTATTTGACGTACAAAAACCAAAGTCGTAGGCGATACCCATCGGATTGAATTTGGTGGATAACTTGGTGTGTGAAGCAAGCCTTTCCTGCTCGCCCTGGTCCAAAATTATCTCACAAGAGTATTCCGTGGCTTACGTCCTGGTATCAGTGCGGGAGCGGGAGGTTCACGGAGAATGACGATACAGACATCATAAATCATTACGGCTTATCCCCGTGCGTTCCAGGATTTTCACTGCTCCATTTCGGCTGATCCGTTCTCGAAGTTTGGTTCGTTGGGATTCCAGGACCGAGTATGGTTGCGGACATAACCTCGTGACAAGTTTGTGTCCAAATTTGGTAACCCTTACTACGTGCTCAGAAAACCTTTGGTCATCCATTTTAGAGTGTAAATAGCACAGTAGGAAGGCCCTTTAGATATTCTATGGAGCAGAACTTGCAAAATCTATTATTTCTTTTTGGCAGAGAAGTTTCGCCGTTTGGTGGCTGTGCTGTGGCTGTGCTCGGCCATCAAACCACGTCTGCCGGGCCACGTGCGGTCCTTGTTGGGTCCTCGTTGCCTCCTTGCTCCTTCCCACTATGCCCAAGGGCCCTCCAAAGCGATTCACTGCCCCCAGAGGCCCCGATGGGATGTTCCTATCAACTCAGTCTCATCCCAATACCTCTGGATCCTTGGATAAGAGCGAGAACCTCAGCAGTGGCTCCGATAGCGACATAGGGGCATTGGAGTCTGATTCTGAGCTCGAGCAGGATCCAGATTACACAGAGGACTGGGAGTGGCAACCACAGCCCACTACATTTGAGGAGAGAAGGAAGATAAATGAGGAAAAGAGGGCAAGAATCTATCGGCTGGGTGCCACAGGACCGATTGCCGAGTTTGCAGTCAAACGGTATCGTTCCCACCGTGGAGTTCAAGCGAGGGACTTGGATATTGCCAGGGCTGAGTGGGAGAAACGAAAGGCAAAGGTTCACACTTATAAAAAGACGGTCATGGCGGCGGGTTAGGTACACTAACTTTGAAAATTTTCGTCCAAAATTTCGCCATTTTAAACCCTAGGCTAGGGTTACCCCGATTTTTCTGAAATGAAAATATTGAAGGTAAACCAACCCTATGTTCCTGCTAAATCTCGAAGATCTAAGGGTTTTGCTCAAAATTGCAATTTGACATGAAGCAATGTCCGCAACTATACACTGGGACCTATTTAATAAGAAACTCAACCGTGATTGAGGGCTTCCCAATGCGAAATTCGCCTGATATTTGAACCACGGGACACAACGCCTGGGAATATTCGAGATGGTTGAACCATCGCGCGTGGTTTATTTGTACAACAGTTATCTGCAGAATTTTCAAGTCAGATCCACATTCCATGCTCATACACCCGCGTTCAATCCTGGAGGCCTCCCCTTCCTTCAACAAGCGAGGTACGAGCTGATTTGTTGAAGCGTCTGTCTACGAGAGACTATCCCCTTCCGTGTTCCACCTCCAGCCCTGCGTTTCCGGTTCAACCCAACCACCTTTGCTCGTCGTGGTTTTTCAAAGTCCTCGAACGGGGGATACATTCGTTGATTCGTTCTTTAATTCACTGCTTTCAAGAAGCGCCAGCCGAGTGTAAGCAGACTAAAAGGATACAAGGAGTTATTCCTGACAGCACGGCATCGTATTACATTGGCAACGGGGATGATCTTTGGCCCCGACACGACAGGAACAATATTAATTTGGGTGCATTGTGCACGTCCTCCCCTTCGCTCCTCTCCAACACCTATCACTGAACTTGCTTTTTCAGGGTACTGAAGCAAAGGTAGGCTTGAGGGGTGAGTTCTCTGTTATGTTAAGGGTTAATTTCTATCCAGATCTGAACAGAAAACTTTAAATTGAACAAATGTTACCTCACCCATTTTTTGACAGCCCAGAAATTGAGTAATCCCCGGACTCTTCCAAGGGGAGCGTGTATTTTGGCCTCATCTGGCACCGACAGATCCCTGTCCCTGTCCTGGTTTAATTTCAAAAGCGCTGCCGAGCTGTGCACGACAGCTTTCAAATAGAACTGGACATATATGACACTCTGCTTGAGCCACCGTTATTCTCTGTCTCTCTCAACGCCTCGGATAATTTTCATCATTACACTGCTTTTCCGCTCTACCCCATCGCCCGCCTTTTCCTCGTCACCATCTCCTTCACCTCCCTGCGGGCCCTCCCACCCTGCGCATTCATCGACGTCAACAGGAGCGTCTATATCTCTCACCTAGATGTGGACTTTTCATCGCTCTGTTTGTTTCGAATATATATTTTGGACAATTCTGATACTTGCATGGACGGTTTTGTAGATCTTGTACAGCACATTTCTCTCATTCTTGCTTGGTTGAGTTTCGTTGCGCTCAGGGCTGTGAGACAAGCAGAGAATTATCTGCAGTGAACTGGTTTGATTAAAGCAAAGGTAACGCTAGGTGACACTGTCTTCGGTCTTATTTTGGGTGTGCACTAAAACCGCGAGAAATGACTAACGTGCAGGTGAACTACCGGACTTGAGAATCCACTGGCAAGAGAATTATCGCGAGCTGGGTTATTACCAGGGAGGTAAGCCTGACTTCGGTTGAAATCAGGACGTGCAGCAACACCTCGTTAAATAAATACAGGTTCACGGTGAACTCCAGAACATTAACAGCCATTGGCACCCCTGTTCTACGAATTTTTCTAAGGTCGCCCAACTAAAAATAAAGGCAATTCCCCACTTCACTGTTTTCATTTCCAAAGCCCAGAACACCATTTGAATCAGTCAGCACATGAAGAAAGCTAAGGATGATTGTGGAAGATGAGAGGACCCTGATTTTCTTGTTTTTTTCACCTAGGGACCGAGAGACTCTCATGAGCAGAAGATGCATGCATCGGGACCTTTTCAATAGGAAATCGGACCGTGATTGAACTCTTTCCAATGAGAAATCCGCGTTACAAATCCAATATTAAATATTTTGAACCACAGAACACAGCCACCGGAGAACTCCGAGCGGGTTGAAATACCGTTCAACTTAAACATTTATATACAGAATTTAGATTGACACTTCATGCCTCCATAACTCTACAGGCGTGAGCAATATCAAATCGGCGTCGTACCCTTGTACTAAAAAAGGAGCGCATCACAAGGGAAACAAAAATACAAGCACTGTGACTTTTTGAAGAAGGCGAAAAAAAGGCACTGCATCTGTGGAACACCCGTCGAAGCAGTAGTTTCGAGGTACCAGGGGCGCCCGGAGGGCCATATGAATCTTGAATCTTGTCTCTGAATCGAATGGAATTGTCCGTTGTCGTTCTTCCGAACCTTCATGAGACGCGGGTTGAATTACTTCGTGGGAACTTCAAAGCTTCGGCCGAGAAATCCGAATCGCGTGCGGCATAAGCGGTTCCGACGACCAAACAACAGCCAACATTGCCTCACCATGCCCCTCGATCTGACCGTTATCGACTTCGGCCATATAGGATAACGTGGAGCCCGGGTGGTGCAGTGTGGTCTACTACGCCACGTTGGGGACGAGTTTGTGAAGGAGAAAAAGTACGAAGACGCTTGCGCAAACTACATCGAGGCAGCCACCGCTAGTGATGTTCTGGCTTTAGCCTCAGGCCAAAAAGCCATGGCTTTTTGGCTTTGGTACCTAGGCCAAAGCCAAGCCAACAATTAGCCGATGGCCTGGCCTGAGATTTAGTCAGGCCAAAGCCAAATATTGTCCCAATTCCCTGCCAAAAGCCATGGCTCAGGCCAAAGCCAGGCCAAAGCCAGTCAAAGCCATGGCTTTGGCTTTGGCCTGGCTTCGGATTTTAGAAAGCCAAAGCCATGGCTTTCAGGCCAAGCCAAAGCCAGAACATCACTAGCCACCGCGAGCATCGGTCGGGACCTTCATATTAATGGACCTTTCAACCTGCCGGAATATGAGCAGCTGCAGGCTAACCGGCAGATGACGGATACGATGGCGTGCCTCAATAGCGCGGCAGAATGTCTCGCAAAGTTAGGTCAGTATAAGTAGGTCTGTGTGTTGTCATCCCGGGGAATGCGCGAAAATAAACACTAAAAGGCGCTGTCGCTTGCTTCGGAGGTGGACGTCATCACGCATAATGTCCAAATCGAGCGTACAGGCACGAATCCCGCTTTCGGTACGTCCCGCTATTGCTGCCAACGCCGGGGTTTGACATTCCAGACAACAGTGGATGGATTTCGCATTACAGCTCCCAGAATTTCTCCTTCAGCGCCTTCGCGCGCACGTTACTACAGAGAAGATCTTCCGCGAGCTGGGGAGCACTGGCGCGGCAAACCAGCGGAGATGGCGCACGACATCCCAGATTCCCAAAGATCTCGAAACCGCCGAGATGCGGAAGATAAACCCTTTCGTGCCGTACGACCCCGTCTACGAGCTACGCCATTCCGACCCGACGCTAGTCGCCTCACTCGTTGTTACCGACCCTTCGCTGCAGGTCCTCGGCTCCTGGCAGAAAATGCCCGTGAAGAAGGGCGGTGGCATCACCTCGCGCACGGGGTTTGAGTCCTTTGTTTTCGAAGGTCAGTGCGAAACCTACTCGAATTTGTTTTGTGCCGGACTAACCATGCGAGCAGGCCACTTGTATGTCCTGGGAGACCAGAGATATCTGGAATGCCCTTGGCACCGCGACTTCTGGTGCGTCAATCTCACAGCTCTTGACGAATGGTGGCCCCTCCCGAGTTATCCAGTGCCGGAATCCGCGACCGGCCATCTCGTCGGATATTCGATGGTTGTGGATGGCGAATGTGTCTACCTCTTTACAGGCCGCTAGGGAGTCGACATCTTCAACCTCTGGATGCAGATCTGGAGCTCCATGCGCACGTCCTTTGCCCCCGAAAGAGAACCGTGGCCGTACCCGAAGAGCAACATCATCGACTACACCATACAAATTAAAACATACAATGTGTCAGCGGCAAAATCTACGTCTTTGGCGGCTCGTACGCAGAGTCCCGGGTCGGCTGCACGCTGCTTATGGAGCTCGATATTGCCACGCGACGTGGATGCGACTCAGCGGCACCGCGGAGCCCAAGACCGCCTCGTACGCTGAACCAGGGCCGCGCCGCGCTGTGTCCAGTTGGGTCGGGAAGGACCAAAATACCATCTTCGTCCTGTATGGGGACGCTGATCGCGAGGCTGCGGCGCTCGAGAATCAGATGCACGGTGGAACTAGGTATGCGCACGACAACCTGTGGGGGTGGGATATCGCAGCGAAGGCATGGACACATCGACGACTCGTCGGAAATATCCCCTCCCCGCGCACGGAAATGTCGTGTGCCTACGTGAGCGCACTTATTATCTTCTATCTTCTACTCTCGCACATAGTCTGACCCGCGCACAGAACGTGGCCCTTTACAAGGTGCTCGCGTTCGGCGGGTATGCACCCGCCGCCCCCAGCCACTTCGTCCCCGCCGAGAAAAGGCTGTCCATCTACTCGTACTACGGCGACACGTTCATGTACGGCACGGATACAAACACGGGCGCGCCAGCGTGGAAGCACGTTTTGAAGCGGGGGTTCCCGATGTACCGCGCGCAGGCGCAGCTCGCGGCGGACCCCGCGACGGGCCGCACATTCCTCTTCGGCGGGTACGTCAACGCCGAGTACGTGCCGTCGCGGAGCGAGAACGAGTCGCGCTGCTTCGGCGACTTGTGGGAGCTACGGCTTAATATCCCGGGCGGGCACTTTGCGGACGTCGATGTGGAAGACGAAGCGCGCACGGCGCGCGTTGGGCCCTGGCAGCGGTGCTTTGCGTGCGGCTCTGTGGGCCCGTGGAAGAAGGATCTTGTTCTAACTGTCGTAAGTGTGCAACTCAATGACGGTGATCTGCGTTTTCCTGGGTATTTTTTTGATAAATACATCGTTCTCTGTGTCGACCTTCACCTACTCACCTATTCAGCGATGTAACCGGGATAATAAGACCTGGTGGCGGATGGTCCGTGTCTGCGCTTCATAGTATGGATATGAACCTAATTTAGGAGGCACCCCGGGACCAAACCATGTAAGGGGGGGATTCGAATTCCTTTTTTTGAACTTGATTTTACTTCCTTCCCCTCAGGTAATTTGAGAATTCCGCAGTAACTCTGACCTCATCGTTCTCTGTATCTCGTGTGAAGTCGAAACTCAGGTAGTGCCGTGGTCGAGATTCTTTTTTACTCGAGTGGATCCATGTTCTAGTTATGCACAGAGAAGGATTTTCATGGAGCCTCCTAAAGATGGTGGCTTGAATTTCCGCTCTATACCTTACGTGGATCCATTTGAGTCGAGCTGCGGCAGCAATTACTGTTCTTCGTGCTGTTTTTATTTGATCGTCTCTGCCAACTGGCTTCCTTGTTCAGGGATGCAACCAAGCAGATAAGGCTTGGTCGCAGACTTTCCGGGGACTCTGCTGCTATCCTTGTCCCCCGTCGAATGCACACCTGGGCTGTTTGGAATCTGGATTCCGATCAAACCGGTTGAACCTGGATTGAAGTTTGACTTTATTGAAACGAGCGAACAGATTACAAACAGAGATACACCTCTATTCCATCCGGGTCAAGTCATGGTCGGCAGCCAAACTGATTTTTAATATTAATATTTGAATTCCGGTATGAACGGTTTCGGGCCAGCGGTATCTGTGCAAGAGGCAACCTTGGTCGGGAGTTGCCGGGACATGTGATTGTACGTTCAGACAAGTTCGCGATGAACTACTGTGTCGGTGCTCTGTCTGTGATCAGCCGTGGGCCCTCCCTCCGCTTCCCTCTGCGTATTCACCCGTCCACCGGCTCACCATCGCTCAGGTTCCTCCACATGTCTGTGCCACCGCCATAGCTCGCGGTCCCTAGCGACGTCGCCCAGAAAGCTGTGCAAATCGGGGTTTTCGTCCCCCACGAGTACTCTACTCATCGGCGTCTTACTCTCAATGAGCTTTAGGACACTCATCCCCGCTTTCCATCTTCTTGCTTCCCAAGTTGCCGCCGCCGTGGTGATGTCGCCCTCGCGGCGGCCGTTCGGCAAACCGCCCTGTGCATCACGGCGGTCGACTGTTATGGCGCCCCGATCGCTCCCTGGCTCCCCGGTTGCCCGGTTGTTATCCCGTATTACGGCGAGCCCAGTACCCCCCCAGCTGCCTGGCATGTCTCGTCAAAGGCCAAATGCGTAATGGCCTTCCCAGATTTTTTGGCTTCAACTCATTATATCTGCAGCTGCTTTGTTCTATCCTCGATATAATTCGGCCGCCGCCGCCCCTTCCCCTCTCTCCTGCCACTTGCACCTCCAGCCCCGCGCCAATATCCCCGCCTGTGGGACCTCCGCCACCACTTCCTCTGCATTCGCCGTCGCAAGGATACAGCTGGGAGTACAACGATGACCTGGGCAAGCGAGGCCTGGCTGGGGGTGTAATGGATATCTACCAGTTGTCTTGATAGTACATGCCTCGCTTGACTTTGGACTCGGTTCCTTCCTCCGTTGATGTCTGCTTGCTACGTTTCTGCCTCTTTCCGCCTCTGTATCGTTTCCGTTCAATGTCTTTCTGTGATATGCCGATTTTTTGTACTGACAACTTTTATGCTCTCCTTCGCATCTAGGGCGCCACCATGAGCTTTTCCCTTGCTCCGTCATGTCTTTTTTTGGTACTTTGCTCTTCTCTGCTTTAAGCAGTGTTTAGTGCTCTTCTCGACAGTGACAGACACGTTCGTACCCTATTTGCTGTGAATTCAGGGGCTGAAATCTCTGTCATATTCTCTGTCATGCCCTGAATCCTTGTGTCTCTCATAATTCACGCTGTCTGACCTTGATTCACGTTCACGTAGGACAGCTGATTCGAGTCGAACACACTTATTCGTGGTCACAATGAGGTAAAGTTAACTCGAGTTTCATACGGGGAAGCAAAATTGGCGCTCAAGAGTTTGAACATGATTACTCATGAATGTGCGGAAGCCTTTCTATCTTCGGCAGGTCCGCAATTCATGATGAATTGCATACTGGTTCCCAGGAGCCTGGTTGGGTCGAAGAAAAATCCCTGGAAAGTCCTTAAAGCCGCCCTAACAGCCTCACTTAAACAGGAGATTCTTGTTCGACGAAGCGATGACTTTTAATAGATCCGTACAGTACGAATTTCCGGTTCGCCGCGGGTCGGCTGGCTGGGATTTAGTAGCAAATCCAATGTTTCTCCCGACTTATCCCCCTGAGCGTAATGAGAGGTATTCCGAAATGAACATGTGTCAATGTGGCTGCCATTCAGGGGAGTCGAGCTTACGTATTCACCGTGTTCCGCGCTGTTCAACGTGTCGCTAGCCTGGGCCGGCTATGTTAAATGCCGTAGACTGATGGCCGCCATCTATAGGTATATGGCCGTGGCGTTCAACATCTAGTCTGGCCTTGGCTAGCAACACGCTGGAACATAATGATTTGCGATAGCGGCGCAGAGCTCCTGGCGACAGTACAATTGAATAGAACAAGAATTCCTGTTCATTTCCAAGAGAATCGTAGAAAAATCGAAGCGTTCTGACGCTTAGACCTTTCAACTTCGATGCCGCACGCAGGGAGAAACTTGATGTTGTAAACTAATTGTACCAGGTCTCTGGTTCCTTAGATTAATTGTTGTTGGATGGCCTCGAATGCCAGTGTTTTGGTTTGAGCCAAGGATAGAAGCATCTCGACGTTGGCTATTCCTATGTTCGATTTTTTTGCCTTGATCGATGACTGGGATCATCAACCGCCGATGTCACTTGTCAGCCTCGGCGTATTTTCTTCTTATTCTTCTCGCACGAGCTGGGAATAATTAGGAGTGGCATTCAACTTTCTACTTCATGGAAACCAGCGTCCCTGAGCGGGACCGGCCGTGTAATAATACTACATCTACCTACCTTCAGGACCTCCACGCTGGCTTCGAGTTTCTCAAGCCAATACGAACCTCTTAACTGCACCACTGGTATACTTGGCCGCGTATCACCGTATTCACTCCGATGAACCTCCAATAACGAAAACCATTACGTGCCGAACGGCCGATTACAGGACTTCCGGCCAAAAGAAGCTGTTGATGTCCGAGTGACAGCCTTCAGTGCAGGGCAAAACGGGGTAAACCTCTGTTCTGGGGCTTTCCTTGACCAGATGTTTTCGACACGTGCTGTTTCATCTTGTCGACAGATCTCAGTCTAATAATAGAATCCTCACAGGATAGCGCTCGCCAAACCTATAAAGTCGACGATGGAAGGCGGTTGAAAATTGTGCGTCCACTCTCCTGCAGACCCACACATCCACCGCTCCTACCAAAGATGCGCTTCAGCACTGTATTCTCCGCTCTTGCCGTCGTCGTCTCTGGCGCGATAGCCACTACTACCTACAGTTCGGAATCCATCTCGTCCGCGGCGGGTCTCAAAGCCCAGAACCACTACGGTGCTCCCATCCCGCCTTGGGAGAAAGGCCACTATCCCGGATGGTACTACGGCCATGGTATTGCGCCCAAAGGTATTAACTACATCTTGGAGGGGGTAAGCGCGTTTCAACCTTATACAAAGATAATACTAACCATTGTTATCCAGTCGTTGTGTGACCTTTTAGGCTTCCTTCGCTTCGGTTTCTATTGCCCGAAGGCGCTGCCCCCGCTTCCTCCCCACAGCCCGCCCCCACCCCCGGCCCCGGAGTACAGCCAGGTCTTCTATGACTTCACCTGCGCGGTTCAGGACGGCAGCTACCAGACTTACGGTTTGGTTGACACCGTTGAACGTAATTCTTATTACATCTTTTTTTGGGTTCATTTATTGATTTTTCAACAGAGTGCCAGGCCATGTGTGATACTGTTGCTGGATGTATCTTCGTCAATTCATACTACGATAACAACTCGGCCGCGAAAGATAGCAACCAACTTACCTGTGCCCTGTTCACGAGATGCCTCACGGCCTCTTCTGCCGATAATTGTGGGGGTCAGCCGCAGTCTACCGGCGGTGTCGATTACATCACCAGCTCGTCTGGATACTGCAAGAAGACGCCTACCCCGTACTACTGATGGACATGGAACCGCCTAAAGGGCAGTAGGAATCATGGAATACACCGTCTTGGGAATTCGCTATAAAATTGACTTTGTATTAGTCTGGATTATTTCATTTGTGGTTAGCTTTGGTTTTGAATTGCCGTTCATTGTATGTTGTTCGACGTGGGATTGAGACCAATGTCAGTTAGCAGCATTGTTGGTTGAAGCTATAAATAGACGATCAACCTCGAAGGTGTTCCATGGTCGGAACACCGGCAGCTTCCCTATGGGTTCAATTCATCAACGTTGGCAAAGTACTTTATCAGTCTAACCCAAGTAAACTTGGAGTTGAACGCAAGTCAACAAGGGTACCAGAATTGCTGGAAGAAAGTGTTAAATTAATTCAAAGCATGAATGTCGGCGTCCGCACCGGTATATCCTGCCAAATTCCTCATGAGTGCGAAACCTTTGTTTAGAATCTGCATCAATGAATCCAATCAACAGAATCTCGGTCCCCTTTGCCTGGCCGCATCATAGCACGAAAACAATGGTTGCTTCACAGCATTTCGGTACCCAAATCTTGCATCATCGACATCCTTCTTGGTTGGCTTCTTGAAGCCAAACTCTTATTACAACGAGCCCGAGTATCCTCGCAGCGGCCTGGCATGTCACGTCAAAGGCGTAATGGCGTTTCCCAGATTTTGTGACTTCAGCTCACTATATCTGCAGCTACTTTGTACTATCCTGGATATACTTAGCCGCCGCCGCGCCAACGTCCCCGCCTGTGGGACCTCCGCCACCTCCTCCTCTGCCCTCGCCGCTGACTTGCGCAAGCGAGGCCTGGTCTATCAAATTATACTTGACCTTGACATCGTTCAGAGCATCCAAGGTGCACATCTTTTCCCCGTGTCGGATTATTGGAACTTGGGGATCTGACCTCCTTCCAGGATGGTCGGCTTTTGTTCTCTCTTCCATCGTGTTTTTTTGTTGTTACTTTGCTCTTCTCTGTTTAACGCCATTCAATATCCTTCTCGACCGTGACAGACACGTTCGTACCCCATTTGCTGTGAATTCAGGGGCTGGAATCTCTGTCATATCGCTGAATCCTCATGTCTCTCACAATTTGCGCTGTCTGACTTGATTCACGTTCACATAGGACAGTTGATTCGAGTCGAACAAACTTATTCGTGGTCACAGTGATGTAAAAGTCGACCCGCATTTCGTACCGGGGAAACACAATTGTCGCTCAAGAGCTTGAACATAATTGTGAATCTGCGATAAAGCCTTTCTGTTATTGGCAGGTCCGCAATTGTTAGATGAATAGCACTCACTGCGTTCAGCGGGTTGATAGCCGGGGGGGCGGCTAATCAATGAACGCTATGGCTATCTATAGTTCAGCTGATGGCTGTTGCCTAACCAGCCGCATTGTGATTAGCGGTTGTGAGACGACGGTTGTTCAAATAGCCGTGCTGCAGCCTCGGGTAGCCTTCTGTAGCCTTGCCGTATGGCAACAGGGACAGGACAGCTTACAAAATAGGAAAGCAATCAATAAACGTCAGATTCCCGAGCCGGCAAACAGCTTAGGACCCCAGGAACTCTACTAACAAACAAAGGAAATGATAAGGAGAGATTGCGAAGTGAGAATACGGGTGGTAGGGTGCGTAGGGTACGATTTGGGGGGGCAAGGGTTCGGGCTTCAGACGTTCATCGAGTGCTATTATTGTATATATATTACAAAATGAACGAACTACTCTACTTAGGTGAAGGACAGCGAAGGGGAAAGGGGAACGAGGCGAAGGAGGGGTAGGGGCGAAGGAGGGGTAGGGGGGACGAGGGAGGGAGGCGAAGGAGGGGGACGGAGGACGAGGGAGGGGGACGAGGGAGGGGGACGGAGACGGAGACGAGGGAGGAGGACGGAGATGAGGGAGGGGGACAGAGACGGAGATGGAGACAGAGACAGAGACGGAGACGGAGGCGAGGGAGGCGAGGGAGGGAGGGGAGGAGGCAGACGAGGGAGAGAGGCGAGGAGGGGGACGAGGGAGACAACGGAGGGAGAGAGGCGAGGCAGACGAGGGAGGGAGGGAGGAGGGGGACGAGGGAGACAACGGAGGGAGGGGGACGAGGCAGACGAGGGAGGGAGGGAGGAGGGGGACGAGGGAGGGAGGGAGGAGGGGGACGAGGGAGACAACGGAGGGAGGGGGACTAGGGAGACAACTGAGGGAGGGGGACTAGGGAGGGGGACGAGGGAGACAACGGAGGGAGGGGGACGAGGGAGACAACGGAGGGAGGGGGACACGAGGGAGACAACGGAGGGAGGGACGAGGGAGACGAAGGAGGGAAGGGGACGAGGGAGACCAATGGAGGGAGGGGAGGGAGGGAAGGGGACGAGGCGGAGGCGGAGGCGGAGGTGGACGAGGGAGGGAGGGGGACAAGAGAGGAGGGGGAAGGAGGGAGACAACAGAGACGGAGGGCAGGGCGCAGCGGCGAGACCAGCGGCGAGACGATTTGGAGAGAAGAAATCGCCGGCAACCGCCACCCTTTGCAGCCCCCTACGAGAGTGCATGTGCATGTCAGCGACTAAGTAGCGAGGGCATCGGCGCACACACCTTGAATGAGGTGACCGAAATGTATGAGGCAAGTGGATCCACTTGCCTGGTGTCGATGTTAGTATTACAATTGTAACCCAGAGGAAAGACGACGACATACACTCCAGCTTCAGACGCAGACGATGGGGTACGCTTTCAGGCCCAGATCTCCTTGTTCAACTTGGGGTCGATGCGGACATCGGTGGTGCCCATGGTTTTTTGGGCAAAGTCGATGACCGACTTGACGGCCCTCGAGTCACTTTCTTGAAGGAGTGAAGGAGTGACTTTGGGGGCGTGCTTTTTGAAGGACCAGCTGTGAAAGAGGGAGATTGTGCACTCGTGCACGCGCTTGTGCATGTGGATGGTGTGTTCCCAGATGACCACATCCTGGAGCGCAGAGTGAGTCTTAGCCATTCTAGACACAAGAGATGAGTTGGAAGCACCTTGTGTGGGGGTGCTGGTGCCTGGTAGAACAGTCCGAGGGAGCAGGACGACAGGGAGGGCGAGCTCACCAGGCGAAGAGCATGGAGAGTGTTGTTGCTTGTGTGGCAAGATTGTGTTGTGCCATGTGTGGCAGCAGCCCCAACAATACGATAACGATTCGATAAGCTCAACTTCTCATCTTCTTTCCTCTTCCTCTCACTGCTACCCGCTCGCAGCTCTGGTATTTCTAGGTATTGCTACATAATACCTTCCACATGCATATGCTAACCCCCATAGATGGCCAAAGCAAAGAAACCACAGTCTAACTCGCTGATCAAACGCATTGTGCCAAAGAAGAAACGTCCACTGGAGCCTTGTCGTCCTGAGCCTCCTATAGGTTTCATATATGACCTGATCACTGGAGGCCCTGGTCTGGTCCAGCTCTCTATGCACGGGCCAGGTCTTGCCACAACAGACCCCTTGGTCATATCGGACGATGAGGAGGAGTCGGATTCAATAGGTGAGCAGGACCAATTTTTTTTAAGACACTATCTTTAATACTTGCAGTTTGGCTTGAAACCAGACATCCGGCTCAGCCATCACCTCAGTTGTCTCAGCCGTCTCAGCCGTTGATTCCTACTCCTACCGCGACGCAGCAAACTTCTATAGTGGGTTTTATGGGTTCTATGAAGCGGCAGTATGCTCTTTTAGCAGAGGATCTTATGGTGAACGGGGTATTGGTTTCAGGGAACCGCGAGTGCGCCAACCCGATTTTCAGTTGCACTATTTGTCTGCAATTGAAGTCGCACCCAGTTTCGTATGTGAATTTATATTAATTTTACCGCACCTTGTATTCACTATCTTCCAGAACAGCCTGTGCTCATACATTCTGTTTCGTGTGTCTCCGTTTAGCCATGGAACATTCGTTCCGGTGCCCTCTTTGTTCCACTCTCATTCTCCATCCACCCCATCGCGTCTTGGACTTTGAAGACATCCTCAAAGTCACATTCCCAGATCAAGCTGATGATACAGAGGTCAAGTGGCGAACCGCGTGGAATGGACTCGCATTCCCCAAGTAATTTTTTTTTTCGTCGTTTATATTCCTTGTGTACCCCATGTTCTATAGTAATACGTAGTTTGGCTTTGAATCATATGAACTTTGAATCACAAGCAATAAAGTCAAAAAATATAAATATAAATATATTCGTGCACGTAGACTACATGGACGAATTTATTTCGCATATCCGATACACCGATTTCTGACCTTAGGAGTGGCTGATAGACCCAAAGTTTGACCTACTGTACTTTTGTTTTACAATTCAGAAAGGGCAAAAGAGCCGGCCCCCATACTGCAGAAATTTAGGGAGCAAAAAACCATTAAATTGGCACTGTCCAAATCGGGACATTCCTTCAAAGTTGTCGAGAAGATTTCAACTTCATTCATTCACGAAAAAATGTTTGATCGTAGAAGTAAAGTAAAAAGGAGGAAAGATATAGGTACATGTAGTTGAATACATGCACAAGTACTAAACGAAATTGAAACTAGAGTCCAATGAGTCTCGAAGGCTCGAAAGTCAGTCAAAAGGCAAGACGAGTCTAGCTTCGAAAGGAAAATCTAAAGCGAATCAAAGTGAATAATGAAGGAAGAGGGCGTCCAAAGTGGTGGTTGGGTAATGTAATGGTAATGGTCGATGTCGGAGGGAAGGGGTCGGAGTGCGTCCAAAGTGGTGGTCGAATGGTCTATGTCGGGTAATGTAATGGTAATGGTCGATGTCGGAGGGAAGGGGAGGGAAGGGGTCGGAGTGCGTCCAAAGTGGTGGTCGAATGGTCTATGTCGATATCGGAGGGAAGGGGTCGAAAGTGCGTCCAAAGTGGTGGTGGAGGGAAGGGGTTGGAGTCGAAGTGTCCGAAGTGGTCGGTAATGTAATGGGTAGTGGTCGAAGTGCGTCCGAAGTGGTGGTCGATGTCGGGAAGGGGTCGGGGTCGAAGTGGTCGGTAATGTAATGGTAATGGTCGATGTCGGAGGGAAGGGGTCGAAGTGGTCGAGGGCGTACAAGATCACCCTCTACTACCCCCATAAATGTATGCAGAGGTGCTGGGGCGGCCATTCGTGTCCGGGTCATTTGTGGTCTTAAGCCTTTTCTTCTGAGACTCTTCCCTTGCCATGCTCCCACGTTTCCCAATTCCACCAGCGCGTCCAGCTCCAGCTCCAGCACTTCCGTTTCCAGCTCCAGCGCTTCCGTTTCCAGCTCCAGCACTTCTGTTTCCAGCTCCAGCGCTTCCGTTTCCAGCTCCAGCTCCAGCCCCAGCTCCAGCGCTTCCGTTTCCAGCTCCAGCGTTTCCACGTCCATTTCCCCCGCATCCAGTCCCACCATCGTGAGTCATTCGCTCCGGTGGTGTCTGTGATGGACCAGCACCACTGCCGGATTGTGTCGTGCGCGATGGACCTTGAGAACCACTACCACTGGCTTGTCCTACATGACCAGTCTGTCCAGAGGTTGTATCATCTTCAAACGGGTTGGACTACAGATAGTTGTGTTCGCAGAAGAGCTATTTGTCGGATCAAGATCGAGAGCTGGAATCTCATCCATGTTGTTAAATGAATCGGGAAAGGGTGTGAGTGGCGAATCAAGATCGAGAGCTGGAATCTCATCCATGTCGTTAAATGAATCGGGTAAGGGTGTGAGTGGCGAATCCGGGGTTGTGGACGAAGACCTGGTTCCTGGAAGAATGTCTATGTTTGGCAATTCGGGATTCTGTTTGAATGCTGGATGTGGGACTGAAGAAAGACGGTGCCAAGGGAGAGGCACTAGGATTCAAATTGAAATATAACGGGTACGCCGTACCGAATGAGAGCTCACAAGTGTCCGGAACCGTCACTTCGCCATCCTTCAAAGCTTCAAAGGCATATAGGAAAGCCTGCCAAGACGAATGATTGGGACAGAGTTGCACCTGTAGATTTTCAGGTAGGAGTTTCCAAACCTGAAAATATGGGTTAAAGAGCATCACGCAGTATACTAAAATTTTACTTCGCCAATTAACGTGCCGTGGGTGTCAGGTATGGCTTTGACCCGTTTAAAAATCTCAGAAGACCATTTCACGCGTTCAGATTGAGTGGAAGTCTTGCTGAGGGTCGCAGAGAAAGCCATGAGAGCTTCCTGTCTCTCTTTCATGGGTCCTCGTTCCGCTAACTTAGCATCGCTCCACAGCGCTGTAATTCGTAGGTCTGCAGGAGGGAGTGCCTGAATGCAATCACGTATGTATTCTTGAAATGCATGCACCTCTGCAACTTCTGGCATTGCTGAGGAAGGGCAGGAGGAGGCAGAGCAGGCGCAGTCTCAGAGGGTCGAAGTTAGGATTAGGAGTCGTGAAGCGATATTGCCGCTGACATAATCAAGCTAGCCGATCCATTACCCATAATTCATGGGGGGTGCCTCTGATCCACTCGGAAAACTTCAGGACTCACAGGATAGCTTTGAGACTTACTCCATTTTTTTGAATAAGCTTGGAAGTGCACGGTTACACAGATACCACATTTTGTGCTGATGATGGTCTTGTTTGGATGCAAAGCCTATGCCTTCCACTCTTCGCTCTCACTCGTCACCACCCAATCCTAACACCTTCTTCCACGTTTCGCGTCGTCTCTTGCCGTGTTCACCCTCGTTCTCGCCTCAATCTGGACGTGTTCACCCGCGTACTCGCCTCAATCTGGACCATCTGGACCCAAACGTGCGCAGTGACACATTTCTGGCAAGAGTGGCACGCGCATGCTCAATGGGCGCGTGGATGGGTCGAGGAACACTAATGGTGTGTTCCCTTCCTTTCTTTATTCACATCCTGACAATGGAAAAGATGCCGCATCCGACTCGCCACTACCCTGTGGCACTTGCCCCTCGCAAGCAAACACCAGCTGCCCCCCACCCTCTTCCAATGCAGACTCAAAGCCCGCGCACCCTCACTGTACTCTTCCCGGCCTTCCTTCCACCTGCTTGCGCAAAGTCATTCACCTGGCCCCAAGCCAAAGAACCCCCACCCGACGTCCTCGATGCACGCGCACCACCCTCGATGCACGTCCTCGATGCATGCGCACCACCTGACGTTCTCGATGCACGCACACCTGACGTCCTTGATGCACGCACACCCGACGTCCTCGATGCACAGCCCTTGATGCACGCACACCCGAGTCCTCGATGCACGCGCACCCTGATGACACCCTCCTCAGCCAGACCGCATCCAAACGCGAGCCATTTCATCCCAGCGGGGTTCCTCTCCGTCCGCCCTCTCGTCGCCCTCTCGTCGCCTTCTCGTCGCCCTTCTGTCACGCCTCAGCCCCGTTTTCCAGCCCCGCCCACTCTCTGTTGTCTCCCTTGTCCCCCTCCTTCCTCACCATCTTCCTTCCCCTCTCGTCTCCCTCGTCCCTCCCTCCGTTGTCTCCCTCGTGTCCCCCTCCCTCCGTTGTCTCCCTCGTCCCCCTCCCTCGTCCCCTCCCTAGTCCCTCGTCCCCCTCCCTAAGTCCCTCGTCCCCCCTCCCTCCCTCCCCTCCCTCCATTGTCTCCTCGTCCCCCTCCCTCCTTCGTCTGCCTCCTTCCCCTCCCTCCTTCGTCTGCCTCCTTCCCCTCCCTCCCTCGTCTCCCTCCCTTTGCCTCTCTCCCTCGTCTCTCTCCCTCGTCTCCCTCCTTCGCCTCTCTCCCTCGCCTCCGTCTCCGTCTCTGTCTCCGTCTCCATCTCCGTCTCTGTCCCCCTCCCTCATCTCCGTCCTCCTCCCTCGTCTCCGTCTCCGTCCCCCTCCCTCGTCCCCCTCCCTCGTCCTCCGTCCCCCTCCTTCGCCTCCCTCCCTCGTCCCCCCTACCCCTCCTTCGCCCCTACCCCTCCTTCGCCTCGTTCCCTTTCCCCTTCGCTGTCCTTCACCTAAGTAGAGTAGTTCGTTCATTTTGTAATATATATACAATAATAGCACTCGATGAACGTCTGAAGCCCGAACCCTTGCCCCCCCAAATCGTACCCTACGCACCCTACCACCCGTATTCTCACTTCGCAATCTCTCCTTATCATTTCCTTTGTTTGTTAGTAGAGTTCCTGGGGTCCTAGGCTGTTTGCCGGCTCGGGAATCTGACGTTTATTGATTGCTTTCCTATTTTGTAAGCTGTCCTGTCCCTGTTGCCATATTGCCGAACCTCGCCTAGTTGACGCTCGGCGATAGGCAGCCCTAGCCGCACTTGGGCTCGACCGGCTAGCAGCGGTTAGCCGGCATCTAGCCGGCACCTCCGGATAGGCGGTGCTGTGGATATCCGCTCCCTGAACGCAGTGACTTGCAGGTTCCTAGGATCCTGGTTGCATCGAAGAAAAATACCTGGAAAGTCCTTAAAGCCGCCCTAACAGCCTCACTTAAACAGGAGATTCTTGTTCGACGAAGCGATGTCATTTAATAGATGCATACAGTACATACGAATTTCCTGTTCGCCGCGGCCCGCGGTCAGTTGGCTGGGATTTAGTAGCAAGTGCAATGTATCTCGCGACATATATGCCCCTGAGCGTAATAAGAGGCATTCCAAAATGACATGTGTCAATGTGGCTTCCATTCAGCAGAGTCGAGCTTTACGTATTCACTGTGTTCGGCGCTGTTCAGCGGATTGCTAGGCTATGTTGAATGCCGTAGGTTGATGGCCACCACCTAAACTGTATATAGCTGCGGCGTTCAACCTCTAGAGCCTCTAGCAACACGCTGTACGCAATGATTTACGACGGCGGCAGAGCTCTGGCGAGAGTATAATTGAATAGAACAAGTGTTCCTGTACATTTCCGAGAGATTCGTAGAAGCGTCAACACGTTCTGACTCTTAGACGTTTCAACTTCGATGCCGCACGCAGGGAGAAGTTTGATGCTGAAAATTGATAGCACCAGGTCTCTGGTTCCTGAGATTAATTGATGTTGGATGGCCTCGCGTACCAATGTCTTTTTTTTCCTGGTACCGACCTAGGGACCAGGTCTCAAACCCGTAACCTTGATCGGCAATTTTTCCCGTCTCGATCATGACGGGTAATAGTTTAATGCCCGGACCACGTGCATCCTACCTCCTCAAAACCCTGTAACCCAGACAGCAAAAATCTGCGTCTCGATCATGACGGCCTCTTCGTTGTTCACCGGCTCACGTCTTAGCGCACCCAAAAACACTGTCCAAAAAATCTGTATCGATCACGACGGCTTCCATAATAAAGCCGGCCATCTCGTTTCAGAGATTTCAAATCTGTGAGTCAACCCGTGCTAAGTTGCCGTTGTGCCCGCACCAAACACTTAGCCCTCCCTAACCTTCTTGCATCTTCTCCCCCACCAGCCCCACACATCCTGCTATGAGACCCACTGTGGAGACTGTCGAAGAAGATGACGCCCCGTCGACGGCACCCCTATCAGGCTGGCATAACGTGCCGACCATGACCACTATTTTCAATGTTTGAGTCGGGGGAGGAATCTGGGTCGGCTGTATCGGTACCAGGGGCGCCCGGAGGGCCTTATGAATGAACTAAGGATAGGAGCATCTCGACATTGGTTATTTCTGGGTTCAATTTTTTTGCCTTGATCAATGACTGGGATCATCAACCGCCGACGTCACTTGTCAATCTCGGCGTATTTTCTCCTTATTCTTCTCGCACGGACGAGCTGGGAATAATTAGGAGTGGTAATCAACTTTCTGCTTCCTGGAAGCCGGCGTCCCTCAGCAGGACCGGCCGTGTAATACTACCTACTTATCTACCTACCTACCTACCTACCTACCTTCAGGACTCCCGCACCGGTTTCGAGTTTCTCAAGCTAATACAAACCTCTCAACTGCTCCACTGGTTATACTTGATCGCGAATCACCGTATTCACTCCGATGAACCCCGAATAACGAAAACCATTTGCGTGCTGAACGACCGATGACTCGACTTACGGCCAAAAGAAGCTGTTGACGCAGCCAGCCATGCTCCGTCCAGTGACAGCCTTCAATAATGCAGGGTAAACCTCTGTCCTGGGCTTTTCCTTCACCAGATGTTTTCGATATGCGCTGTTTCATCTTGCTCCACAGATCTCAGTCCAATAATGGAATCTCCTCACAGGGACAGCGCTCGCCAAACCTATAAAGTCGACGATGGAAGGCGGTTGAAAATTGTGCGTCCACCCTCCTGCAGACTCACACATCCACTGCTCCTACTAAAGATGCGCTTCAGCACTGTATTCTCCGCCCTTGCCGTAGTCGTCTCTGGCGCGATAGCCACTACGTACACTCCGGAATCCATCTCGTCCGCGGCGGGTCTCAAAGCCCAGAACTACTACGGTGCTCCCATCCCGCCTTGGGAGAAAGGCCACTATCCCGGATGGTACTACGGCCATGGTATTGCGCCCAAAGTTAACTACATCTTGGAGGGGGTAAGCGCGTTTCAACCTTATACAAAGATATTAATAACCATTGTTATCCAGTCGTTGTGCGACCTTTTGGGCTTCCTTCGCTTCGGTTTCTATTGCCCGAAGGCGCTGCCCCCGCTCCCTCCCCACAGCCCGCCCCCGCCCCCGCCCCCGGAGTACAACCAGGTCTTCTATGACTTCACCTGCGCGGTTCAGGACGGCAGCTACCAGACTTACGGCTTGGTTGACACCGTCGAAGGTAATTCTTGTTAGACCTTTTTTGGGTTCATTTACTGATTTCCAATAGACTGCCAGGCCATGTGTGACACTGTCGCTGGATGCATCTTCGTCAATTCATACTACGACAACAACTCGGCCGCGAAAAATAGCAACCAACTTACCTGCGCCCTGTTCACGAAATGCCTCACGGCCTCTTCTGCCGATAATTGTGGAGGTCAGCCGCAGTCTACCGGCGGTGTTGATTACATCACCAGCTCGGCTGGATACTGCAAGAAGACGCCTACCCCGTACTATTGATGGACATGGAACCGCCTAAAGGGCAGTAGGAATCATGGGATACACCGTCTTGGGAATTCGCTATGAAATTGACTTTGTATTAGTCTGGATTATTTCATTTGTGGTTAGCTTTGGTTTTGAATTGCAGTTCATTGCATGTTTTCCGACGTGGGATTGAGACCAATGGCGGTCTCTATAAATGGACGATCAACTTCGAACTTCACTTGAACGTGTTCCATGATCGAAACACTGGCTCCCCACGCGTTCAATTCATCAATGTTGGCAAAGTATTTTATCGGTCCAAACCAAATAGACTTGGAGAGTTGACCGCATGTCAACAAGGGTGCTAGAATTACTCGAAGGTTTTAAATTTATTCAAAACATGAGCGTCGGGTCCGCACCAATATATTCTGCCAGCAGCCAAAGTCCTCAGAGTGCGCAAACACTGGAGCAGCGACCGCCACGAAATCTTTGTTCAGAATTTGCATCCATGAATCCAATCAGCAGAATCTCAGTCCCCTTTGCCTAGCCGCATCACAGCACGAAATAATCGTTGGCTTCACAGCATCTCGGTTTGATCTCGGTGCCCAAATCTCGCATCATTGACATCATTCTTGGTTAGCTTCTGAAAACCAAACTTCGCCTCGGCCGAGATTAATAGTTTGACCCTGTATCAGTCGTCTATCGCGCGTGTAACATCGAGATGCTACTGCGAAGGTTTTGAGCGGTGTTGTTTCGCGAGCGCGTCGGGGAGATAAGGGTAGGTGTTATAAAGTGCCTTCTCCGACTGGACGAGGCTGCTCAGGATCGCTGCGAGCGTGGTGACCCACATATCGTGTGTGTAGGGTCATCAGGAAAACCCCGAATTGCTATGAGGTGCTATATAGACATACATAGACAGATATAGACGCTATAGACGCTATAGCAACTGTCTATATCGTCTATATGTGTCTCTGTGTATCTATATAACAAGCCATAGAATTTTAGTTTTTCCTGATGGTATGGTGTTTTGTAAGAGTTGGACGAACAGCTGCGCTAGGATGCCTGTGCGGTGTACTGATGGAACGGCGAAAGCGAGGCCCGTGTGCAGTATGGCATATTCCACGCCAGGAACATTCAGGTACATTACGGATGTGAATGCGACAGCACGAGGGATTGCCAGTTTCCTTTTGGCGTCGTCCTCGGTGCCGGTGTACGCAACGACGATGACGTTTTCATCGAGCCTGTCGGGCCGAGAGCGGTGGTCCGGAACTCTAGATCTCTTAATGGGCAGTGCTCTCGACGGTGAATTGAAAGTATAATTGTTGTTGAGGACCGATTCGGCAAAATATTTCGGGTCCCTCGACACAATTGGGGCCTAAAAGCGATGCAGAGCACCTAGTGGTGGCAAGGTTCGGTTCGGTTCAGGTTCAGGGCACTTTGCTCTGAACGCCGAACCTGAACCTGGCGTTCGGTTCAGGGAATCACTGAACCTTGAACCTGAACCTGGCGTTCAGGTTCGACAGGTTCGGTTCGGCGTTCATCAGCGTTCGAACGCCGAACCGAACGCAGTTTTTTGGCAAGAGCTCGAACCTCAAGAAAAAAGGAAGAGAAAGTAAAATTTAGCGGGTCAATACATGTCAGAAGTATTTTCTATGGGATAATTATTCATCGGTCTCAGAATCCTCGCCCTCAGCATCATATCCAAAATCTGCATCCAACTCTGCGATTAGAGCATCGATGTGTCTCGCTGCGATAGCCCCAGCACTGATATGCCCATTACGGTACGCACTTTTCAACAATTGCTTGCCATGGTGAAGATACAGGGAACAGTGTGATGCAAGTGGTGGATGTTGTATCCCTCTTTTTAAAAAGAATGGCCGCAACACAAGCTGGGAAGTGGGTTTCTGCTGCGGCCGCTCCTAATACCTAGAATTGGGAAACCATGGCGGCCAGTACAAGCACGACTCCCTAACGGAGCATTTAAAACACAAATTTGGCAAGAAATCTCACGGAAACAGCATTGAAAAAAATTGATAGGCACCGGTAGGCGGACTTGGCGAGCAGCGGAGGACCCATATGGCTAGAATTGGTAAAACCATGGCGGCCAGTGCAAGCTACGGCTCCCTAACGGAGCATTTAAAACGCAAAATTCGGCAAAAATCCCACGGAAATGGTGCCTAGGTATTGAAAAAAATGGATAGGCGCTAGAGGCGGGCTTAGCGAGCAGCGGAGGACCCATATGGCTAGTTTCGTTCCCGACGCGTCGGACAGCGGCTGAGCATGGCGAGCAGGTGAGGTAGTATAGATAATTGAATATTTGAGCAGCGAATTTCTAAAGATGGAATGCCAGTGATTGAGACATAAAACAAACTCCTAGAGCAAGCCAGTAGCAGCCAAGGATGGCAAAAATCATAGGCGTATCCCGACGCATTGAGGTGGGAGCAAGGGTAGAAGCGGGGTCCAAAAATCACATAACGAAATGGTCGTAATGATTGGCAATTTGCTAATGATACCGCCGCAACTCGGCGCGTTCCGCATGCTGTTATGCATGATTTCGGCCGAAGAAAATTGTTACGCGTTCGGCGTTCGGACGCGTTCGAACGCGTTCAGAAAAACACCCTGGTAGGTGAACGCCGAACCTGAACCTGGCGTTCGGTTCAGGGAATTGCTGAACCTTGAACCTGAACCTCGCGTTCGGTTCGGTTCGGTTCAGGTTCGAACCGATTTTTGAACCGGACCTTGCCACCACTAAGAGCACCTCATTTCCGCATTCAAGACGCCATATCTGCGTTCAAATGAACCTTCACGCTCATCGTTCACGTACCATTCATAGACAGCTTCGACCTCCGCTCGTTGGAGTCGTTATAGCCACAGAAGTCCCGCGAAGTCTGGGTAAGTAGTCTTGCCAGGCTGACGGGCGTGGAAGTCGGAAGGAAGATAATCCGGTGGGGGACGTCGGCCTTCAATCCAAACAACAGCAAACTCCCCAGCTGGCTCTCAGACAACGATGTCCGTGAGAAACTGTGTCGCATTAAACGGGATTTCTCACTTTCACCGCCGAATGCAGCGCTCATCGTAGGGCTACCACCCCGGACTGTGGACAAAACCTGGACTGTGACAAAATCGTGGTCACCCGCCCCCTTTCACTTTGCGTGCTAGGCTCCCAGTGAAAACTATTGCTCAAATTCGATGAGTGGCGGGCTACCACAAGTTGAAACAACTGCCATATCTTCTCCCGGTCGTTTTGCCTCGACTCTGATCGTCGGCGACGAGAGTGACGCGCGCCCCGGGTGCTTCGCCTGGAATTCCCACTCGTCTGTTTTCCTACAGCTATGACAGAGTACAAACGGCGACAATTACGCTCGCGCAGCTTGAGGGGGTCGACGACTAGCACGCCTTGGCGGTGATACCCAAATTCGTCCGGGTGGACTGCGTGGATCTGCTTGGTGAGGATCGGCGGATTGGCTGGGACGGTGAACGTGGAGGAAGGTGGCAGGACGCGGGACTTAGCGTACGGGTTCCCGGGAAACTCATGCATAAGGTGAATCGCTGCTTTTATCCCCCTCCTTTTTTTTCAAGAATACTTACGCATCGCAGCCCGTAGAATGGACTTACCCATAAACGTGAAGCTCGCGTCCTCCTTTTCTGGACATGACCTCAGGTCTGTTTCATCTTCTCGTCTTTTAAATCATATTTTGATCTCACGCTGAAACTCGTGCAGCCTCCCCCAACCTTAAAACCTTCATCATTGAGCGCACTCCCCCCTGCCGTGCCTGGCGCGCCCATCTTGGCCCGGGAACGATGGAACCATGGATGGTGGATTTGGTACGCGTGGCTCCCCTTCTTTTCTTTCTCTTTTGCTGCATCTTGCGGCCGCGGGACACCTGTCTCCACTTCTTGCATTTATACTTTCCGCTCCTTCTCCGTGTTTTATGCGAGAGTGCTGACCGATTTCCCTCCCAGTTGGCTCAGGACTGCCGATGCTACTAGTGCAGGCGCGGGTCGAGGCGGGGAGTTCGTGCTCGCACGCGAACTAGCGGCGATGGACCTTTTGTACGAGCAGGGTGGGTTTTCTTGTCCTATTTTCCTTTTTTGTACTCTCGGCGTACTTTCCGTCTACCACATACTCACTGCGCATCCAGGCCACATCTTATCCGACTGGCGCCTCCTGCCTGACCTGGTTTGCCTTTCTCACTCGCGGACTACCCGACATCTGGATCTGAAGCATGGGTACACGCGGTAAGCATTGTCGCCCTGTTGTCCCCCAATACGCTGTCTTGTCGATAGTCGCTACCTTCTCCTCCTTGCCGTTATACCTACCGAGCCCCTCACAATCCCGCTCCCCCGTGTCGCCCTTCTCTTCTCCTCCATCTCCTTTGCCTTTCTTCTCATCTCCACTTCCACCTCCTAATCCATTTACCACATTACTAACGGGTCGCAGATACATGTTCCCTTGACTTTGAGTCGCATGGGGGGAAGTGAAACTCGGGCAGGTGGAACGGCGCGTCGCGAACACCCAATTCATCGAAGGACAGGCATCACCGGTAAGTACTTTTGCCGTACTTGACCCTGCGCGTGTGGGCCCGTGTCTGTGCCATATGCATCAGCCGCCTGCTTTCCTTCTCTACCACAGCCGCTGACCATCGCTCAGGTCTCCTGTCTCCGATCCCCAGCGCACCCCGCCTTCGTCGTTGGGGACTCCTCGCGGTGACGCCCAGCTCGCGAAAATAGCAATTCGACCCGCGCCAAATATGTTTTGGGAACTGGGACCCCACATCCTCTGTCTTTGTTGACTGCATACGCAGACGCCTTCGCGCTTGCCGATTAACACTGCGCGCGCCACACAAACGGAACTAGGATTACAGAGGCGGGGATGGACGGGTGAGCGAGCCCGGAGTGGGCTTTCCAGACGGGAGGGAGGCGCACGTTTTCAAGATTGGGGAGAGGGAGAGAAGGCTTCTGGTTTAGGTACGTACGTGTCTAGTGCCAACTATCCAGGCGTTCGCTTATGTATGCACACTTCACAGGACTGGAGCACCAGGGGGACACCGTCGACCTATTCAGCGCATCGCAGCCGCGATTGTGGCGACGACACGTAACCGGCTGCCCGGTCTACTTGCGCTGCACCCAGAGCTGGAGTTAGAGCCCACCGGGATGCTACACGAACCCCGCACCGCGCGCCCCTCCACCCGAGCTGCACGACACCATCGGCTACACCCTAGACTCCAGGCTCGACAGCTCACTATGCCCTGCCCGACCTCCACCTGCGGCGCAACGCCGACGCGATGCTCAAAGTCTGCTCTGGAGCGACGTCGAGCCCTCGTCCGAGGACATTATCACGCCTGGCCACCGGCACCAGATCAACGAGAATAGGCATGAGACTGGATGAAGTGCGATACGGAAACGGCACACGCTCAGAGCTAGTCGTCGCTCACGCGCGGTCGGCTCGGGATGAGATGGACCCGCTCATCCTGCACCAGATCCACGCCAAGGAGCCGCTGTCGCATACGGTGAGATTCCCAATCGCGCGCCCCTTGATTATCTCACACCAAGTATGGCAGCCCGACGTATGCTGAATGAGAGACGTCTATTCTCCCTGGCATAGTGTAACCCCATGCTACTCCTCGGGTCGTTTATTTCCGATATCTTATGCCGTCGGGCCCTGCGCGAACGTTACCACCGCATGGTTATGCCCATTTCCTCGTCGGCCAAGAGGCCTCCGCCTCCGTCCATCCTCCGGAACCACAATATCATCTCGCGGCGATCATCAGCACCTTCACCAACGGAATCGAGCAGAGGCACGTCCCGTCGCCGGGAGGCTGCGTGAGTCTCTGCCCGCTGGACGAGCCATCAATGTAGACCCGACGTGAGGCCGGGAGACGACGCGTGGGAGCTGCAGTCCGGCCCTGCGCGGGGGTATGCGCGAGGGCGCCTACAGGCGTATGGGGACGCGGGGATACGGCGAGAGATGCGTGTGGGCACCCAGCACGGGAGATGCGAGGCTGCCCCTTTCTCCGGAACATCCCGTCGCGCCACAGGAGGATCGCGGGTGGGGTACATATCCGACGGTGGGCGGGGAATTTACCATGCACTGCTCAGGAGGAGGGCGGACGGCGAATAGCATTGTTGTGCAAGCCACTTTCTTCCTGCCCGGTTTTCCCGCTCCCCCGTCATCCCCCCTACCCGCGTCACCGTATCGCGCTCCCAGCGTGCGCCTACCTGTCGCATGTCCATATCGCTGCCGCTCAGCTTGTCGCGACGTCTCGTCGTTTCCTCGCTTTGTGCATGAAGGCTCCGAAATACATATACGTGTTACCCGCCGGCTCTATGCCCCCTCGCACTTTTATAGCTGCCGCAGCTTCCCTTGCCTGGTATCGTTGTAGTATACGGTCATTTTAATAGACATTGAGTAAAGGCCCGCCTTGGGCCCGCCAATCCAGAGAACGGGCGCTTACCTCGAGAGTCGAATTTCCTTTTATGGAAGGTCTCCGCTTCCCTTCCCCCGCGACCACTCTCGACCAGTATGGCCTCTTTCCCCATTAGTAGCGCAATTCCCGACCCACCGCATGCAATCCCAGACGCTACTACAATAGCACACATACGCGAGCTCGTGCGTTCGCGTGCTGAGCCACCTCATAACCTCCCATCCACTATTTCCAAGTTATCTGCAGAGCTCGCGCGATATGACGATGAAATAGCAAGGCTTAGAGCTCGTCGCAACGGCGTCGAGTCTCACCATGCGCTTGTCCAGGGTCATCCCGACTGGGACCAGCTCGACGATGACATAGCGAGACTGGTAGCTCAACGCACGGTTATCCAGGCCCATTGCAACGACTGCTGCGGCCTGCTTGCTCCCATTCGACATCTGCCATCCGAGATCTTGGTACTGATCTTTGGACTCTGCCGGACCAAGTCCCCCTCCCACGAGGTTTATACCGCCCACCCGGATCGCAGCACGGCGATGTCGCGATTGGCACAGGCACCTCTTCTCGCAGTAGCGCAAGTGTGCGTGGGTTGGCGCGGCGATGCAATGGGCACCCCTTCGTTGTGGGACACAATTGAGCTCGGCCTCGAACTCTGGCAGCCGCACCCCTCCCAGTCCTCTGAAGATTTTAACCGGCAGATTGATCAGAGCATGGCATTGCTCAACCTCGCCCTCGAACGCGGAAATTCCCCGCTTAATGTCTATATCACTGGCACTCATAGGAACGTGGTGCGGGGCCCTGCAATCGAGCTCCTTGCGAAGCATTCAGAGCGCTGGAAGATGCTCTCGCTTAACGTGTCGTCATCCGAACTCCAGTATCTGTCTAGCGCGAAGGGGAAACTGCCTGTACTCGAAACCATTGTGGTGAATGTCCGGTCCACGACATTAGGTACGGTGGATTTTTTCGAGGTCGTCCCGAGTCTGAGGACTTTCGTTCTGGTTTACTCACTGTCGCCCTCGATACCCAAATTACCCTTCGAGCAACTCCACACGGTCGAATACTCGCGTTTAGAATCAACCGAGGTCGCGTTGATTGTGGCCCGGATGGCGGAATTGTCCTGTATGACCAAATTGCGCCTCTAAATCACTCTCGATTTCTGGTACTGGGCACGTCCCCAGTATCTGCCACCGATGTTGTCCAATACCATCGACCTTTCGCTGGATTTCTCCACCACGCTAGATCCCACCTTCACCGAAGCCTTCCGACGGCCTTGTGAGGCCTTGAACGATATCCTCTCAATCCTCACATTGCCGCGCCTTCGTGATCTGACATGCAAAGCCGCAAAATACCCAGATCGCCATCTGGCTTGGCCGCATGCACAATTACTCGCCCTAGCCACGCGCTCCTCTTTCTACACCCATCTCGAAACCCTCCGTCTGCCTCACATCGTCATCCCGGAAGCAGAGCTTCTCGGGTGTTTAGTGGCTCTACCATTGCTACAGTGGCTGATCACATACTTCCTTATTACCACCTGATCTCGGACACGCTTCTCGCACAGCTCACTCGGCAGCCCTCCCCCGCCCCGTTCCTCGTTCCCTATCTCCGCGCCCTCCACCTCCGATCCCTGCTCCAATTCGACGATAATGTCTATCTGCACTTTGTGCTGTCGCGGCTTCACGACATTCATGCCTTAGAAAGCAGGATCCGGTCGCTGCCCGGTCACCATCGAGACCTCGATCCTGGCGTCGTCGTTGAGTTGCGCGCACAAAAGAAACTGGTGTTTTCGTTTGCGGCGATGGGAACTAAACCTTAGGTGCATCTCCCATCGCCATTCACTGATCTATCAGCGTAGCAGCAGCACATAAATTATCATCGAATTAATTCAGATTCGTGCACAGTGCGGTCGCATTTCCCCTTAGAATTTCCAGAAACTCGATGCAAGATGGCTTTTGAATGACCGTCGATTCATTCCTGGTTCTGTCGCAGAACGCCTTCCACAAAGAAACACCGCAATCATTTAACTCCAAGATGGTCCACACTAGAGATCCAGTTTACTTTTTTCCACCCATATGTGGTGACGCGGTGACGTTGTGCATGTTTGCAACTATCGCTCACGCGTTGTGAATCACGTGGTATCTGATCTCTTCTCTCCCTCCCGCAACCCTCCAGGGCCTCCTGGCGATTTTGTATTTTCTTTCCTTGGGTAACTTTTTTCCGTCTCAGCGTTCATCCGATGACCCATTCTTATAGCAATTAGAATGTCCTCCGCAGAAAACTTCCCTCCTGGCGCTGCCGCGCCTCACACTGCTGGCATTGACACAACGCACTCTATCCGATGAGCTGCCGAGAGTGTCTTCTCGAGGCTCACCTGCTCGAAAGCAACGATATTCCTCTCGACTCTGAGATTCTGTCTATCCGCCAAATCATCTCCGATAACAAAGCTCGTGTGGACGAAGTGAATGCGCAGATCGATGTGCTACGAACTGCGATGCAGTGGCTCATCGCGGAGCGCGGCGAGCGGGAGGAATATATCCGGAAGTACACCTCGGTCGTGTGCCACCCGAGGTCATGTGGGACATATTTGCCCTGACGTTGCCACACACTAGGCGAATCGGAGAAGATACAATAAATTGCCCCCTGGCGTCTCGGACATACCTGCAGGTCCTGGCGTGACTGGGCCCTGGCCGATCCATCTCTGTGGCGGTCCATTGAAATCTACCACCACTACCCTTTCAAGTTGTGCGCCATATATCCGTTATTCATGGTCGAGACTCAGCTCCTCCGCTCCGGAAATGCGCCTCTCGCAGTGAATTTCGATAGTTATAGGTTCGGAGATGTCGATGAGCTTCAGTTGTGGAGCTTGCTCCTCCCTCACTGCGATCGTTGGGGCGCCGTGCACCTGCGGTCTCGGACTCAGACAAGCACCATTACCCTCTCCAATCTGCTCCATGACGTCCAGGGCTGCGTTCCTCAACTGAAGAATTTGGAACTCGCTGTGCATGCTGACCACACAATTCCTTTCGTCAACTCGACTCATTCTATATTGCCCCCAACTTGCGCGAAGTTATCCTCACAGACCCTGTATACCGATGTTCCTCGGTCCCCCTCAGCATCCCATGGTCCCAAATCACTCGTTATCGCGGACGATACCACGCGAAGCATCAGCGCGAGATTTTAGCAGCTGCCTCCAACCTTGTTGAGTGTGACGTCGGCTTCCTTGACACACCGAGCTTCATTAGGCGACATGCCTCAAGATAAAAGGGTCACTCTTCATCATCTTCGTCGCCTATACGTGTCTGAGGGTGATTTTTTGCCTGCCTGGCGACACCAGTGCTAAAAGTCCGATATTCTCTTGGTTCGATAGGTTCTCTTGTCGGTTTCGTCAACCGTTCTGCCTGTCGGTTGACGACGCTCATGTTGGGGCTTTGTTCTTCTGTCGACCCACTCGTTCGCGTTCTTGGGGACCTGCCATCCCTGGAGCATCTGCTCGTTGAAGCCTGATATTGGAACGGCTGCAGTCAACAACTTTTTCACTTCTATGACAATATCGCGTACTTCTTCCGACCTCTGCCCTCATCTTATTTTGCTTGCGCTTGGTCACGCTTTCAATTACAACAATTTTTCTCCTGAAAACTCCCTCGCCCTGATCGCCATGGCTAATTTCGTCTTCACCCAAGTTCCCCTTGCTACCTGTCGTCTTTGCGATTATTTTCACGATCTACTTCCGCTTTCCTGCCGTCGCCGAAAACCATCACAGACGCGATATCGGCATTGGCGGATGAAGGACTCGATGTTTCTTTCCTTGGCCACACGGCAACGAACGCATTCATGTGCAAACACCGTCCCTGAATCTAACCGACGAGTTTTCGTACTCATTCCCTCCGCGCAGTTATGATCGCTTTTCAGCCTGCTCTGTCTTTGCGGACCCAATTATCAACAATAAAATATTGGTTGCACACTTAATATGTAAGGACCAGTCGCTAGTAAGAAGAGTAAGCTCGAACAAGCTAGTGTGGACTAGTAACCTCCCGAAAAGCTCCCACCGATGTATTCGAGCCGCTGCCCAGACTCACGCATGTACAGGTAGACTGTTTATATCTAAACAGGATTACTGACAAACTATTTAGCAAAAGTTTGGAATCAGAAACCACTATGCGATTATCAGCGGAAGATGCAGCACTCACTTTGATGATGTTTGGGATAATAAATAACTCCTCCGCAGCAACGGCCACTGCGCGGGTAAGCGTCGATTGATTGACAGTTTCTTCAGCTTTGACAGTCAGTTGCTGTTGGAACTTGACGGACGGCAAGCGGAGTCCGCGGCCAGTGCCAACTGCCAAGTGTGGAGTCCAGGAACCACCATGCATCTCAAACCCCATTGACATGGGTATTAGAAGACTGCAAAGGGGCATCTCGGTCTCCCAAGGTCGGGTGACCCAATTTTCTGGGCGCAAACCGGCTACGGCTCCTCCTTTGCCGTTTTCTTGGGCTGACCCTTGGGACATTCGTGGTCCACCTGGGAGCTGAATGTCAAACTCTTCGACGTCCCGGATACAATGGGTGGCACTTAAAGGACCGGTTCCCGACGAATGGATGCCTGTTCCACTCATGTTGGTGCTGCTCAGTCTGCTAACGTCCCTGACGCAATTGGTCGGCGTGAATGGCTCCCCCACGATTCGGCTAGGGGCAACAACTCTCATCGGACGGGATATAGCTCCGTTACAGCAAGAGTTTTTCGGGGGTATCCCCTTTGCAGAACCGCCTCTCGGGAGTCTGCGCCTGAAACCACCTGTGCTCAAGGCAGATCTCGGAATTTCGGGTTCATTTGATGCTAGCGAATTTGGACCGGGCTGTCTACAAACGGTATAGTACCTAGCGTCCTACCCCTCCTGTTCAGCTCATCATCGAAACCAGGGTATTCCGCTGGATGCATTGTCAGAAGACTGTTTAACTATAAACGTGTTGCGGCCGACTGGAATCCCTGCCAATGCAAAGCTGCCTGTCGTGAGTTTTGAATTCCTTGGTATAGCAAGCATTGGTTGACGCCGTTCAAGATGTTTTGGACGTGATTATCCTTGATCCGTTTGTCGCTCAACATACTGAGCGCAAGCTAGATATGGAGGTGGATTCGATATGGGTGTTTCGTCGACCTTCAATGCGAGTGCAATCGTCGCTCAAAGTGTTGTTCGAGTAGGTCGTTCCCTCCGCAGTGTTCGAGGATTTCACGTTGACCATGTTCAAGGGAACTCCTTTGATCTATGTCAACTTCAACTACCGTCTGGGACCATTAGGGTTTCCTCAAGGACAGGAAGCTGACAATAGAGGCGCCCTGAATTTGGCCCTCAAAGATCAACTCACCGCACTGGAATGGGTCCAGTTGCACATTGGAACGTTCGGCGGAGACAAAACCAAGGTGCTCATTTTCTTCCAGATCTCGTGCGTTTCAGCTCACTCTGCAGGTTACCGTTTTCGGCGAGAGCGCGGGGTCGATAATGACTTCTATTCTGTTTTTGAACTCGCCACTCAGTTCTTTGGCGAGAGCAGCGGTACGGTCAAATAGTATGTTAATATTCGTTCCCACGACGCGTTTTTCCACAGATATTCGAGTCTGGATCTCAAGCCACCGCTGCCTTGTTTACCCCCGAGCGACGGGAGGTCGACTGGGAGAATTTCGTCTCCGGCGTCGCATCTTGCGCCTCCACCGCGAAATCTAGATCCACTTTTGGATGCCTGCAGACCGCAAACACAACTGAAATCTTCCAAGGACTTTCGGCGGCTATGACAGATGCCAATGAAGAATTCCCCTGGGATCCGGTTATCGATGGGCCAGGAGGGATCATCCCTGATCTGCCTTCAGTTCTGTTCAAACGCGGGCAGTTTGCGCGATTACCATTCATCGCGGGGACGAATCTGGATGAAGGTGCGATACCAAAATTCAGTCCTTTGATACCCGTTAAGGATAAGTGTAGGGACTGCTTTCACGCCTCAGATCATAAATTCCACCGACGAAATCGAGCAGTCGTTCATCAACATGACATCTCCCTCCGTTTCACCAACGACTCTTGAGAAATCTGTCTTGTCACTATTGGAACTTTATCCCGATGTACCGGCCCTGGGTTTGTATGTTCCTTGGACTCCAACGCCCTACCACTCACAATGTTCCAGGTTCCCCTTTCAACACCGGAAACAACACCTTTGGATTGAGCAGTCAATACAAACGTGCGGCAGCAATCGGTCAGCGGGTTTGTATTAATTCAGAGCACCAGCTGAATTCGGACAGCGGGAGACCTAGACTTTACATCTCAGCGCCGGTTCTGGATCGAAACCGCCGCAAATGCTGGAGTCAAGACTTTCGGGTACCTATTCACCCAACCGCAGCCGAATGGACCCCCTTCACTGGGTGGTTCGTCCCCTTTACTAATTCTGCATACAATGGTTAACTGTTTTCTTTGATCGTTTCCAGTATTCCATGGATCGGAAGTAGCTTTCGTTTATGGTGCCCCCAGTGACACCTCTTCATCCGCCCTTCTGATTAGCCGGGTCATGGTCGATTATTGGGTGTCGTTCGCGACAAGTCTCACTCCCAACGACGGTCTAGGAATCCCACGTAACGTTTCATCTTGATCGCATTCCGAACCCGCGTTGACTTGCTGTTTCTTCCATACAGGCCCTGAATGGACCCAGTTCACTCCCGAAAATAAGGTCGGTTCCGTCGAACAGGTATTTGCTTAATTAACATCGTCCTGCTCAGGCTGTGATGCAGCTCAACGGTGCAAACTTGACTATGATTCCGGATGACTTCCGCGCAGGTAATAATTAGTTTTAGCTCTCACAAAATTTGAATTTGCTGACCACCCATGCATGTCACAGAGCAAATGGCCTTTATCAACTCCGACCCTGTCATTTGGCGCCATTGATTGCACGTCGTGGACTGTGCGTTTGGACTCCTCGTCATATCACCAGTGTACATACATAGTGTTGCCACTGAAAGTTATGCGCGTTCTCCCAGCTCACAGATTCGTCTATGTGGCCTGTCCATATCGCGGTTTGGAATTCCTCCAGCGTCCCAAATTTGGTCCCAGCGCGACCAAATCCGGGTTGAGATCGGGAGCGTCGGACTAGCAGATGAACTGCGTACCGTAAACACGGCCTCGCTACCTCTCAAAGCGCTCACGAGCGAACCCTCATACAAATCCGCCTGCAAAACTTCAAGTCCTCTGACCTTCATCTTCATCGCGGCATCTGATGTCGCATCTCGGGTGATTGCTCGCGGGGTGAATACGTAGTCCTTCAGCAGGGTTGTAACGATGGAGGAACCTGAGTTTTGCCCCATTTTAAAAATACTTATTGATCTTGAAGACAAGTGGCAGACGATTCGAGTTGAAGACATGCTAATAAGAGAGGACATGGAAGTGTAGAACAGGATCCTTTCAAATTCCTGACTTAGAGATTTTTATATTGTCAGTGTAGTTCGGGGCCTGCATGATTCGGGGTTTAAGCCTGATTTTATAAAATGTTTATAAACCAGCACTAAAAATGGGCACCCCGAAATGTCATTCTCAGCCTCTGCGGTGCCGTAACTAAAGGCTCCATTGCAGGTTCGCTCCGATTACAAGCGAGCAACTCGCAGTTTCGCTGGTCAAATGTGACAACTTGATGGGAGCGGGATATATCCAACGAACAGACAGCCTCAGAGTCAGCCAATGAATGTTCCTATCATTGTCGTCCATCGAATTGAAATTTCTAAGTAGGTCATACTAAGCCATCGGACAGCAGCAACACTTGTTCACCACAGGATAAGAGATGCCTGGAAAATGCGTGGAACAATAACCTGACGCTGCAGAATGCCGGTGGTTATACGTTATTACAAGCACTAGTCTACTATATTTCTGGGAATTGAAACACTCATAAATAGAAAAGGAGGGCTACGTACATGTAATTTCCGATGTCCAGCTAACCATTCAGACAATTTTCAGTTTTCAACCAAAAGTTTAACCGAGATCATGTGATTTCTACCACCCCGCTCCAATTTTGCTGATCTTCATTTGTTCCTGTTGGTTTTGGTTTTGGTTCCATACATTTTAAGAGGCTTCTCACTGGATGCGTGATGTCGCTCAGACCGACCGAAAATTATCAATGCTGTCTCGGCCGATTTCCTGACATCTTCGTCCGGTTGAGAAGATAATTAGATAGCTTGTGCAGTAAGTTTTATATAATATCTTTTATTACGTCGATGAGATCCGTATATTTCAGTGTGGACCAGCAACCTCCCGAAAAGCCTCCACCGATGTATTCGAACCGCTGCCCAGACTCACGCATATACGGGGAGACTGTTTATATCTAAACAGGATTACAGACAATTTAGCAAAAGTTTGGAAGCAGAAACTACTGTGTGATTATCAGGGGAAGATGCACTGTAATTTTGCAGTCACTTTGTTGATGTTTGGAGTTTGACTTCAGCGCGTCTTGCACCACGTGACTGGCGTTCGCTGCGGCGCTGATCGCATCACGATTTCTATCTCTCCGATGTCCTCTATCTTGTCTCCGCCGTATTCTCCAGCTGTTGGTGTCCCAGCGTACTCAGTAGCTCCACGGTCTGATGAGCACACATTGGATCGCGGCAGCACCAGAATTGGAGCGCCTGGTAGCTCCCGAACCAGTGCCTTCTTCCGAATGAAGACTAATATCGGTCTGGAGATATACAATCAACCAGACTCGGGTATCGATGATCCAGTTGTCGCCGGCGGTTCTCTCCTCAGCGGCAATGTGCTGGTGGAAGACACTCAGTCGATTACGACGGTCGAGATACAGGTAAATGAAATAACCATCTTGTATGACTTTTCGACTGCTCATCCATTGTCATTGTTCCTGAAGTTGGACGGCTGGATGGAAAGTCGAACGCTCGGGCTCGGATCCTCAAACACTAGAACTGTTGATGAGACAGTATCACTGTATCGTGCAACCCAGGGCACCATTTGTCCCTCCAATCTTGCCTTTTGCCTCCGCTTCCCGTCGACGTTTAGTCAAAACAATAAATCTTATCGTCTACCGCCATCTTGTGACTTTGAAATACAACCACCAAAATTCCTCAAGTTCAAATGCACCTACTCCCTCACTGTAATAGTGACTTCAAATAGCCGGCGCCAATCAATGACTTCGCTCTTCCGGAAAGGAAAGCGGTGAGCGTCTGTTTCTTCTCTATATCCATTTTCAACGTCGTTGGCAGGATGTCTGTACTTCTGAACTTTCGTCAACGTAGCCTTCCATATGTTCCACCCATCAGTAATCCGTCCTTCATGCGAACCGTCAAGAGCTGTCCAGAAGAATGGCTGCAGCTTCCCATCTCCATCCCTGCTCGTGCTTCGCAGTTCGTTACAATTCTCTGCGATGTGAGCTATCGAGCCACCGATCTCGAAATCTGGCTAACGAGCTCGCTCTCAGCTCTATGTTCCCAGACGCAGTGTCTTTAGAATTGAAGGCACGATACCGTTTTACATTCAAATGACCGGGCCAATGGATTCATTGCGCGAGGTATTCATTGACAAGCAGCCCAAGCCCGAGATATTCACCAACTCCTCTCCGGAAACGCCGACAGCGGTTCGCGTCTTCATTCTACGGCAAGTGAGGGTGGATATTGGCACCAATGTCGAGAATACTAGGAGAATAGTTCTGGGCGAAGGCTCGTCGGTATCAGTACCGCCTGCTATCGAAGACTGGGTGCAGCGTTCACCACATCTGTCCTCCAGTGAAACTGTCAACTGGTCAGGAGAACTCCGTTGTCAAGAAGAACAACTGGTAGAAAGCTTTGAAACGGCCTATATATCCATCTTTGTACGATGACGCCGAGTCCGCATTCCCTCTCGCTCACGCCCATTTCACAGGATTTCATTGCGATAGAGATTCTTCCACGACACTCTGCATCCTTTGGACAGGCTCGTTTCGGCCATTCAATCAAATTGACAAGTGATACAGCCCTTTCACTCCAGTGAATCTCATTCGAATATTATGCATCACATCCAACTGTGACCGAGGTCATTGATTTAAAGAAGAATCATAATCTTTTGACCTCACCGCGCTGCTCTACCCTCCAGAATCGCATGATAAAGTAAGACAGGGGCATGATCTGATCGCAGCGATGGCGTTGTTTCGCCTCCTCGCTTCCGCTTTGTCTCCTATTCGCAACACCACTTCAACGGGACCACCGTGGTTTATACACTCCTCCTCCTCATCCACTACATTGCCCACACCTGAACTTCATCCCGCTATGCCAAAAATTTCAGCAGGGAGCAGTTTTCTCAATCCTACGAATGGGGCCAGGATTAACCTATTCACGAGCAAAACCACCCAAAGCGACCGGGGTGTTCCAGACGAGTGCAGGACCTGTGGGCGAACGGGTGCGTATCTGGAGAAGATATTGCTCTCTGGAATCCAATAATCTGTGCAGCCAAGGAACTACAAAGTCAGACGCCGCCGATTGCACTCATGTGCTGTAACGTCTGCAAGAAGAACGGTGTCCGGATACTGTACTGCTCGAAGTAAGTCAAAAAATTGTCGCCCAAATTCCAATCGCACAACTCTGAGCATAAACCTGTCTTCAGAGCCTGCCAGACAATCGACTACAAAAAAGGGAAACCTCCCACTCAGCCTCCACACAAAGCGTCGTGCGGCAAGAAACACGTGGACCTCCCAGCAAACTTGGACGAGTCCTTAAAGGCGGTCGACGGCGGACTGGACAAATCCACCCTTCGATTGTACACAACGACGCCCACGACTGCGCTGCAGGGCCAGGTCGAATTTCTCGCACGCAGCAATCAGGCGCATTACGGCTTCGTGCGCGCGAAGAACGGGAAATATGTCGCCCACCAGATCCAGGGTGAGGGCGGAGTGCTCTTTCTCCAGATGCGGAAGGAGGCGATGGAAGGGCGGGACCTCGCGAGCATTGCACTCATGGAAAAGCTGTTGACGCTATCCACATATGGCTCGGACGTTTACACGCCTGGTGACTATGTCGCACAGATCGAGCGGGAGTATGAGGTGGATCTGGAAGAGTGTCATGTGCTGCTCAGTAAGAGCGAACGACACCAGGCGTTGTTTAATGCGTGGGCGGACTGGGCGAGGCCGCGGATCCGTGACGACGACCCTAGCAAGGGAGTCAGGATGTGCATGCCCTGGTACTACCTCGCCGGCCGCCAGGGGGAATTCGTCCATCCTAAATATGCGAAATTCATCGCGGGGATTTTCTCGGATGACTAGACAACCTCGATTTACTAGCATCCCGAAAGCTCCCAATTGGCACTGTGCCATGACCTCGAAGGTATAAATTTAATCGGTTGGTGAACAAGAATTTTTCACCGCTGCTCGTAAGTAGATTCAGCCACACGTATTGAAAGTACCACGCATGTATGATTTTATCGATCAACTATGAAATTGACCATTCGCGAGTACAACACTGTTGATATTGGAGACCCTGCGTTCACAATTATGGTAACTGGGAGACGGTTCAGGAAATACTGAGAGACCCGGATAGATCTAATATCAAATTCCGTTATGCATCGCGAAACGAACACGAACACATATATTGGGGAAAAGATGTGCATGGGGAGCATGGGCGATTATTAATGGGATGTCATCCGGTTGCGTATGAACTTTGAACGGTACCAAAATTGGTTCAAGCCTGCAGTGAGTAGTGATTCTTGACATCCAGCCTCAGTTCGTCGTTGATGCTCCTGAGGCCCGCCTGAATACAAAATATGATCCCAAGTAGAGAGGGACGTACTCGAAGAGAAAATCGAGGTCAGGAGTGACCCGGCGGTAAACGTCATACGAATGGCTGTACAGGTCGATGGAAAACATGGGGTGCTGGATGTTGTTGAAAATGAATGGTGCGACGGCGATCACACTGACGCGCGAAGCTTCCTCTTCGCCCCGGGCGTACACGCCGCTCGTGGTTATCCAAATGCAATGCAGGTAAGTATTTGGGCGCGTCCCTTGGACGACCCTGCGGTGAATATCGACGATATCCAGCGGAACAACGCAGACTGGAACGGGAAGGATGTGTTTGACGGTGATGCGTTTGCGAGCTTCCTGGGATTTAGATGGCGAGGAAATAGGAACGAGGTCGATGACAACCATGAGCAAGAAATCGTGATTCCCGCTCGGAAGGTCAGGCGGGCCCATCGCCCGAACGGTGTATAGCTGTAGATGAAGCTGAAAGAATTGGTTGTGGTGAATATTCCTGCCAGTCCGGATCGTGGTGTCATTGTCTGACGCGGCACCGCAGGTATATTTGTGCGTCGGCCTTGAAAAACAGGGATGTTTACGAAGTATTCAGGGTGAATTGAAGGAAAATACATACCAATCGGCTCGCTGACACTGAACGTTGCAGTAATTCGCGCGGCGACACTGATGACCTCAGAGCGTTGCCTCCGAAACAGTGAAAGCACGGACCTTCCGACACGTCTTGAGCTCCTTCTTATCCTTGGTGGCTTTGCAAGTCATGCATGCACTTACTACCACGCCTGGGTCAATTGCGGCAATGCCCGGTTTCTCGTCAGCGTCCAGTTTGAAGAAAAACGGCAAAGACAGTTGATGAGGATCGGCGGCGTTTCGGTGGGACGGATTTGAACTGGACCCGTATGCGTGGGGGAAATCGATGGCAAGAATTTGTTCTGGCTCGAGCGGCCGCCTACCGGTACTGTTCTGGAGCTCCACCAGGGTCGCTAGCTCGGCACGGGCCTGCGAGTTTCCCGGGTCGGCGGTGAGTAGACCTGCGATGTCGACCAGTGCTTCCGGGATGAGATTCAGGCCTTTTCGGGCCATCGCGCGTCTGTACCTTGCCTTGAATGACCTCGGCTCGAGGAGCAAAGCCTTCCGCGCGGCGTCTTGTGCTGCATGGTATCTGATGGAGGGACTCAAGTCCACAATCAACGAGTTTGGGCAACCAAATACCTACTGGTTCAGTTTGAGATGCGCGGCAGCCAAATTCGAAAAATAAGTGGCCACGGAATCGGTCTCAGCGATCGCTCTTTGGTAGTAATCGACTGCGCCGCGATAGTCGCCTGCCTTGAAAAGTTTTCCAGCCTGTGTGGTGCATGATTCATCAAGATGAACAACGCCTCGGATTTGCTTGCCTCTGAATTGAATTCGGCGCCTGGTTGCTCAGAAGACATAGATTGTCCGAGGTACTATCGATTGGGTGCGCTAAATGGCTGTGGACTCGGAAGTGCGTTGCCACTGTTTGGCTGCCACCAGAAGCGGAGTCAATGTGACTTGGTCACCGTGACACAGCTTCTTACCTTCAACGTCCATCTCGATTCTCAAGCTCAGGTCTGCGTTCGCATCCCTAGGCTCTGGGTTTTTTCTTCTTCTTTCTCTGGTCTTCTGCTGTTAACCAGTGATCTATGCCAACGAGAGATACTGTATCGCAAAAATCATGATTTCTGCTGTGATTTTGGAGACACTCAGGCTCCATCTCAGCCCCCACGCAAGGAATCCTGGGCCGAAATCAACTTCTCACGGCGATGCGTGGGTCCGGCGAGAAATATTAACACTGGTCGCGGAGCCCTTCCTATCGGCTTCCGCTGCGCAGCGAGGCGGTGCAGGCCGAGATCCGCATAGTAAGAGCGCCCCAACTTGATTGATGTAGTACAGATACTGAATACTCGAAACCATCGCCCAATTGCCATCTCGACTTTGCACTAGCTGAATCCTTCTTCGGAAAGAAATCAAACGCACGGATCTGGATCTCCGAGATAGATCCTGTGCGAGGACCCTCGTTACGATAGTGCTACCGATTACAACAATACCATTCGCTTGCGATTATATCCCCTGCCTCCTCCGCTGTTTCCGACGCTTTTCAAAATCCCGCAAACGGTGGAGAGATCACCGCCCGCGGTGGCAGTGGCAATAGATTAAGACCCCAAATATAGAATTCGTGCGAACCCGCGCTGCTCATCATCGTTGACTCCAATCTCAGCCTCCCACGACGCCCGGGCTGATATCACATAAGAACTCGAAGATCGCAAAAATACACCCTTTTCTCTTTCCCCCATGTCCTCCCAAGACACAAGTCAATTTATTCCTCTGGTTATAGCCAATCTTATTCCGCTTCATGTTGTGCGTACGTTCGTTCCTCGACTTCTTGTATATTTATGATACTGATTCAAATCAGTCGTTGGTCTGACTTGGATTCTGCATGATTATTGTGAGTTGGTTTTCGACACTCGTGGCGCGGTATTCACACCCCAGAAACACAGTTATCACCCTGGAGGATGAGGTTATAACGTTCATGTTCGATGTATCCTCCGGCGCTAATGATAATGGATACCCAGATTCGATATATATGGGTACGCTGGCTCTTAACAGTCTTCATCGTGCACTCAACTATGAGAACAGCCACAGAACTTGAACTTCAGCAAGTTGATGTTTTTCTGGGTGACGAATTCTCGTGTATGAAGTTCTTGCCACGTACTCACCCCGTCCTGCAGATACGGTATTACAGGTTCGATTCCCGTCACTCAAACAAATTTCGTTGTTGAAGTTCTCGTAGCATCGCCCTGTTGTTGTTCGATGTGATACAAATACACGTCTTCGCGCGGCCGGGAATCACCTCCAATAACCTGTAAGTGCCATTGATCCTCTCTTTATCGACTTTCCCGACTATTTCCGCAGCTGCGTGGCAATGGACACCATCATCAGGGTCGTCGGCGCGGTCTCCCTATGGAGCGTAGAAATAATCATGCAACTGCGTGTCTATGCGCTGTACGGTTGCTCCAAACGTGTACGTCCTTGATCACTTTCATTTACATATTTTCTTCATCGTCACGATGCAGATAGCAGCGATCAACCTCCTGCTTTTCGCTGGCTCGATTGCAGGCTTCATGTGGATCCTGATCTTCAACCACTCGCGCAGGGCATCCGTCATCGCGAATGTTATCCACCTCGGGTTGCCCGGGTGTCCGTCCGTTCACTCCGGCATTGAGTGGGCGCAGTGGGTTCCCGGTGCGCAATAACACCCTTCCCATGATTTCAGCTGTTAATTTGATTTTTAGCAACCATTTACGAGGGCATCCTTTTCGGATTCGCTCTTTTCAAGACCTTCGAGTCGACTATAATTTCCCTCCGGAAGGATCGCACACTGTCGATATACTCCCTCCTACTCCGCGACAACATTCTGTATTTCTTCGGGCAAGTGATGGTCTTTCCGAAACCTGTGAATTTACCAATGCGTTCGATGCAGCATTGCAGCCATTCTGGTGGCCAACAACGTGAGTTATTTCTCTTCTGCATCCGTCCTATCGAAATCTAGCTGACTTGATCGGCAGCTCATGGTCGTTGTATGTACCCTTAACTCCTGCTATAACCCTCCACTCAAAGAATAATGATAGAGCGTAACACATATCCCATGGTTCAGCTACGGGTTTGTAATAAATTCTGTCATCGGTATGCATGAACTCTGATCTCGTCCCCTGCAGGCCCTTCCACGCCGCTGTGGGGATCATGACTTCCCGCATGCTCATCAATCTCCGCAAGGCGACGGCGCGGGACGTCATAGACATCAACTCGTCCTCGGATGTCACCACGCTCGGCGGCGCTCGGTCCCCTCGCCGGGTGAAATTTGGTCAGCTCCCCTCATCGAATGGGACAGCCAGCACGCTGTTGAATGATAACGGCGTCGTGAGCGAAATCCAATTTTCTCGCCGACGGCAGTCGATAGTGTAGAGTCTGCGACCAGTCCTTCCAAACTAAAACATGTATAATTCCATCTATTTATCTAGTGTACCTGCAGTCCTTTTTGTATCAAAACTAAAAACAGAACTTGAACGTTACGGGAAGTTGGAATACTCCGAGTTCTCGCTCGCACGGACGTATGCTACATGGCACAGGGAGGAAATAAGATTAAGCTGACCGACATCGTATCTCGAGAGGAATGTACCTGATAGACTAGGAAATACGAGTCAATGATGCAGAGCTCCCTAGATATTACCGACACACCTCAAGGTTCATTTCCCATCGCCGCAAATGAAAATACCAGTTTCTTTTGCGCGCGCAACTCCGCGACGACGCTCGGGTGACCGCAGCGACCGCATACCGCTTTCGAAGACATGCCCATCGTGCAGCCGCGACAGCACGAAGTGCAAATACACGTTGTCGTCGAATTGGAGTAAGGGCCGGACGTGGAGGGCACGGAGATGGTGAACGAGGCATAGAGTGGGGGAGGGCGACCGGGTGAGCTGTGCGAGAAGCGTGTCGGAAATTAAGTGGTGGTCGACGTCGTCGGAGTCGAGGAAGGTGTGATCGGAGATCTCCAGCCGCTGTAGCAAAGGCAGAGCCGATAAACATTTGAGGAGCTCTGCTTCCGTGATGGCGATGTCAGGCAGTCGGAGGGTTTCAAGGTGGGTATCGAAGGAGGAGCGCGCAGCGAGGCCGAGGAACGGGGTCTGTGTCCAACGCAGAGGGCGGGCTGGGTACTCCGATATTTTCAAGCATGTCAAATCACGAAGATATGGTAATGTCAGGCTTTGGAGGATATCGTCCAAGCCATTACAAGGCTGGCCGTCTTCTCTGGTTTCGGGGGTGAGATCGAGCCAAAGGCCTACGATATCGGTGGTATGGCCGGGCTTCGGAAGCAGGACCAGACGGCGAGATTGATTTCGAAGCGCAATTTGCCAGACAAATTCGCCATCCGGGGCACGACTGTCGCCACATCCCTTGACTCAAGCCAGGTATATTCGACCGTCTGGAATTGCTCGAAGAGTAGTTTGGGTATCTGGCGCGATAGCGACCCAACCTGAACGAGAGTCCTCAACCTCGGGGCGACCTGGAAAAAATCGACCGCCCCAAGTGCAGGAGGCCCCCTATGCACCACAAGGGTCTCGAGTACGGGCAATTTCCCCCTGACGCTAGACAGATACTGGAGCTCGGACGCAGGCACGTCAAGCGAGAGCATCCTGAATGCTTTGCAAGGAGCTCAATTGCAGGGCCCCGCACCAGGTCGATACCAGTACCAGTGATATAAACCTTGAGCGGGGAGTTTCTGCTGCGTTCGAGGATGAGACATGCTCTTATCAATCTGCCGGTTAAAATCTTCGATTGGGCAGCGGTGGAGGCGTTTCCAGAGTACGCTGTCAAGCTCAACTGTGTCCCACAAGGAAGGGGTACCCATTGTAACACCGCACCACCCCGCGCACACTTGCGCTACTGCGAGAAGAGGTGCCTGCGCCAGTCGCGACGTCGCCATGCCACGATCATAAGTCTCGCGGTACGGAGGCTTGGTCCGGCAAAATCCAAAGATCAGCACCAGGATCTCGGATGGAAGACGTCGGACGGGAGCAAGTAGGCCGCAGCAGTCGGTGTGATGCGCCTGGATAACCGTACGTCGAGCTACGAGTCTCGCTATGTCCTCACCGAGCTGGTCATAGTTGTCGTAATGACCCTGGACAGCAACCGCAAGTTGGGACTCTCGAGGCGGCGATGAGCTCTAAGTCTTGCTATTTCATCGTCGTATTGCGCGATCGAGCTCGTCAGACAACGCGGAAATGGTGGATTGGACTCGGAGGTTACGAGGTGGCTCAGCACGTGATCGCAGCAGCTCGCGTATGTGTGTTATTGCAGTGGGATTGGACATGGCTTGAGCCAGTAGGCCATACTGGAGCTTTGAACGATGGCGAAGATTCGTGGTGGAGTAAGGAAAGCGGAGACCTTCTATAATAGGAAATTCGATTCAAGGGGTGTACTGTACTATTACGACCGAGTGTTCACCGTATGTCACGCGTCACCTAAGGTGTTCATTTGAACAAGTGTTCAGATCGTCGCTGACCTTGTCACCAACTCCGCAAGTGTTCATTTTTTTAAGCAGCCGTCGGCCTTCCATCCGACGGCACTACAACCTCTTGCTGACGCTCGTAGCTCCGGGAACAGCGGGAGATTTTTTCATGCATGATCTCTGGTCGCTTGTTCACCTCACTGTCGACGCCATGTATCTCAACGCGTGACATTGTTGCAGACCTTATCGTCTCTGGCAGTGCGCGGTCGAAGCTAATTTTGTCATTGGCGAGAACGGCGGCCTCACTCGCACGGAGGATGCAGAGAAGTCTGATGTCGACGACGAGGACATAGCCCCCGTCGCCCCCGTCGTTCTGGGTCGCGGCCAACGCAAGAAAACTGTTACTTCGCGCTATCAGGCCACGCTTTGGGAGGGTCATCAGTAGCCGGATTTGGTAGATTTTTACGCAAATTTAGTATGTCTTATAATCGTTTTTTAAGCCTATTTAGGACTTCAGAAAATTGGGTGTTCATCCTCCGAGCGTCACCGTCACTGGTACCTCAAGTGTTCAGTTCAGAGGGGCGCGTCACGCGTCACCTGAACACTCGGTCGTAATAGTACAGTAGATGAGACACGCAAGCTGTGCGCGACAAGGGTATTGGCGCGCTTGAGGTCCTACGCGCAAAGTGTATCAAATCACCATATGCTAGAAAACGCTAGCTAATGGTAACGACAAGGGTACAAAGGCGCATGGTATATATGGTATTTCGGAGCCTTGAGGCGACTGACACGGGGAAGAAGGGTACAGAGAACGATAAGGCACCAGGAAACCGGGCCAGGAAGCCGCGGTAACAGACGCGCAAACACGATAGACGGGAGGCACAGGACTCGAGGATATGCGAAAAGTAGGTGCACACTAGGAGCGCGTCAGCGCGGATGACGCGGTGACGAGGAGCGGGACAGCAGTATGGGGGAAGACAACGCTCTACCCTTCGAAGACAACGCTACAAGGCTCTACCCCGTGAAGAGCGTTGTCTTCCCCATGAAGATATCCACCGCCCTCTTCCTGGGCAGGCACCCGCCGACCCCAGGGCTCGCCCCACACGCGATCCCCCTGCAGCGCCGTCGAGAAAAGAACCGCCTACGAGCGACGCTTCGCAGCACATCTCTCGCGATGGGCGTCCGCACGCGTCCTCCCTGCGTCCCTATCCCCATACGCGCCAACATTCCTCAAGTGCGATCCCGCTTCCCTGCACAATGGCAGGCCACAAGCCCGCCGTTTGCACGTAGATCAGGGCTCCACGCAGCACGATGCCCACCGGCCCCAGTGCTCGCCAGCCGCCCAACCCACCTACAATGCCTCTGCAACGCGGCCGGAAGCTCGCGCGGAAGGGACTGCCTGCGAGCGATCTTCGCCAACACCCGTACGGCACGCGATGCATCTCCCCCCATCACGCTCGCCCGCACGCTTCTACACCGCATGCACCTGTCACCATGCATCCGCGCTTCCCGATGAAGCTCCACACGCGCCTCCGCACCCCTGCGCATGCGCCAGTCGTCGACGTGTGAAGAACGGGCGTAAGGGTAGATGGGACGAGAGCGACTGTATGCGAGGCGCAGCCACCTTCCGTTCCCGAGAGAAGTGTCATCGCGAGATCGCAGCGCCCGCGCGTACGTCCCCGCAGATGTCCCAATATACAGTCGCCCCGGCCTAAACGCGTGGCCCGAGCGGCGGACATCACGTCGCGTTGATGGCTACGTCGATGCGGGACGGTGCGTCAGGTATCCATCGAAGAAGCCTGAGCGGTGATAAGCGGGTGGTCGAAGACATAGATGAGGGAGCGGACGGAGGGCCGCGGCTGGTGCAGCGCAGACAGGGCACCGACACACTAGCCCATCGCGTTCGTCCCACCGAGTACAGAGAAAGTGCTTACGAGTGCTCCATATCCGCGAATTTCACACCATACCACCTCGCCGCATTTCGCCTCCGCCCGCGCAGCTCAAGGTCAGCGGGGTCCTATGTACGTGCATCTGCGGGTGTGTCAGCGATGGAGCCGAATTGAGACGGTGGAGGAGATGACAAGGAAGCGGGAGGAATGGATGGGGACGACAACACGGAGGAGCGGGAGGGTGAAGAGGGGGTAAGCGGGTATATGAGCACGGAGGTGGGCAGTGAGTAAATGCTGTATCGGTAACATGGGGTATCGGGGTATTGGAGGACGATGGAGAGGCGCTTACCGTAGCGTGCACCCATGACGGGAATGGCTCGGATTCAGATGTCGCGCATCCCGCGGGAGAAGCCCGGGTAGGACGCGCCAGTCGGAGAAGATGTGGCCTGGATGCGCAGTGAGCATGTAGTAGACAGAGAGTCTGCCGAAAGAAAAATCCACGAAAAAAGGGGACCACACAGGATGAAAAACCCACCCAGCTCGTGCAAAAAGCCCATCACCGCCAGTTCGCCCGCGAGCACGAACTACCCGTCCTGCCCTGCGCCTGCACTAGAAGCATCACCTGAAGCCGCTGAGAGAGAAATCGGTCAGCACTCTCGCATAAAACACGGAGAAGGAGCCGAAAGTAGAAATATAAGAAATGGGGGACATATGTCCCGCAGCCGCAACATGCAGCAAGAAAAGAAGGGGAACCACACGTACCAAATCCACCATCCATGGTTCCTTCGCTCCCGGGCCGAGATGGGCGCGCCAGGCGCGGCAGGGGGGCTCCAAGATGAAGTACGCTCGGCGATGATGAAGATTTTGGGGGTCGAGGATAGCGGAGGCTGCACGAGTTTCAGCATGAGATCAAAATAAGGTGTAAAAGACGAGAGGATGAGACAAACCTTAGGGCATGTCCAGAGAACGAGGACACGGGCTTAACGGAGTAAGTCCATTCTACGAGCTGTGACGCGTAAGTCTTGAAAAAAAAGGGGGAATAAGAGCAGCGATTCACCTCATGCATGAGTTTCCCCGGGAAACCACTCTGACTTCCGTGTCCTCTCATCTTTCTCCACGTTTACTGCCCCCACCAATCCTCCTCACAAAGGCTATCCGCGCAGTCCACCGGACAAATTTGGGCATCACCACCAAGGCGTGGCGTGCCAGTCGTCGGCCCCTTCAAGCTCCGTGAACGTGATTATCGTCGCTTGTACTCTGTCATAGCTGTAGGAAAACAGACGAGTGCCAGTCGTCGGGAATTCGAAAAAATTGCAAAAACATGGCATCAGGGGCGGTACGTGTCACTCTCGCCGCTGGCGAGCAGAGCTGAGGCTAAACGACTGGGAGAAGATGTGGCAGTTGTTTCAACTTGTGGTAGATGAATTTGAGCATTAGTTTTTACTGGGAGCTGAAAGGGCGACCACGATTTAGTCCACAGTCCGGGTTTTGCCCACAATCCAGGTTGGTAGTAACCCTACGACGAGCGCAGCATTGGGCGGTGAAGTGAGAAGTCCCGGTCAATGCGACACAGTTTTGCAGGGACATCTTGCGGACATCGTTGTTTGACAGCAGCCGGGAGGATTTGCTCTTATTTGGACTGAAGGCCGACGTCCCCCAGCGGATCATCTTCCTTCCGACTTCCACTTGACTTCCACACTGGCCGCGTGAAAGTCCTGGACCATCTGGCAAGACTACCTAGACTTCGCGGGACTTCTGTGGAGTCAGTCTCCTCATCTTGCTGCTGGAATTCGATAATCCAATGAGAGTCGGATGCTGCTACGAGACGCGGTAGACTAGCGCTGTCATCTGTTTGCGTAGTATTTTGTGCTCGGTGTGTCCACTCTATCACTCATATTTCTACCGCTAATTTTGCGATCCAATTTACTTACGTTGAAAGAACGGACGGAACCCTAGATTAATGCATGGCTCGAGACGATAAAGGGTCGAAAAACTACGACTAGCCCGACTTCCTTGCTGCCGTTCCAAGGCGAGTATTCCAGAACGACGCAGACTCGGCTTCCATAGCTTCTCCTCTTTTACGATCACGAACCATCCTACTGTGCCGTGAATTTCAACGTAGCTCAGTCGCGAGACTAGGTAAAGCATCACGTTGTAATTTCATTTCAAAATGCTAACCGATATTTTGTTATTATAGCCAGTCGCAAGCTTACAGTCCAGGGTTGAATATCAAGGGGATGGACTGTTGGTGTCCGAGTCTACAGATTGCAAGCCGTGAGCAAAGAAGGGCTAGCGTCAAGCGCACAAGAACGAGAGAAGGTAATGGAAATACGGTAATCGTTATTCCAGCCACGTCCACGGATATACTTGATTTTGACTTGCGAGTTCGTAGGAACCAGACGAAAGGTCCCACAGCTCAATTTGAAGCGTCTGAGGCGCAGCCATGTTTCGCTGGTAACTGGGATGCTGAAGGCTGATTTCTGTGAAGCACATCTTATTAGTATGCGCTCGGCCGTGCGGACGATGCGGACCCCAATCTCACTCTGAAACTCGTGCGGAGATCGAAATTGTTTGAATGGTGCGTGAACGATGAGCGTGAAAGCTCATTTGAACGCAGATATGGGTGCTCTGCACCTCTTCTAGGCCCCATTTGTAGCGAGGGACGCTGGACAGCCCCGAAATATTTTGCCAAATCGATCCTGAACAACGGTAGAATATTAATACACTGGTGCGGACCCCGACGTTCATGTTTTAATTTAATTTAACGCTTTCTTCCAGCAACTCTGGTACCCTTGTTGACCTGCGTTCAACTCTTACTTGGTTTGGACCGATAAAGTACTTTCCCAATTAATGAATTGAACGCGTGGGGAAGCTGCCAGTGTTCCGATCATGGAACAACCTCCAATAAGTTCGAAGTTAATCGTCTATTTATAGCTCCATCCACCAACTGCCATTGGTCTCAATCCGACGTCGGAAAACACACTGAACTGCAATTCAAAACAAAAGCTAATCACAGATACATAAAAGAATCCAAACTAATTCAAAGCGCATTCCATAGCGAATTCCCAAGACGGTGTATTCCATGATTCCTACTGCCCTTTAGGCGGTTCGGTTCAATCTCCATCAATAGTACGGGGTAGGCGTCTTCTTGCAGTATCCAGCCGAGCTGGTGATGTAATCGCCACTGCAATAAGTGGCATAAGACTCCGTGAGGCATTTCGTGAACAAGGCGCAGGTAAGTTGGGCGCTCTTTTCCGCGGCCGAGCTGCTGTCATAGTATGTATTGAAGAAGGTGCATTCAGCGACCGAGTCACACATGGCCTGGCATTCTGTTGGAAATCAATAAATGAACCCAAAAAAATTATCACAAGAATTACCTTCGACGGTGTCGACATAGCCGTAAGTCTGGTAGCTGCCGTCCTGGACCGCACAGGTGAGGTCGTAGAAAACCTGACTGTACTCCGGGGGCGGGGGGTAGGGCGGGCTGTGGGGTGGGCGCGGGGGCAGCGCCGTCGGGCAATAGAAACCTAAGTGAAGGAAGCTAAAAAGGTCGCACAACACCTGGATAACAATGGTTAGTGATATCTTTGGATAAGGTTGAAACGCGCTTACCCCTCCCAAGATGTAGGTAATGCCTATGGGCGCAATACCATGGCCGTAGTACCACCCGGGATGGTGGCCTTTCTCCCAAGGCGGGATGGGAGCACCGTAGTAGTTCTGCGCGTTGAAACCTGCTGAGACGGATTCCGAAGTGAAGGTAGCAGTGGCCATCGCGCCAGAGACGGCGACGGCAAGAGCGGAGAATACAGTGCTGAAGCGCATCTTTGGTAGGAGCAACGAATGTGTGAGTCTGCAGGAGAGTGGACGCACAATTTTCAACTGCCTTTCATCGTCGACTTTATAGGTTTGGCGAGCGCTGTCCCTGTGAGGAGATCGCATTATTGGACTGAGATCTGTGGAGCAACAAGATCTGTGGAGCAGCATGAAACAGCGCATGTCGAAAACATCTGGTCAAGGAAAAGCCCAGGACAGAGGTTTACCCCGCATTATTGAAGGCTGTCACTCGGACGGAGCATAGATTGCTGCGTCAATAGCTTCTTTTGGCCGTAAGTCGAGTAATCGGCCGTTCGGCACGGAATGGTTTTCGTTATTCGAGGTTCATCGGAGTGAAGACGGTGATTCGCGACCAATTATAACCAGTGGAACAGTTGAGAGGTTCGTAGTAGCTTGAGAACCTCGAAGTGGTGTGGAGGTCCTGAACGTAGGTAGGTAGGTAGGTAGATAGTCTTACACGACCGGTCCTGCTGAGGGACGGCGGTTTCCAGGAAGTTGAAAGTTGATTACCACTCCTGATTATTCCCAGCTCGTGCGTGCGAGAAGAATAAGGAGAAATACGCCGAGGTTGACAAGTGACATCGACGGTTGATGATCCCAGTCATCGATCAAGGCAAAAAATTGAACCCAGAAATAACCAACGTCGAGATACTTCTATCCTTAGCTCGAAACAAGACATTGGCATCGAGGCCTTCCAACAGCAATTAATCTAAGGAACCAGAGGCCGGGTGCAATTAGTTTATAACATCAAGCTTCTCTCTGCGTGCGGCATCGAAGTTGAAAGGTCTAAACGTCAGAACGCGTCTATTTTTTCTCTTGGAAATGAACAGGAATTATTGTTTCATTCAATTGTACTCTCGCCAGGAGCTCTGCGCCGGTATCGTAAATCATTGTGTTCCAGCGTGTTGCTAGCCAGTGCCAGGCTAGATGTTGAACGCCGCGGCCATGTACGTCTAAATGGCCATCAACCCACGGCATTTAATATAGCCGGCCCTGGCTAGCAAAGCAGTGAATACGTAAAGTTCGACGAGTCTCCTGAATGGAAGCCATATTGACATGTTCATTTCGAAATATCTCTCGTTACGCTCAGGGGGAGTCGCGAGATGCATTGTATTGAGTGATTTCCCGCAAGGAAAATCCATTCTGGTGCAATTTCCGAGCCTGTTTGAAGGTGTCAGTGGGTGACTTCCCGTAAGCATAAAATAAGCTGGGGGAATATCTGAGCAATTTCCGCCGCGATGCCGAGGCGCCATCAGGACCCCATCGGACATAGATCTCGCTTAGACCTCTCAATAGACCAGTGTACATTCCAAATCTATTCGGGGGGTACCCTCCCTCGAATACAGAATAACCCGTTTGGGAAGTGGCGTGAAAGATATGGCTGTGTTTATGGAGTTGAGGTAATGTAAGACGAATCCCAGAGCACCGACCGCATCCAAAGACCATGTCCCAGGGCGTGGCTTTCCTGTGCTCGGAACATCGTTCCGAGGAATAGGAGTGGCGTACCAGCCATCGCCAAATCCCGCGTCGATTATAGCAGCAAATATCTGCACATCGAAACCCATTGTCGTGATGAACGCACGATCACTGCCACTCGCGTGAAGGACCTGCCACGGGGTATTGACCCTTGGATTCGGTAGCAGCTGGGGTCAACACAGATAGAGCCGAGTTTGCTTCCTGCATTCCGCCCGCAGTATCCGAGCCTCCCTCTGCCCCAAGGACAATAATAGCCGCTGCAGTTGCAGCCCGCTCCCATTCCACCTCTTCATCGTCCTCCTCCATTTCGTCAGCCATCTGATGCACACTTAATTTTCGCTCTTTCCGGTGTGTGTACAGCCGCCTGAACGTCCTGGCAAGCTATCCAGACTTCGTGGACTTCGATGGCCATACCGACTCCAACAAGCCAGTCTCCTCGCCCTGCTACTGGAATTTGATAATCCCACGAGAGTCGGATGCTGCTAGCCTGTTACTGTATACGAGACGCGCTAGCGCTGACACTGGACTCTGTCATCCGTTTGCGTGCCGGTATTTTGTGTGTGATGTGTCCACGCTATCACTCCGATTTCTACTGCTAATTTTTGCGGTTCAATCTGCTTACTTTGAAAGAACGAACGAAACCCTAGATCAATGCATGCATGGCTCGCGACGACAATGCCGTTTCTAAAATAGACTTAAGTTCCCAGTAGCCTCGTACAGTCAGAGAAGGCACTTGTATAACGCCTAGCCTTCAACGCGCTCGCGAAAGAACACCCTTCGAAACCTTCGCAGCAGCACCTCAATATTGCACGCGCCAATACAGGGTCTCGTCCGCGGCGGAGTTTAACGAACAGATGTTCGTGTTCCGCGGTTCGTTGGATTGGGACGAGACCGCTTGCTTCAAGAAGGATATCGATGATGCGAGATTTTGGCACGAAAATGCTGATGCCAACCAGGAATTTCGTGCTTTGATATGGCCACGCAAAAGGGACGAGACTCTGTTCATTGGATTCATGGATGCAGATTCTGAACAAAGGTTTCGCATTCGGAGGACTTGGTGGGATATACTGGTGTGGACGTTGACATTCATGTTTTTGAATTAATTTAACACTTTCTTCGAGCAATTCCGTTACTCTTGTTGAAAACTCTCCAAGTTTACTTCGTTTGGACTTTCCCAACGATGAATTGAACGCGTGGGATCTGGAAGTTGATGTTCCGATCATTGAACAACCTTCAAATCGTCTATTTATAGCTTTAACCAGGAATACTGCCAACTGCCATTGGTCTCAATCCGACGTCGAAAAACACACTGAACTCCAATTCAAAACAAAAGCTAACCACGAATACATAAAAGAATCCAAAATAATTCACAGTACATTCCATAGCGAATTCCCAAGACGGTGTATTCCATGATTCCTACTGCCCTTTAGGCGGTTCGGTTCAATCTCCATCAATAGTACGGGGTAGGCGTCTTCTTGCAGTATCCAGCCGAGCTGGTGATGTAATCGCCACTGCAATAAGTGGCATAAGACTCCGTGAGGCATTTCGTGAACAGGGCGCAGGTAAGTTGGGCGCTCTTTTCCGCGGCCGAGCTGCTGTCGTAGTATGTATTGAAGAAGGTGCATTCAGCGACCGAGTCACACATGGCCTGGCATTCTGTTGGAAATCAATAAATGAACCCAAAAAATTATCACAAGAATTACCTTCGACGGTGTCGACATAGCCGTAAGTCTGGTAGCTGCCGTCCTGGACCGCACAGGTGAGGTCGTAGAAGACCTGACTGTACTCCGGGGGCGGGGGGTAGGGCGGGCTGTGGGGTGGGCGCGGGGGCAGCGCCGTCGGGCAATAGAAACCTAAGTGAAGGAAGCTAAAGAGGTCGCACAACACCTGGATAACAATGGTTAGTGATATCTTTGTATAAGGTTGAAACGCGCTTACCCCTCCCAAGATGTAGGTAATGCCTATGGGCGCAATACCATGGCCGTAGTACCACCCGGGATGGTGGCCTTTCTCCCAAGGCGGGATGGGAGCACCGTAGTAGTTCTGCGCGTTGAAACCTGCTGAGACGGATTCCGAAGTGAAGGTAGCAGTGGCCATCGCGCCAGAGACGGCGACGGCAAGAGCGGAGAATACAGTGCTGAAGCGCATCTTTGGTAGGAGCAACGAATGTGTGAGTCTGCAGGAGAGTGGACGCACAATTTTCAACTGCCTTCCATCGTCGACTTTATAGGTTTGGCGAGCGCTGTCCCTGTGAGGAGATCGCATTATTGGACTGAGATCTGTGGAGCAGCATGAAACAACGCATGTCGAAAACATCTGGTCAAGGAAAAGCCCAGGACAGAGGTTTACCCCGCTTTATTGAAGGCTGTCACTCGGACGGAGCATGTATGGCCGCGTCAACAGCTTCTTTTGGCCGTAAGTCGAGTAATCGGCCGTTCGGCACGGAATGGTTTTCGTTATTCGAGGTTCATCGGAGTGAAGACGGTGATTCGCGACCAATTATAACCAGCGGAGCAGTTGAGAGGTGCGTAGTAGCTTGAGAACCTCGAAGTGGTGCGGAGGTCCTGAAGGTAGGTAGGTAGGTAGATAGTCTTACACGACCGGTCCTGCTGAGGGACGGCGGTTTCCAGGAAGTAGAAAGTTGATTACCACTCCTAATCATTCCCAGCTCGTGCGTGCGAGAAGAATAAGGAGAAATACGCCGAGGTTGACAAGTGACATCGACGGTTGATGATCCCAGTCATCGATCAAGGCAAAAAATCGAACCCAGAAATAACCAACGTCGAGATACTTCTATCCTTAGCTTAAAACAAGACATTGGCATTCGAGGCCTTCCAACAGTAATTAATCTAAGGAACCAGAGGCCGGGTGCAATTATTTTAGAACATCAAGTTTCTCTCTGCGTGCGGCATCGAAGTTGAAAGGTCTAGGCGCCAGAACGCGTCGATCTTTCTACAATTCTTTGGGAAATAAACAGGAATTCTTGTTCTACTCAATTGTTTGCGCCGTCGTAAATCACTGCGTACTGCTAGCCAGGGCCGGGCTGGATGTTGAATGCCGCGGTCATATACGTCTAAATGGCGGCCATCAACTTACGGGATTCAACATAGCCGGCCCTGGCTAGCAACACGCTGAAAGCAGTAAAGTTCGACTCTCCGGAATGGAAGCCACATTGACACATGTTCATTTCGGAATATCTCCCGTTACGATCAGGGGGATAAGTCGCGAGATACATCATATTTGCTACTAAATCCCAGCCAGCCCACCGCGGGCCGCGGCGAACAGGAATCTCGTACTGTACACATCTATTAAGTAAATGTCATCGCTTCGGCCAAGCTTCGGCGAACAATAATGTCCTGTTTAACTGAGGCCGTTAGGGTGGCTTTAAGAACTTTTGTACACTTCGATAATTCCTGGGTCCGGCATTCCTAAGCAGGACCGGCCGTGTAATCCTACCTACCTACCTACCAGGGAATTTTCTTCTATGCAACCAGGCTCCTAGGAATCAGCAGGTGGTATTCATCTGGCAATTGCGGACATGCCAAATACAGAAAGGCTTCATCACACATTTACGAGTAATTATGTTCAAGCTCTTGAGCGGCAATTGTACTGCCCCGGTACGATATGTGGGTCGACTTTAACTCACTGCGACCACGAATAAGTTTGTTCGACTCGAATCATCTGTCCTACGTGAACGTGAATCAAAGTCAGACAGCGGGAATTATGAGACACGAGGATTCAGGGAGATGATAGAGATTTCAGCCCCTGAATTCACATCAAATGGGGCACGAATGTATCTGCCACGGGCGAGAAGGATGTTGAACGGGAGAAGAGCAAAGTAACGAAAAAAGACACGACGGAGGAAGAGACAAAGGCCGACGAGGCGTACGAGGACTACAGGGGAAAATATGCCTTAGATGCACAGCGAAGGGGGGCACAAAGCTGTCGGTAAAAAAGGCTTGGTATCATAGAAAGACGTCCAACGGAAGCGATACAGAGGCGGGAAAAGGCAGAAAACGTTGCAGGCAGACACCGACGGAGCAAGAAACCGAGTCCAAAGTCAAGCGAGGCGCGTACTGACAAGATAACTGGGAGATATCCATTACACCCCGTTCTTCACTATCCAAAACTGTCGGTAAACATATTAGCACATCCTGGAGGGAGGTCAGATCCCTGAATTCGAATCTTTCACGACGGGGAAAAGACGCACCTGAGGATGCTCTGAATGATACCAAAGGTCAAGTATAATTTGATAGGTCAGGCCTCGCTTGCCCAGGTCAAATTCTGTATCCTTGCGACGGCGAGGGCAGAAGAGGAGGTGGCGGAGGTCCCACAGGCGAGGCCGTTGACGCGGGGCTGGAGGTGGGGGTGGGAGGGGAGAGGGAAGGGGCGGCGGCGGAGGCGGCTGGGTTGGGCAGATGTTTATACCAAGTATATCCAAAGCATTTGCAGATATAATATAATGAGTTGAAGTCAAAAAATCTGGGAAGACCATTACGCCTTTGACGAGACATGCCAGGCCGCTGGACTCAGCGTACTCGGGCTCACTGTAACACCACCCGGGATAACAACCGGGAACCACGGAGCGATCGGGGCACCATGACAGTTGCCCGCCGTGATGCCTAGGGCGTCGCGAAGGCGACGTCACTAGTGATGACGGCGGCCAAGAAGACAGAAAGCGTGCTGAGGCTCATTGCCAGTGAGACACAGATAAGTGGGGGACGAAAACGCCGACTTGTGCAGCTTCTGGGCGATGTCGCCGGGAGCGAACTGCGGCGATCGGGAAGCGCGAACTTCGGCGGTCGTGCACTGACTATCGAAAATGCGGAAGAACCTGAACGATGGTCAGTGGCTGGGGGCGAACTTTAGAGAAGGAAAGCGGACGGAGGGCCAGCGCAGACAGAGCACCGACACACCAGGGGAGTTGCGCTCACCGATTGCTCCCTATCCTCGAGTTTCGTGCTCCCGCCGCGCCACTCCGCCGCGCCACTCCACCGCGCAGCATTTCCACCCCCCCACCCGCGGGGCTAACGGAGTGCCGTGTATGTGCATCTGCCGGTGTGTCAGCATTAAGAGAATGGAGGAGATGAAAAAGAAGCGGGAGGAATGGAAGGGAACGATAACACGAGGAGCGCGAGGATGAAGAGGGGATCAAGGGGTAGAAGGGCAAGAAGTGGGGAGTGAGTGAGTAATCGGTAAGACGGGATACCGGAGTATCGGGGGACGACTGAGAGAGACAATACTTACCACGACGTGCACCCATGACGGGAATGGCTCGGATACAGATGTCACGCATCCCGCGGGGGAAAGGAAGGGCAGACCAGCTCGGGCAGGACGCGCCAGTCGGAGAATATGTGGCCTGGATGCGCAGTGAGCATGTGGTAAAGAGTAGACGCCGACATAAGAAGGCAAGAAAACAGGACAACGCGGGAGAAAAAACCCACCCTGCTCATGCAAAAAGTCCGTCACTGTAATCATCTTGCGCGCGAGCACGAACTGCCCGTCCTGCCCTGCACCTGGAGCAGAAGCAGCGTTACTCGTAAGCCGGCTGAAGGAATGTCGGTCAGCACTGCTAGATACAAGAAGAGGGGACACGTACCAAATGCGATATTCACTTTAAATCGCTGTCGAGGCCTCCAAGATAGAGTGCACATGGATCGGGGTGAAGACTTTATGTAAGGTCGAAGATAGCGGAGGCTGCACCAGTTTCAGCATGAGATTAGTTAAGATACAAAATACGAGGATGAAACATACTGGAGTGGACGTGAGATCCGGTACATGCGGCGTTCTCAGGAGAAGAGGACGCGTTTAACGTTTATGAGGAAGCACACTCTAGGAGCTGCGACACGTAAGTATTTTTGACAAAAAGGGAGAGATAAGAGCAGCGATTCACCTCATGCACGAATTTGCCAGGGAAAGCCTTCTCCACGTCCACCACTCCGGCCAACGCTCCAAGAATCGATGCTGACAACACCTTGCGACACTTCACCCTCCACACCCCTCCACAGCTCCTCCACCGGGACGAATTTGCGCATCGCCGCGAAGGCGCGGCGTCACTCGTCGAGGCCCGCAAAACGTCGGCGGGCGCACTTGTACTCGACTGACTACTGGCCGTCGCTAGTTCCAGCCCAAAATTGCGAAAACACGACATCCGCGCCCCACTCCGATAACGGGAAGTTGCTGTACCCGACGAGTTTACTGTCGATTAGCGAAGGGGAGAGCATTTTCAGAGATGTAGCAGTTGTGTGACAGCCTGCTAGCAGGTAACCCCGAAAGCAAAAAGGGTGACTAAGATTTTTTCCACAGTGCCTGCTTCCCGAGGCGGTGAGAGTTTTCCGGCGCAAAGTATCGCAGACATCGTTATAAGTTTGAGAGCAACCTACAGAAGTTTGCTGTTGTTTGAATTGCAGGGTGACGTCCCCCATCGGATCATTTTCCTTCGGAGGACGGGCTTTTATTGGAAGTCCGTTGGAAGTCCGAGTGCCAGCAACACTTTGTCACTACAGGCTACCACACGAATTAATCTTTATAGTCATCCCCCGAACCTTCCTTCTCGCTGTCATCAGGCTCCTTGTCTGAGTGTTCAGCTGCCAACAATTCCATCAACCGTTCCTCCATAGTAAAGCGACGACAAGTGGATTGTGGTTCGAGAGGACACTTGATTTTACCCCCGAAGAGTTTAGAAAAGAGGCGAGACAACCATTTGACCATCGACAGTCCCATGCAGGCAGCTAAAGCCTCGAGTTCTTCACTATCGTCCGGAAGATCCCGTGCTGCGACCATCCATTTTGCATGGACCCTCCCACCTGATGGAAGCGACTATTTGAAAGGAGTGGAGAAGGAAGTCAAAAATATTTCTTCTGTGATAAACACAACCCCGATCGACTGTCTTGAGGGAGAACAGGCCACGGTAGATGCCGTGAAGCTCCAGCTCCAGAGTTCTTCTTGGGTTCATTTGGCCTGCCATGGAACACAAGATTTCATCAACCCAACCCAAAGTCACCTTCTGTTATATGAAGATACCCTCGAGTTGGAATCTATCCTTCGGATGAATCTCTCAAATGCGCAAGTTGTCTTCCTCGCTGCATGCCATACGGCCATGGAGGATAGCGAGCTCGTCAATGAATCATTTCACCTTGGTGGAGCGAGCATTCATCGCTGCGGGTTTCCGCGGGGCCATCGGGACCCTGTGGTCCATGAACAACCAAGATGGACAACTGGTTCCCAATACTTTCTACTCTCATTTTTTCCGAAAGGGTTGCCAGCCTCAAGCGAGTGATACAGCGGAGGCTTTACAGCTGGCGGTCAAAGAATTGAGGGCACGAAAGATTCCTCACGAGCGCTGGATTCCATTCATTCACATGGGAATCTATAATTTTCATTTCCGGGTTTCTAGTACAGTAGTACGATTCTCTTCTAATTTTAATTTTACCTAGCTTACTATTAATTTCTGGTAGGATAAAACTGTCTCGTAGTCTGACCACATCATACTCTATTTGTGGCTTATCTCGCATGTGTTTTCTTTAAAAATCCAGTGTGTGTGGTGAATCGTCCCCACATCTTCGTTCAGAGTCCTGAAGTCACATTAAAATCGCCAGGCAAAAAAAAAAAAAAAATTGCGCGATGGCATCATTCAACATTTGATTGGAGAAAGAAAGATAGTTAGATGCGTATACAACAGTGTTACATAGACACCTGGTCTATGCGAACAGAATTTGACTTGCACTAAGCGGTTCAGAAAAAAACGGGTCCGGAGAGGCCCGGGGATATATGGCACCATCATGCCTGCTAAAAATAAGCACAGCGAATTTATATCGAACGGCGGCTCCAGCGCTTGGCCTTGCATGTCTTCGGCATGGCGGAGGGCGTTGAGGAGACGAATTTCGCAAAAGTGACCGCGCCTACGTTCCCCGTCCTCGGTGCTTCCGTAGGAGTGGAGGTACCTGTGCTACTGCCAGTCGAAGTGGCCGCAGCGTTGCTACTCGCCACATTATAGGGGGCGCTGAAATGCTCTGGGTGGCATTCCCAGCTGCAGACACGAAGGCGGCCACAGACGGCCCAGGGAAAACATACGGCTTTGTCATATCCGTGTAAACCTTGATACTGTATTATTTCAATCAAATCGACCTGGGGCGTGACGCGTGACCCAAATTACCAATTCGACCATTCGACCACAGCCAAAATTTTGCGTGACAGACCTAAAAAAATTCGACCACGGAACGAAAAAATTGGCTTTTTCACGTCGTGCGTGCAAATTTAGGCATTTTTGGGGGCTGCGTGACGGATTTTAGGCTCGACCAGCGGGGGCGTGACGCGTGACCCGGCGCCAATATTCGACACCGACCAGGGGGGTGCGTGACGCGTGACGGTCGAATTGATTGAAATTCCTGGTACCGACCTAGGGACCAGGTCTCAAACCCGTAACCCTGATCGGCAAATTTTCCCGTCTCGATCATGACGGGACATTGTTTAGTTACCGGATCACGTGCTTCTTATTCCTGGTACCGACCTAGGGATCAGGTCTCAAACCTGCCGTTACACTGGCCGCTTACCATTCACACCACCGATCACACCGCCGGCCTCCCAAATTCCTGTTATTTCCAACTCCCAAACACACTCTAAAACACTTGTCTAAAAAATCCGAAAGCCGGCCCCCTATCTCGTTTCAGAGATTTACAAATATGTGAGCTAACTCCTGCTATGTTGCCGTTGTGTCCGCCCCATTTCAATCGGCACAACACCCAGCCATCACTGTTGTTTTCAATAATGCACCTGCAGCTTCTAATGACCAGTCTTTCATGACCTTCAAACTCAACTGTATCTCCGACCTTATTGATGTCGGCGACCTGCACAGCATAAATGACACGTATTCTCGCTCTGCCAAACATACCATTTGTTACTGCCCTTCTCTAGCCCAATTTGTCATCCACTACCTCTCTGAGCAACCCATAAGCTTACTCTTAGTGCCTCATGTCTGGGGTATAACGACATCTTGCTCTTCGCAAGATCCCGACATTTTCGAGAAGGAGCGGTCGAGCCGAAAACCTCAGCGATGATGCTAGCATCGGAGGCATCCTGGAATGAAAGTTTATGGTCACAAACGCTCGTAACACTGGCCAACAGTCCGGCGGAAATCCATCTGATAAGAAACAGATTGTGCAGGACACCGAACGGGAAGCGAGGACCAATTTCCCATATATGTGCCCCATGAGCCGTCACCGACAAATTGTAGATGAATGGCAAGCACAGATGGACCCACCTCAATGGATCCCTAGACCGTGTGCCATCTGTGGCACGAAGATGGCCTGGCAATCAGTGCTGCCCACATTCATCTTGTTCAAAATCCAGCAGCATGCTCAGGAAATACACTGTATATGATACCGCTTGCTCAGAAATCAGATCTGTGTGCATAAATGTATTAGCATCGAAGGAGAGATATAAGGTGTCAAATTAACCAAGTTAGGGATAGCGGTCGGCTGTATCGGTACCAGGGGACGCCCGGAGGGCCATATGAATAATACAGTACTGTGCTTTGCATAAGTCTGTGAAAACACGAAAAAAATCGCGCGCATCACGTGGTCAGCTGATGTGACAAGTAACGCTGCCTTACCCAAGCACCTCGTTGCATCGAACATATATACCTCTCTGCCACCAATGAATCTATCATTTTCGCCCTCGCTATGCCAGGCAAAATCTTTGCAGACCTTAAAGCTAGGATTGTGAAGTGGTATCTCGATGACGGAGATACCATGCAAAACATTGCAAACAAAGACCCTGTCTCTATTGGCCTTATTTCGAATACGCTACGATTTTACTGAGAGCACGGTGTGGTGAATAATCTGTTTAACCACAGCGAGCCTATGGGTGGGCTACGCGGAGCGCCAGACATGTTGCAGAGTGAAAAGAGCATGTCGTCTCTCGACCGAAACCTCTGTATTTATAGCCGTTTTTGCGCACGGACTCCTGGCTCGTTGTATCATGTATCTCATGCAAGGCTACCAGGGCATGCAGGGGGACCAGGTTATACTTTCGGTAGGCCAGACGGGACACGGAGATGGTGATGATGGAGTCGGTGACATCAAGCAAATGGAGACAACGGACAAAGGGTTGCAAGGTACTGGGAATTCCAACAGAGATAGTCTTCGTGAAAAGGGTATTCATGTTTATGGTACAGGTATAGGCTTGGTACATGCAAACCCTAGACGGTGTGGAGAAATCAAGGACAAGGATGCAGAGGAAAGTGACTTTCGGTCACATCAGCTGATCACGTGATGCATGTGATTTTTTTTTTTTTTCGTGTTTTCACAGACTTATGCAAAGCACAGTAAACCAAAATCATATATTAGCATGGAAGCGACATTTATGAGTAATCATGATGATGCGCCAAAATCGAGATGTCTTTCCCCGACATTTTCAGACATACAGTATATACCCGGTACTTGAGCCATCAGAATTTGATTTACACGCCTACCGTTATGGGTCGATTTTTGGGCCCAAACTTGTTATGGACCCTGATTCTCACAGATATGACCATTTACTGTCCAAGATTTAGCCCAATCGAGGTAGAATTGCACAAGATATAACGAAAATTGGCTTGGCTCAAGTAACGAAGTGAAGAAACACAGCCAAACAAATAAGCAGAAAAAATTCTTTTGCCCTGCTGTCCCACCATTATCCACTCATATTCCGAGCTATATATTCCTTATAAATGTATTCTCATACCCTAGAACAGATATTGTGCCCCGGAATCATGCAGAATGGGTTATTTCAGCTTGGCTCAAGTAAAGGGTCTGGCTCAAGTACCGGGTATATACTGTAGAAATGCGAACGGAGACAAAGTCAATGCGCTGCAGCTCTTGTGTTTGTTTATTTGTTCCTCACGTGACCGCTTCCTTCCAGTGGCAACATGCCACCCAGGCTTGTGCATTCTCCAAGGTTCCAAACGACCTGAGATCCTCCTCTATGTACACTCCTGCGCGTGAAACAAATCATGCCGCCATCTTTTGAACATGAATTGACCTCGAAATGAAAGAAATCCAAGGTGAAGGGATAAATCTCTTGTGTTGAAGTTCTTGGCTCCTCTCGGAGTCCTGCGAGGCCAGATATTTGAGAACGAACTTCCAGATATACATTAGCCCATACATGTGCTAGGCACATACGACAAGCACCAATTTTTTTGAACTGCAGCTCGCAAGCTGCGCCGTCCCGGGTCCGGCAGGACCGATGGGATCACGTCGATCAGCAATCCCATCAGTGGCTGTGGACTCCCTCTTATCTCTCTTTTCTAAATCTTCGGATTCCTCTCGATCCCTCGCTCCTCGTGTCCGGTCTCATATTTCTCAGCTGTCTGAGACTTGAGGATGGATATGAAACCTCACTGGCTTTTACTCGTGGCTTTTACTCCGGCCACGAGCTCGACTCGTAGCGGGCACCATTCAATTCTATACACTATATCTCAATATCTCACTTCTTTATGCTTATCCGGGATCCTGCTTAGACGTGTGCTTCGACTTTGGACTTGATAATTCTCTCTCGCCAAGAACCTCAGCCGTGGTATCTCCTGGACTGATCCTTCAATATATCGGGAAACCTGAAGTAATCGGCTGCGACCACTGCCATCCGTCAAGATCCCGAAATGTTTAGACGTCCAAGTACATGGAGACGGTGGAAGGTCAACTGGAAACGCGATCGGCGTCTCACGGGGCATGGATACCCGCACATATTCTTGTCATCCGCAGTTAGCTGATATCGACACTATTCTCGATAGATCCTTCCAACTGGGCCTTGACCCAAGTCGGCCCTCTTCTTGTTAGTTCTGCTGTGAAACCTTGACATCCCATCGCCGTTGATTTCCCGAGCGCTAATGCGTCACATTCGTCGCGCGCCCACATAGCCCAGCGGATCAAAACGTCTTATAATTTCTCGATTTGGGTGCTCCCTTTCATCGGCAAACATCAGAGAATTCGGCAGAAACGCAGAACAACTGGGATGCCGCACTCAAGTACAAGGGCACTCTGGCGACAGCATTCAGCGATCAGTCTCCCTACCCACGATCTGCTTTCTCAATCTTTCCTTTTTCGGCACTCGCCTTGTCCTGGCTCGCTATAAGTGCCTTGCCCGCAAAATGAGTTGGATAAGAGTCCTGCAATCGCCAAGTACACAAGCACCTACCATCTATCATCTACCACCCACTCGAATATCCAGAACCACCATGCAATTTAACGTTGTCGCCACGCTCGTTCTCACTTTCGGTGCGTCAGATTTTTTTCAGCAACTCGTCGTGGCGGGAGCTTGACTTTGAAAATTTCAGCTGCTATCTTCGTGGCCGCTGCCCCCACGCCCTTCAGCTCTCCCGTCGACGCCGAAGCTCGTGAGGTGCGCTTTCGTTGCAGCTTCATGCTTTAGACTCGTACTTAACACGAATCTACACCACAGGCTACGGATGTCGAAGGCCGCGCCTGTCGCCTGTACACTTGCATCTGAACATCGTACGTCCTTCTATACGGTCTAGCTGGCTTTCAAATCTGACCCGAGCTTTAGTTTCGCGCATGTTTGACACGGCGCCACCCGACTTCTTCCCGCTACCTCGAGCTTAAGTTACACTTATATATTTTCGTCACCCACTTCACCCTTTATTTCACCCCGTCCCAACTGTGTAGCTGTAGTTTTAGAACTATCCTAATTTCTTTTTTCTTTTGCATGAATGACCCTTCGAGTGTGTCAATCGAAGACGGTGGGCTCAATCATCAATGGACTCACGTTTCCTGATACTGTATTTTTTCGTTCAACTCGACAGGGGGGGTGACGCGTGACACCCGGAACATATTCGACAATTCGACAGCGGCCAAAATTGGCGTGACAAAATCGCAAATTTCGACAATTTCAACGCGAAATTTCACAAAACCAGCACATCCAGGCGAACCTCGCGGCATGTCACACTGGGGCAATTCGACAACTACCCCTGTGACGCGTGACCGTCGAATTGAATGTAAAAATACAGTATATGACCGCCATTCAGTTTGTAAACATAGCTGATAGGCCCATTACCGCAAAGTCCGAAGGGAAGACATGTACCATCCGCTACTGGGTCTGTGCTCTGGGTTATTGTTAATGAATGTGGATGGTATAATTGGGATGTTCGGCCCGGGAGCGGATCTGACTGCAAGTATTACAGTACGTATCGTCGAACAGAATACGAGACTCATCTTCCTCGAGAATACGTAAGGGAAATTCTGATGAATAGCTTTAGGATTAGCAACAAACAGAAAGTACTGTGAAGGCAAGAAGTAGCGCGGGCCGTTATTCGGATCACACGACCGAACCGGTGAGAAATTGATGGCGCTCGGCGGCGACAACAATCGATTCGCTCCCTTCCACGATTCTAGAATTGCCCCGAAATCGCGCATCAACATTGTGCTCCATCGTCTCCGCGGCTTTGTGCTACCCTCTGCTCAGACGCCCCGCTGCTCATGCCCCTTACCTACCCGGCGCGTCAAATTCAAGTTATGTGCTCTCTTGGGTGCAAGTCGGACGGAATGATCGATGTTCTATTCCATGATTTATAAGTCGAGCTCTGATGGCAGCGATGGCGCGTGGGCGGGATGTTTGATGTATTTTTAGTGATAAATCCCGAGAAAAATAACTCGAACCTGCAGTCCATCTGGACCAGCTGTGGATCCATCCCCCTCACCAAGGTGATAGGCTTGCATACACCCCACAAAAAGCAAACCACACGACTTTACCTAAACCCAAACCTTTAACCGAGTGCATTGTTGTCCAGTGGTCACCATTGCAGAGTATCAAGACCATTCCAAGGAAGTCAAGTCAACGGCCCACGCTGGGGTGTTTTCCACAAGTTGAGTTCCTGGTTGCATTTTGCGCCAACACTGTTATGGCGTGGACTACAGAATAGAAAGAACGACGACGCAGGAGGTTATCAAGACATCGATGGGACTACAGCTACTACAGTAAATATTTGTTATTGAACCAGATTTGATCGAATTTACGAATTTTCTTTCTGCTAATCGCGACTGAGTGACGGAAACTGTCGAAATGTCGGTAGGTTGTTTACTTTCTTCACGCCTCGACGCGTCGGAATTTGATGTGGCATGGTTGCAGCGGTCGAGCCTGGGGAGCATTACCACAATGAGCAAACAGCATGACCACGAATATACCGAACAGCGAAGGAAATGTGTGGAATGTAAAAGAAAATGCACGAAATAATACCCACCAGGTGGAGATCGTTTCTATCAATCTGCGGCAGCACGACGAGTGGCCTTCCTTCTGGATCGACGACCTCGTATTCGCAGCCAATGAGGAACAACCCGAGCACGACCTTCATCTCGAGCTTCGCGACCTTCATCCCGGCGCAGGGATGCCGACCTAGACGTCAAGTGAGTGATACAAAAGTTCCCAAACATCACCCCAAAAAGGCTACGCACCAGCGCCCCACCCGAGGTACGCGAACGGTGCGCCCTTATCCTCCTCCCGGCCCGCGTCGTACCGCCCCGGATCGAACTTGAACGGCTCAGGGTAGATGTCCGCGTCGAAGTGCACGTCCGCAAGCGAGTACGCGAGGAAGTCGCCGCGGGCGAGCGTCTGCCGCCCAATCGGCACGTCGTGGACGAGGTTGCGGCGGAGCGCGACCCCGCCCATCGCGAGGCGCAGCGTCTCGCGGATAACGGCGTCCGCGACGGGCATCTCCGCTTCCCACGCGCCCACGGGGATCGCAGCGAGGCGCTTGTGCAGCGGGTCGGAGGTGGCGGAGGCGTTGGTGTGCCGGGCGACGAGTGCGCGTACTTCGGCGGTGGCCAGCGCTTTCCAGTGGGGGTCCATTCCGAGGTGGAGGAGACTCCAGCAGACTGGATGGTAAAGGGCACAAGCATAAGTGGGATGGCAGCATAAAAAGAGGGGGTGAATATCTACCGTTGATTCCGCTATTAATTACCCCCGCAAAAATGGTGCCGAGGATGAACTGCAAGCGGTGAGTTGAATAGACGATGAAAGAGAAAGAGGGTTGGTTGGACAAGTACCCCGATGATCGCGTCTGTTGGGGTGCCTTCCGCAAGCAAGACGTCGATCGCGTCGCTGGATGGAACCGCAGCGTTGCGCCGGAGTTCGACGTAGGAGTGCAGCATCGCGAACAGCTCGGCTGTCGCCCGTTGACGCGCTTTACGGGAGGGGGAAGGAAACCACGGCAGCAGGACGGCGATCGGTGTCGCGCTCGTCTGGAGCGTCCAGTACAACTGCGAGAGCCGCTCTACTGCCGCGGGGTCGTCGGCGAGCTCGTGGCAGCTCGCTATTCGTACGGTGACTTGGAAGACAAGCTGCGAGGGCTATGAGCACTGGCCATTCAGAAATACCACGGTGCGGACCTTGTAGACTTCTGTGAAGGGATCGATAGATCCGGCTGGGCCCCAGGCTTCCATGAGGTTGTTGACGTCGCTCAACAGGGATGGGAAGACTGCATCGGCATGAGATACTTGCGATATCATGGCGGTAAATATTGAAAACGCACCGTCTTGTAGACGATCCTTGGTTGTGAGGGTCAGGAGTTGGCGGATGAAATTTCCCTCCTTGTCCATCCCTCCCGTGTCAACCTGGATGTCAGCCATGTCCGGGCCAACTCCTTGCAGGATCTTGTATCCCTCGTCCAAATTCAGGCTTTTCTCGCTAAAAAAGATTTTTCGTGCGTCTATGCCCGAGGATGCGATGACACGGTGCTATTTCGGTGTCAGTCGAGGTGAGCGTGAGTTCAGGCCACGTACTTGGAGGACACGAAAGCGGAAGAGCTTCTGGCGAGTGCGGCGGAACGTTTCGGCCACGAAATCATAGCGTCTGGTGAAAAACGACCAAGAGTTGAGGAGCCCGATGCCGCCGAGTTCGTGGATTTCAGTGTCAGGCACAGGGTGGTAGACATAGGCAGTGGCGATTCCAATCGTTGTTGTAGAGACAAGGGCGGCGAGCAGCGCCTGCGTCACGGTTAGGAAAGACATGGGTAGTCGTCGTCGTGAGTCTCAGCCTATTGGTAAGCAGTCCAAAGACCGCGCCTCCTGTCACTGGTCCATTAATAAAAGGGTCGCGAACCTTCATACTTTGATAAGGACCATCAAGCACGTACAGGCGCAAATGAACATGCGTGCGATGAGGACGGATGGTCCATTTCGGGAGAATTAAAGCAGGTGAGGATCGTAACCAATTTCCTCTGGTTATGCCGTCAAGTCCCGTTATCCAAGCGCCCATCGCCTCACCCATTTCTGTCGCACGCTACCTCTCCGGCCTCTTCTCGTGCCTGCGTTTTGTCTCTGACTATAAAGACGAGGTCGCTTACTGCGACGGCAACAGCAGCGATGATTCACGATGAGAGTCCAAAACCTGGAGAAGGTGTTCATGGCGTTGGATGCGTCCCAAACGCGTGCAAGATACAGCCGATTTGGGTTTCGTAAATCGTTGATGCTCGATTTTTGCTTACCTCTGTTTGACACTGAGTCTCCACTTGACGATGTCATCGGCATAACTGTCCTTCGTGCTCCCTCCAAACTCTTTGCCTTGAATATACACATTTTGCCACATCATAAATACATTGGGAGCTATGGGTGGTTAGAGAGACAAATACAATTTACAGTAAAGGAAATTTTAGACAATGAACGTTAGCCAATGATGAGCGTGAGTCATAGGTGGAGCGCTGTGGAGCGACGACTCAGTGTCAAACAGAGGTAAGCAAAAATCGAGCATCAACGATTTACGAAACCCTAGGCTCGTCCCCATCCGGTAAATCAGCAAATAACTACAAATCCATCACTCGCCAAGGCTCGGGAAGGTGGTGCTGATTACCCACTTACCCCTATTTCGCGTCTACCACGTCTCTCTACTTTGTTGCGACCCATCGAACGTGAATCTTCGGAGGAGCCGGATTCTCCCAGTCGGCCGATGCGTTCCACACGTATTCGTCGTGGTCGAGGCTCCTCTGTTCCGCCGATGGAGCCGCTTCCTGGACCGCCTACTCGTGCACGAGGCTCATCTGTTCCGCCGAGCGACGACCTCATCTTCACTCCCGGCGCCGAACGTCGTTTAAAATCCAGCGAGCCCAGGAAAGACGGCGCGAGACTTTGCAGTCCAAGAAGGTATTTGATTCCGCGCTTTAAGTTAATCGCGTGTTTTTAATACTGTACTCCAAACCCAGATCAACGCGAAAATTGACGAAGCGACCCGGTTGGCTGCGGAGCAAAAACAGGCCGCATCACACCAGATGCAGGCTGAGAAGACGAGACTATTGCGCGAGCAGTTCTTCGACAAAGTGCTGGACGACATGACCGCTTCGAAATACACGCTCGCTGAGTTCCTTGATTATGTCTTCAATCCGGAAACCAAACTGAAATCCGACTGGCGTTGGAGAGGATTCTTTCTGAATAGACCCGTCATTGAACGTATATTTGGTTATTGGACATCCTCAAAATACCCCGCAACGACCCACGCTACAGTCCACGAGTGGGCCGCGAGCCTCATTGCAGCGAAAACGTCCACAGAGGCGCAATCCATCACAAGCTCCGGCATTCTTACCAAATCGAAGAAGGTTGTCAATGAGCAGTTCTTCCTTGGTTATAGTCTCGCTGGACTCACCGCAACTCTCCGTGGGATGGCACCGACCGCGTTTCACATCTTGGACGCGTTTTCCTCCACCGCACGCCAACTTCGTCAAAATTCCGCAGCTGGATTGCGCAAGAAAGAGATTGTGAGTCTTGTCTTTCACTTCGCGGCACCAGGCTGAATTAATATGGCAGCTTCGTGGCTCCGCGGCGTTGTCACTGCTGCGCGCTGCCAGTCAATACAACAACTATGTGCAGGCCGTGAACAGTGCGTACCTGGCTGCTACTGGAGCATCGCGCCAGCACTTTGCTGTTTTCGGGGCTCTCGGTTCGTCGCTCGGTTACACCAGCGTCGTATCGAGTAACAAAGCAGCGGCATCAACAATTAACGTGAGCCCGCTTCTTTTTTTATCGCACATCCAACTCACACCTGCATAGACCGCTTCTGAGGATCCCGTGGTGTCAGTGAGTTGAATCCAAGTGGGTGTGAGCTGGTTAACTGACCGTAACAAAACTCAGGCTTCATCCACGGCCCCTCTGCCGGCCGAGTCAGAAGACGACGAGGATGTGGATTACAGCGACATGCCAGCCCTCGACCCACCTGAAGGTTATCCATTCGGCCACCAGAGTCGCGCCAAGAAGCAGCACCGAGCCAAGCCCAAGAGTCCCGAGAGCAAGACCAAGACCAAGCGCAAAAAGCGACCGCGCCCTCCTGGGCTCCTCACGCTACTCTCGAACGCGTGCAATGCGACCTCACGCAGCATCGCGTCTTCAGGCCTTTTTGTGGTGGTGTACGACAACATCAACATGATGGTCCGTGTTTCAGAGCAGATCCTCGGTCGCAAAAGTGAGTTTTCACTGCCTCAATCTGCGTTCTCATGCTGATTCAAATCAGATGCACAAGAGAACGGTACATGCACGACACTTATCCCCCTCCATGACACCCAGCCCGCCGATCTTCTCACATCGAGCCTTGATACATCCATTTTAAACGCTCCCCCGCTCCGCATCGAACACCTCCTGCTCACCGATGTGGAGGCCGAATTCCACGCACAGAACATGGTGCACACGATCTTGCGCATCATTGTTCGTCACGGTGGCCCAGGCTTCAAGAAATGGCAGAAGGACCTCGACGCCATGCAGCCGAAGAGCTCCGAGACCATTGATGTACACAAGACCCCCATCCATCCCCTCCCGAGCATGGAGATTGACGAGAACTCCATCACCGGGAACATCGAGGTCATGAGCACGATCAACCAGTCCTTGGGATTAAACGCGGACGACCCTGAGTACATCAAGTACATCAAGATTGTCGCCGGGGACCAGTTGACCATAGCGCGCCAGCGCTCTATTCTCACTGTACGTCTCTGCCACGAGAGTGGTGCACATTCCTGGCGAAATATTTTCCTGATGCCAGGTCTTTTCCATGCAAAGATTGCAGACTGCCACGGTTTGCTCGAGACACATTTCGGGAAGCCCAACGCGGGTACGCGCAGTCCGGGCAGCCTGGGATTCCACAACACCGTCCTCGACCGGATTCCTATCACCCTGACATCGCTACCCCCCATTCCGCACCTGCCGTGATCTCATCATGGTGTCCCTCTATGCGCGCGTCCTCCACTGCCTCTTACTCGTCTCTGGAAAAGACTCCCTCGACGACTATTCATCATCCGTCAACTCTTGGGCAGCAATCGTCGGCCACGCCAAGGATATTTATAGCAGCTATGCCGATCCGGACCTCGTACAAGAACTCCAGGAGCAGCGCATCCCCAATGAGCGCAAACAGGAAGCAGAGGCAAAGGCTGCGAACAACGGCAAGAAGCCGGACGGTACGCTCCCTCACGTCAAGAAGGGTGACATGGTTTTTGAGAATGCGATTCTATTCTTTCGGGATGCTTTACTCACGCGCGAGTTCACTGACGCTGTCAAGGCCGGGGACTCTGGTCGCATCGTCCTCATACTTCGCATGTGGGTCTTTTCCTATCAGGGCAGCGGTCGGTCCAAGTACGCCCACGAGATGCTGCACTTGCTGCACAACCTCATCTGCGTCTGGACGAAGGAGCTTCGGTGCATGTCTTATTCTATTTATTCATTAAGCAGGGACTTATTGCGTTCGCAGGCATGTCATTATGATGAACTGGCTGTTGAATCCTACCGGCAAGGTGAACAGTTTCGTTGAAATTGATCTCATACAAGAGCATTTAAATTTTTGGATCAAGGTACATTATACACTGTTTTCCGCGCGGTTGATAGCTGACGCGACTGGGCAGAAAATCTACAAGGCGGATGGGGACAGCCACTCGTGGGATTGGCTTGCCCTTATCTCCCCTTGCGTCGACATTCTCCGGAGCCTCGCAACCCGCATCCACACCGACCTTGGGGCGCGTCAAGGCTCCAAGCACACCATCCCCAACTTGGAGGAGGATATTGCTGCGCTCATGGACAGCCTCGACGAGCAAGATGTGTACACGCTGCAGCACGGACGCGTGCTCGATGACGACGAGAAGCCGGTCCCTGACATCCTCTCTGTTGGCATGGCTGCTCTCACCCACGGCGCTTCGACAACCCCGCTTGCTGAATTCAATCAGCAATTCGAAATCCTCCGCGCGCGCTGTGGCCTAACGCCAGTGGCCGACCTTCTTTCACTGCTCGATCGCGACTCTTCCCCTTTGGACGAGTCCCCTGCGCAAGGCTTCCCATCTCCTCCCGTCGATTCTGCTGCTGGTGGTAATGTGGCAGACAATGCCCTCGCTGACATCGTCCGCGCTGATACCCCCGACAGCGACGAAGAGGAGCGCCAGCTCGATGCCGGTGACGACTTATTTTTGGCCTCTCCCACGCTGATGCACTTGACCGCTGCCGATGTATCTTTGGATATGGATGTTTGCGACTGGTCGCTGGATAGTGACGATGAGGAGAGCGAGTGCAAGGAGTCCGGGGATGATTCAGACGGCTCAGACGACCCCTACTAGTGTACAGCTCATAATTATACCCAAAAAAACATGTTAGGCTCGTTCGATAGAGAATTGAAAATGATTCATCTTTCATCTATACACTTTGAGCACTTTTTTAAACATTTTGGACATTTCTGTCTAAGTCCGCACCTCTTAAATGGCAGAAGGATTTCCATTACCCAAATCAGCGACGGGTGGGCCCAGTCGGTTACAGCCGTTTTCAAAAAAGAATACGGGTTTGATCGAGTGGTACTCATTTGTTTTTGTTTACCTATGCTTGACGCCGCGTCTCGCTCTACTCCACACATGGCTGTGGGGCCGCTCCACCCTGCACGGCTTGTACGACCCACTATCAGCGCAACTCCCTCGACTCATAATGGCTCGAGGCAACCAGAAAGACATTTCCAAAGAGACCAAGAAGCAAGTCATTCATTTATACTACAACCGTCACCGGAAACAACCAGACATCGCTGGCGACCTCCAAATTAGTCTCAGCTCAGTCGAGAAGATATTTGCCAGCTACCGAAGAGACACGCGAGGGGTGCATGTACCACCACGAGCCCGGGTTTGGGGTCGACCTCGGACCTTGACAACTGCCAACGTCGACATGAGTTTTGTGATTTTTGCAGCATCTGTGCGAACTGACCTGCGGCTACCCTAGTTCCTGGTTGGTCTGATAGAGAGGACCCCGGATATGTATCTCTACGAGATGCAGGCAGAGTTACGAGAGCTCTGCGATGTTGATGTCTCCATGCTTGTGATCTGGAGAGCGCTTCGACGCCGAGGATTCACCAGGAAGCGGGTAAGCAAGTCGATCCGAGGATCCCGAGCAATCCCTCATTTTGATACTCACTCTTTGTAGGTGTCTCAGGTGGCCGCTCAACGCGACGAAGACGGGCGAGCAAATTACCAGATTCATATGACCACGACCTACTGCGCAGACCAACTCGTTTTCGTTGACGAGGCTGCATGCAATCGTGCTACGACAAAGCGGGGCTGGGCGTGGGCACTGAGCGGGGAGCAGGCGCGGCGTCATGATGTGTATATACGTGGTATAAAGTGCGTCCCCATCTCTGGAATCGATGAATGGCCTTACAGTGGTTTCTGCAGGTATTCTGTTCTCCCCGCTCTGTCCTTGAGCGGGGTCCTACACCTTGACATTCTTGCAGGCTCATACAAAGCCCAAGATTTCAATAGCTTTATTGACAGTGTCCTCGACAACATGAACCCGTTTCCGGGGCCCAATTCCGTGATCGTTATGGATAACGCAAGCATCCACAAGTCTCCTGAGCTACGACCAATGATCGAACAGCGGTATAGTTCCCGTCTCATCCATCATCATCGTTGGTGTTCTTATTCAATGATTTCAGAGGTATGCGGCTCGAGTACTTGCCGCCTTATTCCCCCGACTACGACCCCATCGAAGAAGGCTTCTCAGCTTTGAAGGCGTGGATTCGTTCACACAGGCACTACACGGATGGAGTAATGGCCGGTGCACCCTACGCTGACTCGCCATACACAATGATTTGGCGTGCGGTGTTTGAATCAATGACAGCAGATAAAGCACAGGGATGGTTTGCGCACTCGGGTTACATTTAATGTATCTAAGTTGCATATTATACTATTCTATTCATACATTACTTCTGCTTGAGCTTCGCGACATAAGGTACACGTTTCCAAGAAATTCAAAAAGACCATTCTGTCTGTCGCCCGATTAGTTCTTTTGGCCCTTCCCCTTCTGCGCTCTCCCCATTGCCGCAATCGACTCCTCAACAAATAGTTCAGCCAACTGGACCGGCATGTTCAGCTGCTGAACATAGAACTCCGAATCCAAAAGTACGACCTGGTCAACGCAGGTAATTTGGAAGTCACGTAGACCATCTGCAAACACGACGGCTGGGAAGGGGAGAACAGCCGAATCTTCAAAGATGCCGGAGTTGTCGATGAGTTGGAGGATTTCGACAACAGGTGGGTAGGTAGTGATATCAGAGCTCTCGGCGTCTTGGAAGAGGTGGGATTGAGGGCGGAAGAGGGAAGTGGGAATATCAAGGTTGTCCGTGTTGGTGATTGTAGCCAGGGGGCTTCGATGGTTCGGCGAAATTGTAGCATCATTTCTGGCAGTGCTTGCACCCGTGTTCACAGTAACATGGATGGTAGGTGCACACTGGTTGCTGGACTCGACCCAGGCAACACGGGGCTTCTTGCGGTCTGGCAGGAAGAAGTCCTGGAACATGATGTTTTCCGGAGGCCGTCTAATTGTTGCATTGCCGACAGACTGAAAATTGTGAGTACCAACGGACGGAACAAGGTCAAAGAAACGTACAATCTCCTTTGCCCAAAGGGATACATTGGATGGCTCAACCCGGTGATGGTGCCCGTCCGGAGTTGCAACAAAGCACAGTTGGTTTTTGTGAGTCGCGCACAAGAGATGAGCTTTCAGCTCGCGGTATTCTTTGGTAAAATCAAACGTCCTTCTTTCGTCGCTGGACGTGGCAGTCGATTTGCGCTTCTTGGTGCCGACGGAACTGGCAGCAGGCACTGTCTCTTCGGGAAGATTCTTATCGAACAAATGTCAGCAGTGGTAAATCTTTTGTTGCCAGAAACGCACAAGATTCTTGATCCTGCAAACCACGTGTCGCGTCCTTGCCCTCTGCGTCTGCCCAATCCCACTTTCGAGACAGTTGCGCCAATCGGTTGCATTCGACAACTTGTGAGTTGGTACGTTGGCCTTTTCATTGTCCCATTTGTAGCCAATGCATGCCGTCGAGGAGTCGAGTCCCATCATGTTGCAGATCTCACCGTACCCGACCGAAAACGGGACCGTGCTGGCATAGTTCTTTGAACGGGTAACGATTGACGCCCCAATGATATTGCTGTTGGTCGGGATTTCAAAGCAAAGAGTAGTCCCTTGTTTCAATGTGAGTTACAGAATAATGAACATGAACTCAGTCATCGCAGCTGGAATGACAGCAGGTGCGGAAGGGGCTGCCTCTTGGGTATATGGAGGAGGAAGGTCCCCGACAGGCTGGGGACCAGGTGGTGGAACGAGAACGGTCCAACCGTCCTGTTCCCGGGTGTGGTCACGGTAATGGGATACAGTTGGGCGGTTATTCTGTAGCATAGTTGTTTTGAGTTTGGAAAAAATTAATTGCTGTAGCTATCTATATACACGAGCGAGCAGTGGGGCAGCGAGTGGAGCCACACCACCATGTTGCGGGGCCATGACGAGGGAAGTGTGGAGTAGAGCGAGACGCGGCGTCAAGCATAGGTAAACAAAAACGAATGAGCACCACTCGATCAAACCCGTATTCTTTTTTGAAAACGGCTGTAGCAGGCTTACCCGTCCATCACACCATCAATATTTGCGCAAGATCTCTTGGCATGTTTGGTTTCTATCCTAATCTGGTCCGTCCGCCGATTTTCTTTCTTGTAAGCCTGCGACATTGACTGGTTCACGAGTCTAACGAAACCTCTCTATATGGTAAGTATTCAATATACTTTCCAAATCGGCTATAACGAGCCTAGACACCACCACCGATGGGTGATCGATTTGGTTGTGCTTGGTCTGTGACGGCGTGACATCGTCTCTCTTGGCTTTTCCTCAACTTTTCCTCAATTGCTCGCCAACCCAAAAGTATAATCCCGGTAATTCGAAGTTCCTGCGCTTGCGTGGTGCGCCCACTCTGATCGGCGATCGCAATGTCTATCCCTGCCTCCCTAACTCCCGCATCGCGACACTGACCCGGACATACGCGTCCATCCTGATCTTGTGCCTTCGAATCTCGTCCACGCGCAGCATCCTTCGCAAACGTTACCTCCGGCAGGACACACAAGAGACACTGTACTGAGCAAGACCTTTGGCTGCCGCATCCGGACCATGGCCGCTGGCCGCCAGCGGCTCATGCCTCATCCTTCCACGCGTGTCTAGAGAAATTTCCAGGCGCCTTGGAATCGAACGATGTTGCCCCTCCTCGCGTGCCTCTTCTGCGCATGTCATTTGGAGGATTTTCTGCGCGGCCTTGCCTTGGATTTTGTGGATGTCTGTGCGCACCCCACGTTGACTGACCTGTAATAATATAACAAGATAAGACTCAAATCCCCCGCAAGGGAGATCACACCCGGACGAAAATCAAAAGAGACGATGGACAAGAACACTAAATCAGTCCGTAATATACAGAGACGTCGACACGCTTGACGGTGTTATACCACGCGGGATACTGAACGGACATATGTCAGTGCCCGGAGTACACATGAACTTCTTGCGCACGCACCACCGCTTTAGCAATGACAGCTATTCTGTCCCCGCTCGTGAGCCGCTCGATGAACCCCGCACCTTCGCCGCCCCCCACCTCGCGAATCCCCGGGGCCACCGCGCCGTCGGCGTTCCAGGCGACAGAATGCTGTCGAAATTTGTTCGATGCGCAGAAGTTTTTCTGTACCATCCACCGGGTGCCTGCCCCCGAGCCACTGACCTCAAGGGCATGGTCGTATCCGCTTTCCGAATCCATATCGATGGTCGAGTCGATAGCGCGCTCTAACCACGATTCCGAGGTAGGACCGGAGACCTGCGTCGGGCGTAGTATTACGGCCTCAAACCAACTATAGCCATCGTACGTCCCTAAGTAAAGTGCAGGTTCGAATCAGCCTAAAATGTGGTTAACGAGCATATATTAGCGCGCCTCTGAGTTCAGGATCTTGGCACAATATTCCCTGGTCGTGACTGACCAGAATGTACTCCACGCGCACGACCTTGAGGCGTACATCCTTGCGCGGCCGGCTTTCCAGGATGGGAGGAGCCACAAAATAACACAAGGTCCCGTCGCGGATTTCCAACGTCCCATCATCCGCGCGGGAATTGGTGGCGTGGACATCCACAGATAGACTCCGTCCTCCGGTGACGCGGGCGCGGTATCCCGCATGATCGAGGATGATGTAGACCAGTTCGTGGGGGAAGAACGAGAGCAGCGCGTCGTGTGCTGATATGAGGTCTAGTACAGTTGGTTCGAAGACGTTAGGAGAGTAGCGGGGAGTAGCAGACCGGAAAGGCCTCATCGCGGGAACGTGTTCTTCGAAGGCGAGGGACATTGCAAATGTTAAGACGAAGCCCGCGTGGCTCTTTAAAGCAGATAACGAGGTTGGTAATCGCCGTGGTAAGCGCCTCAAGGCAAGCAAAACTGACTGCTTGCACGGCGGGCGCTGTGTGATCAGGTCCGCTCCAGCCGGACGGTGTCAAGTTTTATTTAATTGGCCCTGAAGCACGTTGCCGCTTATCGGGGTGCAGTCAGTAGGCGGCGGTGAATGCCAGCTCGAAATTCGGGTGGGCGTTGACCTCGGGTTTGACCTCGGGCACGTTTTATTTGAACGGCTTTGCTTCGGAGATCAGGGCCTATATCATGTCAGCAAAACGTGAACCTTCGGCGTTGCAGGTTTGCAAGACGTCATCACCGAGGGTTCGCACTTATATATGACCCCCGAGGGTCTTCGAAGCAGAACTTGATGATAATTCACAAGCACATCCCTTCGAGAGATTAATAAAATAACTTACCTTCGGTCATAATTTATTTCTTCAACAAATGTAGGGCGGCCTGGGCTAGGTTTCACCAGGATAGCTTGATAGCTTATCAAGACGATATTTCCGCTTCTCTGTGGACTTCGCTTACGCTTGGGAAAAAACCGGTGGCCGGTTCCGGGTCAATGCGCTTCTACGGGTCTTGGACTCTTCATCTCTAGTGGCCCTGCCTGAGCTGTAGAAACAGTAACTGGGGCCATTCAGAGTCAACTTGAAGGGAGATAGCGCTAGCATCGTCGACTCGTCACTTGCTCGTCACAGCTCGGAGTCCGAGTCCAGGCAGGGAGGTACTTTAGATGCGCCGGATGTTGGGATAACATGTTGTAGCTGTTTCTTTGTTTAGTGTGAGCCAATCCCCAGGATGAGAGCGTCACGACAAGACACGCAGTGAGATTCAGAAGTGACGTGTGAGTCTTGTGTAACGTGTTTACCGCGGGGTCTGATCGCGTAACCGAGTTATTACGCAATCGCGGAGTTTGAATTCAAGTCGCGTACGAGTTATCATGAAGAATGCCGTATTTCATAGAATTTTGGCATATAATAGTTTGCCTGATCTGTGTCTTGAGTTCTGTCTTCTCAGAATTTTGAAATTTGGTCCCTTGTAATCAGTTATTCAAAAAAGCGCGATCCGGCCATGTGATATTTCGGTGGAGGGAATGGGATAGGTCACAGGTGATAGAAGTGTGCCGAGGAATAGATAGGGAATTTGAGGTCAGTTGCCTGCAATACTGCCAGAGTGCCAGCGTGAGGCGTGGCCAAATACAGAAAAAGACACAAAGTATGCACAAGGAACTGCTAGAATTGGTTAAAAACCTTTCTGATGGGTCGACTTCTGATAGCTAGTCAGCGGTACGTCATTGTACTCTCTCATCAGAAACCTCATAATGTGGGAACCAGATCTACCAGAGTACCACCAGCTCAAAAAATAAGTAGGAAGATAAGGGTTTCCAGTGTGTCATGCTGATAATTTAGTTGGCAAGTTCAAACTCATTGTCTATGTTGCCTGCCCAACCAAAGATATTCCATGGTCACCAACTAGAACTTGAGGAAATCGTGACAAGTCTCACCCAAGAATCAGCTCATATTGTCATTCTAGGTACTGGTGGCATAGGGAAGACCAGTCTTGCAAGAGCTATCTTACATAATCCTCAGATTGCTGCCAAGTATGAACATAGGTTTTTTGTTGCTGCAGATTCTGCTACCACCAGCATTGAGCTTTCTGCTCTCATTTAGGACTGAAGCCAGGAAAAGACGTCACGAAGGGTGTTGTCCTTTTCTTTTTTCAGGTTCAAAAACATGAACAAGCTCATCTCAATCAACGTCGAGACGACCAGGCCGATCGTCGACAAGGTCTTTTCCTTCGACGACGCCAAGGCAGCCTTCGCCTACTTGGAATCACAGGTGCACGTCGGGAAGGTCGTCATTAAGCTCTAAACGAATCTGTATGATTATTTTAAGCTCCAATTGAACCTACGAGTTAAAGTTTTATGTGTTATCTTCGTCACGTGAACACAGTAGTTCGAAAATTCCCACAGATCGTGGTACCTGGCATGGCCAGTTTGATCCTATTCAAACGCGGACTGTCTGCGAAGTGGGGCACCGCGTGTCCGCTGCTTATTGTTCGTCTCAGCTGTTCACGTACGACTCCTGGTCATGATAGCTGATCTTGCGTCTCACTCTCGCACGTCGATTGCAAATGCAGGATGCTTGGGCCGGGTTCTCGTTTTGCCTCCTGGTCGATGCTTTCGTGTCAGAGCCGCCGGTCATCCGTAAACGCAAACCACCAGCTCTCACCATTGTCGCGAGCCATCCCATTGTTCTCAACGCATTCGATCGGCCTTCTCGGGGAGTGCGAGTCTTTGTACTCTGCAGTCTACTGTGATTTCATTCCCCTTTCCCTCGACTGGTAAGTTTGCCTAGGTTCAGCTTACATTTCACCAACGAAATCCAATACTTAAAAATATTATTAGGAGTGTGATCGCCGATCATCGTAAGTACATAGTCGACACAGTTGAAAAAATCAGACCAAATGGCACGGATTTCTGTCCTTGGAAATTTGTCACCACTATGATGGTTCAATTCAAGTTGAGGAGAACCACAGTTTTCGATGGTTATTTTAATCCAGTAATTCTTACAGGCTATGTGCATACAAGGATCCCTGGTTGGGGAAAGTATTAACTTATGACGAGGGAAAATACTGTACCAATCATAATGTAAAGCAGCCTGCATTCTAGTGTTGTAGAAGTTTCGGTGTTATGCGGCGGATCCCTACCGGCGGGAAGGTGTTGTGGCGAGGTAAAATAGTGCACCAATCGTAATGCAAGGCAGTCCATGCATACTTATGGTGTAGAAGGTTCGGTGTCATAGGTAGATACTTCAGTGTCGGCAGTGTGATCCCATAAATTGCAATTAGGGTTCAAAAGCTCTGGGCTCGGGGAAATTCCTTCCTGTTTGGGCTAACGGAATTCAACGGTTGCAATACTATGTGGCGCCAGCCACAAGGCTGCAGATTTAAGATTAGACTCACACTGAATCTATTCATGTACAGTTTATCTAATACGCCGAAAAATATCCCATGCGTCGCAGCATTTTGTCTGTGTGCGAGACAATCGACACGGTGGGTTTTTGTTGGTCCCTGACAGGGAAGATCGGCTTGCAATGCGATGGAACCGTGCGTCTTGCGAATAATCAGAAAGGCAGCTCAAAAATGCAATCCGACGGAACCGTGCGTCTTCGAGAATCAGAAGTTGTGAAGCCTGGCAGCTCGAAGTAATATCTAGGAATGTTTGCAGCTGCAACTGCTCCCTTCAAAATGCCGCGCCGCAGCTTAATACATCCCACGCGCAATTTTAACATGATCTCACAGGAAGAGATAATCCATATGACAACTTCCTCTTGATTAATTGCCAGTCCATCCTTTGTTTGTAATACTGCACCCGGACTTCTGAGTTTCAAATGAAGAATAAACAATCTAGGTGAACATTAAATAATATCAGGAACACGCCATTATTCTGAGGTCCACTCGGTCTCTGAATCCTTGTACTAAATGGTTCTGAGCTCTGCCGTTCTTTGAATTGAACAGCAGTGTTTGATGACGACGCGCATACGAGGAAATTGCGGAGGCCCGGTGGCGGTGGCGGAAGATCTAGGGGTCCGATTTCATCGCCTCCGATAGTAGATTGGAGAGAACGGCCCGATATACGGAAGTCCGATTCGCTGTCCACTCTCAGGCCTCAGATTTAAAGGCTGAGCCTGGCCCCGTCCGAATCCGGCGGCCTGCAGGATCATGTTGAATTTAAACTCAGTGGAGGTTGGAGACCAAGAAATTTTAGCCACAGGTTGACCCCCGACGTGAGACGTGTGAGGGTTGACAAAAAGTCGAGAGCAATGGGCAGCGGGGGGGTATTATTAGCGACATGACCGGCGGCCGAAGTTACCGCCAGGAATCTTCTTGGCTCTTTCCCACCATGACCGTGCTGCGCTTGCAGGTCAACCCAGACAGTGGGCCAGTCAACAAAGGCTCGCTTCTATACTCCGGCATTTAATCGAGTTATAATTATGCACAGGTGCCAGACATCTGTCAATGGGCTGACTTTCGCTTTCAAAAGATAGGTAAGTCGCTTCTTTTCCTATCGTTTACACCCCCGAGGGAATTATTATTTTCTTCCTCGGATTCTTTTCGAGACTAACTGTCGAGAGTACTGCCACAATGCATATGTGAAAACGGGCACCAAGATGGTACACCCCGCCGATTTTATAAGCTTAGCCTAAAACTGTCCAAAATACGCCTATCCTCTTGGGAAACCGGATGCCAATTATGAGGTGCCACCGCAGGGAAATCGCACGCCGCAATCGACCCCCATGACGGCGACCTGAGCCAAGAAATCGGGGGCAACACAATGTCTGTACCAGTATCCCTCCCCGGGCTGAAAGATGGTAGTTCCGCCCCTTGTGCGGGAACAGGATTATGGCAAGCAGACGTGCGCACCATCTGGAGCAGCCTGGGAGTGTCGGCGGTTGGGCGCATGTTCTGACACGAACCCTGTGCGCTCTCTGTCGCCAGGTGCGAGGAGAGATACACGGGCACGGTATCGGATGCTTTGCTTCGCGCGAAGACACCCATTGGAACCCGAATGTCCCGAAGCACTGGATAGTCTTCTATCACTGGCAACCTCGCTCTGTCTGGCCACTATTTTATCGTTCAGCCATAAATAGCGAGCGTCAAAGTGGCGCGTCGTACCAAACTGTATGCGACGATATGCCATTTGCGGGCTTCGCACGACTCAGGAAGTTGCACAAGGAAGCTGTACGTCTGTTTCGTCAGACCGCCGGATTTCGAGGGTCTCTGATTTCTTCGCGGAGGACGTATATCTAATCCAGGATTGCATATTCTTCGTGCACTGGAAGATGATTGATTTAGCAGCTTCGATATGGGTGGGTTCACCCTACCGTCTCAGGGCTTTGGCCTCTCTCTCCTCCTCTGTCATGTCTACCTTCTCCTCGTAGAAAAGACAATCGGCGCACACTTTGCTTTGCGACCTAGAAAATGGCAATCCTCATGAGATGAGGTACCGAGGCCGAGGAACACAATCTCACCACCTCCGTCCATCGGTCCACCGCACAAGACCTCCCTCGTCTGCAGACTCCTCCCATACGAACACATTGCCATGCTTGAGTTGATCGCGGTCGTTGGCAGACATACGGAGAGTTATCAAAGGCAGGATCCCTCGTCTAACCGCCTCCAGGACCACGAGCACATCGCTTGCATTCCGGATATCTGAGGAGTATGGTCAATCAGCATACTCGAATCGCTATTAGAGAACGGACGGAGAGCAGAATGCGTGACGTTGAGGGCAGTTACGGGTTCATGCATGTTGGGTGATACAGAGTATCTGCGGGTGTGTGCGGTCCTTTCATATATATGCGCGAACCCTTGAGCACAGGATATATCTTTGCTCTGCGGCATCTTCGGTGGTTCCACAAAGTAACTCGGAGGGAGATGACAGATCGAAATCGTATCGCTGAGTACTTTCATGTCATTGCGTGAGAGACGACCGTATCTGGCCACTGTGGCCCGAGCCCCAAGGGCATTTGACAGGATATGTAAGGGTTGTCGTAACTTTCAGCAAATTTGACACGGACAATTGACGCGCAGAATATTTTAGGACCACTGTTGCCAGTCAATTAGCGAGGCGAACCTCTTCACGATGCATTGTAGGAATGGTTTGCACAATGTCTGATGGCCAGATTGGACAACGGGCTTCATGGGTTTGTGTTTAAATCGCACGTTTGCATCTCCATACTTAGACTTATCTCGGGCTTTGTGTCACACTGTTCCCCAGAAGATGATCCCTTTTAAAAGTTTCCCCGTAACAGAGATAGGCGTAATTCGACACTTGGATGGCCCTGGAAGCGCGCTAGACTCGAGGCTAGAATGTGAAGTTTTTTAGGACTGGATATGGCCAGAGCGGACAGGATTAGGCAAAATTCCTTGTTCAAGGGGATTGAGATGCGTTCAAGACGTGACTCTTCTGTAGTCGTGGTTAGAAGCGCTACCGAATAACTCGGTGCAGTGAATCTTGCCTGTCAAATTAACGGCGAGAATGTATCTACGCAGTGTATAAGTACCTGCCACATTAGCCGCGTGTGAATAAGCGGCGGCATACGGACGGGTGGTGTGAAATCTTGGAGTCAATCTGAGTCACAACATTTAGGGTTCAACGCCATCGCAGGGTTCAGAATACCAAGGAAGCGTGTAGATGATCATCAATTCTCCCAGGATGCGGTTAAAATAATCGACCAACCTGGAACCAAATACTTGGACTTGTATACAGACGCCAACAAGCTCGAAGAAATAAATAAACCATCCCATATACTGAAGGAAGTCAGTCGCCCATGCACTGGAGCCGTAAATGCTCCAATTAATCAACGCTGGTGACATCTTGAAGCGTTTTTACATACCTGGTGTTCCGGAATCCCTAGCCTGCTTGCGCTGGAGGAAGCTAGTCGTCTATATCTTTCGAAACGGCACTGGAGCCGGTATTCTTTCAATTAATCAACGCTGGTGACATCTAGTCTCTCGGTGACAGACGCTTCAACATACTGAGCTCGTACCTCGCTTGTTGAAGTCTGTTGTTTACCGTGGGGGTCCGATCAACTAGCTCCGTTATTACGCAATCTCGGAGTTTGAATTTTTGTGGGTAAATGCTCGAATGCTGGTATTTGTGGCTTTCTATCCCCTCCCTTGACCTGCAACTTTCATATAATAAGAATAGATACCTCATATATAAATTAGCGAATTTTCACCATCCATTCTGAGACAGTTTTGAGTATTTTCAGAATGGACGTCGAAATAACACGTGACCGGGTCGCGCTTTTTGCACAACGGATTATAGGCCAGACTTTTAAATTCTGAGAAGACAGAAATTGAGGCACAGCTCAGGCAACCTATTCTATGTCAAAATATAATGAACCAAGCAGTTTTGTATGAAAAAGAGTACGCGACTTGAATCCAAACTCCGAGATTGCGTAATAACGAAGCTAGTCGATCGGATCCCCGCGGTAAACACAAGACTAGGTGACATCCTGAAGCGCTATAAATACCTGGTGTCCCGGAACCTGCTTTTCGCCTCATCTTCCTACGAGCATAGCATAAAACACGATGCCTTCTGAAATCAAGATAGAGCGATAAGAAGAGGGGCGAAAAAACGCAATATGTGTTGTTCTGAGTCAGTTCTGGACCTTGACTACAGTGTTCTGAATGACCCACCCCGATTTGATTCCAATACGGTATTTGATGCCCACCGGAGTTTTGACGGAAAATTTCGAGAAAGACCCTTGATTAGTCCTGGACCTGAATTTGATTCCAAGCCGGTATTTGATGTGCGCCGGAGTGTTGACAGCCTAGCTAGGTTCGAGGAACGATCTTTTTAAAACGAGGAGCGCAGGTACATCAGAGATGATCATGGTGACCGAGGATTCATGGGTTCTATCTAACACAGTATATCGTCTCTGCCTTTCCTGGAGAATCTAAAACTTCAGACCTGCGAAGTCAGTCGCGACGGTCCTTTCCTGCAGCTTCGGGCGCTCACCGTGCACGGCCACTATGGGCCTCGCGCTGGAGATGCGCATCGTGCGTTCCATATTATCGCTCCCCATACTTTACGAAGCCTGACACTCGATAGTTCTTCTCAGAGCACAGCTGTCTTCGGGGCTCTTGCAGCTGACCCCCTGCCCCACCTCACATATCTCAGACTCTCGTTGGTTGACGCCAACGTCGATCTCGTCTTTCCTGTTTAAACGCCGCCTCTCGACTGGAATCAATCAATGTCCACGACGGGACCTCAGAAGCCATGCCCCAGCCACTCTTCCCCACGAGCATCCCAGCTCTGAGGCCCAACCCCACCGCTTTGACACGACGACGTACAAGATCATCCCCGCACTCCACGTCATCTCCCCCGCCTCCGTCCCCCTCCGTTGCCTAGACATCGAAGCAGACATCCCACATAGCGACATGAATGCCGCGTTTGGCACCATCGGCGCGCTCTTCCCCGACCTGCGCAAGCTGACTACCCGGCTTCTCGATCCACCGCGCCCCTCCCTCGCCGGGAGCGAGGAGATCGATGATGTCTCGGACAATGGAGGTGAACACACAGTCGACGTAGACAACGGAGTCGAGGACCTGGCGGTCGAGCTCTCCGACGACGGGACAATAGACTGTGCGAGCAGCGAGTCGTCGTTCGATTCTGAATATAGCTCCGACGGCGAATGCGCAGACCCGCCGGAACCTATGTTCCCTGGCTACATGTACGGTACGTGGATCACGATTATTTCCGGGGCGTCGTTAATTGATCCAACATTTTACAGACCCTTCCGTGCCGCCTACACCAACCCCCACCGTCCGCCGACGCGGATACTACATCTTTCGTTTGAATTGAGTTTGAGCAACACAGATCCTCTGCGCGCCATCGCGGCCGACGAGCTCGCCCTGCCTGCGCACCTCGAGGAGCTGGTGTTCATGCAGGAGTCGTTCGTGTGGAGCGGCCCGCTGCCCTTCCCAGCAGGGCGGCCTCTTAGTACTCGAGCGGCCGCCTGCGCTCCGCATGGCCACGTTCGCTGCGGACAGGGACGAGTGGGTGCGCAACCGCGATGTGTGGATGCGGACTATTTCGATTATGGGTGGATACGCAGGTGTGGCACCTGGTGCTAGTCTGATGTTTTGTCTGATTCTCGTGGCTTTGTTATTTAGGAAGACGGTTAAGGTCGTGTCCCTCGTGTGGTAGAGCGATGGGAGGAGAGTGGGGAGTTAGTGTTGAGTGTGCCCGGCTTAGTCCTTAGTCTGAGGCAATACAATGCTGCTGGGGAGGATATAGGCTCAGGAGTGAGAGGGAAGCAAGTAAACTAACTGTTCTATAATAGTGTCGCACGGAAAGGCGTTGTCGAGAGTCATCGATATCAATCAAATATATAGTATCCAACCAATACCAAGGGCAACTCCAGCAGTCAAAATCAGCGTGCGTGGGGTCAATTTCAAGATATCAGACAGTATGGTGTGATGGTCATTGGAGCTTGAAGAGACGGTTGTTGGAGAAAGAGGTTCGCTGCCGATCTCAACTTACTGCCAGGGTAACGCGAAACACTGCTCAGATGGAAACGGTGACCATACATATCATCAGTTAATGTCGTTGGTGGGTAGGTGGGTAGATGCACCTCGCGCTTGTCATCGTACGAGCTAACTTAGTAGTTTATACAATCAATATCTCGAAATATGTGGACTTTGGCCTTATGTGATCATGGACTTGCCAGTATGCATGTGTATACGGTACACTATTGTGCGTCTCATTCTTTTGCATCGTCCCTATTTTTCTCGCAGAGGGTGATTCTTGAAGTGTGATATCAATAATCATCTTGCGGCGTATCAGCGAGGTGTCAAGCTTGAAATAGTCCCTATCACTGCGTTCAGGGGTAGATAGCGCGATGACCTCACAAAACCTAATCAGGCGACCCTGGCTAGGCGACCTAGGCTATACAGAGCCAGACATAGCCTCGGTTCGGCAAACCTAGCCGAACCCACCCGCTGAACGCACTTGAACTGGGATTTGCTTGCCGAGCTCTTTATTCTGAACAAAGGTACAAAGGAAACTGCAAATGACAGTACCAATGACTGTTGCATGCACATCGCAAATGACAGGTTAATGTCCGCCGTGTGAAGCACCGTGTACGCTTCCACAGCGTCCCTGCTCATTCTCGCCTCCGCGGCCTACGCTAAGCCCGCCAGAATTAACCGCCACGACAGCACTCCGTGCCGTCCGTGGACAACAATGGCACCCCCCTCGTCGCCTCCGACGGTCTACCGTCGTTAGACTTTCTGAATGATATTCAAGTTCTGTCCAGTGTTAGATGCGCGCTCACATTCAATACCGCCCCACGATTCATCAAGTCCGAGAGCAAAGAATAATATCAGCCAAAGTAATTTGGCTTCAGATTGTACTCGGGTATGTGTTTTGTTCATTCGGGTAAGTTAGTGTAAATTGGGCGACCTCGGGTAGACACACTTGCATCTGGCCTTTCCTTATTTAAAAACACCATGAGTGGAGGCAAGAACCTGTGAATCCACCGATCTGGAGATAATATCCAGTTACCAGAAGCCACCTATGTGGTTTACCTCGGGCTATGAAATAACCTTAGGTTCGCCTTGCATATCCCGATGACCGGAATTCAGGCGAATCTTCCACGGAATTAGCACTCGCGGTGATTGAACGGAGCGCCATGATTTAGATAAATACTGATCATGGATTCGACAAAGTATACCCATGGTATCTCGTGCGTCCCATCAGTATATGAGGCGGACACAATAAAGCCCACTCACCATACTTACACCCCCACCCTTGTCCCATCGCTGTTCCAAACAAGGGAAACGACCTTGACCGTCTTCCTGAATGACAAAATACGAAAAATCAGACACAAAAAACAGCCTCGCACCAAGCGCCACACCTGCGCATCCACCCATAATCGAAATAGTCCGCGTAATCGCGCGCCCACACATCGCGGTCGCGCACCCACTCGTCTCGGTCCGCGGCGAACGTGACTATGCGGAGTGCAGGCAGCCGCCGCTCGAGCGCCAGGAGGGCGCGTTGCTGGTCGGCGAGCGGGAAGGGCAGCGGGCCGCTCCAGACGAACGATTCCTGCATAAAGACCAGCTCCTCGAGGTGCGCCGGCAGGGCGACTTCGTCGGCCGCGATGGCGCGCATGAGGATCTGCGTTGTTCAAGCTTAATTCGAAACTACACGGAGGAATCGCACCTTCACTGCAGTGTCCGCGTCAGTGGCCGGTGCGGGATCTGAGGTCGGAGGTGGTGTAGGCGGCGCGGAAGGCTCTGCGGATAGTTGCATTAGCTGACGATGCCTCGTGCATGATCGCGGTTAACGTACCGTACATGTAGCCGGGAAGCATAGGTTCCGGCGTGTCTGCGGATTCGTTGTCGGAGCTATACTCGGAATCAAACGACGATTCGCTGCTCGCGCAGTCGATTGTCCCGTCGTCTGAAAGCTCGACCGTGCGCTCATCGACTGCGTCGACTGCCTCATCTGCGTCTTCGTCGTCGGAGACATCGATCTGGTCGCTCCAGGCGAACGAGGTGTGCGGTGGATCGAGAAGCCGCGTGGTGAGCTTGCGCAGGTCGGGGAAGAGCGCGCCGATGGCGCCGAAGACGGCGTTCATGTCGCTGTGTGGGATGTCCGCTCCGATGTCGAGGCAGCGGAGGGGGACGGACGCGCCGGAGATGGCGTGGAGTGCGGCGATGATCTTGTCCGTCGTCATGTCAAAGCGGTGGGGTTGGAGCTCGACGTCGGCGACAGGGCGCCCCGAGACAAACAGGCCTGCGAGGCCATGCGATCCTGTGAATGACCTCAGAGCCGGGATACTCGTGGGGAGGAGTCGATGGGGTATGCCTTCGGAGGTGCCGTCGTGGACATCGATTGATTCCAGTCGAGGGGCGGCGTTTAAACAGGAAAAGACGAGGTCGATGTTGGCGTCGACCAAAGAGAGTTTGAGATGTGTGAGGTGGGGCAGGGGGTCAGCTGCAAGAGCCCTCAGGACAGCTGTGCTCTGCGGAGAACTATCGAGCGCCAGATGTCGTAGAGTATGGGGAGCGACAATGTGGAGCGCGCGATCCGCATTTCCAGCGCGAGGCCCATAGGGGCCGTGCACGGTTAATGTACGAAGCTGCAGGAGAGGACCTTCGTGGAGTATTTCGCATGTGTCGAGTGTTACATGTTCCAGAAAAGGCAGGGACGCCATCGTCTCTCGAAAGGTCTCGTCGATGGTCATATCTATGAGGTGTAGGCGGATGAGCCGTTGGTAGGCCCCAAGTGTTGTCTTGAATGTGTGGAGGACCTGGAGCCATTTGTCCCACAGGATCTGAATGTTGGTGATAGCGGGAGGCAGAACCAGCGATCCAGACCCGCCCGAAAAAGACCAACTGCGAACTGACGCGGCGTGGACGCCGGCAGCGAGTCGCAGCAATCGTTTAGTCGTCCGGTGAAGCTTCTGGGTGCTTTTTATCCAGTTGGAACGCTCTAACATCGCTGGATATGGTGCGTAGGTGGATTGGTTTCTAAACAGGAGGGGCTGTGTAAGGTCGCGGAAATAGCGGCACACGCGGCTCAGTTTTCGAAGCTGTTTTTCGTGACAGAAACGGAAACAGTTGAGCCAGATTTCGGTCGCAAGCATGTTGGCATAGCTGGGCTGTCCAGTGGGCTGTATCGTACCTGTGGTCCGAGTCATGATGGTGCGAAGGAAGATTGATAAGTAACCAATGGTATGCGGGCCAAATGCGGGCGGCCGCGTGAGTATATGACAAACCCACGCGATCCCGTGATGCGGGCACGGTGTACGCGTTTTGATGATTCCATATCTGAATTGTCGCCAACAAATATGTCGCGCAAACCTTAGACGACATGAGTCAAATTCAAACAGAGTACCATCCGCAGACCTTTTTTGTACTTTAAGATTGAAAGGACACTGACAGTTCCCGTTCACATCTTGGCACCCGCTCACATTCCTCGGATCTCATCACCTAAACAGAAGTTATGTATTTGTAGGAGTAGCTATACACCCTGTATGCATATCTTCTTGGGTTTACCTCCTCCTCCTTGGGAAGCAGGCGGTGGGATGGCGACGATCATTCCCCATTCTAATTTTGAGCTATAAAGGTCAAGGTGCTAAACCCTTTCCACAATGAAAATGTGTTCATGGATATCCGTGGCTGTTTGTCTTTCAACCTTGCTGCTATGTCTATGACGCGCCTTAAGTTCGCAGATCTTTCTCTTTCTAGACTTCTAGTTATCTGGACATATCGTCCAGCTTTTTAAATACTCGACGATCTTAGATGCTTCTTCCGATCCAGATGCGGGTGTCTTGACATGCACAGTCCGTTGGGTGGGGATGGGGACGATAATCACTCTATATTTGCTCCCAACTTACATGTTTTGAGCTATACCAGGTATCTACAATGTCTCTGTATAACAGCAATCAAACAACTGTTCATGGCTGTTACAAGACATACTTCAGTCTTTTAAGCCAGCCTCCATCGGCAGTTGACTTTCCCATCTCCTCATGTCCGTTGACCTCTTTGCTTTTGACCTCACCAATGAGACTTCCCTCGTTTGGTCTATCGCCGCGGTAAGGTTAGTCCCTGGCGATTTAGTCTCTCATACTGACGATGTCAAAAGGCGGAGGTATTTCTCTACGGTAGCGTCACCTCTGCTCTCTGTAATTCAGGCCTGAAAGATCCTTTTCAGGGGCGTATCTCGTCATTTTCGGGTTTTATCTGCATGTCCTTTGCACACACGGGATAGCACAACATCGCTTCCTGGCTGCCTCGACGATCTCACTCTTCATCCTCTGCACTGCGCATTGCGCCCTGCAGCTTGCAATCACCACCGTCCATGTCAGGTTCTTCATGGACTCCCTTGATAATACTATCATAAATAATTCCGAAGTCCAAATCTCTCTCACGGAGGCAGCGAGCGAGATTTATGTTACCAGCAAGTGCGTGTCAGAGTTTGAATCCGGCTAGCCCACCTTAACCCAGACAATTCCCTCAAGCGTGATTGCAGATAGCATTTTTGTTCGTCTGGGGATGCTATATCCAATAAATGTCAATCCCTAACTGTTCGTTGCATAGATTTTCCGCTGCTACGCCATCTGGGGTTCCTGCCGCAAGATTGTCATCTTACCGATTATTCTGACCTTGGCTGTCGCAGGTGAGTGCCTACACTTTATAATCACAACGTTGTTCCTCCAATCCACACAGGTCTCGGTTATTCCAATATTAAAATTGATTTCGAGACTGGTCTTGGTGGTGGTGGCACAGTCTTATTTATCACATCCGTTGCGACGTCCCTTTTCACGACTTTTGTTTTGATGGGGTTAACTGGTTTGTCCATTTCGCATTGCTCATTGCTTGTGCAACCTCGACCCATTCCTCAGTCGGTCGGATCTGGTGGTTAGCACGCGCAGCCCGGCACACCGTGGGACGAAAGGTAGTAGACAGATACTACACAGTATGTGCCATGATGTGTGTAACCAGTCTCGTGCCGGATGCTCGCGCTAACATCATCCAGTTTGGAGTCCGGTGCCCTGTACTGCATAGGCGGGATCGCCTTCCTCGCGGTGGTGCTCAATAGCACTGGTGCATATTTCGATATGGTAAGTTCACCAACCACGTTCTCGAACGTGGTACCCAAATGACTGCTCATCATCACTAGATGCGCTCCGGCGCCGTGCTGGCACAGTTAGTAGTCAGTCCATTCACCTCTTCTGTCCCTTCTACCTTAATTGTTTCCGGTCTAGGGGATCGCACCAACCATCATCGCGGTCCGAGTCGGCCTCGGATACAGCGTTGAGAATGTCGACAGTTTCATGGCAGCACCGCGTACTCGACTTCGGCCGCAATTTAATCCCGCTACTCCCTCAGTGGAGTCACTGGACGACCAGGTCTTGCATATTCACGCTGAAGGCGTAATGGTGGAGGGAGTCTGACGATCCACGGGCTCGTCTGGACATCCGTATTCTCTGGAATTTCGATAGTGTTGCATTAACGAGTTCCCCGCAGTTAATCCTGGCCCACCCGTTTATATTTTGAAATCATCCAGTCAAGGCCACGGCAATAGCATACAAACGAACGTCATAATTGATTGGGGTGAACCTAGTAAAAAATGTGTAGTAGAACAGGAAGCACAACTTCCCCAGCCCATGCGGACCATCTCTGAGACGATATCCCGGCATTATTTGGCGCTGTGGGCGTAGCACCGGATCCCGATCCCAATCCCGCTGTTTGCGATGCGCGCGCGCTAGTCGGAGAAGGGGTTGTGGAGAATTTACTCGATGCTGTGGGCGACGAGGGCGTTGTGACTACCGATGCCGCAGCATTGAGAGTGTACCATGATTCCACAAGCCCCGAGAAGGTTGTGGTCAAAGTCGAGTCGCCTCCCGGCTCCACGAGCTGATCCATACATGTCCCTTGCCCGTCCGCACGGAACGTGCACGATTCGAAGACACCGCTGTCTGTCGTGCCGATCACGAACTTGGACGCGTCCTCCGCGAAAGTCGTTATTCGTCAAATTTAATTACTATAGTATTCAGGAAAGTAGAGAAGGGCGGCGCACCAGTATACGGAAGGGTCTGCGTCCCACCGCCGGATATTTTGAGGGCAAGCGTCTCCGCCCCGACCTCGACATACGTCGTCATCCCATCTGAGCCCACACCGAGCGCCGAGATCGAGACGGTGGCGGATTCAAGGATAGTCACCGGCCCAACTTGAAGCTGCGAGACACGCTGCAGGGTTTGCGCCCGGACTTTCAGGCGTAAATTACTCGCGCGACTTGATACAATTGAAGCAACGCACCTGCGCTTGCGAGACCAATGCAGAACAGAAACCACAACATTGTTCGATAGGTATCGAGAGTGAGTTCCAAGGAAGAGTGTGGGGAGTGTGTAGGAGACCTGAAGCACTCCCTTTCGACGAGATTTTAAAGGCCCCAAACACTAAAGGGTGGATCGCCGATAGCCGCCGATCCACACTTGTCCGTTGACATATACGTTGAATCCATCCCTCCGTTGTCAGATTCATTACTTCCACTATGTCGGGAGCTGTCGGGACCATCCTGTTTTTTTTTGGGATGCTACAAGCCTACAAAAAAAAGCGTCTAGCGTATTTCCAATATCTTGAATTGAAGCACTGACTGAAATCAGTGGGCACAAATAACATTCGACCCACGGTACCAGCTCGTATGCCCAAAGGAATCAGACGGACGAGAGTTGCAATGAGATCAGGAATATGCAGCACAGTAGCCATAGAAGCCCCACAGTAGCCCACAGTCGCATGTGAAGCCGTCGAAGGTGAGAACGAAAATTACCGCCACTGCAGATCAGCGCACGTATATACTGTGCAAGTTTGGTCGCATTTCTTACGATTATGTTGATAAGCCTGCTTGCCCTGTCCAGGAATCTACTTTTTTATTGAAAGCCATTGACTTTCCAATTCGTAGAATTTCTTTCCCAGAGCCACTCCCAAACCATCATGAGCTCTTGTCCAAGTGTTAACGTCGAGCTAAGAATTAGGTTACGAGGCGATCTGCACATGGTCTTCCCAGAAGACATCGATCGCTGCAGCCCAGTAGAAGTTGAGCCACGGATTTAAAACGTGGAATTAAAGTAAATGCCGGAAGACCGACAGTACGCCTCGCATCGAATCGTCAACGTTGTCGCGGAAGGGAAAGTGATTATAAGTATAAGAATCCAATAGATCAATCTACTCAACGACACCCGACTCTTTAATAACAACCTTCGCCTTCGGCGCACCCGACCCAGTCCCGTACGACTCGATTTTCTTGACGACGTCCATGCCCTCGACGACCTCGCCGAACACGACGTGTTTTCCATCGAGCTGTGGGTTTGGGCGGTCAGTAAACGACGGGTGTGCAGGGGCAGGGATAAACCCACCCATGAGGTTACCACCGTCGTGATGAAGAACTGCACAGTTAAAGTAGAAGTCAGACGCGCGGATGGGGGGAGCAACGGAACGCACCTGGGACCCGTTGGTGCCAGGACCGGCATTGGCCATGCTGAGCAGGCCCGGCCGCGTGTGCTTGTGGATGAAGTTCTCATCTGCGTACAATGCGCAATCAGGTAAACCAAACGCGACGACAGAAGGAAGGGAGCGCACCGGGGAATTTGTTGCCGTAGATGCTCTTCCCGCCTGCGATGCAAAGAGAAAAGAAAAGAAACGCGGTTTGCGTGAGTGACGCTTACGGATAGCGAGCAAGACGCAGACGCACCGGTGCCGTTGTGGTTCGTGAAGTCGCCGGCCTGGAGCATGAACTAGGGGGCGACGTCATTAGTTTTAGCACTTGGAGGCTCGACATGGTGGGCGAGGGTACGCACATCCGGAATGATGCGGTGGAAACCCGACCCTGCGTATCCAAAGCCGTGCTCCCCAGTCGCCAGCTCCCGGAAGTTTTTGGCGGTGCGGGGGGTGTCGCTGTCATATAGTTTGAAGACTATCCGTCCGCTGGGGATCGCGTTGATGTGGATGTCGAACTGGGGCGAGATTCGTCAGGGACATTGGACCGCGGACAGCTACAAGGCTCGCGTACAAAGACATTGGATTTTCTGGTGCGGGGCTACGGTTAGAGCACAGAGGGCGAGGATAGTGGGGGTGCTCACCCCGCAGATCTTGCTGCTGCACCGGGAGCAGCAACAATGGAGGAGGAAGTGAATCTACGGATGGCGCGAGCAGCCGACATTTTGGGAGGGAGGAAAAAAATTAGTCACATCACGTCATGCGTCATCGTGACAGACACCGCCACCTCCGACCACAAGGGGCAAAGTTCAACTCGAGCTGGCAGCATGCCAGGGAAAATACGATGCATTGGGTTGTAATGTTATAAATCCAGGAGAACAAAACTTATAGTATCTTTCACCCTGCGGTCCCAACTCTGCAACTGTTTTGATCGGGGTTTGAATCAGATTCCGACATATTATCCATATATCTCCCGTTTGGGCTTCGGGCGGATGTAGCATTTATAACACGCAAGGTAGCCGAAATTTTTGACCCAAAACTCGGGGTATGAAGGACGTGACTGGCATCTGCCAGATCTGTTACACTTCAACTCTTTATTCCCTACCGCCCTCAAATTAGCTCAACTCATAAAACTGTTTCGACATATTTTGGGCCCACTCCCTATCTTTTCTGCCCAAAACTCATCAGATACCATGGGTGATGGATGGTATGAACAATATCCTTGTGATTCTGATATCCACAGAGCATTTTGGTAATTAATTTCGCATGGTGTACTATTAAAAAGAAATGAGGTGCTATGTCGGCGGATGAGAGAGTCAGCACTGGCCCGAGGAGATAGCAGTGGATGCCAAACTTGTCATTGAATTTGATTTGCTATCCCCTACTCCAAAATGAGTTTGTTCCGGATGGAATAACACCCAATTTCTCCACTGAGAACTAACAATTCAAGTTTGTAAACACAGTGCAGTGGTGTTTGACATATGAGTTGCTGGTTTCTGGTATTTTATTTATTTTGGTTAGGATTCGAACTCTGCTGTCCCCAACATGGTTCGTGTAACTAAATCTGGAAGTACCTCATGTACAATCTGACCTTATGTGTCTACTTAAATGCATGAATACGAGGAGTTAAGTGATGAGGACCACCTAATAGCCAATGTTCACATGCTAGATAGTGCTGTATCTTCGAGTATTTTCTCTGCATCGGGCTCATTTCTCTCATATTCAAAAACCCAAGATTTCCTTGCATATTGGAGACCCAGCGGAGTTATGAGAATTGTCAATCCTCAGACTAATCACCTTGCCAACTGGCATATCAGAAAATTGATTAATGAAATCTTAATGGCGAGCTGCACTGCCTTGGAAAAGTGGATATATGCAGTACCTGCCCATCCCAAGTTCTTGCTCACCTTTCCCAAAGATGCCCAACCAACCAACTACCACTGATATCCACTTGAGTAATATCATCACCTGCATAACCTCTATGTTGCCACTGTTAAATGACATCAATGATGGATTCGGCACCCCCTTCATCCAAGCCATCTCAAATACAACTTTTTCTGTGATTGCTGCAGCACAGGTAATGAATTCTACATGGAAGATCCTACCGATCTCATATGATTCCCAGAATGTGAAGAGGAATAAAGATGAATGTATCCGGCTCATGGAAAATATCCATGCAATCCTTTATGCTATAACAAACTTGCATATCAAATCTGAGACTGTAGGAAGTTTACCACCAGCTATCACAGACCATATTGGGAAATTTACAGAGTATGCTATGTTTTTCTTATGATCCCTGACTGAATTCTGGCATCTGCAGAACACTTCACAAGATACACACATTTGTTCAGGCGCAACAGGATGGAAGCAAGATCAAGTATTTCTTTCGCCAGAATGAGATGAACACTCTGTGCAAGGACTGTCATTTGGGGTTGGATGAGGCTTTGAAAGTGTTCAAGGTAAGTTCTCATGGATCATTAATTGCAGAAACACAAAGACAGACCCATTTAGGTTGAAACCGGTCTCATCATTGCTAACAATATGGTGGAAGTGCAGAAAAAGACACAAAGCATGCATCAGGAACTGCTAGACTTGGTTGAAACCCTTTCTGATTGCTCAACTTCTGACAAGTCATCATCTGTATGTCTCTCTAAATTCTCCCGTTTGGAACACCTTGTGATTTGAGAAACAGATCTATCAGAGTACTATCAGTTCAAAAGACAGGTAGGGACACAAAATGATACATACATCTATGCTGATATTTTATTTGTCAAGTTTGAACTCATTTACCTTATTGCCTGCACAGCCACAGATATTCCATGGCCGTCAATCAGAACTCAAGGACATTGTAATGAGTCTTGGTCAGCCATCAGCCCACATTGCCATTCTAGGTGCTGGTGGCATAGGGAAGACCAGTCTTGCAAGAGCTGTTCTGCATGATCCTCAGATTGCTGCCAAGTATGAATACAGGCTTTTTGTTGCTGCAGATTCTGCTACCACCAGCATTGAACTTGCAGCCCTCACTGGGTCTCATTTGGGACTGAAGCCAGGAAAGGACCTCACAAAGGCTGTTGTCCAGTTCCTTTCTAGAGGCCCACCTTGCCTCCTGATCCTGGATAATTTGGAAACACCATGGGAACCTCTCAAGTCACGTGATGCAGTTGAAGAATTTCTATCTCTGCTTACAGACATCCCACATCTTGCATTGATAGTGAGCACATGACTCTTCAAAAAAAGAAAATTTACTCATTAATATTCTAAAAGATCACAATGCGAGGTGCTGAGAGGCCAGCGAAGGTCCGCTGGACTCATCCTTTTTTAGAGCCTTTAAAGCCTCTGCCATATGATGCTGCTCGCCAGACCTTCATTGAAATTGCAGATAATTTCCATGATCCTGAGGACATCGACCAGCTTCTTCAGCTCACTGACAACATGCCACTTGCTGTGGATCTCATTGCACATCTGGTTGACTATGAGGGCTGTTCAAATGTATTGGTTTGCTGGAAGACAGAAAAGACATCCTTGCTTTCAAGTGGCTATGACAAGTGGTCCAGCTTGGATATCTCCATCACAATCTCACTTGCTAGTCCTCGTATGACACCTGGTGCTAAGAACTTGTTGAGCCTGCTCTCAATTCTTCCAGATGGACTCTCGGATACAGAGCTTGTTCAAAGTGACCTCCCTATCCAACATGTTTTAGGTTGCAAAGCTACATTACTCCGCACCTCCCTAGCATATTCTGATGACAAACAGAGGCTGAAGTCTCTGGTACCTATTCGAGAACATGTCCGGTCTTCCTCCCCTCCATCACAATCCCTCTTTCACCCTCTTTGCAAATATTTCCATTTGGTCATGGGACTATATGAAAATTACTGGGGACTTCACCAGAACAATACCAGAGTTGATCAAATCAAATCAAATCTTGGCAACCTTCATCAATTACTACTGCTAGAATTGCATTTGGACAACCCAGATATTAGAGATGCTATAAACTGCACACTTTCTCTAAACTCCTTCCATCGACTCACTAGTCGGGGTCAGACCCAATTAATAGATCATATTCCATCTGTTCTCCCCCAGCCCTGTGACCACCAGATAGAAGCAAAATATGTCACAGAGATGCTTCGGACCACTGGATCTGTAGAGCCCCAAGCCCTGATCAATCGAGGTATAGCTCATTTTCATCAGATCAATAATCCAGTCCTTGAAGGTGAGTCTGAAGGATTATTCTGTTTGATTTTGTCTGAGTTACTGTCATCATGATAGCCAGATTCTATATTGCAGTTGGCAATTGCTCTCAGTACAGTAATGGTGACTTCAATATATTGCGGCAATCATATGAGAAGGCACTCTCATTAGCAAAGTTTTGTGGAGACTCAAGACAGCATGCAGTAGCACTGGGACATTTAGCTCAGCTCAAGTTTTACATGGGTGATTATTCAGCAGCCCAAATGCATGCCCGTGAAGCTCAAGAAATTGCTCAGCTGTCTGGGAATCTCTACCAAGAAGCATTGATCCTTTTAATTGATGCTAAGTGTCTCACACTTCTAGGTAATCTGAGAGAAAGTACTTCCTTGTGTCAAAAAGCAAGAGATCTTCTACAACTTTGTGGAATGCAGGGAGGTCGGATGGATTGTAATGCCATGACTCTTTTGGCAGAAGTTCATCGACTGAAATCTGAGTATTTGGAGGCACACAACATCCACACTGAACTTGTTCATAGTGTTTCTGCTCAGGAAGATCCAGTTACCAATGCTGTTGCCCTCCTCAACATTGCAGAGCTTGATGTCATGATTGGTGTAGAAACCCTCAAAGTGCAACATAACCTGGACAATGCAAAGACAATACTCAGCACTTTGGGGAGGGCTGGACCAGTGGTTCAGTGTGGGGCCGTTTTGGCAGACCTTCATCTCAGGGAGGGTGATGAAATGGTTGCAAAGACACTATTCCACAAGTGTTTAGATCCTGTCCGGAGGAATGATTATGAGACAATATCTTACTGCCTGGAGAGATTAGCAGATATTGGTCGATGGTCATCTACCAACAACAATGGGTTATACAGATGGCCAGTGATATATTTGTTGCACACCCACAAAACCCAGGAGAAAGTAGCATTCCACAGGGCACTCTGCTGTTTAGGAGATGTTTTTCTTTCTGAGGGAGATGAATATACCGCACACAATCTTTTTGTTGTAGCACTGGAAGGATTCACAGATATGGATGTGCATCGCAGTAGAGCAGATTGCATGCTTCGTCTTGGAGATATTGCAAAGCACAGAGGATATTTGGTGAAAGCACTGAATTTCTGGAAAGTGGCCGGTCCACTGTTTGAACGGTCTTTGCAAATGAAGGATGTGGCCCAAATCAACACCAGACTTGCTTCAGTTAGCCAAACTCTGCAGGACACACCAGAGAGCACTTGCAAGTCTGAGTAACATGGAGGCCCATACCACATCAGTGGATGATCCAGATGCATATGTCCCTTTATTGAATATTGAGGCAGAGGATTCAGCACCTGTGGACCTTTCTAGTAAATCATGATTTCTAATAAATCTAAATTGCACCCATTTTGAGTCTGTTATATTTTTTTTACCTGAACTTGAATAGCTTGATATCCTCCGTTTCTCGCTCTTCCTTACTGTTTCAGATTTACTTCTACAGTTTAGTATAGTTGCTTGTAATAGCTCGTATTTATTGAATAGCGGCTGAGTAAGGAGTCCGATATATTGATTTGATTTTTTCTCTCTCTCATCCATTCTGACCTGATTGCCGATGTCACAGGAGTAATTTTGGAGGGTGTACTACAACTAATTTGTAACTGACTATACGTACCACGATAATAAACCTGGCGTTGTCAAGGTATCCTCACGCTCATATCCATCCCCATTCACAACCATCTGTACACTGGTTCATTGTATGCCTATTCTTTACTCACTCGACCAGTGAGCAATGACTGGTGGGTCTGTAATAAGGGCAAAGCCAACACGGCGATAAAAAGAAGTTGAAACCCGAACTTATCGGAAGTTGAAAAGCAGTTGCACCGCCTCCGATCTGCCATCATGCCGTATTACCAAGCACCTACGCACCTTTGTTTTCGACGGCCACCATGTCCTCCAACGACGAAGATCCCTACGAGAATGAGGCAGGATCCAAGTCAAAACGTGTCCAGCGTGCATGCGATATGTGTCGGCGTAAGAAACGTAGGTTATGCCCGCTCTTCCGCGCTGAGCAAAGTTATTGACGCTGGAATTCAGGGCGCTGTAAGGGTGTTTTCCGTTCTAGAAGGATTTCTACTGATATCCGAACATTCAGGTGACGGAGCAGAGAGGTGTGATCATTGCGTGAGACACAACTTTGTGTGCACATATATTGAGCCAACTGTAAGCACATCGTCTTATCTCGACTTTTGTGTCGTCTCTGACATTCACAGCCTCGGCTCGTTGGTGCGGCGGCTTCCATTCCCGACGTATCAGTCGCATCCACATCCACCCCTAGTCCAAGCAAGAGCTATATTGAAGCCTTGGAAACTCGACTCAAGACCGTCGAGGCGATTCTCGAAAAGAAACGGAACGAGAAGAGTCCGGGGGTGCAGCTCCTCAGCAATGCTATTGCCCAGCTAAACAGTCCTTACCCTCCGCCACATTCGGATGATTTGACCTTCGCTGACATCGACGAGAGCTTTCGCGCTCTCTCCATCGATAACACTGCTGCTCAGGGATTCCAGGGTAAATCCAGCGGTGCCATGCTCGTGAAAGCCGCTGTCGATCTCAAGAACGGCACCAAGAACGCCTATGCACCGGAACCCATTCCCAGCACGATTAAATCGGTACGGTTGGCCATTATTCCTCCCGCCGACTCACGAAATTTGATATTTGTCAGTGGGAAGCCCTGGAGTCTCCTCCGCCTCCGATTTACTCGTTCCCGGAAGACGATCTACTGGATTCTCTCGTCTCGCTCTACTTTTCCAACGTCAACAAATTTCTCCCATTGCTACACCGCCCTACATTTGAATCCGGCGTCCGTCAGCAGTTTCATCTGATACACGCTGGGTTTGCGAAGACATTGCTGCTGGTGTGCGCCGTCGGCGCTCGATACTCAACGGATCCGCGTGTTGCGATCCCCGAGACCCCGCCGGCGGAAACGGCGGGTTGGAAATGGTTTGATCAGGTGGAGCTTTCCGGGCACTTGGTGAGAGCCCACCCGACGCTGTATGATCTCCAATCCTATTGTGTCAGCCTCCAATTCGCTATATTTTCAATTTTCTCTGATCTCCTACACCGCTAGCTGGCCGGCGAATTCCTGGACTGTACGTCCAGTCCGCGGACGTGCTGGACGCTCATCGGCTTCGGCATGCGCCTGGCTCAGGATATCGGCTCCCATCGGTTCAGACTGCGGGGCAGAGCCCTCACCTTCGAGGAGGAATTAGAAAAGCGTGCTTCCTGGTAAGAGACTCGCTCTTGCCCTTGTACGGATGCCGATCATTCATTCTCTTAGGGTGCTATTCCTGATTGATACCCAGATGAGCACTGCGCTAGGCCGCTGTATTGTTCTTCAGTCCCACGAGTGCGTCATACTATCACGCGTCGTACGGGTGGCCCAGATTCACGCAACTCCTACAGCTTCGACATCGAAATGCCCATCATATGCGACGACGAATACTGGGGCGGCGACCTCCATACCCCAATGTTCACCCAGCCCGCTGGCAAACCATCCGTGATGGCGTTTTTCAACTGCATGCTCCACTTGGCCCGGATCCTCTCTTTCAGCTGTAAAATCCTCGTGCGCCTCTCTTCCTCTGTGGAAGTATCGTCAATGAATCTTATGCAGTACTCGACGAACCGCAGCAAGATATTGATCGGGCTGGGCGACGACAAATGGGAGGAGCAAGTTGTCGTAGAACTCGACTCGGCGCTCAACAAATGGTTTGAGACAATACCTTCCCATCGTGCGCGTCCCTTTCCGTCGGTTCTCTCCCTGTAATAATAATCATCTACGTCGCAGTTCGCTGGGATCCAGACAATCTCATTTCAGATGCCATCTTTTTCGACCAGTCCGCGGTCTTGTATTGCGCCTATTACCACACCCGGATTATCATCCACCGGCCGTTTATCCCTGCAATGAGACGCGCCTCGAACCCGACAGTGAGGAATCCCAACCGGCATTAGCATCGCTCTGACTTGGCTTCTCTCTCCAGCATCTCCCCTCTCGCTCGCCATTTGCAATACCGCCGCGCGCGCATGCAGCCATGTGGCGCAGATCCAGCAGCAGCGCCGGCAGAATAACCCGCTGTGGTTCAGTCAGGTATGTACCGCCTTTCGTCCATGGTGCTAAATTCCTCACTGACATCGTTTTCTTCAGACGCCGCTCTTCACCTCCGGCATTGTGCTGCTGCTGAACATCTGGGGCGGGTCTGGGGGCAGCATGGGCCGGCTCAACGCCGCAGAGAAGGATTTAGACGATGTCTACCGCTGCATGGCAGTGCTGGATGCTCAGCGACGACAGTACGTTTCCTCCTCCTCTGCTTCTACCGTCCGTTTGCTCACTGCTGCTGTTTACCTCTCACGACCAGATGGCCATCTGCCGGCGCATTACTGTGGGTTTCCGCCTTCTGCGGCATATGCACGTCGCTCATGTTTACTCAGAGACACCCTCCGCCAGCTCGTCGCAGCCGATCATCCGCTGGGGAGTGTCCATGCCAGCAATTCACCGCGGGCCTCGCCCCCTGCCGCGCCATACACAGGCGAAACCGCTGCGCCGGACTTGTCCTTCAGCACGCCCTTCCCTGTCCCGCTTTCGCCGCCCATGTACGACCCGCAGCTCGAGACCGCGCCGCAGGACCACCTGGCGGATGACTCATGGTACGACCCCATTGCCATGAACCATCCTAACCCGCACGCCTTCGGCTTCGCGGGCGACGCGCAGACCTACCTGCCGTCAAACTATGTCCCGCCAGATCTAGGCTTTACTGCTGCAGGACCCAGTACGCTCCATGGACAGGACTTCGCCGGCGAGGACTTCAACATGATAGATGCAAATACAATCGCACTGTGGTCGCGCGCCCCTCCGAGCTTCGGGTAATTCAGTCTTCCACGCAATTGCCGCGCATGGTAATTTTTTGCTGATATCCGTTGCGTTTAGGGTGGCCGACTGGGATACATACCTAGGACAATTCGTGGACCAGACTTCTCCGCAACCCGACCCGAACGCGCAGTATTAATTAAAGCAATTAATATTGATCTACACCACGTCCTGGGCTTTGCGGACTGTTCAGCTTCAGTTCCAAAATAGTATGAGGGATTTAATAGTGGAAGGTGGCAAGATTTTTATCCTGCGACGCAATGATTACGAGGGTTTGTGGCGAGCTCTGCTCGTCCATCTCTAATTTCAAGAGCCATTGTATAGGTCTTTCGATCTCGCCAGGAGAAGCGTGTCAGAGTTTCTGATGGCAAGCGATAGAAACCTGATCCGACTCGACCAAGATTGATACACTCTCGCCATCTGAGATTGGCGATGTGCGGTTGTCGTGTTCCAGTGCTTCTCTGTGCTTCTACTGCAACATAACAGAGTGATAACGCCAAGTAGCCTGCCAGGTGGGTGGCTTCTCGGCACACTCGGCTCGGTGGCATGAAAGTGTTGGGATCATTGTTTTGCGTATCAGTTCGAGGCTGTGCAATGACGTTTCTCTTTAAGAACTGTCACTCGAGTATAATATACCCCTTCCCCCTCCATCGCCACACGGTCATCGATAGCGGCCTCTGAAGACGACCTCCCTTCCATGGACTCACCCCATCTCGATTCTCCACCTTCCTACCAACCTGCCTACGTACCTACCTCTACGGAACCGTTTCATCCGACTGTACAAGACCTCGTTTCTGCACGCGAGGTCCTACTATCATTCTGCCCCTTGGAATTGGTCTACATCATCCTTGAGCTCGCAGAATGCTGGACCTGCGTCGTTTCAGGACGAGAAGAGTCTATCACGCTCCATTCCTCCACCAATAACGGCACGCTGTGCTACGTCTTAACCCCTCCTCTCTTGGAACTTGACCCAGACGGAGTCCACCTCAAGCTTGTGCACGTGGAGTATAACATCGTCAGCCACGATCAGGGGTGGTGTTCTGACACTAATATTGAAGGTGCGCTTGCCTGCTAGCGATGTATCTGCCAGTTGAGTTTGCCCACTGATCCAGGTACATACCATGGTTACACTTGGTTCGAGGCCGCGATACTGCACTCGACCCGCCCCGCATCGGACTTATCGTTGGAGCGTGTTATCGACTCATCTGCCGACATGCTTGCGGCAATCAGAGACGCCGGTTTGATCCTGGTCAAAGCCGGCGGAGAGAGCACCCGCTGGATGGTGCAGAAAAACTTCGCCGCGTCGCGCGAATTTCGGGAGCACACTGTTTCCTGGAACGCCGATGGCAATGTGCTCCCGGGGAGTAGAGAGCTCGGGGGCGGTGATGGCGTGGGGTTCATCGACCGGCTCACGGCTGGCGACAGAATAGGTCTGATTGCTAAAGCAGTGGTGCGTGAATAAGCCCTTTGTGCCATGACTACTAACTAATACCGTTTTTAGTTTCCCGGGTGGTCTAATTTCGTTGAACGTGCCCATGTCTCTGTATACTACGGATTGGTTTAGCCTGCTGGGATTACGACAAGATTCTTCTCGCAGCGAGTTATCAGAAGGGGCCTTTCTATGAAAAACTAGATGCGGATTGTTCTCAAGCTACGGCTACACATTTAGGGCGGATAGGGTGGAATAAAGGGCGAAGGACTTGTATAGATATATAGCAGTAAGTTAAGCTCGAGGTGGAGTAGAGGGGGGGTGGAGGGGAACAGCGAGTCTCAGACATGCGCCTTCCGTAAAAATCAAAATCAAACTCAAACTATAGGTAGAGAAGGGACGCACATTATTTCCAGAGTGCCTGTTCAGATGCAAGTGTACATGCGACAGGCGCGGCCTTCGACATCAGTGGCCTGTGGCGCGATTTCCGTCAGACACAAGATACATGAAGCGCCAGAGAAACCGCACCTCGCGCGCTTCGGCGTCAACGGGAGAGCTGAAGGGCGTCGGCGCAGCCGCGACGAAGATGGTAGCTGTCAATCGCCGTCAGGTTCCGCCTCGAGGAATGGTAGCAATAAAATCAACACACCGAAGGTCAGAATGAGCGTGGTGGCAACTTTGAGTTGCATGGTGGTTTCGAGGGACTCGAGCGGGGGATATGTGTAGTTAGGCGATACAAGGGACTCTTATGCTACTCCCTCTGCGAGGAAAGCAGTTATAACATAGCCGGGACAAGGCGAGGACCGAAAAAGGAAACCCTCAGAACATGTCGGACCGTGGAAGACGGAAGTGATGGCCGGATCTTGCCGCCGAAGTCTCCTTGTACTTTGCCTGCGGCATGCGGAATCTATTGCGGTCTCCGTTGAAAGGGAACACCCAAATTAGGTGAAAGCCCCCGGCAAACATAGCATTTGGACTGCGATTCTGTGGGCGCGACGGATCTGTGTTTCTAGGCACCCATTCGCCGTTGGTCCACAGAAGATCAACGGCGGGCTAGAATCAGGAACCCAATAACAAGAGGAATCACAAGTTTGGTATAATGACCAGGGAATAAATAGGTAGAGGACGCAGGTCATCCCAATAGTTCAAGGTCGGGCGGTGCCGGTCGAATAGCCTGGCCAATAAGTAGGTCGTCATCATCGGATATCGAAAACAAGGGGATTTCAGAATAAGGATTTAGTATAATTACCACATCGGCGGGACGCCCATGATCCATCGCGTTGCCAACCCATGTTCTCGACCTTGTGGGAGCTTGCCGCCGTTGCCGGTGAACAAATTTAGCACAACCGATTCCTTTTTAGGGTTCTTCAAGCGTGCGCTTTCTCCAAGATTAGACGGGCATTTTTTGTTTCGTCAATTGCTGTTTCGTTATTGATGGCAAAACGCTGGAAGTCGGTGTGTGGTACTACCAGTGGCCACTGCTAGGAGCGGCCGTGACAGTCACGTGCTTCACGCGACGCGATTCAGCGGTACAAGCTCGGACAAACAGAGGTTGAATAGTCAATACTTGGCCACAAGTGGGAGCACAGATGAAATACATGAAATGAAACAGTGCGACTTCGCTAACACCGAGCGATGATTTTATGAAAGTCTGAACATGCTGTCTGCGATGGGGCCGGTCCAGCTGTCCGTTGTCGGTGTCATTCCTGACATTCAATATCTGATTCTTGGTGGTCGCTCCGATGGCCAGACAAAATAAATCATGATACGCACAATTGCCTCTATAACGCTCTCCTGCAGGCCTGTGTCATCAGGGTGAGCATGTTCTTCAGAGCAAATGCACTGTTCACGAGACGATTGGATTGCGGCGTTGTTGTCCAACTGTGGGCGACTACGAACGGAAGATAGCATGTCCGACTTGCAGGGTGTACGGCATATTCGAGTCAGAAGCCTGACACTCCGCCGTTGACACCGATGCTGTGGACATTCTCGGGCATCTCTTACAACCGAGCGCCTATGTCGAATTTACCTTCACTTGGTGCCAGGCTATTTCTTCACTGATTGTTGTGAAATTGGCGCCAGGATATCCTAGGATGCATGCCGCCGTCTGGTCAGTTTACCAGAAATCGGCCACCAAAAATCATGGGCTACACTGGCAGTGCTCATTCGGTGATAGGTCTGCTTTAGATTTCCATCTCATCACAACCAGTACTGATTTGTTTCTGACAGTTCTTCGCAAAGCATATGGCCGCCCGAGTGACAGCAGCGGGCCTCTGGCGGGAATAAATTCTAGAGGTAATCAGAGCTATCCCCCATTTCACCACCCCGTCTATACTCAACTTCGTCTAATGCTCGTCTGGATCACTCTTTTCATCGCCTCCTTCATTTTCAATTTCGAGCCGAGTACGATATATTTTCCAATTCTTTTCGCGGAATTCCGTTGCTGACATTATTTGCCCGCCTCTCAGCCTACGCACAAAGCCTCCTTCCAAGACAGTTCGCCAGTCAATGCTCTGACGTCTGTAATGTCCCGGGCAGCCCAGGGACGGTGAGATCCTCGCCCTTCATCGAGCGACTGAGTCACACTCACACCGTCCTGTAGGGGTTTGCCAACGCTGACTCCTGTACGGACGACGAGGCTCAGACCTGGGCCGAATGTCTCGACTGCAATGATCAGGCTGGCCAAGGCGACATCGACGACTCGGAAAGCCAGATGGAGAGTGCGTGATTCGATACATTGCGGATATATCTATTAAATATGGGCGGGCAGCCTGGGTCTCCGCATGCAACAACCTAGGATTTCCCGTCGATACTCCCATCGTCCTCGGGGCCTACACACCACCCGACTCCAACTTAGATGGTCCATCGAACTCGGACTCCAACCCCCTCGGGCCGGTCTCCCTAGGAGCGGGGTTTCACTCGAATGGCAGCGCAGGACGCGCTCAATGGTGTGCAATTGGGGCCTTGGTGCTGGGAATCTTGTGCATTGTCCAGGTAAATGTGGTCTAAGCTCTGCCCACTCTTTCGTCAATCGGTCGCAGCAACGCATATACCTGGATGAAAATTCCGGCCCTTCTTATTTATTTGGAATTTTGCCTTGGGAAAAATATATGACCTGTGATCTTGGACGCCGGCGGGGCCAAGACCCAAATGAAGCGTTCACGTCCAATGAGTTCTTTGAAACTCCGATGAAATCTGGAGTCGGAATTAGAGAACCAACGATCAGGAAGTTGCTTGCTAGCTGCTTGTCACTGTCAGATTGTCAAATTCCACCCAAATTCCCGACCCTGCCATAACCCAACAATAACGGTTTTCCCTCCTGAGATGGTTAACGGTGAATGGGAATGTCCGGGATTCTCTTTTCCCATACCCTAATTGATTTTCTCGACTCATCCCGTGTGCTTGGCAATCGCCGGAGCGATCAGTGTTGCGGCGTGTTACTAAAATGCCACCACCTTCTTCTCCTGTCTTGCCCAAGGGTATTGCAGCGAGATCATTGGGGCATACGCCATCCCCTCGCTGAGAGGAACTTGATATCTGTTCCCCTGTTATCCTCAGTAATTGAATAATTTACCATGGTCGCCCCCATGACCTCAATTCAGCGCTTGGACATCATATACTTTGGAGGCTACACGTTGGCTGAGACGGTTCGTCTCCGTTCGCATCTCGATGAGATCCGCGGACGCCTCCAAGAGCTGCCTCTGTGTGCCGCACGTGGAATCGTCACCGAGGACGTCGTGGTCGATCGCCGGAGTTCTTTCTATTAATTGATCCCAATCCTTCCCCATCCAGCTGCGACTACGATATTCCAATCCATTCGGTACCAACAGTAGTGCTAACTTCAAAAGACAATTGCATTCCATTGCACAACTTGATCATTTTACACATGCACACTATCTGTGCACCCACTAATCCTCGTAAAAATCCAGTGGGAAGCCCACAAGCTCACACTGCTCTCTCTCGAGCCACCCGCTCCCTCTGCTCGGCCATCCCAGCAACCGCACCGGCTCCGGACTCCTCACGTCCTGCCACGGCCCCCACTGCGCGAGCGTCGCCGCCGTCGAAAAATAGCCCCTCGCTGCGAGGAACGACGTCGCGGGATTGGGGTCGTGCGTGCGCGCAAAGGCGGTCCACACATCTACCGTAACCTGCTCGAACGGCAGGTCATGTTGGTCGCGGAAGGGCTGGCCCGGGTCGGCCTGCCCCAGGGTGCCGAAGGTGAAGTATAGCTCGCCGGAGTGGCATCTGTTATAAATAATAAATTGTCCGTCGATTATGAAGATTGCAGATTGAGTTGAAAGGGGACGCACCGGAAGTAGGGGAGGGACGGGTCTCCGAAGGGATGCGTCGAGGTTGCGGGGGGGTCGCAAATGCCGGGAATGGGCTCAAATCCCATATAGCTGCGCTCGAACTGGTACGTCCACATGGACTTGAATACGCTGTGCAGCGCGGCAGAGTTCGCAGTCGCTTGGTCCACGCAGCTAAAAAACGGAATCAAACAATATCAATCATCTCTAATCTAAATATGGCTGGACGATAGAAAACCTACACAAATTCCGTGTCGCTCGCAACGTGGCCCGTCACGTTGAACGTATCCAGCGTCTCGTTCCCCGTGGACGGGCGAGGGAATAATTTCGAGTTGAGGATCGTTGTCGTGAGATTAGCGTCGATTCTGGTTAACTGTTTCAACATATGGATGTTAGAAAAGGGGGAAACGCACCCAATTTCTTCGATGGACGCGGCCTGCGTCGTGGTGTTCTGCGGATAGCTCCCAGCAAAATCCACACCGTCGTCCGCCATCCAGCCGAAAATTACATGTGCGTCGGACGCAGCGGGCCCCTTGCCATCGACGGATAGTCTGTCTCGGGTGATGAACGTCCCATCCACGACGATGTACCTAAAAATCCGCAAGTCGGATTCACAATTCATGGCTCAGTCCATCACAAGTCAGGCAGACCACGCACCTCGGCGCGTCCGGCGCCTGCTGCACCGTCTGCCACGGCGCCGCCCGCAAACACTCCAGCACCTCCGCGTCGTCGGTAGTATTCCCGCACCCGACCTCGCCGACGAACTTGCCCGCCGCGAGCGTGACCTCCTGCTCAATGGTGAGGTACGCCGAATACGTGCTCGCATAGCCCACGCCCCCGAGATTGCTCTCAGCGATCGCGCCTGTGAAGAGACCGAACGCAGGTGGTGCCCCAAGCAGCGCGCGGACGGAGCCTGCACCGGCGGATTGCCCGAATATCGTCACGCGCGATGGGTCGCCGCCGAAGGAGGCGATGTGGGCGTGCACCCATTTGAGCGCGGTGATCTTTGGTGCTGAGATTCAGACCACACCACAGCACGGTGGATTAGATGTGCTGCGCACCTGGTCCGCAATACCATAGTTCCCCTTCGTCACCCCGTCGTCGAGCGCAAGGAAGCCCAGAGCTCCGAGTCTACTGCGGTTACAGTCTGCGATACAGAAAGCTGGATGGGTACTTACCGGTAGTTCATTGTGACGACGACGACGTCGCCTCTGCTAACTAAATTCCCGCCGTCGAAGATCGCGTCGGAGCCCTCCCCGCTGGTAAACCCCCCGCCGTGGATCCAAAACATGACCGGTTTCAATGCACTGGCCGGGGTCGATTTCCCGGGGAGGAATGGCGTGAATATGTTCAGGAACAGACAGTTCTCCGACCCGGTGTCGGTGGATTGGGCGCACGGGGAGCCGAAGGTGAGAGCGGAAATGGTTGGAGGCCCGGTGTATAACGAGGAGTACGTCCATCGAGCTGGCTCGTTGGCGTACGGGATTCCAAGGAAGCGGAATGAAAGGTGATCTCGCGTTCTGCACGCGCAAGGTTTAGTTTTCAGAAAGATCGAGGACGGAGACGACGCACCCCGTTATCGAGAACTCTCCAGAGTCGACTTGAACTTGCCACGTCGGGCTGAGATCTGTCTCGCCCGATATTTTATTCGGTGCGGAGTTGGCACAGAGGGCAGGGAGTTTGTCTGCGCATGGCGCTGCGGAGAGACCAGAGATGCTGACGGCCGGGCATGATTGGCTGTCCGCTGAAGTAGAGCCGCCGACCCAGTACTTTTGCGTGCGGGAGACTCCGCTTTCGAAGGCCACATATGACAAGATGTTTGCGATGTCGGAACCAAAGAAGGTGCCGTTCGTAGGCGCAAGACCCTCGTTGAGCTTGGAACAGGCCGATAGTGCGTCCGCATGGGTGCGAGCACTGACTAGTATGGAGCTGCTGTGTTCCGCCGTGGTGTGCCCTGCGTTTGTGTGCGTCAAGGTGGCTGAACCGAAATAGGATGTACGGCTTACAATCCAAATCATTCTGGAAGAGCATCCAGAGATCAGAGCCCAGGCTTGCGGAGGACGGGAGTGCACTGCGCGCAACGGAGGCACAGACACATAAGAACAGGAGACCCCTGGAAAGCATGGTTTCTGGCAGCATTTTACAGCCCAGTGGTTTGCGCATTTAAGTAGGGCGGATAATTGCCGGCTCCTTGGTCTGCTGACCCCGGGAGGTTATACTCGCAGACATAGAAGCTCAGAGAAGCCCAGATTGTGACATATTTCCCTAAGGCCACCCAGGAGAAGCGGAGCGCCGGCGGCAGAAAAAAACCGAGAGATACAGCATGCAGACTCGGGCCAGAATTTCAAAAAGAGGGCGTAAGACCCAAGTCGTGCCTGGAATGAATTTTGAATTTTGAAGCCGACATTGACTTTGGAACTCCGAGGAATTCGCCCGGACATGCGTGGTGGAAGAAAGAAAGGAGCTTAGTAAGAAGAAAAGCGGGGAGTCCCGTGACCGGACCGATAATAACCGGCGATCCAAATACTTCAAGTGATCCGAGATAAGCACGACGCGAGGCACGAGAGGACCCCGGAATTTACTGTCGAAGGCTAGGTTCCCAAAATCCCCAATCTGGGGATTTTTGTCCGGACAGTTTTTGGCGGAATCTGGGCGTTTTTGTCCGTCCTGGACCTAGCCGAGGGCTGATGGGTTCACCCAAAAAGGGTAATTTTTGCTCCCACGACCAAGAAAATGCCAATTTTGTCTTCTAGCCCTGTTTTTAGCGTCATTTTCGTCAAATTGGAGCGATCGAGCGAGTTTCCGTACCGAAACAAGTCAAAATAGGTTGTTTTCGCCAAAAAAAGTTGGACCCAACCTCGGCCAGATCTCAAATTTTGTCCGGACAGGACCTGGCATTTTTGCCTTCAACCCCCTATTTTTGTCCGTCCTGGGCCTAGGTTTGGAGGGCAAATCGTCAAAAATTTGTCCGGCACCGGACCTGGCCTCCCAGGGTATATTCCGGGGTCCTGGCACGAGCGGCTTGGGCTTATCAGAGGATAAGACAAGCAGGGCGAGATTCGGGGAAGAGTCGTTGGACGCGACGCGAGCGTGACTGTCACACTTCGCTTGATCGCGTACCACGACCCCGAGTCTCGCGATTTCTTTTCCCCGCCCTCCTCTTCCCTCTTTCTTCTCTTCCCAGTGCTTGGTAGAGTTGGTTCCGCGCCTGCGGCGCGCTTTGCCGTCTCCCCCGGGAGCCTCTCCAGGCGTTCAGAGCCCGTCTGACTCGCCCTCGGTCCTTTCCCCTCGCGGCGGCGCGAAGCGCGACCCCCCAGTCGCCTCCACGCAGCCTGCCGCAGGCGGACGAGCGGACGAGCCTTCGGCTCTTCCCCCCACACCACGAAACGGAGACTCCACCGTGTATCTCACGTTTCGTGGCCTCACCCTACTCGGCTCGAGTCAGCCGCTTATCTTATCCCAAAGGGGACCGTCTCTTATAGAAATCCACCATGTCGTTTCTCGCGACCTGGGAATTCAAACCTTCGATTTTTTGGCCCTGGAACTCACCAAATGATTGCATGAAAAGCGACGGGTTTGCGAGCGCGCTCATGGCTTCCCCTTCCAGAACGGCGCAAAATCACATTTATCGGAAGGCGGGGATTTGGAAGTGCGCGAGAGGGAGAGGGCAGATTTACCAAAAATTTTAATGGCGTGTTCAATTCTCTTTTGTATGCTTTGCCGACTTAATTTTGTTTATTGTAGGACTTACTGCCATGCAATTTTCGCCTCGACGAGTCAGGAAATAATAGATCTTGGATTCGTCCCTGAATACCATAAAATGCTAACATTGTTCAAATGTTTCAGTAAGGGAACGCACGGTACTCGCGTGCAAGACCCAGCTGAGTAATCTCGGAGTTCATCAACTATCCGAAATGCTACCAGCTATCAACCATATCCAATGCTTGACATCTCCGGCGCCCTTTGATTCCTCGGTACGTGCTCCAGGTTAGTATAGTCAAAACCAAGTGGGTTGGTGTATGACCGACGCCGGAGCAATAGGAAGCAACTGGCCTACATCTAGCTTGTCACTGACGGTCCACTCGTTTTAAGTAATGCCTCTACGATTTGTCTTCGTACGTCTCAAGAGTCAAGCTCCTGATATCCTTGCCTCTTCCATTTAATTTGTAAAAATTTACCAATACGGATCATGAGGTGATAACTCTTGGAAACCTCAGCCTATGAACGCAAATTCTTCACTCCAAACATCCACGTATATCCTCGCACGAACAATGTCTAATCAATGGGAATTATTTTGTCAAGAGAAAAACACTGTTTTAAAAAATTCGTAGGACGATTACATCAGGAGCCAGGTTTCTTTGTTTGTTCCAACTTCCAGTACCAGCATCTCAGGGCTGGGGGAAAGTGCAAGTAACTGTGGTAGAGCTCGTCGAACAAGATGACAGAGCTACCCCGTTCTCCACCGCGTTAATCACCGTCGCGCTCCCCGGCCCAACGTTAAGTAAATCCCCGCGCGACGCCAATGCGCCTGTGAACTGCACGCTGAACGGCGCGCGTCTGTCCCCGGTCTGCCACGTCTCGATACCCCAGATCGCGTCGGACTGGCAGAGCACGGGCTGTGGTGCGACGGGGAATGGGAAGGGGTGCCCGGTGCTCAGGCGTTGGGTAAAGTCGAAGACCTGCGTCTGTAGGAAGCTGTTGGGGAACACTTCTACGGTGAGTTGGATCGCATCGCCGGCGGAGAAGGGGACCCCGTCCGTCGAGACGCTGTAATTACTGGGATTGTACTCGCGCCATGCTGCAAAGAATTAATGCTCAAGTACTATCGGCTTCAAGACGGCTAAGGACCCACCAAAATATGAGGCCACGCCGTTTTTTATCTCGATGTCCACGCCTGTTTTGAGCGTCGCGGTGTTACACGTATAGCCATCAATGCCGACCCAGACAGAAATGTACGCGGTGCGCAAGCCCACTGGGGCAACGATGGTCGGTATCACGAATTCGCCAGAGACAAGAGTCCATTGCGCCTTGCGAGCGATTTGAGTGCGACTGAACTCTGTCGGCTAGCCGTGGAAAACGTACGGTTGGATCGCTTATGACTGCTCCGGCCCAGTTCGAGCTGTGGAAGGCGCCGGGAGAGGTGGATCGTTTAATGAACTCCTCGCGGCGTGTGATACGGGTCGGTTCTCTTCTGTCGGGGGAAGGTGCGGCCAGGGAACCAACCGCGACAAGGGCTTGGAGGAGAAGGGCCAAGATAAGCATGGTTGATCAGTTGTCGACGGAGGCGACTCTCCGGCGCGAGTAATACTTATATAGCCTCTCTTTTTACCCTCATGATCAAGTTGCTGCCTCACGTCAGATTTTTGTCGACAGCAGTCATTAAAATTCCGTGCTCGACGGTCGGTTTTCGGCAGCAAGACGGTCTATGACAGTATTAGAAAAGTGTCGTTTGTAGCACGAGAAGACGAGAGAATATCACTGTGAAGCTATTCTGACCTAGCCTTTGTCAAAAAGCCTGCATTGACGGTCCGTACAAAAACTAGTGATTCTGTGTACGGCCCCCCACAAAGCGATTGCGACGAGATTTGGGAACGTTGCCTGCTGGCGCGACAAGCATCGTGGAAGCCGTCACGTATGTCACCGTTTTTCACCGTTTTTACCACCCAACGACAAGCCTGGGAACACGTACTGTGTCCCGATTATCCGGAGGCTCTGTTCACCGCTTAAATTCCCTGGTTCACCCCGCTTACACACTTAAACTACTGGAGTCGACTGGAATTTCAGTACGCCGGGAGTACTATTCGACACTTTGTGTTTAGAATAGCACTTCTTCCGGCGTGCAAACAATTCTGTGTACAGCCAAACCATGTCTTTTCGAGAGACACACTGTTTTTAAAAATCCTGTGGGATGATTACGTCACGAGTCATTGGTTGTTTGTTTAAATTTGTTCCCCGCGTGACCGTTCCGCCCTTTTTCTCGCCCCAATTCTCATCCCCGACGATGCTTTCGGAACGGCTTATCCACAGCCCATAAACCTCAACTGGAACTACTACATCTGAACATAGCAGAGTTCATTGCACTTCTGAGCCACCAGGGTCGGCTGACTTCAGCTTCCAATGATTCCGAAATTTCACCAGATAGCGAGCCACGGCCGGCTACGACCGCGTGCGAGCAGGTACGAGAAGATAACTTGGCATTTTGGAAGACAACGATAATGATTCGTGATCAACACACCGATAGTATCGGGAAGAGATTGTATCGGGCAGAGATACTTCCGAGTCACGGTTTCCCGCCACATGCCTTCCACTACCAGCCACTCCAGCTACGAGAAACGGGGGGAGGAAACAGTCGAGGACAACGTGCCAGTACACGTTGACCCGGCAGCAGAACGGCGGCTCGTGCGCAAGCTTGACTTCCGGCTGCTCCCGTGTCTTGCGCTCGCATACCTCCTCGCTTTCATAGACGTGAGTGAGATCTCGCGTCGACAGTCGGTTCTCTGCTCACTTGTTGCCCAGCGCTCAAATGCAGGTTCGTTGTCTGCTCTCTGTTTGTTTTTTCCGTGGGTGACCACCCGCGAAGGGAACGCTCGAATCGCGGGTTTGGCGACCGAACTCCGGCTCGGGAACTGGGGGTTTAATATCGGGACATGTTTATAGTTCGTTCTTCTCATATCGTATCTTCCCCACTAACTTCCATCCAGCTACGTCTTTGTTAGCAATATCATTTCCTGCACTCCTCGCATTCTACTGACTTGCTTCCAGTTCATCGTATGCGAAATCCCCTGTATGTGAAATCATTCCGGAATTTTCGTAGCACAATTGACTCGTCTCAGCGGTGATGCTCGTACGCAGGTTCGGAAACCGACTTGTTCCTCTTGCGTGTGTCGCCCTTCCCAATATCTTGATTCGATAATCTTATTCTGACCCAGTCTCATCGGGTTCGGCGCTATCACCATTGGAACCGGATTCATCCACACCCGGGGCCAGTTCTACGCAGTAAAATCCCTCCTCGGGATTGCCGAATCCTTTGTCCTTCCCGGAAATTCGTATGTCTTCGCGCGCGTTGGACTGTTTTGACGCCTGATAAGCCTCCACGCAGGTACATCATTACGCAGGTCCGTGAACCAGTTTCACACCACCGTTGAGTACGGCGGATACAGACTAATGCGAGCAGTTCTACAAACGAAGTGAACTCAGCGTCCGGATTGGGTTCTTCATATTCTCCGCCGGTGTGCCTCCTGCCTGTTCCCCTCTTACTTCAGTCGCGCTCATAATATCGCCCATAGGATACCTGTCCGGTGCCTTCGGGGGGCTCCTGGCCTCGGGGTTCCTCCACCTCGCGCCAATCGGACCAGTTCACACATGGCGTAAGCAACGCACCAACGAGCTCATTTCTCCCAAATATTGAGCATTGCGGTTTGCAGGCCACATCTTCGTGTGGGAGGGGCTCATCACGATGGGCCTCGGCCTCATTTTGGTCGTTCTGTACCCCCACCGCGTGGAAACGACGAGCATGCTCACGGAGGACGAGCGCAAATTAACGGCCCTGCGGCTGGGGAAACCAACTACCGCGATTTACGAGGCGCCGTCGTGGGCACAGTTGAAGGCGGTCCTCCTCAATCCGGTGGTCCTGGCGTCGGGGTGTTTCTATCTCATCAGTGCGTCTACTCCCTCTCTTCTCTCCCGCCACATCTGACGTTTCGAGTCAGATAACATCACGGTAAATCAATAAATAAATGAATTTTCTGTCCGAATTACTGTTGACCTCCGAACCTAACGCTCGCAGGTGACCGGCCTGAGCGTCTTCACGCCGACGATCCTGGCGCTCAACTACCCGCACGCCACCGCCATCCGCATCCAGCTGCTCTCCGTCCCGCCCAGCGTGTACGTCTCGCCCTCCCCCTCCCTCTTTTCCATCTATCCGTCTCGCCCCGCCGTGGAAATTAACTAATCCGCCCACAGCTGTTCCTGGGCATTCGCCATGGCGCTCGTGTACATCGGGATGCACCGCAGGGCGCACGCCCCCGCCGCGCTCGTCGGCGCGCTCTTCACCATTGCCGGATACGGCACTTGGCTCGCCACCGACACGACGTACGTCAAGACGCGCTACACGTGCCTATTTCTAAACACGATGGGCGGCTGTTACGGTGCGCCCGCGCGATATACTGTGCCCACTGCGTTCATAGCTTGATACTAAAGGGGAAGAAAATTAGGCCCAATCATCCTGGCATGGACGGTTTCCAATGCGCGGAGCGACAGCGCGCGCGCGCTCACCGGCGCGGTCATATCGGGCGCAGGGGGGTTCGGGAGTATCGTCGCCTCGTGGTCGTACTGTGCGTCTCTCCCCTCTGAAATATTTCATTTCCGTCCCCTGACGCAGTGCGTGAGCAGTCCCCACCGACGCCAAAACAGGCTATGTACGTTGTCGTCCTTCCTTTTAATTTTACATCCTGTTGATGCGTGTAAATAACGCTTGCAGCACATCGGGAACACGCTCAACCTGTCGCTTGCGGTAGTAGTGACGGTAGGGATCGCGTCGCTGTGGCTCTTTGAATTCATGGCGAACAGGCAGACGAGCGAGGAGGAGGAGACGTTCAAATACGTTCTGTGAACTTTCTGTGCGATTTTAAATGCCCGCAGTACGTTTAGCTTATATATAGAGAATGATAACAACTTCATTGTCGGACACGCCAATCTATTGGCACAAGTATTCATTTCGAAGCAAAAGTACGCGAGAATTATCCAATAGGCGGATCGAATGCGGATCATTAAGTGCATCTAAATATATTGGAGGATCTGTCAGCGCTTAGTAGCGCTCAGTCAGCAAACAGGGGTTGCGGAGTCAGCATGTTGAGCCCATTCACGCAGCGGTCTCCCGCATCTGGAAATACGCCTGGGTCCTTGGCACTCGATTACAACGCCTCTCGCAGTATATTGCAAAGGCGGTGTTCCGTACCATCGTTAAATATCTCTGAGGTTTTCTTATTTTTCAACTCATCTTCTTACCTTTCTTCCCATGTCGCCTCTCACTGCATTTATCATCGGAGCCGGCGCGAATGTCGGGCAGCACACAGCCGCGGCGCTCAAGGCTAGAGGCTTCCAGGTCGCGCTCGGCTCGCGCAAGCCCGTCTTCGACCAGGTCAAAAGCGAGGGATACTTCCCCGTCGCCGTCGATGCGCAAAATCCAGAAAGCATCAAATCAGCATTCGCGAAAATCAACAAGGAGCTCGGTGTCCCGAGTGTCGTCATATACAACCGTACGTACATGAACATTACACTCACGGATGGTCGTTAATTTTCTGCTGTAGCCGGTCTCTTTGAAGCTCCGCCCGTTGCAAACGACCCACTGAGTCTTTCTCTGGAGTCTTTCACGGCGCAGACGGCCCTCGGCCTGTCCGTGTTCACCGCCGCGCAAGAGGCCCTGCGCGGATTCCGCTCAGAAATCCACAAAGGCGCGCTGAAGACCTTCATCGTAACCGGAAACCCCCTCCCCTGGATCCCCGCGGAATCCAGCGCGATGAGTGGGTTGAACATCCAGAAAATCATCATGTGGCGCTTGACGGAGCTGTTCGCCAACGCTTATTCCAAGGAACAAATTCGGTGTGTAGATGTCGCCTTGGAGGTTCAGTGCAGTACCCCTAATTCGCATAATGCTTGCAGCTTCTATTTCGCGAGTCTCGTGAGCCTGACGGGCGGTATCGTGAGCCCTATTTCGGACTTTTTCACGAGCGGCCCGCAGCACGCGAAGGTTTATTTGGACCTGATCACTCGGAGCGATCAGACCGATTGGGATTATAGGTATGCATTTACCCCCTCCTACCAGTCTGATTCTCATCTGCTCCGTTACTAGGTTCACTCTCGATGCCCAAAAGTGGACGAAGAAATAGTCGGCGTGAATGGGTAGTAAAGATGATGATTCATATTACCCAATGTACCGAATCGAAATGCATGTTATGTTGACTGTTTGGCATTTACTCAAGTCATGCTATGCGATACCGTGCCTCGGCACAATTGCCAGCACGCAATCTGAGATGAACGGGAAGCGTTGGGATCGATTGTATGTACGTGAGACTCACAAAATGACAAACTGATTCTCGTCCACCGTTACTCCGAGTCTGATTGAGAAAATGCACGTTACAATGGGCGGCGATCAACTACACCGTCCTTGGCGACGATTCCATTTGCGGCACACAGAGGCAACTCCTGGAGGCGCGTGGGCCGAGATCCGAACGGAGATGGGTGTAATCATGGGGGAGATCATGCGATGGATTCCAATAACGATGGAAGCTGCATCTTCCTCGCGCGGAGCCGTGTATTCAGTCGCAGGAAGTCGGCAGATAGCGTGGCAGAATCTAAGTAGTGAATCGCGTTGAGTGAACAGACATCCAAGAGAAAAGGAACATGGGCCTTACCGTCCCGGCGAGCGGTGATGAACGGCGAGACACAAAGAGTAATGATGGACCCAAAGCGTCAATGTATTCAGCGGTATATTTAATTGACGCTCGCCAGATTAGTACGGGATATAGAGCGTCAGCGTAGAAATGTCGGAACTGCCTGTCCGCATCCACGCAATGAGGGGTTCCATGTTATCTATTCGCATCTGAGATCTAGGGAGGGCAATTTTCCGGGGGCCTGGGGTAGCGTCGTGTCCTCCCCACTTGAATGCGCGATCCAAAATTTGAATGCCTCCAGTGTCAGGAAGGATGCTACGCATTGAATGACCTGAGCAAGCCGCGGCCTCTGCTTGGATACAATTTCTAGGTGTGTGATGGCGCGCAAGAAAGGATATACAGGCAACGGTCCACCAGTTAGACAAGAGAAACCGTCCCAGAATTCCATCACTCGGATGAATGGGAGGACCGTGCATTGTGGCTTGCGGAAGAATTTTCAATCGCAAACGCGTGGGCGGTGCATTTGTGGATGTGGAGTCTATATTTAGAGGATAACACGGCGGCTCACCACTCGACAGACCGGGAGGCGTCTTCCGACAGTAACGGCAGTGGATCTGTGCAAGAAATTTGCGTCTCGAGTCGCAGCACAGCCGCGGCGGAATTGGATGCAGAAGTGAAATGATTGAATCTACCAGATCAGGGGCAAGCTGAGGCAGGAGGAGGACCGCCTGTTGGCGGATGCCAACTATTTGCTAAAGTGTGCGAGAGAGGTCGCTGGGATTCGGAAGGGGGCAGAGAAACAAGGTGACATGGCAGGTGGCAGGTAACAGAGGTAACACATCGTGACAGCTCGGTGATTGCCGGGAATTCCGGCGGAACGCCGGTTCTCACTCTTGTAACATGTCAATGTCAGTTCTGTTCGTGTACCTAATTAAACTAAAGGCCAGTAAGCACGTCATTTTGTCAGGATTCAACGTGATTTTTCTGGCGATTGGACAGGCTTAAGGCCAAATTCTGCCGTCCGTGTGTTCACTTTTAAAGAATCTTCCGCTGCAAATTCCAGGTGATGGTCTGAGAATCCGGGATTCTGTAATCCCGCCCACCTACCTTCAAAGATCTGCAAGTTGAACTTTGACACCCTGGGAAACCCTGTGGAACCCCGTGAAATCCGCTCGGCAACTCAATCGCCGAGCAAACGCCGAATGATTGCAATCAAATTACAATTATCTCAGCAATCGACCAAGTCAGCGAGGAAAATTCGCAAGAGAATAATGTATACGGAAGCAGATGCGTAGAACCCCGTGCAGTCCTGTTAACTATACTTTCAAGGCTTAATAACATTAGATGAACGATGTTCCACTGCGGGTGCCGGTAAATGCGTCATCATCAAGGTCATCGTTTGCGAAATATATCAGCCGCGACACAATCAACTTCTGAAATTCCGCGATATATAAGCAGTAGCACGAGATGATTCAGCCCTTCGCAAAATGGCCCTTCCCACAACAACGCGCCAGTACTCCTACCCTCAGCTTGGCTCCTACAACAACCTGGTCCTCCAGGAGGTGCCTCTAGGTGCCCCGAAAGCGCATGAAGTTCTGGTGAGAACGCATGCGGTGTCCTTGCAGGTATTCGATCAAATTCTACGCTGAAACGTTCTCTGATTTGACGATTCGACCAGTTTCGCGATCTAATGGTTGCTAGTGGCATATACCCCGGCAGGTGGGCCAGATTCCGCAGGCTGAATAGATCCGTCACTCATCTTATACTTGCATGAAGTTTACCGCCTAATTTGGTCCCGTGCTCCGACATGGCAGGGGAAGTGATTGCTGTGGGCGAAGACGTGAAGGGATGGAAGAAAGGGGATCGAGTCTGCGCTAACTTCATGCTCGACAAGTTGCATGATGAACAGACGGCAGAGATCGGTAGCACTGCACTAGGGGGCGCGACTAATGGAGTCCTGACCGAATATCGAGTATTCCCCGCCCATGTAAGTCAGTTTCTGGATCTTGTGGAAACAAATTCACGGTCATCCTAGTCGCTCGTTGCGATTCCGAGCCACCTTTCGTATGAGGAGGCATCAACGTTGCCGTTGGTACCGTTATCCTACCACCAATTCCATGCATTTAATCTTTGATTTAGATGTGCTGCGTTGACCGCATACAACGCTCTTCTGTCTGGATATGAGCCACTGAAGGCCGGGGACACGATCTTAGTTCAAGGGACTGGCGGGGTATCCATGTATGTGACATTATTGCGATTATCGACGGCTAAATAATCGCGCACCTTCAGATTCGCTCTCCAATTCGCAGTCGCGTCGGGAGCTACGGTTATTGCAACATCCTCGTCCGACGAAAAATTGAAGGTTGCCACGAAGCTCGGTGCGAAGCACGTCATCAATTACAAGAAGACGCCCAAGTGGGATGAAGAGGTCCTGAAACTGACCAACGGCTTGGGCGTTGACCGCGTGATCGAGGTACACCCCTCTCAATCTTTCTCTTGCGCTCGACTGACCACCACACCCTCATAGGTAGCGGGAAATGCGACTCTGCAGCGATCCATTTCTTCCGTGAGAATATCAGGAAGCATCGACATAATTGGTCTGTTGGGCGGGCTGGTGAGTATTCGAACAAGATGATATACAGTAACCTCCAAGCTCATTCGATCCTTGCGCAGGGCGATGTCCCTCCCGTCGACATCATTGGGCCTTCCATCTTCAAAGGACTCAAGATCAGAGGGATATATGTCGGCTCTGTGGCACAGTACGTTTCCCCACTGCGACCAGCTACACAGCTATACATTTTTTTCTCAGGTTCAAAAACATGAACAAGCTCATTTCAGCCAACGTCGAGAAGACCAGGCCGATCGTCGACAAGGTCTTTACCTTCGACGACGCCAAGGCAGCCTTTGCCTATTTGGAGTCGCAGGCGCATGTCGGGAAGGTCGTCATTAAGCTTTGAACGAACCTGTATGATTATTCTTTAAGCTCCAGCAGGCCGCAGGTTTCACATTGGACTCACGCTGGACCTATTCATGTACATCTTATCTAATGCGCCGAAAAATATCCCATGCGTCCCAAAATTTTGCCTGTGTGCGGTACAATCGACACAGTGGGCTTTTGTTGGTCCCCGACAGGGAAGCTCGGCTTGCGATGCGACGTGCGTGTTGCGAATAATCAGAGGGCGTAGCTCAAAATACAATCCGACGGAAGCGTGCGACTTGCGAGAACCAGAAGTTGTGAAGCCTTGCAGCTCGAAGTAATATCTAAGAATGTTTGCAGCCGCAACTGCTCCCTTGGCGCCACATAGTATTGCAGCCGTTGAATACCGTTAGCCCTAACAGGAAGAAATTTCCCCGGCCCAGAGTTATGGCAGTCCGGATGTACATTTAATCCGCGCCCTATATATAAGACTGTTTTAAGGGCCTCCGCCCTATAAATGACCACCCCCATGGAGCAGTCCTATAAACTCGAGCCCCGGCCTATATAAACTCGGACCCCCGTTCCTTATAAAGTTGAGTCCTCCGCCCACAAATAAATTTGTCCCGCCCCGTGAAGATATGCGCAAGTTGAACTCAGTCCAATTTGAGGAACCTAATGGCAACAATTAAATTGGGAGGTGGCTAATGTACCTAGGTGAAGACGATGGTGATATTCATGTCAGTAAACGGACGTGATGGATCAGGAATGGGAATGAGGAGCAGGAACGACATATTTGAGTCCGAATACGAATGGTATAGTAGAAGGAATGGTGTTGTGTTTGGTATCAAGGAGTGGATTTAACGGATGGAGCAATGGAATGACACAATCAGAGTGCGAATATGAATGGTATAGAAGGAGCGACGGTTACATTGATCTAGTATCAAGGAGTGGATGCAGTGAGTAGGAGTAGAGTATGAGGAGAGGCAGATATACCAGTATCGCATCAACGACACCATATAATTGACCTGGACTCCTGAATCTGAAAATCTTGCCGAGGCGGAGTAATATACGTCTTGCGGCTGGGCCTGGAACCTTCCTCACTCGTGGCACCCGAAGTCGATGGGCCGGCCGTGTGTGTGTTAGCCGAGGTTCATGGGATAGACGATGAGGTTAAGGGATCAGTGTTAGTTGAAGACGATCATCCCTCAATTGACATAGAAGGAATTCTGTACTCATGGCGGAGAAAGCTGGATCAAACGTGAAGGACGACGTGACTGGCTGGAGGAAAGGTGAATAGTTCTGGTCCTCCGGTCTCAGCTTAAGATAATGACAATCGTCCGGTTGGTAGAACCATGAGATGCAGATCCTACCTTTTTTTCGCCCTTTTTTGTATTCTCATCGTTTTTGACCGGGTTTTTTCCCCTTTTCACTTTAGACATGCAAAAAGAGTTGAAAAGGGGAAGAAACTGTGTCCCAGGTACAAAACCTGGTAAAGAGGGAGAGCAGCGAGCCAAAAAAAAGGGAGCAAAAAATGGCAACTGTGAAACCCCCCTCCTGGCACTCCATTTTTCTGCCCTTTTTCACTCCCTTTTGTGCTTCATTGTCCATTCTCTCTTCTCAGGTTGACTAACACTGACGGCCAGTGCCCGCCGCTCACCATATTGATTGCTTCTACATATCACCCTGCCAATCATAGAGCTGTTAAAAGAGCTTGAAACCGATTGACATTTCGGAAAATGGGAACAAAAATGGAGCAGAAAATGGCGGAAAAAGGGCCAGAAAAATGGCAACTGTGAATGACCTTATTATATCGCTATTTTGAGGGCTGTGAAAACCTCACTACTTCCAAGGGCCTTGGGGAACGGTTAGAACCAATCATTTCAATTTCTATCAAAAAAATTTTGGTTTTGAATTTATTTGGGGCGGGGGTCGAGTTTATATAGGGCGGGGGGGTCGAGTTTGTTTAGGGCGGGCACAAGTTTGTTTAGGGCGGGCTCGGCTTTGTTCGGGGCGGAGGTTCCGTTGGGGCGCCCAAAAAAAATTTGCCCCATGGGGGTCGCAGTTTATGGGGCGGGAAGCACAAAACACCCCTATATATAGGGCGAGGGTCGACTTTTCGGGACACGGAATAAAAGTGCATCCGGACCGCCATACAGAGCTTTGAACTCTAATTCCAATTTATGGGGTCTCACCGCCGACACTCAAGCGTCTATTTATGACGCCGAACCTTCTACAATACCAGAATGGAAGGCTGCCTTGCATTATGGTTGGTACAGTATTTTCCCTCGCCACGATACCTTCCCGCCAGTAGGGGATCCGCCGCCGACACTTAAGTATCTGCCATTGACACCGACACTTCCTACAATTTAATGCCAGAATGCAAGGACTGCCTTACATTATGATGGGTGCAGTATTTCTCTCGTCATAATACCTTCCTGCCAGCAGGGATTCTTGTATGCGCATAGCCTGTAAAAATTACTGGATGAAAATCGCCACCGAAGACTGTGGTTCTCCTTATGGCTTGCATTGAACCACACACTGATGACGGCTTTCCAAGGGCAGGCATATTTTTACTGATCTTTTAAACTGTTACAATAAATGCGATGGATCGGCGATCACACTCGTAATAATATTTGATTTACTATCGATCGCCCACCTCTGCAACATATTTTGATGACATGTGGTGGCTTAGGCTTGGGTGGTCAGTATATCCAAGATAGTAGCATTGGGACTCCAAATCGGTTTAATTTTTGAGGCCAAATGAAACCACAGCGAAGTCACCGAAGTGCAACCTCTTCCTAATTGTGAATTTATCAGGAAGTGCAGGACAATCAAAATGCGACTTGATTTTTTGGTGGCCGCAGATCGCCCGCAGTCGTTTAAGCTATTATCTAGGTATTACTGAGACTCCCATAGGATTCCAATATATATATTTTTACGAAAATTGATCCAGAGCTGAGCGCAAAAAATCCAATCTTGCAGAGGTGGGCGACCGATAGTAGTTGGTGAAACGTGAGCTGAACCTAGGCGAGCTTTCCAGTCGAGGGCAAGTGGGATGAAATCAGAGTAGAGTATAAAGGCACCGAAGCACACGCATTCCCCGAGAAGACCGATCGAATGTGTCGAAAATGATGGGATGGCTCGCGACAATGGTGAGAGCTAGTTTGCATTTACGCATGACTGGCGGTCCAACACTAAAGCATCAACCACAAGACAAAAACTGAGAGCCAGGCTCAGGCGTCTTGCATTTGCAATCGACGTGTGCGGGTGAGAACGCTGTTGGGTGGCACAAGATCGGCCATCGTCACCAGGAGTCGTACGTGAACACCAGCGACGAACAATAAACGGCAGGACAGGCGGTGCATTATGTACTTACTCACCTCCCAAGAAGTCCGTGTTTCAATAGGATCAACTTTCCATTCCTGTACCACGATCCGTGAGAATTTTTGAACTACGGCGTTCACGTGACGGAGGTAACACATAAAATTTCAATTCGTGGTAAATAATCATACAGGTTCGTTTAGAGCTTAATGACGACCTTCCCGACGTGCGCCTGCGACTCGAAATAGGCGAAGGCTGCCTTCGCGTCGTCGAAGGTAAAGACTTTGTCAACGATTGGCTGTGTCTTTTCGACGTTGGCCGAGATGAGCTTGTTCATGTTTTTGAACCTGAAAAAAAATGTATAGCCGTGCAGCGGGTTGCGAGCAGGGAAACGTACTGTGCCACAGAGCCGACATATATCCCTCTGATCTTAAGTCCTTTGAAGATGGAAGGCTCAACGATGTCGACGGGAGGGACACCGCCCTGCGTAAGGATCGAATAGGCTTGGAGGTTGGTTTCACAGGGTGTCAAGTTCAACTTGCAGATCCTTCCAAATTCCAGGCGATGGTCTGAGAATCCGGGATCTTGTAATCCCGCCCACCTACCTTTAAAGATCGGCAATGATTCAGATCTGAAAGCTGAACTTGACACCCTGCGGAACTTTGCGGAACCCCGTGAAATCCGCTCGGCAGCTCAATCGCCGAGCGAACGCCGAATGATTATGTTCAATTATTCCGGCAATCGACCAAGTAAGCGAGAAGATTTCGCAAGAGAATGATGTATACGGAGGCAGATACGTAGAACGCCGTGCAGCCCTTTTAACTGTACTTTCAAGCTTAATCGCATTGGATGAACGACGGGTAGCACGGGCAAATGCGGCATCGTCAAGGTCATCCTCTGCGAAACATATCAAGCCGATACTAATCAACTTCTGAAATTCCGCAATATATAAGCAGCAGCGCGAGATGATTCAGCCCTACACACAATGGCCCTTCCCACAACAACGCGCCAGTACTCCTACCCTCAGCTTGGCTCCTACAACAACCTGGTCCTCCAGGAGGTGCCGGTGGGCGCTCCGAAAGCGTATGAAGTTCTGGTGAAGACCCACGCGGTGTCCTTGCAGGTACTCGATCGAGTTCTACGCTGAAAAGTTCTCTGATTTGACAATTTGACCAGTTTCGCGATCTAATGGTTGCAAGCGGCGTATACCCCGGCAGGGAGGCCAATTTCCGCAGGCTGGATAGATCCGTCACTCATCTCAGACTTGCCTGAAGTTTACCGCATAATTTGGTCCCGTGCTCCGACATGGCAGGGGAAGTGATTGCTGTGGGCGAAGATGTGAAGGGATGGAAGAAGGGGGATCGAGTCTGCGCTAACTTCATGCTCGACAAGCTGCACGACGAACAGCCGGTGGAGATCGGTAACACTGCACTAGGAGGCACGACCAATGGAGTCTTGACCGAATATCGAGTATTCCCCGCCCATGCAAGTCAGCTTTGCAACCTCTTGGAAGCAAACTCACCATCATCCTAGTCGCTTGTCGCGATTCCGAGCCACCTTTCGTATGAGGAGGCGTCAACGTTGCCGTTGGTACTGTGACTGCCTCCAATTGCTTGGATTAACTTCGATTCAGATGTGCTGCCTTGACCGCCTACAATGCTCTTCTGTCCGGATATGAGTCACTGAAGGCGGGGGACACGATCTTGGTTCAAGGGACTGGCGGGGTATCCATGTACGTATCATGCTTGTGATATTGACTCCTGAAATAATCGCACGCCTTCAGATTCGCTCTCCAATTCGCAGTCGCGTCTGGCGCCACGGTTATCGCAACATCCTCCTCCGACGAAAAATTGAAGATTGCCACAAAACTCGGTGCGAAACACGTCATCAACTACAAGAAGACACCCAAGTGGGATGAAGAGGTCCTGAAACTGACCAACGGCTTGGGCGTTGACCGCGTGATCGAGGTACACCACTCTCAATCTTCCCGTTGCGCTCGACCGACCACCACACCCTCATAGGTAGCGGGAAATGCGACTCTGCAGCGATCCATTTCTTCAGTGAGAATATCAGGAAGCATCGACTTAATTGGTAACCTCCAAGCCTATTCGATCCTTACGCAGGGCGATGTCCCTCCCGTCGACATCGTTGAGCCTTCCATCTTCAAAGGACTCAAGATCAGAGGGATATATGTCGGCTCTGTGGCACAGTAAGTTTCCCTGCTCGCAACCCGCTGCACGGCTTTACATTTTTTTTTCAGGTTCAAAAACATGAACAAGCTCATCTCTGCCAACGCCGAAAAGACACGGCCAATCGTCGACAAAGTCTTTACCTTCAACGACGCGAAGGCAGCCTTCGCCTATTTCGAGTCGCAAGCGCACGTCGGGAAGGTAGTCATTAAGCTCTAAATGAACCTGTATGATTATTTCAAGCTCCGATTGAACCACGAGTTGAAATTTTATGTGTTACCTCCGTCACGTCAACACTGTAGTTCAAAAATTCTCACGGATCGTGGTACAGGCATGGAAAGTTGATCCTATTGAAGCACGGACTTCCTGGGAGTTGTGTATGTACATAATGCACCGCGTGTCCTGCAGTTTATTGTTCGTCACTGCTGTTCACGTACGACTCCTGGTGATGATGGCTGATCTTGCGCCACCCAACAGCGTTCTCACTCGCACACGTCGATTGCAAATGCAAGACGCCCGGGCCGGGCTCTCAGTTTTTCTCTCGTGGTCGATGCTTTAGTGTTGGCCCGCCTGTAATGTGTAAATGCAAACTAGCTCTCACCATTGTCGTGAGCCATCCCATCGTTTTCGATACATTCGATCGGTCTTCTCGGGGAGTGCGAGTGCTTCTTCGGTGCCTTTGTACTCCACTCTGATTTCATCCCACTTGCTCTCGACTGGAAAGCTCGCCTAGGTTCAGCTCCCATTTCACCAACTACTGTCCATCGCCCACCTCTGCAAGATGATCGGCCTCTGCAAGATTGGATATTTTGCGCTCAGTTCTGGATCAATTCTCTGGTAAAAGAAAAAAATAGAATCCTGTGGAAGTCTCAATAGAACCTAGATAGCAGCGTAAACGACCACGGACGATGTGCGGCCGCCAAAAAATCAAAAAGTCACATTTTGATCGTCCTGCACTTCTTTGTAAATTCCCAATTAGGAAGAGGCTGCACTTCAGTGACTTCCCTGTGGTTTCATTTTAGCCTCAAAAATTAAGCCGACTTGGATTCCCAACGTCACCACCTTGGGTATACTGCCTACAAAAGTCGAAGCCATCTACTGAAGCTCAAGAAGTGCCATCAAAATGTGTGGGCGATCGATAGTAAATCAGATCAATCGCATTTATTGCCATTAATAGCTGACAGCTGAATCGAAAACTTTTGATTTTTGAGCAAAGTTCGGGCCGAGAGCACGGACCGCCCAAATTCTAAAACGAACGACTCGGAACGAGCTTACTCCACATACTCCACATACTGCTATACATGTTACCACCATGCCCGGCAACCGACGCCACACACCGCGAGAGCAAAAGTAACTGGTTGTGTTATGGCCAATTACAAGAGCGCCCCAATATTCGTCATAAAAACTTATTTAGTGGCGGCTCTCTTGAGGACAATGGACAAAATTAGTGTGTCAGCTGAATTTATCCGGGCCGTGCTCTCGGCCCGAACTTTGCTCGAAAATCGAAACGGCCTATCGTTTTCGATTCAGCTGGAAAAGACCAGTGAAAATATGCCTGCCCTGGAAAGCCCTCATCAGTGTGTGGTTCAATGCAAGCCATTAGGAGAACCACAGTTTTCGGTCAGTAATTTTTACAGGCTATGCGCATACAAGGTTCTCTATTGGCGGGAAGGTATTATGACGAGAGAAGTACTGCACCAATCATAATGCAAGGCAGTCTCTGCATTGGGCATTGAATTGTAGGAAGTTTCGGTGACAATGGTAGATACTCGAGTGTCGGCGGCGGATCCCCTACTGGCGGGAAGGTTGTGGCAAGTGAAAATACTAGACCAATCATAATGCAGGGCAGCCCCTGCATCTTGGCATTGTAGAAGGTTCGACGTCATAGGTACAGTAGATGCTTGAGTGTCGGCGGTGTGACCTCATAAATTGCGATTAGGGCTCAAAAGTTCTGCGCCCCGGGGAAATTCATTCCTGTTAAGGATGACGGTATTCAACGGATGCAGTACTATGTGGCGTCAGCCACCAGGCCGCAGGTTTAAAATTGGACTCACGCTGGACCTATTCGTATACATTTTATCTAATACGCCGACAAATATCCCATGCGTCGCAGAATTTTGTCTGTGTACGAGACAATCGACACGGTGGGCTTTTGTTGGTCCCTGACAGGGATGCTCGGCTTGCGATGCGATGGAACCGTGCGTCCTGCGAATAATCAAACAGCATGGCTCACTATGCAATCCGACGGAACCGCGCGTCATGTTAGAATTAGAAGTAATATCTAGGAATGTTTGCAGCCGCGACTACTCCCTTCACACGCAATTTTAACATGATCGCACAGGAAGCGATAATACATATGACAGCTTCCTCTTGATTAATTACCAGTCCACCCTTTGTCTGTAATACTGCACCCGGACTTCTGAGCCCTAAATGAAGAATAACCAATCTAGGCGAACATCAAATAATATCAGGAACACGCCATTATTCTGAGGTCCTAAATGGTTCTGAGCTTTGCCGTTCTTTGAATCGAACAGCGGTGTTTGATGACGACGCGCATCCGAGGAAATTGCGGAGGCCCGGTGGCGGTGGCGGAAGATTCAGAGGTCCGATTTCATCGTCTCCGATGTTTGAGTGGAGATAACGGCCCGATATGCGGAAGTCAGATTCTGTCCACTCTAGCCTCAGGTTTCAAGGCTGAGCCTGGCCCCGTCCGAATCCGGCCGCCTGCAGGATCATGTCGGATCTAAATTCAGTGAAGATTGGATGGGAGACCAAGGAATTTTAGCCACAGGTTGAGCTCCGACGTAAGACGTGTGAGGGTTGAAAGCAAGTCGAGAACAATGGGCAGCAGGGGGTTATTATTAGCAACATAACCGGCGGCCGAAGTTACCGCCGGGAACCTTCTTGGCTCTTTCCCACACTATGACTGTGCTGCGGCTGCAGACCAACCCAGACAGTGGGCCAGTCAAAAAAGGCTCGCTTCTATACTCAGACGATTGGCATTTAATCGAGTTATAATTATGCAAAAGTGCCGGACACCTGTCAATGGGCAGACTTTCGCTTTCGAAAAAGATAGGCAAATCGCTTCTTTTCCTACTGCTTACACCCCCGAGGGAATTATTTGCTTCTTTTCTCGGATCCTTTTCGAGACTAATTGTCGAGAGTGCTGCCACAATGCATATGTGAAAACGGGCACCCAGATGGTACATCCCGCCGATTTATAAGCTTAGCCTAAAACTGTCCAAAATACGCCTATCCTCTTGGGAAACCGGATGAAAATTATGAGGCGGCACCGCAGGGAAATCGCACGCCGCAATCGACCCCCATGACGGCGACCTGAGCCAAGAAATCGGGGGCAACACAACGTCTGTACCAGTATCCCTCCCCGGGCTGAAAGATGGTAGTTCCGCCCCTTGTGCGGGAACGGGATAACGGCAAGCAGACGTGCGCACCATGTGGAGCAGCCTGGGAGTGTCGGCAGTTAAGTGCACGCTTCTACACGAGCCCTGTCGACTTTCTGCCGCCTGGTGCGAGGAGAGATACACGGGCACGGTATCGGACGCTTTGCTTCGCGCGAAGACACCCATTGGAACCCGAATGTCCCGAAGCACTGGGTAGTCTTCTATCACCGGCAACCTCGCTCTGTCTGGCCACTATTTTATCGTTCAGCCATAAATAGCGAACGTCGAAGTGGCGCGTCGTACCAAACTGTATGCGACGATATGCCATTTTCGGGCTTCGCACGACCCAGGAAGTTGCACAAGGAAGCTGTACGTCTGTTTCGTCAGACCGCCGGATTTCGAGGGTCTCTGATTTCTTCGCGGAGGACGTATATCTAATCCAGGATTGCATATTCTCCGCGCACTAGAAGATGATCGATTTAGCAACTTCGGAAAGGGTGCGTTCACGCCTACCGTCTCAGCGCTTTGGCCTCCCTCTCTTCCTCTGTCACATCCACCTTCTCCTCGTAGAAAAGACAATCGGCGCACACTTTGCTTTGCGACCTAGAAGATGGCAATCCCCGTGAAATGAGGTACTGAGGCCGAGGAACACAATCTCACCACCTCCGTCCATCGGTCCAGCGCACAAGACCTCCCTCGTCCGCGGACTCCTCCCATACGAACACATTGCCATTCTTGAGTTGATCGCGGTCGTTGGCAGACATGCGGAGAGTTATCAAAGGCAGGATCCCTCGTCTAACCGCCTCCAGGACCACGAGCACATCGCTTGCATTCCGGATATCTGGGGAGTATGGTCAATCAGCGTGCTCGCAGCGCTATCAGGGACAGACGAAGAGCGGAATGCGTGACGTTGAGGGCGGTTACGGGTTCAGGCATGTTGGGTGGTACAGAGCATCTGCGGGCGTGTGTGGTCTTTCCATATATATGCGCGGACCCTTGAGCACAGAATATATCTTTGCTCTGCGGCATCTTCGGTAGTTCCATGGACAAAGCATCCGACGAGGAAGATGACAGATCGAAGTCGTATCGCTGAGTACTTTCATATCATTGCGTGAGAGATGACCGTATCTTGCCACTGTGGCCCGGGTCCCAAGGGCATTTGACAGGGTATGTAAGGGCTGTCGTAACTTTCGGCAAATTTGACGGCAAATTTGACACGGACAATTGACGCGCAGAATATTTTAGGACCACTGTTACCGGTGAATTGGGCGTGTTTCACCTCTTCGCGATGCATTGTAGGTATGAGTTGCACAATGTCTGATGGCCAGATTGGACAGCGGGCTGAAGTTCATGGCTTTGTGTTTAAATCGCACGTTTGCGTCTCCATACTTAGACTTATCTCGGGCTTTGTCTTACCCTGTTCCCCAGAAGATGATCCCTTTTAAAGTTTCCCCGTAACAGAGATAGGCGTAATTCGGCACCTGGATGGCCCTGGAAGCGCGCCAGACTCGAGGCTAGAAGGTGAAGTTTTTAGGACTGGCTATGGCCAGGGGGGACCGGACTTGGCAAAATTTCCGTGTTCAAGGGGATTGAGATGCGTTCAAGACGTGACTCTTCTGTAGCCGTGGTTAGAAATGCTATCGACTAACCCAACGCAGTGAATCTTGCCTGTCAAATTAACGGCGAGAATGTATCTTCGAAGCGCACAAGTACCTGCCACATTAGCCGCGTGCGAATAAGCGGCGGTATACGTACGGGTGGTGTGAAATCTTGGAGTCGATCTGAGTCACAGCTTTAGGGTTCAACGCCATCGCAGGGTTCAGAATACCGAGGAAGAGTGTAGATGATCATCAATTTTCCCAGGATGCGGTTAAAATAATCGACCAACCTGGAGCCAAATACCCCAACAAGCTCGAAGAAATAAATAAACCACCCCATATACTGAAGGAAGTCAGTCGCCCATGCACTGGAGCCGAAAATCCTTCAATTAATCAACGCTGGTGACATCTTGAAGCATTTTTACATACCTGGTGTTCCGGAACCCCTAGCCTGCTTGGGCTGAAGGAAGCCAGTCGTCCATATCTTTCGAAACCGCACTAGAGCCGGTATTCCTTCAATTAATCAACGCTGGTAACATGCTGAAGCGCTGTAAATCCTGGTGTTCCGGAACTTGCTTTTCGCCTCATCTTCCTACAAGCATAACATACTGTAAAACACGCCTTCTGGAATCAAGATAGAGCGATAAGAAGAGGGGCGACAAAACGCAATATGTGCTGTTCTGAGTCAGTTCTGACTACAGTGTTCTGAATGACCTCGATTTGATTCCAATACGGTATTTGATGCGCAATCGGAGTTTTGACGGAGGATTCCGAGAAAGAACCTTGATTAGTTCTGGACCTGAACTTTGATTCCAAGTCGGTATTTGATGTACACCGGTGTGTTGAGGGCCTAGGATCGAGGAACGATCGTTTTAAAACGAGGAGCGCAGGCACATCAGAGATAACCATGGTGACCGAGAATTATGGGTTCTAACACAGTTTCAGTCAGCATTTGATCCAATCCAGGCCTTTCGGGAACGAATCAGCAAGCCGGGAACAGAAACTAGGATAATTCAAGGATAATTACAATCAAGCGTCACCCGGGGACTTATACGGATGGAAACGCTAACACAGCTCCGCCCGTTTCCCTGCGCTTCCGTCTATCCGACGTCTGTGACCCCGCCGCAGGGCTCGAGGATCCCTGGTTTGCATTCTGGTCCGGCGGATGAGCCGGCAGATATCGCGGAGGCCGCGGAAAATCAGGGTCAGTGCTGGCAATACAAGCCGGCAAACGCATGGGGATTTCATTTCCCAGTAGTCGCAACCTCGATTAAAAGGCGTCCAACCCTGCAAGATTCAGCATCAAATCCCCATGACCGTACTGCTCACTGGCGGAACTGGAAAACCGGAGGCCGCTCGCGAATCTCCTGCTGCAGGCGCACAAGTCCGTAGTTCTGGCAACCCGAAGGGGCAAGGTTCCTGCACCGTTCAGAGACGCGCGGTTCGACCGGCTCGATGACTCGACGTACAGCATTCCATTCGAGGTGGATGCCACGATGGAAAAAATTTACCTGATTGCGCCACTATGCTGCCGCCGATGAAGGCCTTCATCGATTTCGCGATCAAGAAAGGTGTCAAACGCTTTGTTCTCATGTGTACCGATTTGGTCGAGGCTGGGGGGGCGGGAATGGGATTGGTGCACGAATATCTGGCGACCCTGAACGTGGAATATTGTGCACTTCGCCCGTACCTCTTCGGTATGTGGTCTTCTTCCGCGGTTGTGCCCGACGCGATCTGCGCCAACGACAAGATCATATCCACAACGGAGCATGGGCTCATCGGCTACATGTCGACTGAGGATATTGCGAAGGTCGCGCTCAAGACGTTGATGGACGAAGTGATCGAAAACACTGAACCCATCTTGGTCGGCCTAGAGTTGGTTTTCCTACTGCCAGGTAGGACGTCCACATTGAGCATGGGTTTCAAATAGTCTGACTGAATTCACAGATAGCCAGTATGCTGAACGACATCCTCGGCAGAGAAATAAAGCGCAAGAGATTGACAGCGGAGGAATGCACCGAGGTTAAGATACAGAGAGGGATGTCGAAATAGTATGCCCGGACGATGAGCGGGGCAGAATAGTATGCCCGGACGATGAGCGGGGCAGATGTCCTAATTGCTGGAGGCGCCGAGGAGAGACTGTTCAAGAGAGCCGATTTGAGGGGGGATAGGGGGATGCCGGTGACTGGATCTTCTGACTTGAAGCACCAATGAACGCTGTCTCGGACACAAAAAGGCTCCGAATAAGTTATGACTCACATCCACTGATTTCGCCATATCGACGATCGCCGACATCGACAAAGCCACAAAAAATGGTTGGTACCCTGGTCTCAAACCTATAGATGCTGAACCTGCGCTGCGCTGCCAGTGTATTCAAGAACTTTGGCACGTACCTCGACGGCGCATCAATTTTGACCGGGGCAGGTCCCTGAGCTTGGAGAAGAGTTCATAGCACGGGCTTCCACCCGCGCACCGGTTCCCTAGTCGTGCGATGGCGGTTTTTGTTTCGGAGGGGAAAGTCCCATGGGTGAAAGCAGCCCTCGAGAGATGACTAATTGAAGGAAGCACAACCAAACTGGCGTGCACTGCCACGGACCAAAGTCGCTCTTTCAAATTTCCGCACCTACGTTTCAGTGACCGCTAGTGAGCAGTTCAGCCCAACAACCCTCTTTCTTTTATGGCTTCTAGCTCAGCTCCAAATGCTCTGCTCAGAACTGTCACCTTTCCAAATTCATTCAAGTTTATCGTAGCGACCAGTGAGCATCTGAGCCACGAGCACGTCACTGACTCGGTACCTGCGACGCTGCGACGCAACGAGATGGTCCGTTGAATCTCTTGTGCACGTAGTGCTCGAGCAGAAATGTCTCATACTTCGATGCCCATATTTTCTGGTGGCTGACCATTGCGCCTCCCCCGAACAAACTCCGGCGTGCCATTTTGGACCGTGGATTCGCCTTCGAAGATGTTTGTGGGATCCAGGCAAGATCGGACCTTGGCACCATATTTTTGTTCCTCCCGCGGCGTTTCTAGCACGGATCATCGGATACGCAGAACTCGAAGCACTACAATAGGATACCGCCATGATCAACTTCATCGCGAGCATTATATTGTTACAGTGGCTTTATTCGAAGGCGGCCTTTCTAACTGTGTATACGACACAGGTGAATCTCTTTTGAAGAAGCGAGGATGCCGGCGCCCGTTGTTTACAAGACAAACAGAGTTCAAAGCGGCGGACAATGGACTGATTGGTGGCCTAACCCAATTTATCGTTTGACTCTTTGAGCTTTAAACCATATATAAATCTAGCGTCTGCCTACAGCATCTATCTTCACCCCTTTCCTTCGGTCCAATTCCATTCCCGCCATGCCCCGAGCACCCCGATTCAACCACGGTTCACAGGAAGAACAGTACACTGGATCCGACTCTAGAACAGTAATACCATACTCTGAAGCTCTGCGCCAGATTCTCAATCCTCCCCCCCCCTACAGTGGAATGCCACCGCTACGCCGCCCTATTCCCAATTCGGCCCTCCCCAAGGCACTGGCACCAACTTCGGGCAGATGGCGGCAAATCAACACAACTTCCAGATGGCGCAACTCTCTGGCCAGATGCCACCGCCCCCATCCATCCCCCGCCACGCCGCTCCGGTGACACCCGGCTACTACCAAAATCACAGCCAGCGGCCAGCACCCCCGCGCGCGCCGACCCAAGTTGACAGCCGCCCCCCAGACTACTGGCACAACGACAAGCACCTGAGGCGTATCAACCGTGGCTCCGAGGCCGAATATCCCGTGAGCATCTCGTTCCGCCCGTCGCACGGGCCATGCACCGGCGGCGTCGCGCTGCTGAACCTCGAGCTGGGCAGGGGCCTGCTCGCCCCGCATGACCGCATCGACGGCATCCTGCCACCTTTCGCGGCGCGGTTCGCCAACGCCGCGATGCTCATCGACGTACGTGTTTTCTTTTGTGTGATATAATATATTTACACCCTTCCTGATGTTTCGTCCAGTGGCCCGGTTATTGCCAAGTGAGCTTCATCCTCACGCTTATCGACCCGCCGACGCGCCGATACATCACGCGGGCGCAGCTAGGCGCACAGGTCACGCAACATTTTAAGGACTTTCTCAACGTATGTCTTTCAACCGCATATTTCTCAATAACTCGGCGCTCATGTAATTTTTTGGTTACGCAGAGCCGGAAGGACGAAGATTTCTTCGACGACACGCCGGGAGGCGCATTTCTGTTGGGCAATGACGGCGTGGTGTACGACCAGGTGCGGTTGGTGGAGCTGTACACGAAGGATGGGATGACGTGGAGGCCCGAGTTCGCGCTCAACGCGCACTTCTTGAGCGTATAGATGTTTCTCGTATCTTGAGCATTTCTCGTATTTTAAGCATTTCTCGTATTTTAAGCAGATGCCTCGAATCAGATTGCACCCGTTTGCCTCCTCCCCAATTTAACCAGTTTTTCTCATCCACTGCTCCAAGGCCTACAAGTTTCGGTATTCCAGCTTCCATTCATTCTTCCAGGCTTACCAGCTGACCCCACAAATGAAGATGAGCCGGCCGCTTCATTACGTGTGTTTTATTTTCAACCTCGCCGATCAGCCGCTCAAGAGCCTTTCAAAAGGCAGGCTCCGTTTCGCCTCCTTCCTTTGCCACCGCCGAACTCACCTCCCACTGCAAACATTTCCCGAGACATGAGCTCCCTTTCCGTTCTTCTACAGCTTGAAATGTATACACAAGGCAGGTCTGCCGCGATTTCTACATGTACTCTGATGTAATTTCAACTCACTTTACTCAGTAGGCGGCAGTTTTTCGCAATTCACAGATGAAGCAGCACGCATATCCCTCCAGATCACCACCAGTAAGCTTCCCAGTTCCCTTCGAGTGGGTACATCCTTTTGAGGTCGCGATATGCTGACGCTTTTGATAGTTTAACAGTTTTTTCCATTTTATTTCCACTTGGCAGTGACGTCGTTGAGTGTGTTTTTTTACCATTCAAGTGGTGCTCCTGCCTTTTCTTCCATTTAATCACCCTCCGTACAGTTGGGTCATGGCCGCGCAACGGAAGCGCGCAGAACGCACGGGTGTCTGATACGGCGAGTTTCACTGCGTCTTTGCTGTTCTCCTCATCCATAGACTTATTTAGACGCATACTTACACGGTGTCCGGTGCCATTTCTGCATCTATTATGCTCACTCTACTCATTTTTTTCCAGGTCGCATTTAAATCCATCGTGTCGACGCACGAGCCTCCTGTCACATGCTCGTCGCATGGTACAATTTGGTGTTGCCGGCCGACCGTTACTACCCTCCCGTACGTCAACTTCATATAGCTGGCGCAGACGATGTTGCCCAGTGGCGTGCACACAAACGATAACATTCTGCCTGCACGACATTTCTTAATAAAATTTGTTTCCGCAGTTTCCCTTTGGTTTTAGTCTCTCTTGACAGACACTTTATCGATACCAGCTCGTTCCTCGCTCGACTTTGGTTTCCCTTGCTGTCAAGATCGGCAAGACTCAAAGGTGCGTCTGTTCTTCAGGGACTTCGGGGACCTGCTGAATTTTTCGACTGCATCCCCATTTTCGAATTCATTCTTCGATACACACCCCAGCAGTGATCTGCTTCAAGTTTACTCTTCCGCGCAGCCTTGCATCAGCTCGGTTATAATAGTCTTCTTAAGCTTTCGTTCTACAGTAGATACGTGATGATGTTCTACATACTATAGTACATTTTATTTCGTTCTTGCGTTTTTTTTTGGTATATAAGGGAGCTCAAATTAGACCCTCATTTTCACATGCGGTATTTTTGTTATGAATCAGGGTGATTTGCCGCGTTTGAAGCGTAAATAACCCAAGTTGCAGAAATAGAGTTCTACTCGGCTTGCGAGTAGAGCTTGAGAGTTCCAGAAATCCCTGTAAGCGGATCCTAGAGTTCAACTGACCGCAATGATAAATGAGCCCGCAAGATGCTGTTGCTCAGTGATCAATTGCTCAAAAGACTGCGGGACGCGGGCCTTTCCAAGGGTGATGAACATGCAAGACGCTGTTGTTCGATCGAAGGTGAAAGACTGCACAACGCGGATCTTTCAAGAGAAAATTAATTCAGACAGAAATGGAGGCAAGATGAGAGTTGTATTCAAGATGTGGTGTCCTTACAAGAGTGCGCTCGGATGTATATATACTAAGCTACGAATGAGTAATTTGGAGTCAATTCCCCGGACTCCGGACTCCGAGTCACTATCCTGTCAATGTTGACTCAGAGTCAGAATGACTCACGCCAGTTCACGCGAATAAATTCCGGAAATGACTGTGGCTAAAAATAGTACGTAGAAACTAAGTAAAAGTACACATATCCATCACAATTTTGGTGGTAAACCGGTGTCGTAGTTGGTCGACTACGGAATAGGCATATCTACGTTCCTACCAAGCTCTTACCCTCCTCTCTCGGAGTCCCTCTTCAGTGCAACAATTTTTATTATCCGTTTAGTAAAATGCCATTGCAAAGGAATGGCGCGAAACTGGTAAGTAAAGATATAATCGGGTTATTCATAGTTGCCACTTTTCCCGCCATTTTTTGTGCCCTTTTTATTCCCATTTTCCGACACGAGCTCTTGCAGCAGCTTTATGGTTATCATGGAGGACAGCATTATCGGACATTGAACCCATCATTGACCATCATGAACAAGCTGAAGGTTTGGAAGAGGGATTAGAAAATGAAGCACAAAAAGGAGCAAAAAAGGGCAGAAAAAAGGAGCACCGGGAGGGGGGTTTCACAATTACCATTTTTTGCTCCCTTTTTTGAACTCGTTGCTCTCCTTTTTGATCAAGCTTTGCACTTGGGGCGCGGTTTTTCCCCCCTTTTCAGCCCTTTTTACATGTCTAAATTGAAAAGGGGAAAAAACCCTGGTCGAAAACGATGGGAATACAAAAAAGGGCCGAAAAATGGTAGGAAAAATGGTAGAAAAATGGCAACCGTGAACGACCCTAATATACGACGCGGGGAGGCTATATTTACACCTTTCCTGATGTTTCGTCTAGTGGCCCGGTTATTGCCTAGTGAGCTTCATCCTCACGCTCATCGACCCGCGGACGCCGACACATCACGCGGGCGCAGCTAGGCACACAGGTCACGCAACATTTCAAGGACTTTCTCAACGTATGTCTTTTCAACCGCATATTCCTCAATAACCCGGCGCTCATGTAATTTTTTAGTTGCGCAGAGCCGGAAGGACGAAGATTTCTTCGACGACATGCCAGGAGGCGCGTTTCTGCTGGGCAATGACGGCGTGCTGTACGACCAGGTACGGTTGGTGGAGTTGTACACGAAGGATGGGATGACGTGGAGGCCCGAGTTCGCGCTCAACGCGCACTTCTTGAGCGCCTAGATATATTCTATTTGTATCTGCACGAGTCATGTCGTTATCTATGTAGCAATTCTCATGGGGCCCATATGGAACAGCGTATCAGTGTTTATCTCGACTAAAAATTTAAAACTGACATAAACGATGTAAAGTCGGGCCGATGTAGATACCAGTGCGACGGACGAAATGCGACGGACGCTCTCGGTTGCTTTACTCGAGTCAGCGACAATTTACAAATAGATCGTTCAGACAAATTTAGAAATGCTTATGTAGATGCCGCTATCGTTGGAACAGAGCTATCTAACAATTAAGTTTATTAAATAACGTCATGGAACCCTAAAATCCTCCGAAATGGCCCTATTTTCATCTCGGGTATTCGGGGACCGTTCAACTCTTCGCAACTTGGATAACGACTTTCCCCACGTGGCCTCCGGCCTCCAAGTACTCGTACGCTTCCCTCGCCTGCTCAAACGGGAAAACCTTAGCCACGACCGGCCGTGTACCATCGAAGTGGTTGGAGATGAAGGCCATCATTTGGCGAAATCTCAAGAATATCTCGTCAGGAATAGCACACTGGAAAGCATACTGGAAAGAAAATGATTTAACATACAGTTCAACCGAGCCAATCTGGATACCGTGGAACTTGATGCCCTTCATGATAGACGGGAACGTAATGTCGGGGAACTCCGTCTGTGAGGATGTCAGGCGGGGTCCCACCGTACAGCGACCTGCTATGGACGTACCTTGGTATCCTTGACACCGATGATAGCGATGGTGCCCGCCATGCGAACGGCGTTCATGGACCGCGCGAGGGTTCCGGAACCTCCGATCTATACGAGTGAATGCGCCGTGAGATGGATTTACCCGTTCAGGGGAGAAGTTACCTCAAGAACGTGGTCAACGCCAGCTCCGCCGGTGAGCCTGAGCACCTCTTCATCCCAGGCGGGCGTGGTTTTGTAGTTTACTCCATGTGCTGCCCCCATCGCTTTGGCCTGCGCGAGCTTGGCGTCAGATGAGGACGCTACGATGACCGTCGCGCCTGCTGCGACAGCAAATTGGAGGCAAAATCTAGGTGGCGAGAGGTTTCACCAGGAATGAATAACGTTGATCGAGTGGAATATGCAAGGGCAACGTACGTCGCAACACCACCTGTTCCCAGGACGAGGACGGTGTCCCCCGCTTTCACTGGCTCTAGTCCATTGAGGGCATTGAACGCTGTGAGCGCTGCACATCTACAGCATATAATTAATTAATCGGTGGAAGTCAAGCATGAAATCTTCTGACGGCAGCGTGGACGCCTCCTCATACGAGAGATGGGCAGGGATTTTCACGAGGGACTGTGCTCCACCATTTAAATCTGGCGAGAAGAGCAATGTACCGTCGATAACGCACGTGGGATGGTAGCACCATGTACTGCGTCAGAACGCCATGCACCGCAGCGCCCAGTGCGCTTTCGAGCATCGCGGGTGTGAGGTCCCCGTGTGTGTGGTCCAGGATTACATTCGCGCAGACGCGGTCGCCTTGTTTCCACTCCGCAACCGAGTCACCCACGGCTAAGATCTCGCCCGCCATATCCGAGCCAGGAATGATGTCTTTCCTGGATTAATATATCAACGGCATGCGGAGGCACGGGAGACGGGCGACGTACACGGAGGGAAGCGTTCCGTGGGCGACCGCCAAGTCCCGCGCCTAGTGAATATTAGTCGCATGATCGCCGCTTGTGATGGTGTAGATATATACCTGGAGGGAGACGGCATGAATTTTGACGAGGACCTCATCGGCTTGCGGGGACCGCAAAGGGGAGGACGTGAGGGCGATATATCCAACTTCGCCGACCTGTGCAGAGTCTGAGAACCCAATATCGTCACATCAGGATCCGTTTACCTTGGGAAAATAATAGTGGCGCGTCGTATCTGGAAGAGACATAGTATTGGTGTTTCTGAGGTGACTTCGTTTGTTGTTAGTGTGCTAGTTGGATGGGAAGACAACAAGAACGGCCGACCCTTTAAAACTCGCCACAAACCCTAAGTAACGTGATTTATCATCCTTTGAAGGGTGGTTTATCATCCGAACACTGGATATGTCATCAACGGAGTTTATGGCTGCCCGGAGCTGCCAACCATGGTCATCGTTTTCCGTATTTCCCGGGAAATAACCAGCTGAAGAAGCACATCGTAGTAGCGGAGACGGTTCGCGGGTCGAGATATCGCAAATGCAAGGGGGTAAGATGAGCATTGAGGGTAGAGGTTGAATTTAGTTACTGATTTAGCTCTTGCCGCAGCCATATATGAATCCGACTCCAGGTTGCGTACGAGAGTCTTGAATTTGTGAGAACAGTGTCAAAAATTCTGAGCAAGGCTTGACTAGCTTGACTTGCGGACTCGGGGACCGTTTTCTGACGCTTTCTCACTTCCCACCGGAAAAATAATGGCGTGTCACCGTTCCGCAAAGTGGTCCACATTGCGCTCAAGGACGACGACTCAGAGCGCAAGATGGGCCAAAGATGAGCGCACTTAGCCTGGCAGCGGTGTGACAGTACAACGGGACGAGTAAAGGCTGCGGTCCGATGCTCCGCTGAAAATGTGTGATCTCGACGTTCGGACGATGCAGGAGTCGTTGGAGGCAAGTTGGAAGTTGGTTGGAGAGGCGGACTGATTATGTAAAGGCTTCCGATCCAAACAAGACCATTTCTACTCTTTGCCTCTGTTTAGCAAAAGCCTCTTCTCCCCAACGCTGCCCAAACCTCTAGATCTAAATTTTGCCTTCCTCCACAGCTTTATTCGCGGCAGACTCTGCTGCGGCTCGTCAAAGCTGGTTTTCATGATGCCTTTGCAAGCTAATCCACGAACACGGCTTTGCTAGTGTTTTCCGTGCGGAATACTTACATTCAATTTTTTTCTCCAGACCGACTCGGAGTACTGAGCTCCTCAATGGTACCTAATGTCGCTTCTCAATGCTACCTTCGACTTTGCATACTTACCATCATTGACTTCGCTTCTCTACTAGGCTATGCACTTTGTGCAGCGTTTTTGGCGCTTTCCTCGTCGCTCGCCCGCACTCCGGATTCCAGGCACCCACTGTAATTTGGGAAGCGCGTTCGAATACCTGGTCAATTAAGGTAGTTCCTGCGTTTTCCGATGTGCTACGCAAGTCGGGTAATGCTCGATGTCCAGAATTCCCGCTACCTTTAGGTAAGGGTCTTATGAGCGCCCTAATTTCAGGCCCTGCAGTAAATCACGATTTGCTCATGTTTTTTGCGTAAGCCTCGGATGTGAAGCCGACAGCTGTCATCACTTCAGCGGTTCGCTAAATTTAAAACCGCTGTCGTTGATTTGGCAGCCCGTCTTCGCTCCTCGCTTTCTCCCTTCTCTCCCCCAGCTCCTCCCAGCTCTTCACCATGTTTATCATCATGCCTCCTGCTGGCGCTACCTTCTGCAACTTACCTCTCTCAACATCGTTTGATCCTCATCTCGAAAACTCTGTGCTATCTCTCGATTGGATCTTGACAAATGATGTCCGTACCACCTGTTCTTTCTCTGTCCTAGGGCGACACTTCTTGCGCCGTGCATATGTGGCTTGACCGTGATTGGCTTCTGTCCTGTCGGAACACACAAACTGATGGTCCTTTTACTCGTCCGGTGTTGTGATCCCTGCCGAACTTGGTATTGTTTTTTCCATTACATCGCATTTCAACCCTGAACTCATCTCTATGTGTTATAGCTTCTCCTGTTCATCCACGTCATAATACTCAATGCAACGACGACGCTGATATGGATGTTGATATCAGTGCTCCTCCTGGTTCGGTTTTTTACCCCTGCTTTTCTGTTTAAACAACTCACCTTATGTCATAAATGCTCCAGCGTTCTCGTATATCTGCGGCGATGGCTCTGCATGCCACTCTTGTGCATGAATATCTGCTGCTACTCACTGTCGTCCTTCCATGGAGACTAAAATCTTTGGACATTGTCCGCAATATTCTTCTGCATCACCGCTCTACACACTCTTGTATATCGTGATAATAAAAGATGTGCTTGTGCTCCATGCCATACCTCATCATGATATGAGTTTGATTCAATGCCGAGGAGGTCTTTTGCACCACATTATGACCGGCACCTATAGTGATTATGTCGTGGATGCTTCATCTGCTCCACGCCCTGACCGTTCTACCTGTCGCGCTATCAGCCACAACTTAACCTGCTCTACAAATTATCCTCAATGTGAATAGTAAGCAAATGCCCACCGAAAATCTATCCCATGTCGCTTCATCATTAAATATCTCTGTAATCTTCGATTCAAATTACGCTGTGCTATACACAAACATCTTGAAAAGGTTTTGTCTTCTGCGCCGGATAACTGTTTGTCCCTCCGTGACCGATTTCTTTAATTCCTGTGAGAGTTATTTATGTCCCGTTCTAGTCTCTGCTCCGTCATTGCATTGCATTCGCTCAGAACCCAAAGTCACTACCGAAGACATCCGTTCTAAGATTACAGACTCCAGACACTGTATGTAGTTTTCTCACTGCCACTCTTCAACCTCTCTTCCATCAAACCTATCCTTACCCGACTGCACGGTGTGCAATGAACGGAATACAAATAATATTGACGCTGACTTCCGGGATCACATTCTCTCTGCCATCCATGGGAGCAATATTTCTCCCAAATCACTCAGCTGCGTGCTTTTAAATGTAGGAATCAAATATGATCCCAAAGAAGGTTGTACATAGTTTACCAGTGATGCACAATATGCACTTGATTATTTTTCTCACAAGGCACACAGATTTTGAGGTAGCGGGCTCTGCCGCTTGTCGGCCTTACCCGCGTTATTAGTATTCGGGCCGCACTCGCTATAACTATGCTCCGAAATCAGCACAGACTCTCGTCATGTATAAAACGGCCCACTCTTCCTCCTCTCATCCCCACCACTTGAACGCAGCCACGAAGTCTTGGCTTGAGCGATTTTCAAAATTGCTGTCGAGCGTTCACGTTCATATATTGCAAAAAAATCATATCCATCTTCGCCCACATCTCCTACCCAGCTTCCTCGCATATCCTGCATTTTTCCTCGCCCGACCTCGCCACCTTTTGCGAAAATGCAAGTCTCTTCGAAAATTGATCGTCCGCTGATCAAATATCCACATATGGCGAGGAGGTGATGATCAATCGCAAGCCATATTGAGTCGGGGACCGGACGCTGTCTACCTGCCACCATGAGCATAAATGGCCCAGAACGCATCGCCCACGCTATTGCACAGATCCAAAATCGCCAGCCACCACCCGAGATCGACTACACCCAGCACGTCCTCGAAGACGGCACTGCCATTAGCACCCAGGAGAGGGTCGTAAAAGATGTCAGTCCTCTACCAAACTTGCGTCGTGTGCTCGTGCGGCGGCTCTCCGTGGATGCGGTCTCGAAAACCCGCACCTCTGTGGGCGACGACTGCGCTTTCTGGCCTCATAACGATCCCCAAATCGCCACCATGGCCGCTGACGCGTTTTCTCCCAGGTGCAAGCGCCGGCGCCCCAAATTCCGACGGCGGAGCAATTCTTCGCCGCGAGCGACCCGACGAAGCCCGACATCGCCTTCCTGAAGAACCACTTCTACCGCGAGGGCCGCTTGAGCGAGGAGCAGGCGCTGTACATCCTCGAGAAGGGCTCCGAGGTGCTGCGAAGCGAGCCGAATATGTTATCACTGGAAGGCCCGGTCACCAGTACGTCTTGCGTTTCCGCCTCCCCATTTGCTGCCGCGGTCTTATCGTCGTCTGTGCAGTTTGTGGCGATATCCACGGTCAATATGTGCGTTTTCCTCATGGCAAAAAGACGGCGACTGACCCCTCGTAGTACGATCTTATGAAGCTGTTCGAGATTGGGGGCAATCCCGCCGACACGCCGTACCTATTTCTGGGAGACTACGTGGATCGGGGATACTTTAGCATTGAGGTGCGTCCGATCTATCCGCTATGGTGTGACGTTCCTGATTACCATCCTGTCTGTCAGTGTGTACTCTACCTCTGGGCGCTGAAGATATGGTACCCGAAGAGCATCTACCTCCTGCGGGGAAACCACGAGTGCCGCCATCTGACGGACTACTTCACCTTCAAGCTTGAGTGTGCGTGTCCCCTATCTGTCCCCGCCCTTCTGACAGCGTCCCGCAACAGGCAAGCACAAGTACTCCGAGCGCATCTACGATGCATGCACCGAGTCGTTCTGCTCGCTGCCCCTCGCGGCCGTGCTGAACAAGCAGTTCCTGTGCATCCACGGCGGGCTCTCGCCCGAGTTTAACACCCTCGATGACCTGCGCACCGTACGTCCCCTCCTACCCGTGGCCCAGCTCTCGGCTTACCACGCCTCCGCACACCGCAGATCGACCGCTTCCGCGAGCCGCCGACGCAGGGGATCATGTGCGACATCCTGTGGTCGGACCCCGCAGAGGACTTTGGCACGGAAAAGACATCCGACAGTTTCCTGCACAACCACGTCCGCGGGTGCTCCTACTTCTTCACGTGAGTCGCCGCCGCTCGTTCTCCCGTGGTGGATGCTGATGCACGGCGGCACAGATACACGGCGGCGTGTAACTTCCTGGAGCGGAACAACTTGCTGTCGATCATCCGCGCGCACGAGGCGCAGGACTCGGGGTGCGTCTCGTCCTGCTGTCTCTTTGTGAGGTGCTGATGCGGCGGCGAAGGTATCGGATGTACCGCAACACCAAGACGACGGGCTTCCCGGCGCTGATGACGATCTTCTCAGCCCCAAACTACCTCGACATGTACAACAACAAGGCGGCGGTGATCAAGTGAGTTGGTCCTTCTGGCAGAGGAAGAGATGCTGGGGAGACGTGGTGGCTTAAGCCCTCTTCCCCTCCGCTTCTTGACTCTTACTGACACTCGTCCTGCTCAGGTACGAGAACAATGTCATGAACATCCGGCAATTCAATTTTAGCCCCCATCCGTACTGGCTGCCCAACTTCATGGACGTCTTCACCTGGAGCTTGCCGTTCGTCGGCGAGAAAAGTGCGTTCCTTACGTCGGCCTCCGATCCCGTGCTGACGCAGCGCCGCTAGTCACGGACATGCTCGTCGCGGTGCTCAACACCTGCACAAAGGAGGAGCTGGAGGAGGAGGACGAGGACCTCACGGCTCTCACGTCCCCGACCTCGCCCACGTCGCCCACGTCGCCGTCGGAGTCCCTCGAGCGGCGGAAGGTCATCAAGAACAAGATCATGGCCGTCGGGCGCATGGCGCGCGTCTTCGCCCTCCTGCGGTGCGCCCCCTCCTTATCGCCCCCGTTCTGGCGCTGATACTGATCCTGCACAGGGAGGAGTCGGAGAACGTTTCGGAGCTCAAGAGCATCTCGGGCTCCAGCAAGCTTCCGTACGGCACGCTGGCGTCCGGCTCGGAGGGAATCAAAAACGCCATCACCGGCTTCGACGATGCGTGCGTCCCACCCCTCCCTGCCCTACGCCCATATACACACTAACCCCGCCCCACAGCCGCAAGTCCGACATCGAGAACGAGCGGCTGCCGCCGGAGCTCGTCGACGCGACGTCGGAGGAGGGCAAGGCGCTCCTGTCGTCCTCCTCCTCGTCCGGCTCGTCGTCCTCGATGCCCACGCCGCCCACGGAGCCCGACCTCGACACCGCCGCCGCCATCGCCGCCGCGAACGTCCAGGGCGCGGAGAAGGCCGCGGCGCTGGCGCTCGACACGGGCGTCGCGCCGAGCGCGGGGCTGGGCTCCGGCTCGCCGTCGCCCACGACGCCGTTCCGGCGCGGGCACGCGCGGCAGGCGAGCGTGGGCACGACGATGACGAGCCCGAGCACGAGGAGGCGCGGGCTCGAGGACACGATGAGCCTTATACATGGCGTGTGGGACGGGAAGCCGCCGTCGAACGACCACAGCATTTCGGAGGAGGCGCCGGCGGACGCTGGAGCACCCACGACGGACGCTGCGGCCACTGACACCAAGGCGTGATCGACTCGCTATTCGTATTTATTGTGTGGATCTTCCGGCGGCTTAATCTGTAGTCATATTTCTCGTGTGGAATGCATCTTATGGGCGTGCTATCCCTGGTGGTACATGCATACATACAAAAGGAGTACATGGCCTTGGACTAGTTTCTCCGTAAGTATCGACGACGAGCTTTACGGTCCCCACGATGATCCTTTCAGTCAAGGCCCGCAGCTTCTAACACGGCAGCAGTAAGAATGTGCGGTAGCGTAGAGCATCAAAGAGCACATACAGGATCTGGGCTATGCGGGGGCGACGTCGGCCTCGTGTTCCACACAATCCGCGACGGAGGTCTATCTCGGGAAGTCATCAAGACGCGAAGAGAACGAGGGGTGGGCGCGCTGACCTTTCAAGCCTTGGATTAAAAGCTGCGAAGAGCGTGTTGCGACGAGGGCCAGACAAAGGCGATAGCGCAGATTGCAGGTGGGATGCGCGTAGATTGCAGATGGGATGCGCGTAGCACCCTGCTGAATCGTCTTGGATCGGTCACTGAGCAGCAGATTCCCTAGCGGTAGCGAACCTTGAGGCCTTGGTCGAAAAGCTGCGCCGCCCGTGTTGCGACGAGGCAATGGCGCGATGGGCGGGCTCGCCTTGAAGACGAAGCGCTTCGGCGTCGTGCGTGCACGAAACCTGGAAACGGCACGAGATAAGCGGGTGCTTCGCGTAAAGACGGGGGCATGCCGCTGACCCACGGACTGCACGTTCGCCGGGACTTCCATCTAGCGACTTCTCCTTCCAAAAAGTCTTCCTTCGGAGTGACATGTGGAGAGGGCTGAAGCCCGAGGATCAGCGTGCGTACTTGTCTGAGCAGAAGTAGGACGTACCGCCGGGCTGCATGCTTGTTTAAGTGCGCTGGGGGCGGGCCAAGCAAGTCGTCAGGACGTTCGAGCGCTAATCGCCCGTGAAGGTCGTACGTGTCCGGGCTGTTGGCGTCGCGAGTGCATGGGCGCCGGGCTGGATCCTGGACGCATTGAGCATGCGGAGCCAGCTCCATCATCGTTAGGATGGTCGGCGCAGTGGTCGGTAGTAGCGCGACGTGTCCGCGCTGGGGTGCGTGGCGTCGAGTTCCACGCCATCGGAGTGCATGGACGCCACTGCTGGGAACCACCGCGGGTGCAAGTGCCCGTCTTGGTCGCGAGTAACTTGGTAAAGAGGAAGTTCCGACGTGCTTGATGGCTATTCAGTTCTCCGTCGTCCACTGTCAGCGTGCGGTACCCGATAGTCGCGCCACATTGTCAATCAAGACCTTGGAGCCTATTAGCTCAAGTAGAGAAGGAGGGACACGGACATACCGATTCTGTGATGTAGAGCTGCCGGTTTGAGACAAATGTCCGCATAGAGGAGGACGTGGTCCTGAACTCGAGCAGGGAATACGGTCTGTGAGCCAGCATGAGCTCAGATGAAAAGGAGGCGCACGAAGAACGCACCTATCACGCTCGACGTCGCAGATGCAGATCGAAAACGACAAAGCGCTTCATGAATCGACCGCGAAAGCCGCAGACGAGAAGGACAGAGCATGCTTCACTGTGGGCGGGGGCCAGAGCCCGTTCCACGACTTCGATAAGCTCGACATGACGAAATAGTGAGCTACCCGCCGGCGCGAAGGCGGCGAGTCAGGCTCGCGGTGGATGAGGTAGCTCTTGAGCACCGGGATCGCGGATCGGATGGGGGGAGACGCATCCGAAGGCGCAAGTTCGTCCTCGAGTCCTGCGCGCGCGCCATGAAGTCATTGACGTCGATAAAGACCCTGGAGCCCGTTAGCTTTTGTTTGCTCATGGAGAGGAAGACTTACATGGATACGCTCGATTTCTGCCACATTAGTTCCAACTGCACGTCCCAACCGAAGGCAAGTTCTATTTGCCGAAGACAGCTCTTTCTTGATCTCGTTCGTGAACAGCTGGAGCCTGTAGCCCTTGAAGTCAGACGGTGAAAAGAGAGGAAAAATCAGAGCGCACCGTTTAGCGGCATACCCCCATTGCTACCCCCATTGCTGTACGGGCGCGTTCTTGAAAATGGGCCGTGCAGCCTTGAAACCAAGACGTTCATAGACGCGGCACTATCAAAAACAAAGTCAATCCCCGCGCCAGAATATAGAAAAAATTCGGCGCGTACGTTCTTACTTACGATCTAATCCGTGAAGGAGCGACCTGTTGCGGTAGAAGAAGAACTTTGTCGATGCGCGTTGCGCGCTCGTAAGACCGCGAATATATGGGTGGGGCTGATTAAAATAATCAAAACTCCCGAGACCGCAAACAAGAGAGGGAGGGTTTGCAGCTATGTATTGTTTTTCGGAAGGACTACCTAAAGAAACCAGAACTTGTATTCCTTGAAGCCATGGAACGTTTAGCATGTAAACGCAGACGAGGTGCAGCGTGAAGCAAGAGCAAAACATCACCAAATTCCGCTAGTGGTCCGTGCGCGCTTCCTTCGCGCCATCATCCCACTCGGGATTGTCGTATAACACTTGTAAGGTCGGTCAAATGCTTCCTTCGCAAATACTTCAATCCAAGCATCTCCTTCATCCAGGTTGTCGGTTTCGCCACGTACTCTTAGTGCCACCCACGACTGCAATCCTGGACTGCGAGATAATCATCTCGAATTCAATTGAGGGTCCCTCGCCGTTGCCCTACCGGTTCAACTTACGGGAGACCGAACTTCTAGGCCCACAACTAACTGGACATTTCCACATGCAAATCTACTCGTGCTATAATTGTCTAGACAACTAAACACGTCGCTCAATACAGAAGACCACGTATGACCACGTCGCAATTTGGATCTACTAAACAAAGGTTCTTCTGCACCAGAATATCATCGCAGAATATTCCAAGCCACTCCTAGATGTCCCTTGCAGCTCACGCACCCAAAAAGCGCCAGTATGCTGCTGGCGAGACCCAGGTTTATTATGGCTCTCCTGAAGGCCAGAATCCCTCCGCTAGCCTCCAGGATTTATATCAGCAACCTCAAGTAAATCCAGAGGCTCTCGTGGAACCGCAGCATGTCGATCTAATGACTTATCCGCCGGACCCCCGCGATCTACACGTACCACCACCCGAAATTCGGTTGCCCTCCCTCTCCTCTCGGCCCTCGGGCAAGGATGTGTCCGCGATGTACCAATCCTCTACTCTCAAGGCAGTTCCCAAGACCGAGGGTCTCTTGCACGAGATAAAAATCCCCCTCGGCCTCGTGGTCTCGCCGTATAGGACGCTCGCAGATGGAGAGGAGCCAGTCCCGATTGTGGAGGATGTGATTGCGCGGTGTCGGACGTGCAGAGCGTACATCAACCCATACGTACAGTTCATCGACGGCGGCAATCGGTCAGTTCTGCATCTGGTACATTGGGAGGGTTTCTCACAATTTCGATAGGTGGCGATGTTCGCTGTGCGCTGCGTCGAACAATGTACCGCAGACATTTGACTGGAGCGTGGTCGTCAATCAGCCCAGCGATAGGTACTCTCGGGTGGAGCTCAACCATACCGTGGTCGATTTTGTCGCCACTGCAGAATACGTCGTGCGGGGAGCCCCCCAAGCACCGGCATACGTTTTTCTCATCGACGTCAGCCATGGGGCCGTCGCATCAGGTTTGCAATGTTGCTCACATAACGAACTGCATCTAACGTCCTCTCAAGGCATGTTCGTCACCGCACTCCGCACCATCTCAGAAAACCTGGACAACCTCCCCAACGACCAGCTGCGCACGAAGATCGCGATAATCTGCTACGACGTCTCGCTGTATTTTTTCTCCCTGCCAGTACGTCTGGCGTCAGCCTTCAAGTATACTGACGGAATTGCTGAGAGCAGCCAGGAGCCGATGAGTTCAACCTTCTCGTGGTGTCTGATCTCGAAGAGGCGTACGTCCCACGTCCGCACGATCTGCTCGTCAACCTCTCCGAAGCCCGCCAGTCTCTCGACGCACTGCTTCTGCGCCTCCCAGCTATCTTCGCGGACGCTCGGCCGTCCGGCAGCGCTACTGGGCCGGCGCTCGACGGGGCCCTGGTACTTATTGTATGTGCTTTCGGATTCGTCTTGGATTATAATTTTTCTGATTGATCCCTGCAGGGGCCGACGGGAGGGAAGATAGTCTTGCTGTCTGCCTCCGTACCGACGCTTGGGAAAGGCGCATTGGACGTTGGGGAAAAGACGTCTAGGTATAAGGATCAAAAGGTCGGTAGTAGCCAATCACCCACACTTCCGATGCAGGACTTGACCGTCGGGCTTATAATATAGGAACCGGACGCAGACAAATCCGCGTCGGCATTCTACCATGCGTTCGCCCTGTCGTGCATCAAATCGTGCGTGTCCGTCGACATGTTTATATTCGGGGACCGATATCGCGGCGTCGCGACTCTCAGTGAGCTATTAACCAAATCGTCCGCCTCTTCAGGATTAACCTAGCTTGCGACTTATAGCCTTACTCCCGCATTATACCTCCGGGCAGACGTTCTACTACCCGGCATTCAGCGCCGCCGACCACGAAGACGCGTTCAAGTTCGCTGTCGAGCTCGGACGAGCGCTCGCAATGCCCATCATGCTCGAGGCCGAAATGCGCATCCGCTGTTCGCGCGGTGCGTGCTCAACTCCACAATCAATCGATCTGCTGCTGAGTATCGCTGCTAGGAATCTCCATGAAGTCCATCTACGGGAACTTCTTCCTGCAAGGGACCGACCGCGTGGTCATGCCCGCCGTCCCCCTGGACCAGTCGTATGCGGCCGAGTTCCAGATCGACGAGACGCTAGTGGAGCCGCTCGCAATATTCCAGACCGCCCTCCTGCACACCACCTCCTCTGGTGCGTTATTCCTTCCTGCTAGTCGTTGCGCGCAATTTTGTAATCCCATGCGTCTTGCGTAGGCGAACGCCGGATCCGCGTTCTGACCCTGGCGCTCCCCACAACGTCATCGATGGCAGAGGCATTCTCCTCCGCTGACGCGCTCGCGATGACTACGCTTATTGCAAAGCAAGCGGCACAGCGCCCTTCGGTGCTAACGCTCGAGACCAGGCGGGATAAGCTATTCAAGATAATCGCAGACCTGTGCACCGCTTACATGGGAGTAAACAAGACGCATTCGTCCGAGCTCCAGCTGCTTCTCCCCGCGAACCTCAAGATGTTCCCGGTTTTGGTGCTGGGGTTGTTCAAGAAGGTGTGCATACGTCTCGGTCTTTATTCACTTCCAGGGTAACAGGAGTGTATATGCACAGATAGCGACCCGTCTCGACACAGAGATGACTCTGGACATCCGCGCATACACGCGTGTCTTGTTGACCTCTGCGAACACGTCCCAGCTTGTCAGATACATCTACCCGGACGTCTATAGCCTACACAACATGCCTCCTGATGCACGCATCCCTTTAATTTCACGCACTTGCAGCTTGATAACCTTGAATGAACGCAGGTCGGGTTCATCGGCGACGAAGGGACGCTGATCATGCCGACGCCGCTCCCGCTGACGTCTGCCTGGTGGGAGGCACACGGGTTGTACCTTATCGACGACGGACAGGTGGTATACCTCTGGGTCGGGCGCGACGCCGTGCCCCAGCTCATCATCGATGTGTTCGGTGCCACGGATTACCGCGTCCTCCAGGGCGGCAAGGTCCGTTCAAACACATCTATCGGCACCGCTATGTAAACTCACCGTCGGCATTTAGGTGGCTCTCCCCGAAGTCGATACCGCCATCTCTCAGCGCATTCGGTCTATCATCGGCAAGATCCGCGAACGCCGAGGCGTGGGGTGTTACCCCAGTGTGTGTGTCGTGAAGGACGATTCGACGTCGGGCTTCAGGAGTGCCGCTGTGCAGACGCTGATCCACGATCACGTCGATGAGTTGCGCGTGAGCTACCGGCAGTTTTTGGTGAAGGTTTATGGAAAGGTGTGTCTTGTCCTGTGTTGTGGACGTGAAATTGAATTTTTCTTGGAAAGTGACTGAAATAGGCAGAAGCTGGATTGGCGATTTGGAAGAGATATTTTGGAATGAAGTATATTATTTTCTTCTATTTAGTTCGTCGGCACACATGTAGCAACTGCGTCTGCGTCTGTATGATTTTTGCGTGGTAAATGGATGGTGCACTGAGCGTCATCAGAAAGAGTTGTCCTTATTTTTGTTCATCGTAGGCCGGCGCGGGAATAGAACTGACCGTTACGTTCAGAAATTCGTAGAAACTACTAGTAACACCGTTTGCGAGTTAATTCTGCACGGTAGTGCGGATCATGGCTCGTGCAGCATCAGATCTCGGGGTGATATCGCACTTGTGCGGGATAGGGTAGCTGTTCCACGTCAAGTTAGCCGCGGCAAAAGAGCGCTCACAAGCATAACCATAACAGACCATAGAAGCCCAGAAGTATACTCCCCCGACGGCTCGATAGGTATTCCTTTCTCGCCCAAGGCCTTGCTGATGTTGAAAGTTGATAAAATTGAGGTGGCACAGATCCAGATGGACCACTGCGCCATGTCTTTGCCCTGGACAGTGCGCATCGAGCGTGAGATTCTGCATGCCGACTGGGGGATAAATAAATGGCTGACTGGGCACACTCGTCTACCGAATCCCCAGGCCGCGTTGGGCTCGCGCATAGAGGTGTTGATCTTCCCGTCGTCCGTGAGCCAGCGCTCAGGAATAAAATTCTCGGTGTTCGGCCCATACGTCGCCTCGTCGTGCAGAATTGCCCTGCAGTGATGTCAACGTCAACGCAGCGGAAGTCATAGATGGATGGACTTACCAGCTGTTTGCGACCACAACGGATCGGGCAGGGATACGGTAACCTTTGTAGATATCATCCTCCGTTACCGCGTGTGGAATGCCTGAATAAAGATCTATCGGATCGAATAGTACACTTGGACGTGCAGCAGTGGGGTTACTTGCCGAGTGGGAGGACAGGGCGCCATCTCAGGACCTCTCTCAAAACCGCATCGACGTACGGAATGCTATCGTCGAAGTTTGGAAGTCGGCCCTGACCCACAACGGCATCGACCGCTGCCTGTGCCTTTGCCTGGACCTCGGGATACATAGTCATGGCAAGAATAAACGTCCCCAGCGCAGATACCGTCTAGACAAGACGGGAGATTTGAGCGCTATACAGTGAACACAAACACAACGACCCACAGTATCGGCTCCAGCTACGCGGGCCAACGAGACGATACATGAAGAATGCAGGTTGTTGCGTAGGAATTCCACTTACCAGCTGGAGGGATAGCTGGGTCATTGATCTAACGAGACAGGACATGATTTTAACGACGCACCATAACACGCGGCGAGAATATTTTTCAATGTTGATTCTGGGTCATCGCCGCCACCTGTCTCTTCAATCTCCTGCAGAACGCGTGAAGCAATGGAGGAGTTTGCTGTGCCCTCAGCCTATCATCGCGGCGTCAATCACACACGGGAAGCAGAGAGCCGCTGTGGCGCACCAGTGATTTCTTGACAAAGTTGTACGGCACCTCGGGCATGACGGACACGATTTTACGCCATTCGCGTGCTTCTTTCTTAAAGCCTGTGCCGGGCAGGAATTCCGGCACGTATTTTAAGCTGAAGGTTTCGAGCACTTGATGAGCAGAAGACATGAGCGCGAATTTAGCGGAACGGGACGGACAAAGTAAGCGAGTCGACGAGATACGCGCCCCTATTTCCTGTACACGCCATGGCATTGAGAGCCTGTTCGGATATGGTGATGTGCGGATCATCCTCGGATTGGACGTCGATACCATACGCCGTGGATAAAATTACCATGGCCGCCATGCTGTGAGGTATTGCAGAAGGGCACGCTTAAATCGTCAATTAATTGCACTCACTGTCGGAGGTGTCTCTCGAATTTGGCCGGTGACTCCAGGAGGCGTTGGAGAAGAACTCGGGCGGCCTCCAGTTCAGCTGGGCGATGAAAACCGACCTCAGATGGCTGGAACTGCCGCATAAAAACCTTGCGATAATCTGAAGAAAATACTAGCTGTAAAATCAGGATTGCCAACTGCACGACAGGACAAACTTGCTTTTCCACGTGGGCCCGTATCGCATGAACGCAAAATGCCAGTGGAAGCCAACACTAAATACCATCATTATTAGCAAACGGAACAAGGGAGGACATAAATTTCCACAGATCATTAAGCATCGGGAAAGGTGGTCTGGAAACTGGTATATCAGGGACAGTACAGTGTAGCGGTAAAGCGAAGTAATACCGGTCGGAATAGATCGCGGATTTATTTTCCAGTAAATCGTCAACCGAAGCCAGCGAGTTCAATACAATGACGGTGTCCCCCATGAGGTTCAGAGAAATGACATCCGAATCTGTAAAGGCGCCATATAAGAAGGCGCCTGACTGAATGAGATTCCTTACCATATTTCCGGGACATCTCGATGAACGCGAGCCATTCTTGTGTCTTGGGAACGTCAAGTAGATTTCCGAGCAAGGGGAGACCTCTGGGACCAGGGGGCAGCAAGGACTTCCGCGTACGATAAAAGCGAAGGACGAGATATAATATGCAGGCAAGGCCAGCGTTCAGGAGCGGAGAGACAGACATCGGTGCTGGTGTGAGCATCCGGACCATTGGCTATTTAAGGGTAACTTAAAGCGAAGAGAAAGCGGAGAAGTCATGGTTCCTGAAATAAGGAAACAAAATACCCGGTCTGAGTCCGCGAAGAGATAAGATCCGAGTAATAGTTTCGTTCTAGTCATCTGAAGCCTGCTGCAACAGACTAAAACGTCACCTAGAAGGAGTCAGGGTGGTGTAGCCCCAATTACAGAACCTTCTAACTCACGGAGCTGACGAGTACTAGTTGAACGAGATTGTGAACGAAGGGAGTTCATTTGAACGTGTTGTGATGAAGCAACAGTCCCTCAAGCTACTGTATACTAGCAACGAGCGTAGCACGCCGCATGATTGCTTTTAATTCGTTGGTACAACGTCACGTCTGCCAAAAGACAAGGGAATGACCACTAATTAGGCGTGGCCAAGTCCCGGCATGCCCATCCATGCCTACCTCGAGGAAAAAGTATGCCTGAGGGGAACCGCGTTTGCATGATGGCTGAACGAGGAGTAGTGAAAAGAAAACTGGCGAAATGATGGGCACGTGCAGGGCACGTGGGAAGACGCGCTTCGTCGCCAGAGGTAAATAGACCAAAATATGGCGGCCGTTCAGCTCCAAAATGTAATCCCTGTATAGTACTCGCTTTTGAAGTCATGTTTTGACGAGTTATTATGTATTTACATCGCAGGCATGGCATGCAGGTCGTCTCAGATAATAGGCGCTGGCCCGACGGGCCATCTGCCTTCTTTGAAGCAGTAGCATCCTATTTTCACCCTATTTTCACCCTATTTATAATCACCCTATTTATAAAATTATCTCTGTCTGTCTGTCCGTCCGAAGCCTTTTCAATCTCCGCTGTCAAATTTCAGTTTCCGCCATCGGCTTCGTCACCTTTACCTTTTATGTCGACCTCAGGCCTCCTTTCAACGTTCCTACGATAGCTCCGTCGACGTCGTTCCTGTCAAATAGGCTCTGATCATCTGCTCTGAAAATTTGGAGATCCACTTCCAACTTTAAAGATTCCCGGCTTCTTTGCCATTTTCAGCCTCAAGGGTTTAACTTTACTGTCCACAGAAAACAGATACCTCTAGCTCTTTGTTATGCCGCCTTGAACAGCTGCCAAGGACTCACTGTTCAAAAATTGGGCCTCAATTTGCGACGGCCAGTATTCTCACGCGGACAGTTGTATTCGGCAATGACCCGCGTTCCCGACTCTGAAATGTTCTAATCCTAAAGTATAAGGGTGATCTTTCAACATGTACAACTAACATAGTTTGGGATGAGCTGCTTTTGTAACTTTACGAACCTGAATACCACAAATTTTATTATGTATGAGCAAAGGGGATGACGGCCCGCGGAGCGGGCCGTCAGCCGCTTGTTCCAATGTTCGAGAAGAAACGTCAGATCTTAGCCAATTGCAATGAACCGATAGCCGTGCCGGACTACGGCACAAAGGGGGGTGCCGCCGCTCCAACTCCACTAACTGAAGAAGCGCGTTATATTGATAGTGGGAAGACATACTATTCCCAGGCTCCGACTTCTTCCGTCTACATCCATGTCTTCCATATCATCGACCGACGATGAAAAGAAAGGTCGCGAAGTCGACGAGAAACACAACTTCACGACCACACTTGAACCCGTTCTCGAAGAAACCGAAGTCGGGTATCATCTCTATCAGGAGGCAGTTGATCAAGGCGTGACGTGGGATGCTGAGGAAGAGGGAGCCGTCCGGCGCAAGGTGTGCAATCGAAAGCTATGCGTCTCCTTGCATTACAACTAACTAATTTCAGATTGATTGGTATATCCTTCCCTGCTTTTGCGTAACCCAAGGGTTAGCCCAGCTTGATAAGACCGCGCTCAATTATGCCAATCTCTTCGGCATTAAGGCGTACGGAATGTTCTTCTTGCCTCCGAAAGCTCACTTACAACTGGTGCCAACAGCGATTTGCATATTACGACTGCACAATTCGTGCGTTCAAATTGAGCTACCAAAACTGCGAACCATTTTTTCATATCTTTCACTCCCCAAACAGAGCTGGTTCGCCAGCATTTTCTACATCGGTATGCCATTACGCATTGCTTTTCGACTGGTTGTGTATGCTGCATGATAGGCTACCTCGTCTCCGCGGAACCGATGACCTGGATGCTCCAACGCTATCCGACGGGCCGTGTTCTAGGAATAATTTGTTTTCTCTGGGGTATCGTTGTCATGTAATTATGCTCCATATCCGTCCTCGCAGCCAATTTTTGAACGTTCTCAGGACGACAGCAGCCAGTAGATCCTTCGCCGGAACAATGGCGAATCGATTTATTCTGGGCGTACTGGAATCTTGCGTTACGTGTGTTTTCGAGTCCAATTTTGTTTCAGGGATGTTCGTATCTGATGTTGGGTAGGCCTGGTCTTGGGCTCATGACTCGTACGCTCCGGTTTATCCCACTTAATCGTAATCTCACCTCCTATAGCATTTTGGTGGAGGCTCGATGAACAGCCAGTCAGACATTTGACATGGGTTCGTGCGCGTTCGGTGCATCGAGGACAACTAATTCGTACCTTGACCAGTACTCTTTCAACGGCGTGTCTGGAATTCTCGGCGACTTCATGGCATATGGGCTCGGTCATGCAACCGGGAGCAAGGTACCCCCTTGGGCACTCATCTTCCTTGTAAGTCCTTCTGGGTTTCGTTTTCTGGCATTTAACTTCTTGTCTGTAGGCTCTGGGAGCAATCACCACCTGCTGGGGCATATTCCTGTTCCTCACCCTTCCTGATTCGCCTGTCTTTGCTCCGTTCCTCTCCCAACGGCAGAAGACAATCGCGATTAAACGCGTGGCAGAGAACCGAGTACTGCTTCAATCACTAACTCCGAACCTCGAATTTCAACTTCATATTCCAGACAGGAACGAAGAACAAGGTCTTCAAGCATTATCAGCTCGTCCAAGCCTTTAGCGATCCGAAGACCTACATTCTATTCATCGCCAGCATCGCAGCGCAAATTCCCAACGGCGTCGTGTCGAATTTCTCGAGGTTCCTTCGTTTATTACATCATTGCAGGTTTTGGCTCTCATCAAAGCACTACAGCATAATTATAAGTGGCATGGGTTTCACAGTATTCCAGACCACGCTGCTGGATATTCCGTCAAATGTTGTCCAGATCGTGTCTCTCGTTCTCAGCGGCTACCTGGCCGGCAAGTTCAAGAACAGCCGGGCAGTGATGATGGTATTTCTCCCAATTATTTTGATAGGCCAGATATAACGACGCCTAGTTCATTGGAAATGCGACCTGCATTGTGGCCGCTGCTGCGCTGACCTATGCGCCGCACGATCAGAAATGGGGGCACGTCATTTTCTCTCTTGCCGATCTTCTCATCCAAATATTTAATATAGCCGCTTAGTTGCCTTCTGGTTCACTTCTTTCCAATCAGTCGGGTTCTCTCTGTCCCTGGTGATGATATCAGCTGTACGTGTTGCCTGCTTTTCCGAGCATCGTCCGATAACCACGTTGTCCAGAACATCGGAGGGTTTACCAAGCGACAAGTAACGACAGTTGTCACATTTATCGTAAGTTCCCCAGCTGGCCATACGCTACGTCTGCTGATATTTGCCTAGGGATACTGCGTAAGTTCATTTCCTCAAAGATCGTTAATTTATTCTGAAAAACGATGAATTGCAGGTTGGAGTGAGTCAACCACCCCAAGACTTCTGTCTCTTCTTGCCAATTCTGACATAATATATAGAACATCGCTGGGCCTCACGTACTGCTCCAATCCGAAGCCGCCATCGGCTACCCAACTGCCACTAAATCCATGATGGCCGGGTACGTACCGTGTTCTCATATGGTGCGCTACCCATCCGAATGCTAACCGCCCATCAGCTATGTAGTGAAAACGGCCTGCCACCTCGTCCTCGGATTTTACATGTGGAATTCAAACCGCCTGCGCGATCAAGCAGCAGCTGCCGCCGGGGAAAATATGCCGGAGGAAGAACGAGCGCGCCTCGCTGAAGAAGAGGGAATGGTGTGCGACTTATCAACATCCATATTCACCTTTTGATCTGTTATTTATTCCTCCACAGAAAGATGTCACTGAGTTTGACAACAAATGGTTCCGCTATGTCTTGTGAATGTAGTCCACTGAGAAAATAAGAACTTGAACTTTTTTGCCTAAAAATCTGCCCGACTCAGGTTTCATTTCCCCAATTCGAACTGGCCCCAGATCCGGTTCATTTGTGGTTCAGAACAGGTTCTAAGCCCAAAGAAAATTTCACGTGGATGTGAAAGTTTTTCTTGTGCCTTCAACCTGAATTGAGGTTCGGTTGAGAGCAAGTGGAGAGAACCCGAGCCAGGCAACACTAGGAGATCTAAGTGAAAACCACCCACGCTCCTCTGAAGACTGGATATGAACGGACCCATTGAGTCAATAGAAGTAAGTAAGCCCAATTGTATATAGGCGATACAATCTGGTAAATTTTGTTTCAAGCATTTTGTGGTTCATTGCGCTGGGAAATATGATATCTAGCTACTGACTCACCAAATGCCTTTTATTATTACGAAGGCCTGGGATTTCCCATCATGTGACCGTATCGCCTCGCGTCGCGAGGCATAACAGAGCATAACTCAAGATAACTCAAGATAACCCAGCCACGTCACTCGCTCTCGACTTACGTCTATGATTATTCGGTTGGATTATGCCATCGAATCCGATTTCAAATTGAACCCTACGCGCAGCAGGGACGAGAGGCTTATCGTGGTCAGAATACATTGTTGCTTCATCAGAGCGGAATGTAAGGGCAAAACCACCATGTGTATCCTATGTACTGCGTTTGTTGATCCGTGACTTTATCTTACTCTGCCGAACGCACGACGGTTATCGAAAAAGCTATGATTTATTTCACTGAAACTAGAGAGCAACAATCGTATGCGATACCAACGGAGAGATTATGTGGATTCTGAAGACGCAGAACATTCGTTTTCTGAAGTAACTGCAGACGACAATCGAGTCCAAGATGAGGTTCAGTAAGGGGCTTTAATGGGGATCTTCCTCGCGTTTAAGAAATATATCTAAACTTGAAGCGTATTAGCGGTACACGATTTGAAAATATTAAATAAACGCACTACGGCTGCCAATTAGGGTGAAATGCAGATAGTGCCAGACTTCGTCGTTTGTGCGAAGATGTACGGAGGAACGTTGCACATGCCGACTTTGCGGGCGGAGAATGTTGGGTCGTTTTTCGCGTCGCCGGAGCGGTCCAGGAGCATGCACGTAACACCACTTCCGTGAATGGCCAACGGTACCATCGCATTAGGTTTTGAAACCACGACAGTCTCGACGTAGACTTTGCTGCGCAGATCGACGAGTTTGCCGGAGAAGCACGGGCGACGTTTAGGATTAGGTGCTTCCCATTGCGGAATGAGCTGCCGATCTCCTAAAGCAACGAGCTGTCAGGCGTTATCAAAAAATATGAATGACAGCACGAACCCCAATGCGTCAGAGTACGCAAGTTGCTATCCTGATCCCCGAGTTTGTCTTCGAATCGATCTCCCCACTGCGAGTCTTCGAGGAACACCCATCCCTCCCGGTCCAAGTACATCGTACCAGTGAGCAACTCCACGATACAATAGAGGATGGCCGTAACATAGAATAAAACGAAACCTGCGAAATTTTGCGACGAAAGGAGGATTACGGAGATTATGACGAGCGCTGCGGCCACCCAGAAAGATAAAACCTTGAGGCCCTTCATCTCCTCGTTATTATAGAGTCCAGCCGCGTCTCTTTTGAGAGCCCTCGGTCGGAAGCCTAGCGTCTCGCCGCCGATTATTGTCAACGGCGGGCTGGAGTCAGAATTTGGGCGGACGGCAGTAGGTTGAGACCCCTTCTTCTTCTTGTCGGGGATCAAACATACAGGGAAGGCGGTCACGACGGGCTCGAGTCGCTCATTCCCAGCGGCTGGGTCAATTGGTTTACCGAGCCACGACATCGTCGGGTCTTCAGCGATGCTGCATACCGCTGCGAGACTGGCGGCGTTGTAGAATCCCTGGTTCAACTCCAAGAGCCACGCTAGATCGTTCCACCCGCTGCTCCCAAGATCATCCAGTCGCGCGCGGCGAGGAAGCAAGCCATTGAGCGCCTTTCCGAGATACTTGTGAGTGTAGAACTTATCGGGTTCGATGTCGTCGCGGCGAATCGCCTCGACCACAAGGGCGTGAATCGCCACCTGCCACGGGACCGCTCCCGCGTTGACGGTATGCTGGAAAATCGCGTATCTGAGAACAGCGTCAAGAGAGCGCAAAAAAACAACGGCTGGACGTACAAATGCCATCTGTTCCCCTGAGCCGCATGTCTCTGCATCGCCTGCCGGAAATCGGGTGCGGATATGGGGAAGATCCAAGTTACCATGTTGTCCCCCTTGCGCTTCCGGACGAGCCTCAAGACTGCCTGCGCGTGGATGATTTCCGGAATGGTGAATAGGCGCTGGCCCCAGATACACTTCAGGTCCGTGTGGTCGCAGTTTTCTTTGTCACAAAATACCGCGACCTGAACTGCGCCACGAAAGATGTCCGCCAATCTCCCGAGTTCCTTGCTCCGCTGTGCATTAACGACGTTGTCGTCGCCATCCACGCTGTCATCGGAGAGGCAGAATTCGTCCAGCCAGATGTATTCTGTGCGATCCGGATTGCCTTCGCCTTCCGATCGGTTGGCCGAGCAGTAGAGTCGAAGTAATTCTGCGGAAATGTTCTTTCGATCCGCGAGGGTGTACTGGCGATCGTCTCCTGGTGGTGGCGTGGAAGGGCGTAAACCGGCCTCTGTGAAGAGCACGGCCGCACTCTGCATCGGATAGCTCAGCGCTGTGTATTTGACGGCCTGAGCGGGGTCAAACTCCTCCGAAAAGCGAATTTGGCGCGCATGATGTAGTGTCCCGTTTTTGATAGTGACTTTCAGCAGCCACGAAGGCTTCTCGCCCGTAACATCGTACCGCCCTTTCCCTCCACCGCGGGCGTTACTGAGAACCGAATCGTGCGTATTTGCAAATTCCAAAAGCCAGCCAGCCTGGACGTAGTTGTCGATTGCCTCCACGACGGTGCGCGGGGTGAGGAGATATATTGGAGAGAAGATGATTGCAAAAACGAGGCGGAGAATGTTGCCCAAGAGGTGAAACGGCTGTATGAATTCGCGTTAAATCTTTTGTACGCGTGCTAGAAAACCGATTACATGCCTTCTCTCGTCGTTTGTGGAAGAGTCCACATCCCTCGACTCCGGCGTCTTCGCGGAACAGGCGGCCGATGCGGAGGTCTGAACCCATCGCAGACAAAGACGTCCGCAGAGCCTCCATGGTTATTGCTCAAGTGGTAGGTAGGTAGATTGACCGGAAATGAACGCCGTCGGTATTTATGTGGTGCAGTGTGCGACTTCCAAGGGCAGATCCCGGACTCAAAACTACACCGGGTGCGCTAGCGTTGATTCTGACGGTTGCAAGGATGAAAACAGCTTTACGCAACAAAGAGACGCTTGGATCCGGAGAAGCGGCAACCTAGTTAGAGATGTCCCTCGCGTTCAACTCGCGTTGACAAATGATACAGCGCGTGGCGTGCTCCAATATGCTTCCCACACTTCCCGCGCTTCTCGCAACACAGCCAAGATTGAGCCGCGTAGTTGAGTTCGGTCCAGTCCACCTCGAAACGCCAATGTGGGCATCTCATGCGTGATTTAGGGTGATTTCTCGCCAGACTCCCCAAATCAAGGGCGGTGCATTCATCGTCGAGAAAAAACACATAGCACATGGACTAGGAAGCAATAATCGAGGGTGATTGCACATAGACTTGGCAGAGAGACTTATTGTAGACAGAGCGGCAATAGATAGTTATTTCGATATGGCGTCTATCCTCTCAATGCAGCTGAAGGGCGTTGGACACGCGGAGCAATCTGGATGCGCCTTATCTCAATGGACGTATCAGCGGGAGATGAATGATCTGACCGGATTCCTGCGTCGCAGGGTTGACTCGAGGACGCTTCGGCCCAAGGGGTGCGTGGGGTGAGGATCAAGATCTGACTCTTGTAAAAATGACAAAAATCAGCGTTGCATTCCGGCGACGTTGTGGAGCAAAGTTGATATTTACCAGGTTGCATAACATGCGAGATCCACTCGTAGTCCGTGTGGAATCCCCGGGGATCAGGAAGAAGGCTCTCGACGAAACCCACAGATATGGAACCAGTGAACTGGCACGCTGCTGTAAGCCGGTCGAGGACCGAGCTACCCGTTTTAAGCACGGTAAAGGCTGTCGTGGAAGGGAGCACATCGGCCGATGCGGAAACAAATTCGATGGCGGTCGTTCCTAAAAGCAGCACCAGCGGGACGGTATACCCATTCGCAGAGGTTATGAGGCTCGCGCCTTTCTGAAGCCAAACGGAGAGTTTGACAGCAGCTCGAAGGGAATCCTCGAGCTTGCCCTTCCACTCGCGAGATTTTCGGCGCAGGGGAGTGGCCGCGTCCTCCAGATTCACGCATTTCCCCCTGGAGCCGAAACGATGGGTGATGACGAGGATGTGGTTGGTGGTCATCCCGGTGTGTAGCGCGCAGTATCGGGGAATGACGGTGTCGTCAGAACGCGGGTCGCGATACTGAGGGTACATCCATGCTATGACCCCTTCGGAAATGCGGATGAACCCCCCGGCGAGAAGTAGCCAGCCCTCCCTCCGCTGGCCGTGCGTCATGGCGAATAAAACGAACGAGAGCTGGACGAGGAACGTGGCGAGGATCATAGCATGCGGCCAGCGAAACTCTGTAGTGTAACCAGCTTCCCGTAGATGCATAACCATGGTCCCCGGCGGCTGCGTATCCATAGTATGTTTGTACAGCGCATGCATCCACCTCGCGCTTACGAGACGCGTCGCGCCCGATGCAATGTCGGACAGCAGCAGCCCGGGAACTGTTGAGTCATGCGGCGCCTCTTCGTCACCAGCATCTGCATCCCATCCCAGGGAGAGCGGCATGGGAAGATACCCACATGCGCGGCGAAGTTTCTCTTTAATCCCAAGCTTCTTCTGGGGAACTACCAGTGCAGCGAGCTCGACATAGTTTGGGATAGAATCTCCGAGCGTCAACGGACCAGATGAGGACGCAGAGTCCTTGTGAATCGTGCTTGAGTGTAGCGATAACCGGAAACAAGCCAAACTCACTGATGATTGCGAGGAAGACATTGTTCAGAGACAAGAGTATCGGTGCCTTAAGGCTGTGGGTCGCTGCGTTGGTAAGGCGGTCTTCCACGTAAGCCGAGTCTTAAGAATAGTAACCCAATAGCAACCTTCTTCCATCGGTAGCAAGCCGAGGCGAAGTAGCAGCTATAGAAAAAGGCTGAAATTAGCCCATAGACCTTTTGAATGAGGCCACGCACGAAAATTACGGCACGCCCGAGATTCAGGCGAGCACGAAGTGAATTCGATGTGAAACCTTCACTCCCTTGATGTGAAATCCGACACCCACAGCGGAGAAGGAGACGCCGGTCACGAAGCGCTTGATACCCTGGCCCAGAAGGTCGAATTGAAGTGATAATCATCGTGGCGTCGACGCTGTCGCCGCCTGATCCAAACAAGACCATCTACAAATCCCCTTTAGGCAAGCTGGTCTCACCGGTGTGCACAGCCAAAGGCATGTTTACTTCCTTTTACTTGCAACTGTGGCTCATTGAATCTGACATCGAAGTGGTCTGTGCATCCCCGTGGGATCAAGGCAAAGAAGGACTCCAAAGGAGCTGTGCATACTATCTTGGACCGCCGGGCCGGACAAACCTACAACTCGGACACTCAGCTTTTTCTCGATCATTTCTGAACCATTTTCCAAGATTTTTGTTTTGGTATACTCTTTAGGGTGTTTTATATGACCTAGAGCAAAAAAACCCGGGTTTGGGCACATCACTGTCTGATCTTATCTGAAACAAGTTGGGAGGTGGCCCCAAATTGATGGTTTTTCATATGTTTTGGGAACTATCAACACTAATGGGAGGCATTGACCAACTGAGAGGACATCCAAATGATAGTTCTACATGATATTTATGCTCATACCAATTTCTGTGTATTTAGGTGGCCCGCAACTCCGGCAATAGACCGAAATTACAGGCTTTTGTTACTAAAAATGAGATATTAGATAGCCCATGCACTCGAGGAACAAAACACGTATCCTGAGAGCCTTCCACTTCATTCCTCGGCTCCTGGTGCATGTTTGGGGTATATATGGTACATTTAAACTTGAATCCCAAATTTTGAGGTCTTGCGATGTGCCGGGACTCCGTGGCAAGTCCGGCAATCAAAAATTGATGCATTACCTACTACTCGGACGCTCGAGAAAATCATGTCGTTCGGCGACAACTGGACCGTTTTGCACAAACTAAATTGGTACACCCCATGGAAAGATGAATTGGAATCCAATGGCATACTCGCTTTTTCATAAAATACAATGTGTAAAAAGCTATTCAACAATTTTTCTTAAGTGTCCGGAATGTCAGTCAAAGATAGTACCACTGCACCGTGCGTTGTGGCCCAGATGTTTAAATACCCTTCCTCGCATCCCTAGGAATCCTGAAAGATCATGGGGCTCCTTTCTTTTTTATTAGACGGAACCCTAGGCAACCTCCAAATTGGGCTGGTCCTCGCCACATTTTTGTACGGCATTGAGACACTTCAAACGTTCAACTACTATCGTGAATACCCGAAGGACGTAACAATCCTCAAGATATTGGTGTTTCATTCTTTCGAGGATTTTTCAATCGTATTCTGAGTGGAGATCGATCGGCAGGTACCCGGCATTTGGTAGGCCAGAATTCATCGTCGCAACCTCGCTTGTCTACCATCTGCGGAGCTTCAGAAACCACGGTTTCAAGCAGTAGGTTTCCAACCAAAGGGCGAATTGATCGATCCTAATTTTTCATTTCCAGGACGAGCCACATGGTTGACACCATCATCGTCTGGACTGTCGGTAAGAACCTTGTTGCTTTCATTTCAAGTAAGATAGCCCCCGTCCATCCTCGACAAACATCACGTGGTCCATTGTGACAACTTCCTATTTGAGACGATGCGACTCAATAATTCTGTAACTTAATTAGTAGCGCTAATACGGCCAATTCCCTCGACCATTATGTGGTTTTGGTGTCAATCTTGGTTCTGAGCCACAAAAATACATACCGAAAGCTGATTTGGTCGAAGAGTTAGTTTTGGAAGATCTCGAGGCGGCCGGCATCAATTAAGAGCATATTTCATAGTAATTCTGTATCTCCTCACGCTAACAAGGTCTAATTACCCTAAGCTTTTGTCTATAACTACTTTGTACATAGATACATAATATGGTCGAACGGATTTAGCCTCCGGCTCCTCGTTGTTCCAATAATAATTGTTTTCTTCTTCGCCGCCCAAGAAGGAAATGTGACCATCACGACACGTGATGTTTGTCGAGGATGGATGGGGACTACCTTACATAACTGCCTCGAGTCATAAGTACTGTACTATTACATTCAATTCAACAGGGGGGGTGACGCGTGACATGTTGAACATATTCGACACTTCAACATGGGCCACGTTGGACCATGACAATCCCAAAAAAATCGACAGCATCCCAAAACGATGCAGGGACATTTTGGGGACATTTGGGATATTCTATGGAAGCAGGGAAAACCAGGAAGACCTTGGTTTAAATTAATTGCCTGGTGATGGTTCTCTCAGTGATCTTGTGAGAATTTATTGAGTTTAGGCTGATACGCATGTAGAATTGACAAAAGGAAAAACCCATAGCCAGTTTCGATGTGGGGGATGCACAAGATTTTTTTTTGTTATGCTCTTGCTGCTGAGAGCCTTTTTTTTAGAATTTTGCGAACCGTCGAACCTATTCGACAACCCCCTGTGACCCGTGACAAGCAAGGTACCCCTGTGACGTGTGACTGTCGAATTGAATGTACTGTACTATTTCGACCAAGTCTTCAGGCCTTGTGACCTGTGACCATAAGTCTTCATTTTGGAAGTCTTCATTCTCAGTTGGGACCTGTGACCTCTATTTCAAGTCTTCAACTAGAATTTCACTGGGAACATTGCTAAATGGCCCACTGGCATGAATTTCAACCAAAATTCATGTTGAATTCACCGCGATTTGGCGGCAAACAGGCTACATGGGCTTGACATGAGCACTGGAAAATTTTGGATTTTTCGGCCCCCAAAATGATAAAACGGTCAAGTCTTCAACATCTCTGGTGACCTGTGACCTTTAAAAACAGTCTTCAGTTCAGTCAGCGCTGTGACCTGTGACTGAAAACTTGGTCGAAATAGTACAGTAATAGTACAGTATCATAGAGACGACTGTTATCACAAGGCAAGAACATAACCGAGATTATGCTGGCATAATCTCCTTGTAGTCTCTCGAGCCTCTTACAGCTGATTCTTGTGAGTCATTCTAGAATTTAGTCTAAAATTCAACTGTACGACCATATCAAGTTCATCACACGGCACGACTGCGGGTATCATATCTACCATCCATCGATTCATCCATTGAAATCAACTTAATCCTGCGATCAGTATCCTGGGCCATATCTACCTGCTGCAGGCGAAATGTGAGTCTCTCTCCGAATATTCAGAAAAAATACCGACGAATATCCGCCAGTATTTTCAAATTCAGTGCTCGCCTTGTGAGTCACCTCTCGTCCTTTGATTCAACTTTGACCATTTTTTTCGTTCCCCAGGCTCCACGGCAGACGATGTTTCCGCGGCCCCGACCCGCTGCCCGCCGCTGCCAACTCCAACTCACTCGCCGTGGCCTTCGACTCAGGGGCTCATACCGGGAACGCGGTACGCTGTTGCTTCTTCAGCCTACTTGGAATACCCATTGAGCGGAATGATTATCAGAGCTTCGTCTTTCAGATGCATCGAATTGAGGAGACTGCGGCTGATGCTAGTATTTTGGATATATCGCAAAAGGTACTACTTAGGTACACGCGTCCCTCTATCCTATGAAATCTCAGTTCAGGGTTTTCCAGCACGTTTGTGATCTCGTTTGATTGGTTCAGATCCATAGTCAGAGTCTGGTGGAGTTTGAATGCCACTTTCTCTGTGTTGATGCGTAGATTTACAAAATAATACGAACACCGCAAGGTGCAGTTAGCAAAAGAGAAGGCGCATATCGACACTGGGGATCCATAGATAATCTTTGACAAAAGTAGGAAATCGAAAAGCAAGCTCGAGGACGAATATTCGGGCACTGAAAGTGAAACGGTGGAGGAACGAGTATACTGCGTTTCTCTGCATAAGGGAAACTCCAGCAGATCGTCTAAAAAACGTGCACAGTTGAGTATCAGTGCTGCTGCTGCAAATACGATCACGACGCACCTCTCCATTCGCCGCCAGGCCACTGGATGCCGGGGCCGTGCACGCAGAAGCGCAGCCCGCCCTTCACGAGGCGCGTGATCCGCTCTGTGCTTATGCCGCCCGGGATCAGACTCCCCGCGGATGGCGCAGAGGCCGTGCGCACGGGGGAGAGGTAGAGGTCGAACGACACCAGCTTCACGAAGTCGGCATCGTGTCGCTGCGGCCGGCGCGTGCGGAGCAGTTCGACGAGGGGCGCGTACACGTATGTGTCGCGGTTCTCGGAGACGGTGAGTGCGCGGAGCCGGGGGAGCACCGCGGGGGCGCCAAGATGCTGATACAACGTGCGGGACCCCGGGAACTTGTACTCGATGCGGAGGTCCTCCACGAATGGGACCGCCTGCAGGCACTCAAGCAGAGCGTAGTCTTCCATTAGGGAGTGGACACGCAAGGTGAGGTGGTGCAATGCGCAAGCGGAACGCGCGAGGAAAGAGAGGAGGGTGGTGAGGTTTTCGGGCGCAGAAATTGTATACCGAAGACGGCGGAGATGGGGGAGTGTGAGGACCGTGAGGAGATCGCCACCAGATTCAAGAGACAGCGACTCGAGAGAGGGAACTTGTGGAATCGCTGGGATGGGCGAGGGGAGAGCGTCAACGGTAGACAGCCTCAAGTGAATGAGGCTGGGAAACCGCTGGAAGATCTCGAGGCAGTCCGCCATCGAGACCCTTTTATCGAGTTCGAGGGTGGTTAATGGGAAGTGACCAATGGGAATATCCCGAAAGTGGAAACCGGCGAATAACCTCAAATCCTGGAGTCGAGGTGAATTCTCGAAGATCATGAGGGGGTTTATCGACATGTCGATGATGTCCGGGATATTGAGCGATAAGCTGGAAAGCAGCGGGAAGGGGCCGTGAACCAGTTGGTGGAACATCCTCACCTGACCACCGTATGTAAAAGTTGCCTCGAATCGTTCCCATAGGGCGGAGGCCTGGAAGACGAGGTCGAAGATTCGCGATGGGACGGCCCTGCGATTGCTGGCTAAACGGAAGGTGATGGAAATAGGATTCCCGTTTGACCGCTTGAGCCAAGTTTCAAGGAGAGCACATGCACCATTGTACGGATGTTCGTGGGGGACGCGCATCTCTCCGGGCACTGGTGCGATGACGGTTGAGCCTATTGTGTAACGATGGAATGTGAAATCAAAGGAGCTCCATAGCTGCCTTGTTCTCAGTGCTATTTCTCTCCAAGCACTGCAAATCTGTGCCAGCAGCAAAGGCGCTGCGTGCGGTGAAGGTTTGACGCGGCCATCGGCGGGCAGACAGTGGACGAAAATGAGGGCTATGATCTCGTATGGAACGGTGATTACGGGGTAGGAAAATGAATCCAAGGTGGCTGCTAATTCTTGGCGTTCTTTGTCGAGCTCTAGGGGGAGATTCGACTCGAGGTCCAGCGCGTTGAGGTCTGCGAGGCGTTCGCGCTGAAGATCGCGCCATCTGGGAGAACCACGGGGAAGATCAGCCATAGCGGACGCGGCTGACTTGGAAAAGCTTGTGGTGGGCGAGGTCAGACTGGACTCGGAGGAGGGGGTTCTTATACTCGAGTGAGATGTCGACGTGGTCCAATATTATTTTCTCCGCGTATCGCGCATCATTAGCCCCAGTCACTACCTTTGACGGCGGTCCGGAGTAAATCAACGATGAAGTTCAAAAAAAAAAAAACCGCTCGCCTTCGAAGGTGCATCAGTGATGTTTCCATTGTTACCCTAAACCGTAACGGGTTGGTGAAAACCGCTGCTTCCATTTTGATGGTACCTGGATGGGCTCCATTTGCCACGCTTGGGGTTTTGTGAGGACCACGTATGGCCTATGAGGAGGGTGAATGGAAGGCGGCTTAATTTCTCAGACCGAATGTTGAACGTAACGTGGTACACAGCCGCCGCCACTTGTTTGTTCGGGATTCGTTCTCTCAACATCACACAATTTCAGAACGGGCTCGCAAATTTCAACTTGCAGATCTTTGTTCACCACACGGCATGGTCTGGCAAGGTCTGGAACTCACTAGATTATAAAGGTAGGTAGGCGGGATTACAGGATCCCGGATTCGCAGACCATCCCAGCAAAATTTGGAAGTTCCGTAACCGTAACTGAGGAGTGCACACGAGATTCATTCTTTCTCTGTAGCTCATTCCAACATGCATGGGATAAATCGGCATTTATTACCAGTTTTTTAAATGCTTGAGCCCGAACACCCTGTTTTAATCTGGATGTGGGAGTGCTCGGCAAGGCTAAATTGAGGAAAATGCAAACAAAATAATGTTCTTATGCATGTCTTCTGACCACCTTCCTGGAGGATTCTGCCAGGTTGACCTTAAATCCTCTCTGGATAGAGCCCCCAAGTTGCCTGAAGTTGAGTCCTTGACACGTGTTGTTGTGCGGAACCAGCGAATCAAAGAGTCGCCTCAGGGTGTGGGGAGGGATTTATATAATCGCGTCAGAAGTGAGCGTCGACGTGGTCAAATAAGATCTCCTCCGCGTATCGCATCAGTTGATGTTTCCATTGTTGCCCTAAACGGGTTAGTGAACATCGCTGCATATTTTGATGGTACCTGGATGGGCGCCCGTTGCCACGCGCTAAGATTCATACACAGCCACCGCCACATATCTGTTCGCCGCTCTTTGTCTCACTCCAACATCCACACAATTTTCAGGACGAGGCTCGGAGGGAACTCGTCTGAGTCTGAAGTCACGTAGGTCCTGCATCCTGCTTCCTGACGTAAGCCCTTTCGTTACAGCATCACCGCAATCCGGGAGTTCAGGAAAAAAACCCATCTCAAATTCTCAATGCAGCTCTTCGAATCTACCCTGTACAAAACTGCCCTCTTTCTCTAGTGTTCCGAGTCCGAAGTCGCATGGCCTCTCACGCCCATTTCCGTACATCCTCGGCATTGGGTCCCACCGGGTCCTCCGACGCAGCGAGATTGCACTGGTGAAACGCGCGTACTTGGTCCGGCGCAAACGCACCCACGACGCTGTGCAGCACGCTCCGGTTGTGGAACAGCACGAGGTCCTTCTCGTTCCTTCAAGGGAAAAATGAATGGCAGAATAAAACGGTGAATTGGAGCACGCCATCGAAGAATATGAATAGCGACTCACCAGTCGTGCGGATAGACCAGCTGCGAGTTCAAGTTGTGTGGGTATGAGTGGGATAGATGGGGGGTAGGTAGACGCACCGGTGGGGCGATCGCGGGCCGCTGCATCGTGTACAGTAGATCGCGCACTTCCCGCAGGTCCGTCAAGTGCGCGCCGTCGGGATACAGTGCGCCCTCGCGCGCCGCGCCGTCCGGAAGTGCGCTAAACAGCAATTCCGCGACGCCGCACGGATGCACCTGGAACGACAGCTCGCCCGTGCCCGGCGTCTTCCACAGCTAATATTTGTCTATCAATCAGCGCAATTCGCGCGCTGGGAACTGGACTCACGACGGGGAGCACCTTGCGTTTCGCCTCCTCCCACGGCGGGAGCTCGCTGAAATCCATCTCCAACCCCTCCGACTCGATCCCCAGCCCGGTCGACTTCGCGTGCGCGGGCGCCATCCAGACGGGTGCGGCGCGTACTTCACCCGCGCACGGACGGCGACGCTCTTCAGGTCCGCGGGAAGCATTGCGAACATCGTCTTGCCCGAAACGAACGCGGTCGTGCCGAGCGGGACGCGCAGCGCATCGCCCGAGCCGTCGTCGTACCGGCAGACCTGTGGCGGCCCGCGCGGGATGCGCAGCGCGTAGAGCGTCGTGACGCGCGGCGGGAACAAATCGTACAGCGCCGCGTCGATGTGCCAGCGGTAGAAGCGCGTGAAGCCGGCCGCCTCGTCCGCGGGGCTGACGACCGTCTTGTGGAACGTCTTGTGCGAGGGGTGCTTGAGTGTCGCGGAGGCGAGGCCCTCGTGGTCGTGCACCGTGCCGTTCCCGATGAGCTGCACCTGCGGGACGCGGGGTATGGTCTTCAGATCGGGGTGCAGGATTGATTTCTTGGTGCCTTCCGTCTTGTTGTTTCCGTGCCCGTAGCTCTCCGACGCGGGATCGAATGCCTGGCCTCTGTGAGTCCACCGCATATCTCGTATTGCTGCAGCTCACCTTGGTCAATGCGTATTGCTGCTCGGGGCTCAGCGTCGCGTCCCGGAACAGCAGCGCGTCGTACTGACACAACCGTAAATGGCGACCCAGCGAAGCACCACGATGGGAATAAAAATACCTTGTACAACGCCTCGCGTATCTCCTCGAACTCCTCACTCGTCAGGTTCCCTGGATCGACACCGACGACCTCCCGCCCAAATTGGGTGAATTTCGACGCGTCGGCGCTCTCTGGGAGCGGCAGCAGTGTCAGTTGGATGACGCCCATTTGCAGTGAGGTAAGTATGCGTATGCAGGAGGAACCTTTGGGGATCCCCCTTCAAAAGCTCTATTCTCAGACGCAGACGAAAGCCTAGAAGCTGATCTGAATGTGGGGCATCGCGAAGAGAGATAAGGAAGCGTACCTGATGAGCGGCATGGAGCGCATGCGCGTCTGATGCCGGTTGATTTTTTTCCAGAAGGCTGGGAGATCCGCTCATTAAATGGGACACCGCTGATCAGATCAATACAAAGCTTTGCTTGCACTGGCAGCTGCCGCCAAAAGCTTATTTAGCATTCAACTCAAGTCCAAGTCAAATCCAAAGTTTTAAGCAATCCTTTCGCATCCGTTCACGGCGAAAGGTGGGTCGCTCGGCACTATGCAATAGCGTGGACTGGCTTGAAGTCGCTTGATTTGATTTGATTTTCAATTTGCAGAAATATCATCATCTATTTTGATCGCGGGTGAAGATTTCAAACACAGGAAAGAGAACGGTCTGGAATCTGCTACCCTGGTTTACCTGTCACGCAGAAAATCGGATAATCAGACCCAAAGTGCACCCTCCAGCACGAAAAATACCGGGATGGAAATTGCATAGGTCATAATCGCAGACAAATCGCAGATATCCGCGGTTCCGAATCCGCCTTTCTCCGCTGCTAGTAGCGATGGGGAAAGCCGCTTAAGACATCACATCGATACGTTCCTTGAGACCCCGATCAATCATGGGGCGTAACGGTATATTGCAGGTATTCGATATTCGGCGTTCGCGGATCCGGAGGTATATACATAACGCGGTGCAGATTTTTTCAGCAGTTCCACACCAACATGTCCGTCGCCAGTATGCCCGCCGATATCGCCATGATGTGCGTTCCCGCCTTTCTACTACGACTTGAACGCAAACGCGGCTAACACTAATTTAAATGTGGTTCTGCAGCACGGGTCCGACGGTGAGCCACGCCACGCTTTTTTCGAAAGGGTATTGATTTATTTGGCTAATGCGCGAAGTTGGTCGGGATATGTCTCAACTGGGGGTTCATGGGCGTTCTGGTGGTGCAGATATACTTCTACCACGAACACTTCCCGGACGACCGCTCGACGATCAAGTTCCTCGGTGTGTGAACGTCCCGCATGCAACATTCGTATTTTTTTTGGCTGATTTGACTTCGTGGATGCAGTATACGGGCTGGCGATTCTGGATGCGTTGCAGACCGTATTGATCACCGCCGACGCCTTCCACTGGTTCGTGTACGGCTTCGGCAACATGGACAAACTCGACGAGACATTTCTTAACTCGTGGGATGTCCCTCTCATCGACTCCTTAATATCCCTCGTCGTCCAGGCCTTCTACTGCTGGCGAATTTATTTCCTGCGGAAAACCCGCATAATTCCCGCGCTCATTCTCCTCGTATGTCTTTTCTTTCTGCTCACCTGCCCGTGAATCGTGCTTAGTCTCCCCGAGGTTTCACTGGCGCAATGTGCTGCGGGCATCATCACCGCTGTGAAGGTGCGGCCCTCTCTCCCCGACGGATCAATCATCATCTGACCGCCCCGCCCCGCAGGCGCACAAACTGGGCAGACTCTCGCTCATCGGGACTGAGGTCATCGAGCAGACAGTGCGTCCTTCCTGTTTGTCTTTTCCGGTTGCTGAGTCCATCACTGATGTGGGCGCAGATATGGCTTGTTGGTGGCGCCGTTGCCGATGTGGCTATCGCCGTAGTGCTCTCGTGGGCGGTGCGTCTTATCCTTCCGCCCTACACACGATGAAAATTTTCACTTAATGTTTGGGATTTGAAGCTTCTGCGCGAGAGGAGCAGCTCCCTCCCCGCGACGCACAGCATAATAACGCGCGCGATTCGGCTCATCGTGGAGACCAATGCCCTCACAGGTACGTGCTATTCTTACGTCGAATCCGAGATGGCGGCCCTAACATGTGAAAATCCTCCGCAGCGGGGGTGGCCGTGATTGCGCTTATACTGTTCTGGGGCGTGCCTGTGCGTTACGCGTTCCTTATTCTGCTTTATCAAATCGATTCTCACGCATCATCCCGATAGCAACACGCGACGCTAGTCGTACCCCCGTGCGTCACCTTTCTTATCTTCCTTCATTTTTCCCGCGCGCTTACTGAGATCTGTGTGCCCCAGAACGGCCATCATCGGCAAGCTGTGAGTACGCGACGGCGCCCGCTGTGCTTTAATCCTGCCTGAATGAGTGCTCAACGGAATTATTGAATTCCATAGATACACCAACTGCCTCATCGCGGTGTTCAACAATCGCATGAGCGAGACGCGGCGGAACACGAGCAAGAACGGGCACGGGATGCGTTCGCTGCACCTCCCCGGTTCCGACCACACGCACTCGCACTCGCCGCAGAACACGATTAATAATGCCAGCCCCGTGAAGGTGCACGTCGTGCACGAGGTGGACTTGCGCTATGAGCCGATAGAGCTCATCACGATGCGGGTGCGTGTTTGCTTCATCGACAGGACAGACTGCGATGTTCATTCGTCGAAGACTGCGATGTTCATTTATTCATTCGTTCACCCGCTGACATTCTCTGCAGAAACCGCCCGCGGCGCAACGGCACTCCGTTCAGCGACCGAGCCGGATGTAGGAACGGCGGGGTGGTTGAGACGTTAAGTGTACTACCTACTACATAGATCTCCGCGCGTGGGTTCGAGGGCTCGAAGCATGCCAGTGGTTAGTTGGTCTTCGTGGGAAGCTGGTTGGTCGGCCTCGTTGGGTAAGAGGGAATACGAATTCACCGTAACCGCCAAACCCGTAAAATCCACAAATCCCCCTGAGTTTTAACGCTCGAAAAAAACGTCCCTTGAGGTTTACCACCGTTTTTTTCGCCCCTATAAAGTCACTTCATCCCCTATATAAGCCACTTCATCCCCCAGCAAGCATATCCGGATATGGTGCAAAGGATAGCGCGGCCCTCGTGATAGCTCGTGGGAATCCGAGCGAGGGCAGATCGGGGTTCGATTCCTCGTTTCCGCGACCTTTTTGGGTGTGCGTTGTTGGGCCGTTGGATGTGGAGCAGCTGGTGGGTTGGAGTTGAGGTCGCGAATGTTGAGTTGGAATAGTTGTATTTGGTACTTGGAATTGCAGCGGTGACAGCATTGAACCCACGACTCCGATGAGCTCGAGGAGGAGTCTGTTGACGATGGTGCGAGCATAGACTCATTCCTCTCCGACGATGAGGGCGCTGAGGGTGAGGACTAGGAGGGATTTGGGAGTGGGAATGAGGATGAAAACCACGTGGACGAGAGTGGGAGCGAGGACGAGGAAGAGGAGTTATCCCAAAATGACCGCAAGGCGGAATTTGCTGCCGCCCACGATATCCCGATGGAGGACCTCGAGGCGGAAATCTTCGGTGCTTCTGGGGATGAATCTGATCCTTGATACTCATTGCCAAATCGTGCTAGTAACTATAATACAGTATTTCTGGGTGCTTGTCTCGTCGACGGCCTGCAGCTTTTATTCAGACTCAGACTTCGACCTGGGTGGCGCACTGGGCGCTTGATCGGTAGCTCCCAACGCAAAAGTGCGTCGGCCTCGGTAAGAAAGAAAGAGGCGGCATAAATTGCAGTTTATGGACACAAACAGGCCTGCAGGAGATAATCCCGACACTCAAGGAAATATTTCCATTGTCTTGAAAGTGCGCCAAAGTGTTGAACAAAGCGGTTTCCGCCGTCTGCTTTCCTCTGCGTCTTCACCCGTCTACCCGCTCAGCATCGCTCGGGTTCTTGACATGTCTGTGTCGCCGCCATAGCGAGGTTTTCGTCCCCCACGAGTACTCCACCCATCGGTGTCTTACTCTCAATGAGCTTCAGGAGCTCATCTCCGCTTTTCATCTTCTTGCTTCCCGAGTGGCCGCTGCCATGGTGATGTCGCCCTCATGGCGGCCTTTCGGCAAACCGCCCTGTGCATCACAGCGGTCAACTGTTATGACTCCCCGATCGCTCCCCGGCTCCCCGGTTTCCCGGTTATTATCCCGGGTGGTATTAAGACGAGCCCGAGTATCCTCGCAGCGGCCTGGCATGTCTCGTCAAAGGCGTAACGGTGTTTCCCAGATTTTCTTCCCCGCCTGTGGGACCTCCACCACCTCCTCCTCTGCTCTTGCCGCCGCATGGATACAGCTGGGACACAATTTGACCTGCGCAAACGAGGCCTGGTCTATCAAATTATACTTGACCTTTGACATCGTTCAGAGATCGATCCAAGGTGCGCATCTTTTCCCCGTGTCGGATGATTGGAACTCGGAGATCTGACCTTCTTCCAGGATGGTCGGCTTTTGTCCTTTCCTTCATCGTGTTTTTTTTGTTGTTGTTACTTTGCTCTTCTCTGTTTACCGCCGTTCAACATCCTTTTCGACCGTGACAGCCACGTTCGTACCCCATTTGCTGTGAATTCAGGGGCTGAAATCTTTGTCATATCGCTGAATCCTCGTGTCTCTCACAATTCGCGCTGTCCTACTTGATTCACGTTCACGTAGGACAGTTGATTCGAGTCGAACAAACTTATTCGTGATCACAGTGAGGTAAAGTCGACCCGCGTTTCGTACCGGGGAAGCACAATTGTCGCTCAAGAGCTTGAACATAATTGTGAATCTGCGATAAAGCCTTTCTGTTATTGGCAGGTCCGTAATTGTCAGATGAATAACACTTGCGGGTTTCTAGGATCCTTGTTGCATCGAATAAAAATCCCTGGAAAGTCCTTAAAGCCGCCCTAACAGCTTCACTTAAATAGGAGATTCTTGTTCGACGAAGCGGTGACATTTAATAGATGCGTACAGCACGAATTTCTGGTTTGCCGCGGGTCGGCTGGCTGGGATTTAGTAGCAATACAGTGTTTCATCCCCCTGAGCGTATTCCAAAATGAACATGTGTCAATGTGGCTTCCATTCAAGAGAGTCGAGCATTACGTATTCACTGTGTTCCGTGCTGTTCTACGTGTTGCTAGCCTGGGCCGGCTATGTTGAATGCCGTAGGTTGATAGCCGCTACCTAAACTGCATATAGCCGCAGCGTTTAATCTCTGGAGCCTGGTTCTGACAGCACGCCGAATGCAATGATTTATGACGGCGGCGCAGAGCTCTGGCGAGAGCACAATTGAATAGAACAAGAATTCCTGTTCATTTCCAAGAGAATCGTAGAAAAATCGACGCGTTCTGACACTTAGACCTTTCAACTTCGATGCCGCACGCAGAGAGAAGCTTGATGTTGTAAGCGACTTGTACCAAGCCTCTGGTTTCTTAGATTAATTGCTGTTGGATGGCCTCGAATGTCAATGTCTTGTTTTGAGCCAAGGATAGAAGCATCTCGACGCTGGCTACTCCTATGTTCGATTTTTTGCCTTGATCGATGACTGGGATCATCAACCGCCGATGTCACTTATCAACCTCGGCGTATTTTCTCCTTATTCTTCTCGCACGAGCTGGGAATAATTAAGAATGGTATTCAACTTTCTACTTCCTGGAAACCGGCGTCCCTAAACTGGGCCGGCCGTGTATGTAATAATACCTACTTACCTACCTACCTTCAGGACCTCCAAGCTGGCTTCGAGTTTCTCAAGCTAAGAACCTTATCACCGTATTCACTGATGAACCTCAAATAACGAAAACCATTGCGTGTCGAACGGTCGATTACTCGACTTACGGCCAAAAGAAACTGTTGACGTCCGAGTGACAGCCTTCAATGCAGGGTAAACCTCTGTCCTGGAGTTTTCCTTGACCAAATGTTTTCGACACGCGCTGTTTCATCTTGCTCGAAAGATCTCAGTCAGTCCAATAATAGAATCTTCTCACAGGGACACAAGTCCGAGCGCTCGTCAAACCTATAAAGTCGACAATGGAAAGCGGTTGAAACTTGTGCGTCCACTCTCGACTCACATATCCACTGCTCCTACCAAAAATGCGCTTCAGCACTGTATTCTCCACTCTTGCCGCCGTCGTCTCTGGCGCGATAGCCACTACCTACACTCCGGAATCCATCTCGTCCGCGGCGGGTCTCAAAGCCCAGAACCACTACGGTGCTCCCATCCCGCCTTGGGAGAAAGGCCACTATCCCGGGTGGTACTACGGCCATGGTATTGCGCCCATAGGCATTACCTACGTCTTGGAGGGGGTAAGCGCTTTTCAACCTTTTACAAAGATATTAATAACCATTGTTATCCAGTCGTTGTGCGACCTTTTGGGCTTCTTCCGCTTCGGTTTCTATTGCCCGAAGGCGCTGCCCCCGCTCCCTCCTCACAGCCCGCCCCCGCCTCCGCCTCCGGAGTACAGTCAGGTCTTCTACGACCTCACCTGTGCGGTCCAAGACGGCAGCTACCAGACTTACGGCTTGGTCTACACCGTCGAAGGTAATTCTTGTGATAAAATTTTGGGTTCATTTATTGATTCCAACAGACTGCCAGGCCATGTGTGACTCGGTCGCTGGATGCATCTTCGTCAATTCATACTACGACAACAACTCGGCCGCAAAAAATAGCGCCCAACTTACCTGCGCCTTGTTCACGAGATCCCTCACGGAGTCTTATGCCACTAATTGTGGGGGTCAGCCGCAGTCTACCGGCGGTGTCGATTACATCACCAGCTCGTCTGGATACAGCAAGAAGACGGCTACCCTGTACTATTGATGTTCATCGAAACGAACCGCCTAAAGGGCAGTAGCAATCATGGAGTACACGGTCTTGGGAATTCGCTGTGGAATGTACTTTGAATTACTTTGAATTACTTTGAATTCTTTTAATTATTGTGGTTAGCTGTTGTTTTGAATTGCAGTTCAGTGTGTTTTCCGACGTCGGATTGAGACCAATGGCAGTTGGCAGTAATCCTGGATGGAGCTATAAAATAGACGATCAACTTCAAACTTTACTTGGTTGCAATGATCGGAAACCAATGGCAGCTTTTGGCCAATAAAGGCCTACGTAGTCTCGGCTCCCATCGGGAGAACTTGTACAGAATCTCGACTCGATTGACGGGGAACTGAAAGCAAACGAAGGACACAACAAAGGAATCACTAAGCAAGACCGACAAAGAAAACAATGTTGAAACTCTCGGCTCGTTGTGCAAGGTCTGCGTAGAATTCATCCTCACGGCACTGCCGAGATGAATGAATGCAAAGAAATCCCGATGTATAGGGATGGTCCAGTGCTTCCACGATATAAGAGCATTGGAAACAAAGCAAATGGGGGAGACCCCCCGCCGTTATGATCAAGAAGAAACTTGTCATGGGCCACCGCCAGGGACACCAGCGAAGTAAACCTATCTCGCCGGTTGTTTATCACCCGCTGGGGCGTGTTGTGTTGCGAGGAAGCAAACAGTCCAGATAATAGCAAAATTATCCCATAGAGGCAGCTTTCAAGAACGAGAATACTGTACTATTAGAGTCTGTTCGGATGCACAATTGATTGTGGATTGTGATTGTGTTTCCTTTTTGAGTAGTCAAATTGTCATCAGATTGTTGTGACCCAAAGTGTGACCACTCGCGCTTTTTTCTGCTTGGCTTGCAAACTCGACGATTGACGCGAAGAGCAGCCATAAGAATGTGTCTCCGCAGGCCTGGATCATCGTTGGTGGGCGGCATAGAGGCTACGGCGCGTCAAGATCGAAAAAAGCGCGAGTAGTCACACTGGTCACACTTTGGGTCACGACAATCTGATGACAATTCGACTACTCAAAAAGGAAACACAATAGCAATACAAGCCAGATTGTGCATCCGAACAGACTCTTACATTCAATTCGACAGTCACGCATCACAGGGGGTTGTCGAATACGAATTTTGATTGTTTGTCATGCGTCACAGAGGTAGTTGTCGAATAGGTTCGATGTCACAATATTCTAAAATTTGTCTTTTAGCAGCGAGAAGCCAAAGATGAATCTCTTGTGCATCTTCTGTATCGAGGCTGGCTAAATCTTCTGTCTTTTGTCAATTTTTATCTTCATACCAGCCTAAACATGATAAACTCTGACAAAATCACTGGGAGAACCACTCCCAAGACAATTACTTTAAACCAATAGTATTTGCTTCGCTTTCCCTACTTTCGCAAAAAGCCCCAAACGAATTCACGATGTCTCCGCGTTGTTGTGGGATAGTGTCAAATTTTTTGGGGGCCGTCACAGTCCAACGTGGCCCGTGTCGAAGCGTCGAATATGTTCAACATGTCACACGTCACCCCCCCCGTCGGGTTGGTGCCGTGCACAAGTATATGATGATCTTTTATTCACTAAGGAGATGATCAGTTAGACAGACGCTTCAACAAATGAGTTCGTACCTCGCTTGTTGAAGTCTGTTGTTTACCGCAGGGTCCAATCGTGTAGCCGCGTTATTATGCAATCGTGGAGTTTGAATTTTTCCGACGACTCCCTGCGACCGAATACACTCCTCGCACACCTCGACATCAATTCTTTCCTCCCCGGCTATGGTGTGTCTCTTGGCCATCGAGACTGGTGGACGCTAATGACCTCCCGCGCTAGAATCACCGCTCCCGGTGTTTGACCCCGGCACGCCAGATATACTCTTCTTCGCCGCTCTCATCTGGAACATCACACAGCTCCCGCAGGCAACTATCGCCGTCATCGAGGGTGTCAGTTTTGTTTTGTCTAGCTTTGAAAGGAGCGAACCACTAACCGCGGATACTTCCACAGCGCACCCGTGGCATCCGCAACGAGTTCATCATGTCTTGCGATATGCGGTTCTCCACGACCGGCCCCTCCGTGCTCCTCGCGCAACCAGAGACATCCCTCGGGCTCAACGCAGGCGCGGGCGGTGCCATGTACCTCTCGCACGCCATCGGGCGCGGCCGCACCTTCGAGTACGTGCTCTCCGCCGCGGACGTCGACGGTGCCACCGCCGCGCGCGTCGGGTGGGTCAACAGCGCCTTCGACACCTCCACCGAGCTGTGGGCGCACGTGCGCACGCTCGCGGCGCGCATTGCGCTGTTCCCCGCGGCAGGGATCATCGGCACCAAGGCCGGGATCAACGCGGTGAGCCGCCCGCCGCGGGAGGTGATCATCCAGGAGGCGCAGGATATCATTGAGGGGCTGGTGGCGACACCCGCGACGCAGGCGTTGGGCGTGAAGTTCATTGAGGCGACACATAATCAGAGCATTGGGCCGTTGGAGCTGAATTATGGGGTAGAGTTGGTGTCGCTGTTCAAGTAGTTTAAAACTATAGGCTACGTTTGTGTGGACTCATTGAGGAGGTCCATTTATTGTGTGTTTCTACGTCCAGTTTTTTATTTCAATCTCATTTGTAGCCTCAAGTGCTTGCATGCGGGTGCACTACGCGCTGGAAAAAGCACAAACTCAACAAAGAAAATTTCAGTTTTTGCAAACAGTAAATAGCAACCCGAGTATAGCTCGCAAGGCAATTCACGTTCAAGAGATGTTGGCACAATTTGTTTCACGCGTAGCAGTAGTGTACAGAAATTCAAGGAAGAAAACTAGAGTATGTGGAACCCTACATAGATGGAGAGAGGACGACAACTTATGTGCAGCAGAAGTTCCAGTATAGATAGATGGTCATTCAATGGATAAGATAAGAGACGCGATGGTGAAGCCCGGCCCTCATGGCCCATTCGGATATTACGTACACGCCGTCGCGGTATTCCACGTTGAATCATTGAACGTGGGTAGCTGGAAGTTGAGCGGCGGAGGCTGCCCATTGAGGGTGCGCCACGTACCGTTCGTGACGAAGTTCACGAGCGCCCCACCTGTGAGCTGCACTTGCGCGCTCACGAGCAGAGCCGCGGGATCGGCGGTGACGTCGTCGTTGAATGGCGCCAACGCCAACACGTTCGTGCCCGGCTGGAGCAAGAGCACATATCGCTGCGCGACGTCTCCGTCGGCGATACAACAACAAGATTTCCGTTGAGCCAGAAGACGTAGTGGTTGTCGCATGTCATGACCAGCGTCGCGGCGGTGGCGAGCTTGCGGGGGGGGGGGGGTTGAACGTGTAGCGGAATGCGCGGGCCTCGCCCGGCACATCCAACCCTTCGTTCGTCCAAATCCAGAACGACGACGGACATCCTTCCACACAAGATATCCCACGCTCCCCATCCATATCTTTCTCCTTCACAGGATACCGTTTAGTAGCATACGCGTTCGGCTCGCTGCCCGAACGCCCATTGATGGCAGCCATCAATCCTCTGATTTTGCACCTCCTTCAACAGCATTTAATATCCCTGAGCCCTCACCCTAACTTCTAACCCTAACTAAAACCTCTAACCAAAAATGCTAATAACCACTAACCACTGACCAAAGCCTCAAACCCCTAACCCGGCTCCTCGCCACAATGTCGGCACAAATGATGATGGCAGCCCTTTGATCGATAGGTTCAATAGGCTTTCGGATGCCGGTCCGAACGCTTATGCTACTTCCATGATATTGATAAGTCGCGTCGAGGATCTCCACGTGATCGTGTCGCGTTATATGTCGCAATCCAAACGCCTTTGCTGACTGTTGCCGACGCTCTCTCTTTTCACCGCCATGGAATCGCTGCCCCCAGAGCTTCATGCCCTCATTCTGGACGTTGGATGCGGCTCTTATCCCGGTGCCTACATTCCCCGAACGCTCTCGCTCACCAGCACCTACTTCCGCGATGTTGCAGCCCCATTTTTATTCCACACCGTCGCCATTTCCTGCGAAAAGCAAGCCACGCAACTGCTCGCACTTCTCGAGACCGCCCCCGCGCACCAGCGCCGAATCCGCCGCCTCTTCCTCGGCCCCGCCCTCACCTCCTCGACGGTCCTGCTGCTCCTCTACTTCGCCGCGCCCACTCTACGCGATCTCGCTGTCACGGCGGCCCCCGCGCTCCTCGGCGCGCTCTTCCGCACGCACCTGCCTCACCTGAGAGCACTCTCCGTGCGCGGGTTCTACCCACTCCCGCGCCCCGGCGCGTTTCCCGCCCTGACGCACCTGCACCTCGCAGGGAACCCCAGCCCCTCGGGTCTGCCCGCGGCTCTCGCGCGCGCGTACCCGGCGCTCACGCATTTACGCATATCGGGCCTCCGCGGTGCGCCGGCGTTTGCGCGTGAATTGCGCGCGGTGCTGGAGGAGGACGAGAGGTTGGAGCACGTCGTGTTGGAGGCGCAGGCGTACGCCGTGAACCAGCGGAAGGAAAATAAGGTCGCGCAGGTGCGAGATGCGGAGATGCGGGAGATATTTTCGGCGCTCAGTTCAGCGGGAAAGGACGAGAGAGGGCCGCGGGTCGGGTTTATTGAGGGAGTGGATGTTGACGAGGAGAAGATGAAACTGGCGTGGTTGGATATGGCGTGTCCGTGACGTTCCTCCGGTTCTCCTGCATGGCGCTGTTGTACCGGCGTCCGGCATTGTACTTACGTTGCATCGTTACTAACGACTTATATTAGATCTACTTGTAATTTATGTTGCTCGGATGGTTATTTCTGCCAATAGGAAACTCAAGGTTACCCGCACCGACCTGTGCCAAAGACTGCAGCTCACGAGTTCAACTTCGTCCTGAGGCTCTGTCCCAGAGTAGCCAGTACACTGTGCTAACTCGATCTTCTCGTTCTCGACTTCAAGCAACACGACAATTGACGAACCATAAATCCCAGATTTCCATCTGGAAAACAGGCACGACGATATCGTCCTCAATGTGCACCATTGGATTGTATTTGCCCTCAGAAATTTGCTGAACTTGGGGGAAGCCGTCCCCATCATGGTTGAATTCTTATCGTTTTGCCATTAATATTGCCATCTGCAATTCATGTACTTACTCTAAATGAGTGCACATCAAGGATTGATGAAGCCTGTGCACGCAGTATGCTAGAGGCGGGGGTTTGTAGGGTTTCGATCCTCGTGGCATGAAAGAGTGCATTACATACCGATATGCTCTCGCGTTATTCTTCGACGGAATCAGTGGTCTTAATCCACCACTTTAGTAATAGTCTTAGTCCAGCTATCAAGCTACTTATATTCTATCACAACGGGTTCACGCAGTTGATCTGTTGTATACTATTTGTCTATCCTCCGTCGACGCGTCCGATCACGTGCTCACTGATTGATTCCCTTTCCAGAAACTTTTCTCTCTCGCTCACTGGGACCACGCTTGACTATTTGCTGCCACTGGGAATACTCGAAATTCTTTCGAATCTGACTACAGTCCTCGCTTCAGGCCTTCGGATAAATTGGCCCTGGGCAGCGGCCGGGGGATCCCGGGAGCTTGAGGGGAGCTAAGACGACTCCGATGTGGCATCAAACTCACAAGGCTTTTGTCATTCGTGTCTGGACGAGGGATCTGATTCGTCCTTTGTATCGTAACATGTCAGCCGCTGGCCCGCTGCTCGCATGCTCTTAAAGATCAGCCACGGTACCGCCGCTCCAATGGGCTTCAGCTTCGATATGCTACAATCGTGTCGCACACCTGCACCACCATCAAGGCATCATGGACGACGCCAAACTCCCCCTTCTCTCAGCAGTTGTCTTCATCCTCTCGGTGTTATGGCTTCGCAGGGCATGGTATGAAAGACAGGTGAGTATCGCATCAAATCTCAGCCATGCGGATTCCCCTTAAACCCCATAGATCGCTTCAATCCCTGCAGTGGGCTCGTCTGGCATCTGGGAATGGTATACGGGCGGATATCGATATCTCCTTCGCGCTCCTGAAATGGTACAGGAGGGCTACGAAAAGTACCCCGGAAAAATATTTCGTCTCCCACTTCCCTTCGCCTGGAATTTCGTTCTCTCCGGCCCGATTTTGATCGACGAGCTCGCAGGGGCTCCCGAGAGTGTTCTCTCCTCCGTTGAAGCTGTTAAAGACGTAAGTTATGTTGCATCTGATACGGCTCAAACACTAACGGAAGCTATCTCAGAATCTTCAAGTCGAGATAACAATCGGTACCTTCAATTTATGATGTATGGGAGGGAGCGACTGATTAATCATCCATAGGACCGGCGGTTTTCCACAATCCCTATCATCTCGATGTTATCCGATCGACCTTGACTCGGAACCTCGGAAAATGTCTCCCTGACGTTCTTGATGAAATAAGTTGCGCCGTCGATGACATGCTGGCGTTGGACGGTACAGGTGAGTGGCGCTTAGCTATATCTGTCCAAGGTCTCAGTGTCCTTTGAGACTGGAAGCTCGTGCCTGTACTCCCGACGGTCATGACTTTGGTGGCTCGCACTACTAACCGTCTTCTTGTGGGCCTCCCGATATGTATGCAACCTTCTTTGTCAAGTGGCGGTTGATTGCTGAGACTCATGTACCTTCCAGGTAGAGATAAAGACTATATCAAACTGGTCGTGCAGTACACCATCGACGTAGCGATCAGGGCTCAGCTGATAAACCTTTTACCATCGGTGTTGCGACCGTGAGTCGTCCATCTTGTGCATTCTGAACAATATGACGTCCAACTTTGATTCAGACTCCTTGGACCCCTCATCTCAGCGCGCAATCAAAGCATCCGGAAGGGGATCAAGCATTTGGGATCTCTCATCGAGTACAGACTCGCGCAAGAACAGGCGTTCGGACCAAATTGGCCTGATAAACCGGTACGCTCCTCCACCTCCCATTCGTGAATACCAACACTGATAGCGGCGACATTAGAACGACTTCATTTCTTGGCTTCTGGAATTGGCCGAGGAACAGGAGCGAACCGTGCCCGCACTCGTTTTACGGATTCTTGCAACGAACATGGCCGCTGTACATACCGCGTCCTCGGTCCGAGTTCCGCATATTTTCGCCTTTCATCATCTTGACGACCCGCCTTTACAGGCTTTCACACATGCTTTGTTTGATCTAACCACTTATCCGAGTCATATTGCTCCTATGCGGCAAGAAGTCGAGCAAGTTGTCAACGAACTTGGATGGACGAAAGCAGCGTTGCTCCGCATGCACAAGATCGACAGCTTTCTGCGCGAGTCACAGCGTATGCACGATATCGGACCGAGTAATTAACCTTTGGCACTTCTTCCTCAGGCTCTAGCTCACTACTTCTGTCAGTGACTCTACCCCGAAAAGTGGTGGATCCTGCCGGCTTCAAATTTTCGGACGGCACAGTCCTCCCATTTGGCTCCGTGGTGAACGTAGCAGGCCGTTCGGAGCACCTTGATCCCCGTACGTGATAGTCTTGGTTGTGACTTCGACTAGAATGACGACGGTTTCAACTTGCAGGGAACTATGAAGATGCCAAGGTTTTCGATGGATTTCGATTCTCCAAAATGCGGGAGGACCGGGATCAGGCTGGTGTTTTCAATCGGCACATGATATCCACCAGCGTAGACCACCTGGCATTCGGTCACAAGCAGCACGCCTGTCCCGGGAGGTACAATATCTCAGTCTAGGTCTTGTGGGTCTTATTGACGCCAAATGGAGATTCTTTGCAGCGGAAGAGCTCAAGGCAATGCTCGCGCACATCCTCATGAATTATGACATCCGTGCTGAGGTAGAAGGTGTACGGCCTGCGGACGACGTATTCGGAATCGTGGTTGTGCCCAACCGCAGGGGTAAAATTTGGGTCCGCAAGCGACACTAGCTTTCCAGCCTGGTATGAATCACCGTTTGAATTCACTGTATTTAATTCTGACTTCTGATGAAAGTGCTAAATTCGAGCAATCTTCCTTTTCTCCTTGCTCTTGGCATTTCATCAACGATCTTCATGTTACATTGCTTGTATTTCTGAACATTCCCCCAATTAGTTTCCTTCGCCGTATTTCAACCAACGAAACTGACCAGACCACATTCCTCAGTGTGATTTGCGACGGTGTATTTTTCGGTTGATGGAGGCTTGTTTGGCCCCACAGTAGGTAGGTAGATAGGTAGGTAGCATTACAATCCGCGATCATCTAAGGCCAAACAAGGTCAAAAAAGCTAAACAAACCCGCAAGCTCCCTATCAAAAGCCTGGAGCCAAGCCAAAACACCTGCCAGCCTCCTCAAAGTCCCACGGATATAATATCCGTGGCCAAACTGCCAAAATCACAACTTTTGCGGGCATTTCCTCTCCGGCAAGGCAACAGTGGCGTGGATTTCAAGTCTGTGACCTGTTTCACACTCACAAAGATCCACCAAGCCTTAAGCCAAGGCAAAACACCCATCAGACTCTTCAAAGTCCCGCGGATATAATATCCGTGCCCAAACTGAGCCAAAATCACAACTTTTGCGGGCATTTCCTCAACAGTGGCGTGGATTTCTGTCCGTGGGACTTTGAAGAGGCTGATGGGTGTTTTGCTCTGGGTCAATGCTTGCTGAATCTGTATGAGTGTGAAAGAGGTCACAGACCAGAAATCCATGCCACTGTTGCCTCGCCAGAGAAGAAATGCCCGCAAAAGTCGTGATTTTGGCTCAGTTTGGGCATGGATATTCTTGGCTCAAGGCTTGGTGGATCTGTGTGGGTGTGAAACAAGTCACAGACTCAAAATACATGCCACTGTTGCCTTGCTGGAGAGGAAATGCCCGCAAAAGTTGTGATTTTGGCTCAGTTTGACTACGGATATTATATCCGTGGGACTTTGAAGAAGCTGACGGGTGTTTTGCCTTGGGTCAATGCTTGGTGGATCTGTGTGAGTGTGAAACAGGTCACAGACCAGAAATCCACGCCACTGTTGCCTCGCCAGAGAGGAAATGCCTGCAAAAGTCGTTAATTTTGGCTCAGTTTGGCCACGGATATTATATCCGTGGGACTTTGAAGAGGCAGACAGATGTTGTGGCTTAGCTCCAGGCTTGGTGGATCCCTGTGAGTGTGAAACAAGTCACAGACTCAACATCCATGCCACTGTTGCCTCGCCAGAGAGGAAATGCCTGCAAAAGTTGTGATTTTGGCAGTTTGGCCACGGATATTATATCCGTGGGACTTTGAGGAGGCTGGCAGGTGTTTTGGCTTGGCTCCAGGCTTTGTGGATCTGTGTGAGCGTGAAACAGGTCACAGACCAGAAATCCATGCCACTGTTGCCTCGCCGGAGGGGAAATGCCTGCAAAAGTTGTGATTTTGGCTCAGTTTGACTACGGATATTATATCCGTGGGACTTTGAAGAAGCTGACAGGTGTTTTGCCTTGGGTCAATGCTTGGTGGATCTGTGTGAGTGTGAAACAGGTCACAGACCAGAAATCCACGCCACTGTTGCCTCGCCAGAGAGGAAATGCCCGCAAAAGTCGTTAATTTTGGCTCAGTTTGGCCACGGATATTATATCCGTGGGACTTTGAAGAGGCAGACAGATGTTGTGGCTTAGCTCCAGGCTTGGTGGATCCCTGTGAGTGTGAAACAAGTCACAGACTCAACATCCATGCCACTGTTGCCTCGCCAGAGAGGAAATGCCTGCAAAAGTTGTGATTTTGGCAGTTTGGCCACGGATATTATATCCGTGGGACTTTGAGGAGGCTGGCAGGTGTTTTGGCTTGGCTCCAGGCTTTGTGGATCTGTGTGAGCGTGAAACAGGTCACAGACCAGAAATCCATGCCACTGTTGCCTCGCCGGAGGGGAAATGCCTGCAAAAGTTGTGATTTTGGCTCAGTTTGACTACGGATATTATATCCATGGGACTTTGAAGAGGCTGATGGGTTTTTTGGCTTGGCTCAAGGCTTGGTGGATCTTTGTGAGTGTGAAACAGGTCACAGACTTGAAATCCACGCCACTGTTGCCTTGCCGGAGAGGAAATGCCTGCAAAAGTTGTGATTTTGGCTCAGTTTGACTACGGATATTATATCCGTGGGACTTTGAAGAAGCTGACAGGTGTTTTGCCTTGGGTCAATGCTTGGTGGATCTGTGTGAGTGTGAAACAGGTCACAGACCAGAAATCCACGCCACTGTTGCCTCGCCAGAGAGGAAATGCCCGCAAAAGTCGTTAATTTTGGCTCAGTTTGGCCACGGATATTATATCCGTGGGACTTTGAAGAGGCAGACAGATGTTGTGGCTTAGCTCCAGGCTTGGTGGATCCCTGTGAGTGTGAAACAAGTCACAGACTCAACATCCATGCCACTGTTGCCTCGCCAGAGAGGAAATGCCTGCAAAAGTTGTGATTTTGGCAGTTTGGCCACGGATATTATATCCGTGGGACTTTGAGGAGGCTGGCAGGTGTTTTGGCTTGGCTCCAGGCTTTGTGGATCTGTGTGAGCGTGAAACAGGTCACAGACCAGAAATCCATGCCACTGTTGCCTCGCCGGAGGGGAAATGCCTGCAAAAGTTGTGATTTTGGCTCAGTTTGACTACGGATATTATATCCATGGGACTTTGAAGAGGCTGATGGGTTTTTTGGCTTGGCTCAAGGCTTGGTGGATCTTTGTGAGTGTGAAACAGGTCACAGACTTGAAATCCACGCCACTGTTGCCTTGCCGGAGAGGAAATGCCCGCAAAAGTTGTGATTTTGGCTCAGTTTGACTACGGATATTATATCCGTGGGACTTTGAAGAAGCTGACAGGTGTTTTGCCTTGGGTCAATGCTTGGTGGATCTGTGTGAGTGTGAAACAGGTCACAGACCAGAAATCCACGCCACTGTTGCCTCGCCAGAGAGGAAATGCCTGCAAAAGTCGTTAATTTTGGCTCAGTTTGGCCACGGATATTATATCCGTGGGACTTTGAAGAGGCAGACAGATGTTGTGGCTTAGCTCCAGGCTTGGTGGATCCCTGTGAGTGTGAAACAAGTCACAGACTCAACATCCATGCCACTGTTGCCTCGCCAGAGAGGAAATGCCTGCAAAAGTTGTGGTTTTGGCAGTTTGGCCACGGATATTATATCCGTGGGACTTTGAGGAGGCTGGCAGGTGTTTTGGCTTGGCTCCAGGCTTTGTGGATCTGTGTGAGCGTGAAACAGGTCACAGACCAGATATCCATGCCACTGTTGCCTCGCCGGAGAGGAAATGCCTGCAAAAGTCGTGATTTTGGCTCAGTTTGGCCACGGATATTATATCCGTGGGACTTTGAAGAGGCAGACAGATGTTGTGACTTAGCTCCAGGCTTGGTGGATCCCTGTGAGTGTGAAACAAGTCACAGACTCAACATCCATGCCACTGTTGCCTCGCCAGAGAGGAAATGCCTGCAAAAGTTGTGATTTTGGCAGTTTGGCCACGGATATTATATCCGTGGGACTTTGAGGAGGCTGGCAGGTGTTTTGGCTTGGCTCCAGGCTTTGTGGATCTGTGTGAGCGTGAAACAGGTCACAGACCAGATATCCATGCCACTGTTGCCTCGCCGGAGAGGAAATGCTCACAAAAGTTGTGATTTTCGCTCACCACAGATATTATATCCGTGGGACTTTGAAGTGGCTGACAGGTGTTTTGGCTTGGCTCAAGGCTTCATGAATTAAAATTCTTGAATACCTGGTGTAGATGTTTGGAATTTTACACCATCTTAGCCTCAAAGTCTCCAGCACTACAGTAGCCCTTTTACACCCAAATTGTTCATTGAAAACTCTCTGTATCTTCTAGTGACCAATTTGAAAGCTGTTTTCTGTGTTTTTCTCTGAAAATGTCTGAAGAAAAGTCTTGAACCCTATTCCACATTTTTCACCTTGATTGCTGGCGGGAAATGCGACGAAAATATTTTGACATTTTCACTTGTATTTACACCGAAAAATGTGAAAAAAACAAGCTATCTTTTTCACTGCATTTTCCAGTGAAAACGTGGAAAAAAAGATGGTGAAAAAGGATTGAAAACCTAGATCCTGGGTTTCAAATCTTACACAAATTTTCACCAAACATTATTCACACATTTTATTGTGGTTTTTGTGGCAAAAATTGTTGAGAAAAAAGTTTTGAATTTTTCACCATCATTTTCAGGTGTGAATGTGCATGAATTATGGCTGTTCCTCTTGCAAATAAAATCACCCAATTTATTTCAAATTTTACACCTTGGTTTCCAGTCAAAAAAGTAGTGAAAAAAGCTTGAATTTTTCACCTCTTTTTCCGGTGAAAGATGGGTGAAAAATGAAGGAGGTTTTTCACCAATATTTCCAGTGAAAAACTTGAAATGTTCAACCAGTGGTAGTCAAGATTATATGGAATTGGAGAATTTATATCAAGAACGACAGGAAGATTTGAGAGAGTAAAATTTTTGGGAAATGTTTGAAGGCCGGGGCGAACCTCTTTGCCCACATTGCATCGGAAAGTCCCAGAGATCATAACGGTGGCTCTGGGGGCCAAAATAGAATTCCACATCAATATATTCAGGCGTAGTATATGCATGCAGCAATGTGCAAAATGTGATCCGGAAAACGAACTGATTATGCTGTTATGATTGTCAATCCAACGAGGAAATATAACAATATTAAAGGGGTAAGTGAATGGGAGTAGGTTTAATGTCACCCTGGACATCGGCGGAGACGGTTTTGAGCAAAAGAGAAATGAAAAGATGGAGAAATAAAAGGTAGCAGACGAGGGGGTTCGAACGAGTGACTGCACGATTCCCTAAAAATAGGACAGCCACTAAAATTTATCACAAAAATCGTATTGAACTGGATAAAAAAGACTACAAACACAGCCACTAAATGAGTAACTAAGTTATGGTGGTCAAATGAAAAATTTAGGTCATCAAAATTCTCATATGAAGTTTGTTTAAATGGAGGATTCCTTATTACATAAGTACTCGTAACAGTACCGGATCTCATGTCCACGCCAGTGTGTTTCATCCTCGTGGTTTACATCTTAACTTGATCTCATCCCACTCTGTCTTGGAGGCCCCAGCGGTGATTGAAGGTGAATAGGTGAATATCGCATTTAGTATGTGTCTCCTCTTCTTGTATCCAGTGCTGACCGACAGCGCTACTTCTGCTGCAGGTACAGGGCAGGACGGGCAGTTTGTGCTCGCACGGAAATGATTACAGTGACGGACTTTTTGCATGAGCAGAGTGGTTTTTTCTCCCGCATTGTCCTGTTTTCTTGCCTTCTTGTGTCGGCGTCTACCCTTTCTCCCCCCCAGCGGGATGCGCGACATCTGTACCCGAGCCATTCTCGTCATGGGTGCACGTCGTGGGGAGATATAATTAATGTTTCTCTCCGTCGTCCCCCGATACCCCGGTATTTCGTCTTACCGATTACTCACTCACTCCCCACTTCTTGCCCTTCTACCCCTTGATCCCTTCTTCACCCTCCCGCTCCTTATGTTATCATTCCCTTCCTTTTCATCTTCTCCATTCCCTTAATGCTGACACACCGGCAGATGCGCGTACACGGGACTCCATGGTTAACTTCGAGCGGAATGCTGTGCGATGGAGTGGCACGGCGCGAGCACGAAGCTCGAGGAGGGAGCAATCGCTTCCATATGGCCACGCTTGCCATGAGCGAGTGCGTGGGTGCAGTGTCTGCGCTGTAGTAGCCGCGGGACCCTCCGTCTGCTTTCCTCTGCGTTTTCACCCGTCTACCCGCTCACCGTCGCTCAGGTTCCTCCACATGTCTTCACCGCTGCGGTTCGCGCTTCACCGACGACATCGTTCAGAAAGCTGCACAAGTCGGCGTTTTCGTCCTTTACGTCTACACTCATCCGCGTCTTACTCTCAATGAGCCTCAGCGCGCTCATCCCCGCTTTCCGTCTTTTTGCTTCCCGAGTGGTCGCCGTCGTGGTGATGTCGCCCTCAATTCTGCAAACCGCCCTGGGCATCACGGCGGGCAACTATCATGGCGCCCATCGCTCCCTGGCTCCCCGGTTGTTATCCCAGGTGGTATACTTGATCTTTCAGAGCAGCATCAAAGGTGCGCATCTTTTCCTATGTTGGATGGTTCGAACTCAGGGATCTGACCTCTCTCCAGGATGTGCTAATATGTTTACCGACAGCCATGGATTAGTGAAGAACAGGGTGCAATGGATATCTCCCAATTGTCTTGTTAATATGCGCCTCGCTTGACTTTGGACTCAGTTCCTTCCTCCATTAATGTCTGCCAGCTGCGTTTCTCCTTTGTGTCTCTTCCGTTGGACGTCTTTCTGTGATATACCGAGCCTTTTTGTACCGACAACTTTGGTGCCCCCTCGCTGTGCATCTACGGCGTGGTGTTACCGTATTTTCCCCCGTAGTCCTCGTACGCCTCGACGGCTTCCCCCCCCCCCCTCCCCCGTCGTGTCTTTTCTTTTTTCATCTCTGTTTAGCGCCGTTCAACATCCTTCTCGAGCGTGAAAGACATGTTCGTACCCCATTTGTTGTGAATTCAGGGGCTAAAATCTGTGTCTCCTCATGCCTCTCAAAATTCGCGCTGTCTGACTTGATTCACGTGCACGTAGGACAGTTGATTGACTCCAACAAACTTATTCATGGTCATGGTGAGGTAAAGTCGACCTGCGTATCGTACCGGCAGGGAAGCATAATTGTTGCTCATGAGGCTGAACATAATTATTCATCTACGATGAAGTCTTTCTGTCTTTGCCAGGTCCGCAATTTTCACTTGCTGGTTGCATAGAAAATTCCCTGGAAAGTCCTTAAAGCCACCCTAACCTGACTTGAACGGGAGATTCTTGTTCGACGAAGCGATGTCATTTAATAGATGAATTTCCTGTTCGCCGCGGCCCGCGGATGTATCTCGCGACTTATCCCCCTGAGCGTAACGAGAGGTTATTCCAAAATGAACATGTGTCAATGTGTCTTCCATTACGGAGAGTCGAAATTTACGTATTCACTGCGTTCAGCAGGGTGTTGCCAGCCGGTAGCCGTAGGTTGATGGCCCCCATTTAGATGTATGACCGCGGCGTTCGACATCTAGCCTGGCCCTGCCTAGCAACACGCTGAATTTTATAATTTGCGACGGCGGCGCAGAGCTCCTAGCGAGAGCACAATTTAAGAACAAAAGTTCCTGTTCATTTCCATGAGAATCGTAGAAAAATCGATGCGTTCTGACGCCTAGACCTTTATGCCGCATGCAGGGAGAAGCTTGATGTTGTAAAATAATTGCACCAGGCCTTTGGTTCCTTAGATTAATTGCTGTTGGAAGGCCTCGAATGCCAATGCCTTGGTTTGAGCTAAGGATAGAAGTATCTCGATATTGGTTATTTCTGTGTTCGATTTTGTGCAGTGATCGATGACTAGGATCATCAACCGTCGATGTCACTTGTCAACCTCAGCGCATTGCGTCTTCATTCCTTTCGCACGAGCTGGGAATAATCAGGAGTGGTATTCAACTTTCTACTTCCAGGAAACCGGCATCCCTGAGGAGATCGGCCGTGTAATATTACGATCCATCTATCTACCTACCTTCAGGACCTCTGCACTGGCTTCCAGTTTCTCAAGTCAATACGAACCTCTCAACCGCTCCACTGGTCTAACTTACCTACCTTCAGGACCTCCACACTGGCTTCGAGTTTCTCAAATCAACTGCGCTACTCATTATACAACTTATACTTGGTCGCGCATCACCGTATTCACTCCAATGAACCTCGAATAACGAAAACCATTGCGTGCCGAACGGCCGATTACTAGACTTACGGCCAAAAGAAGCTGTTGACACAGCCATACATTCTCCGTCCAAGTGACAGCCTTCAATGCGGGGTAAACCTTTGCTCGACAGATCTTAGTCCAATAATGGAATATCCTCACAGGGACAGCACTCACCAAACCTATAAAGAAGACGATGGAAGGCGGTTGAAAATCGTGCGTCCACTCTCCTGCAGACTCACACACTCACTGTTCCTACCAAAGATGCACTTCAGCACTGTATTCTCCGCTCTTGCCGTCGTCGTCTCTGGCGTGATGGCCACTGCTACCTACACTTCGGAATCCGTCTCGGCAGGTTTCAACGCGCAGAACCACTACGGTGTCCCCCCCCCGCCTTGGGAGAAAGGACACTATCCAGGGTGGTACTACGGCGATGATATTTTACCCGAAGGTATTACCTACATCTTGGAGGGGGTAAGCGCGTTTCAACCTTTTACAAAGATATTAATAACCATTGTTATTCAGTCGTTGTGCGACATTTTTGGCGTCCGTCACTTCGGTTTCTATTGCCCACAGGCGCTGCCCCCGCTCCCAAGAAGACACCTACCCTATACTATTGATGGACATGGAACCGCCTAAAAAGCAGTGGGAATTATGGATACGCCGTCTTGGGAATTCGCTATGGAATGGACCTTGAATTAGTTTGGATTCTTGTATCTGCGGGTAGCTTTGGTTTTGAATTGTAGTTCATTGTGCGTTTTCCGACGTCGGATCGAGAATAATGGTATTGCTGGTTGAACTATAAATAGACGCTCCACTTCGGTTGAACTTCACTTGAAGGTTGTTCCATAATCGGAACTCTGTGGAAGCTTCCCACGCGTTCAATTGATCAACGTTAGGAAAGTAATTTTATCGGTTGAAGAGTTGAACGCAGGTCAGCAAAGATACCGTAATTGCTCGAAGAAAGTGTTAAATTAATTCAAAACATGAACGTCGGCATCGCACCAGTGTACTCCACCGTTGTTCAGGATCGATTCGGCAAAAAAATTCGAGGCTGTCCAGCGTCCCTCGATACAATTGGGGCCTAGAAGCGATGTAGAGGACCCTATTTCCCCATTAAATGAACCTTCACGCTCATCGTTCATCATAGAAAGTTTTGTTCTCCGCACGAGTTTCAGAGTGATTTCAAGGATCCATATCGTCCGCGCGGTCGAGTGCATACTAATAAACATTACAGTTTTACCAGCCAATATGGCCGCACCTCAGATGGTTCGAATTGATTTGTGGGACCTTTCGTAGGTTCCTGCGAACTCATGGACTTGGATTGAGAGACCATTACCGTATTTCCACTGCCTTCTCTCGCCGATTTCAGCCAGCGATCATTTACCCTGGATGAAATTTCATCCAATCGAGCACCTCCACTAGACTCGTTCACACATTGGACCTATCAATGGTAGGTTAACTCAGGTTCAACTATCATAGCTATGATCTCCCGCTGAGAATGTTCGCCTGAGCAGGTGCGTATAACAATAGGAATCTAGCTAAGATCTTCTTGGATGAAGAAAATTAAGATTCCATCGCGCTTGAATGCACATAGGCTTTAGGCACGCGAAACGAAGTTTGAATCAAATGCAAGGGGCGATATTTCGGCAATCACCGACTCATTGTCACGGTGTGTTGTGTTGTTACCCCGTTACGCCGTTACCCGATGTTTGACACATTGGGTCCATCATTGACGCCGTCAATTATCGTTTGTATACAAATCCAAGTATTTGGTTCCAGGTCGGTCGATTATCTTAATCGTGTCCTGGGATTAATGATCATCTACACTCCTTGGTGTTTCGACCAAGTGTTCACATCACACGTCACTGAGACTCGTGAACTGAACACTTTTGGCCTTCGTACCCGTCACAAGCCTCGAAATAATCCGAATTTGGGCTGATTTGGGCTTATAGATCCGAATTTCTCAGGCCGACCTGCCTTTTATGGTAATGTTCCACGGAATGAACACCTGGTTTTGTGAATACTTAGCGTCATGCGAACACTTGGTCGAAACACTACAGTATTCTGAACCCTGCGATGGCATCGAACGCAGATGCTTTGACTCGGATCGACTCCAAGATTTCACACGAGCCGTACGTATACCGCCGCTTATTCACACTTATTCGCACGCGGCCAATGTGGCAGGCATCGAAGATACATTCTCGCCATTAATTTGACAGGCAAGATTCACTGCATCGGGTTAGTCGCTAGCATTCTAACCACGGCTACAGAGTCACGTCTTGAACGTATCTCAATCTCCTTGAACAAGGAAAATCATTTGACAAGTCTGGTCGTCTCTAGTCTCTTTTAAACAGACGCTATAACAATTCTTGCTCATACCTCGGTTGGTGTTGTAGTCTGTCCATCACTCGATCACTGACATCGACACTATTATGTAATCCCAAATTTCTCGGGTTTCGTTCCCACATTTACGACGCGTTTTCGCCGGTTTTTACGTTGGAATCTCATTCACGATACTATAATGAATAACTTCTCCCACCAAATCTCGCACACCAAGCTCAAACCCAAGATGTAGAGCTTTGATGGGCAAACACATGTTTTGTTCAGCATTTTGCTTTACTTGGAAGCTCCACAGAGACATGAAATCTAAAGAGATAGTTCTCTTCAGAGTGAGCATAAAACATACTTTGCCTCCTAGGATTTTGCATTTAAGTGGCAGGAAGCATTGAACGCTGCGGGTCATAATTCAAACTCCGCACTTTACATAATAAGTGGGGGTGCCAATGACGTGCCACGCGGTTAACTACAGACTGTCTCTGGCCATATCCAGTCCTTAAACACTTCACCTTCTAGCCTCGAGTCTAGCGTGCTTCCAGGGCCATCCAAGTGCTGAATTACGCTTATCTCTACTGCGGGGAAACTTTTAAAAAGGATCATCTTCTGGGGAACAGGGAAACAGGAGTCCGAGATAAGTCTAACTATGGGGACACAAACGTGCGATTTAAACACAAATCCATGAAGCCTGCCATCCAACCTGGCCATCAGACATTGTGCAAATAATTTCTACAATGCATCGTGAAGAGGTGAGAACTTCCCCAATTCATCGGTAACAGCGGTCCTAAAATATTCTGCGCGTCAATTGTCCGTGTCAAATTTCAGAAAGTTACGACAGCCCTTACATACCCTGTCAAATGCCGTTGGGACTCGGGCCACAGTGGCAAGATACGGTCATCTCTCACGCAATGGTACGAAAGTACTCAGCGATACGACTTCGATCTGTCATCTCCCTCGTCGGATGCTGTCTCCATGGAACCACCGAAGATGCCGCAGAGCAAAGATATATCCTGTACTCGAGGGTCCGCGCATATATATGGAAGGACCGCACACGCCCACAGATGTTCTGTATCACCCAACATGTCTGAACCCGTAACCGCCCTCAACGTCACGCATTCCGCTCTTCGTCTGTTCTCTAATAGCGTTGCGAGTATGTTGATTGACCATCCTCCCCAGATATCCGGAATGCAAGCGATGTGCTCGTACTCCTCGAAGCGGTTAGACGAGGGATCCTGCCTTTGATAACTCTCCGTATATCTGCCAACGACCGCGATCAACTCAAGAATGGCAATGTGTTCGTATGGGAGGAGTCCGCGGATGAGGGAGGTCTTGTGCGGTGGACCGATGGACGGAAGTGGTGAGATTGTCTTCCTCGGCCTCAGTACCTCATCTCATGGGGATTGCCATTTTCTAGGTCGCAAAGCAAAGTGTGCGCCGATTGTCTTTTCTACGAGGAGAAGGTGGACATGACAGAGGAAGAGAGGGAGGCCAAAGCGCTGAGACGGTAGGCGTGAACGCACCCCTTCCGAAGCTGCTCAATCAATCATCTTCTAGTGCGCGGAGAATATGCAATCCTGGATTAGATATCCGTCCTCCGCGAAGAAATCAGAGACCCTCGAAATCCGGCGGTCTGACGAAACAGACGTATAGCTTCCTCGTGCAACTTCCTGGGTCGTGCGAAGCCCGAAAATGGCATATCGTCGCATACAGTTTGGTACGATGCGCCACTTCGACGTTCGCTATCTATGGCTGAACGATGAAATAGTGGCCAGACAGAGCGAGGTTGCCGGTGATAGAAGACTACCCAGTGCTTCGGGGTATTCGGGTTCCAATGGGTGTCTTCGCGCGAAGCAAAGCATCCGACACCGTCCCCGTGCATCTCTCCTGGAATCTGGCGACAGGGAGTCGACAAGGTTCGTCTCGGAACATGCGCCCAAGCGCCGACACTCCCAGTCTGCTCCAGATGGTGCGCACGTCTGCTTGCCATCATCTCGTTCCCGCACGAGGGACGGAACTACCATCCTTCAGCCCGGGGACGGATACTGGTATAGACATCGTGCTGCCCCCAATTTCCTGGCCCAGGTCACCGTCATGGGGGTCAATTGCGGCGTGTAATTTGCCTGCGGTGCCACCCCATAATTGGCATTCGGTTTCCCAAGAAGATCGGCGTATTTTGAATAGTTTCCGGATAAAGCTCTGAAAATTCGATCTTCGGCGGGATGTACCATCTTAGTGCCCGTTTTTCGCATATGCATTGTGGCAGCACTCTCGACAATTAGTCTCGAAAAGCGAGGAAAGAAGCAGATAACTTCATCGGGGGCATGAGAGGTAGGAAAGAAGCGACTTGCCTATCTTTTTGAAGACGAATGTCAGCCCATTGACAGGTGTCCGGCACCTTTGCATAATTATAACTCGATTAAATGCCAATCGTCTAAGTATAGATATGAGTCTTTTTGACTCGCCCCACTATCTGGGTTCTCCTGCAGGCGCAGCACAGTCATGGTGGGAAAGAGCCAAGAAGATTCCCGGCGGTAACTTCGGCCGCCGGTCATGTCGTAGTTAATATCCCCCTTCTCCCCATTGCTCTCGACTTGCTCTCGATGCTCACACGTCTCACGTCTGGGGTCAACCTGTGGTTAAAGCCTTGGCCTCCGATCCAACCTTCACTGTATTTAGATTACATGATCTTGCAGGCGGCCGGATTCCCAGGCTCAGCCTTTCAACCTGAGGCCTGAGACTGGACGAAGAATCCGACTTCCGCATATCGGACCGTTCTATCCGATCAACCAGCGGAGACGATGAAATCAGACCTCTGGATCTTCCGCCACCGCCACCGGGCTTCCGCAATTTCCTCGGATGTCATCATCAACACCGCTGTTCAATTCACAGAACGGCAGAGCTCAGAACCATTTAGGACAAGGATTCCAAGACCGCGTGGACCTCAGAATAATGGCAAGTTCTTGATATTCTTTAATGTTCGCCTAGATTGTTTATTCTTCATTTAGGACTCAGAAGTCCGGGTGCAATATTACGGACAGGCTGGACTGGCAATTAATCAAGAGGAAGGTGTCATGGATTATATCTTCCGGTGGGATCATGTTAAAATTGCGCGCGGGATGTATTAAGCTGCGGCGCGGTGTTTTGATGGGAGCAGTTGCGGTTACAAACATTCAGATATTAATTCGAGCTGCAAGGCTTCACAACTTCTGATTCTCGCACGGTTCCATCGGATTACATGGCGAGCTACGCTGTCTGGTTATTTCCAAGATGCCCGGTTCCATCGCATCGCAAGCCGAGTTCCACTGTCAGGGACCAACAAAACTTGCCCACCATGTCGATTGTTTCACACACACTAAGCTCTGTAACACATGAAACTTCGACGTATTAGATAAACTGTACATGAATAGGTTCAGCGTGAGTCTAATTTTAAACCTGCAGCCTGGTGGCTGGCGCCACAGAGTATTGCAACCGTTGAATACCGTTAGCCCTTACAGGAAGAAATTTCCCCGAACCTGTGAGCCCTAATTGCAATTTATGGGGTCTCACTGCCGACACTGAAGCATCTACCTACAGTATGATACCGAACATTCTACAACACCAGAATGCAAGAGCTCACTGCGTTCCCACCCCTGGTAGACAGAGGGTCTGCCTACCGTCGTACTAAGCTGGTTGAAGGCGTTTCGTTCCGCCACCACGCAGATGTCGGCTACGGAACAACCCATGCTTTCCACAACTCATGCAATTTTCCGTGGCCTGCAGCAACACTGTTACGGATCAGGGTGATTTGCCGCGTTCGAAGCGTAAATAACCTAAGTTGCAGAAATAGAGTTCTACTCGGCTCGCGAATAGAGCTTGAGAGTTCCAGAAATCTCCCTAAGAGGATCCTAGAGTTCAACTGACCGCAATGATAAATGAGCCCGCAAGACGCTGTTGCTCAGTGATCAATTGCTCAAAAGACTGCGGGACGCAGGTCATTTCAGGAGACTTGAAGAGGCTGCGAGACGCGGGCCTTTCGAAGGGTGATGAACACGCAAGACGCTGTTGCTCAATCGATTGCGAAAGACTGCACAACGCGGATCTTTCAAGAGAAACTTAATTCAGACAGAAATGGAGGCGAGATGAGAGTTGTATTCAAGATGTGTTTTTCTTTACAAGAGTACGCTCGGATGTATATATACTAAGCTACGAATGAGTCATTTGGAATCAATTCCCCGGACTCCGGACTCCGAGTCACTATCCTGTCAATGTTGACTCGGAGCCAGAATGATTCACGCGAGTTCACGCGAGCAAATTCCGGAAATGACTGGCTAAAAATAGTACGTAGAAACTAAGTAAAAGTACCCATATCCATCACAAACACATCAAGGAAGCTATTACTGAGTTGCCAGACTGGGCAGACGACACTCTGCGAACGGGACTGGTCGAAGCACATCTCAAGTTGAGTGACTACTATACCAAATTTGATCAATCCCGCTACTATCTCTGGGCGTCATGTTGGTTCTCTTTTGTGTCTTTATCACCGGTTTTCACCATTTTTTTTCAGTGTTGGACCCTGGGATCTCCTGTGAACGGTTGAAGTCCGACTATGATGATGACCCCGACTTGCTCGCTGAATTGGAGTCGTCTAAGATCCAGTTGGAAAGTCATTACGAATTCTTCTACGCACCCGACCGCACTCCCTCCACTTCTTTGTCGACTCCTCCACTGACCGCCGAGTCATCCGGATCATCACAGAAAGTCGACCTTCTTGCACGGTATAAACGGAAAGGACCTATTGCACCAATGAAGAACGAGCTCGCCGAATATTTCCGTCTCACCGCCTCATTAGGACCCCTCGACGAGGACATCGACGCCCTCCAGTGGTGGTACAGTCGTCAAAAAAGGTTCCCCAACCTGTATCAGGTCCGCAATGTGCTCTGCATTCCAGGTGAGCAATCATTTTCTTTTTTTTTGCCGGAGGAGCCTGCAAGTAACGGTGATATTCATATGCAGGTTCAGCTGTCGCCGTTGACCGGGTTTTTTTTTCAGGCGGGCGAGACACAATTGGTTTGAGGCGGGCCAGTTTGAAGGCTGAGATAATCCAGTCGCTCATGCTCGTCAAGGCAAGGCTGCGGGTGGTGCGCAGAGCTCTCGAACGCCTTCAAGCTGAGAAGGTAATTGTAAGGCTCCAACCATTTGGTTTTCGTTTGAAGATCTGAGCAAATCAAACGAAAACGGTATTAAAACCATTTAAAACCGTTTAAAACCGTTTAAAACGGTATTTTTGGGGTACTTTTTTTTTGGCAGGCAGATATGAAGTAATTAAATTATTAGCCTCTACCGCACTCTAAGGATGCACGCTTGAGGAACCCATCCTTGATCCACATTTTAGTAAGCATTGCCTCCATTATCGTCTTCGCCTTCAATGATCCTCGGGCCTCATGGCATAGGTGACGCGACTTTGAGAACAAGCGCTCGACAGAGACGCTCGTCCCAGGAATAGCCAGGAAGTCGCGGGCCATCTTTGCAACGATCGGAAAATCGCGTTCGTGTTGCTACGCACAAAGAATCAATGACCCAAATCTCCAGGCCGTTTATTCGACTCACCTTCCACCACGTCAACGGGGCATTGGGTTCTCCAGGCCCATATGTTTTGTACGCATCCCAAAATCGTTCCAGCTCCCCCCGCACCGTTGCTTCTACATCGGCAATGTCCGCCATGCATACATCGTCCAGGAAGGAATTAGATGTGCCGGGAGGACGGCGTACCTGAGGATGCCGTTGTGGCTGGTTGGACTCATCGGCATCGTGGATCTGCTTATATGACTCATAGGCGTGCTCGAATAATACCTGTGCCTGCGTCGCGCGGTGCTTATCTAACTTGCGGAACCACGAAATACCGAGGGTCGGGTGAAGGACTAACACAGTCAGCTAGAACATGTATAATACCGGTAAAATGCACGCACGTGTTGCAATGACATTGAACTGGCACCCGCGAGCTTTTAAGTAGTACGTTTCGAGCTTTTCGAGCCCCACATCCGCCGCATTCCGGAGGGAAATTAGCGATGTTTCGTCGTCTTTACATTTTCGGAGGTGCTTGAGCATCATCTCGTACATTGGAAGAACCCAAGGCAGCGTCGGTGTACTTGAGTGGGACATCTGTAGGGTAACCTGTGTGAAAACCTGGCCGACAATCAGATTTCTGCACCACAAACTATCGAAAAATTATACACGTACTGCAAGGATTTTCTCGAGAGCCTCAAGAAATTTCCACTCGTCATTGGTAAGTGAGAGCGGTCGAAGTTCTTCGCGTTCAAAAATCCAGTGATCAATCGCCTGCCGACTGATGAGAGGAGATTTTCGTTAGGAGTAGACACTCACCGTCCGGAGCAGTCGTGCACGGACAATCATTGCGTGTGTATAGTTCCCGCGATGTCTGACATCTCGGACTACCATAAGAGTTGCAAGCATTCTACCTGACGGAGCGAGCTCCTGTTTGTACTTTTGTTCCGCAGTAGCCCGGAAACGCTTGCGACGTTGGGGCGAAGAACATATTTTGGTGACCGAGGTGCGTAACTTGAGCGACTTGTCAGCATGACATGTAAAAATTTTAGAACGCGCCTTGCCTTTTGAAGCGGCGACATTTTGGCGAACTCGGATGCCAGAGAATTCATCATATCCGTCGCATCGTTCTCTTCATTCTCTGCTCCATCCGCCGGCGGGAATACCTCCTGCTCAAGATCTTTGACGTCGTCGTCAGTTTCCAGATCATAATGAATGGGTAAGTCTTTGTTCAAGATGTATTAATCCTCGACAGCGTGGTCTGGGGCCTCCTCGAGTGCAGCGAGCATCTTCTGCACCACCAGATTTACGACATGGGCGAGACACCTGATCTGGGAGTTCTCCGGTACGAATTGGACATCAAATTTCTCCCTTAACAGCCGCGACAACGCTCGGATGAGAACATCGTTTGGTGCAGCGTTATCGAGTGTTGCTGCTATGAGGTAAATTAATCTTCATGAGCCCGAGATCGTTACACAGATGAATGGAAGACCTATCTTTTCAAGCACCTCCAGATCCGCTAGTCGTTTTGCAAGACCGATGGCGGCGTATTCACCCTCGTGCTCCTTGTCCTCAATTGGATGGAAGTCGAGTATCCGCTCAACAAGTTCCCAATCGGACGTTATCCAGCTCCCAATCGTACCCGCAAATGTGAACGTCATGGAACGCGTTGTCCATGTATCCGTTGACATGGCAAGCTTGGATTTGATATCCTTGATTCTAGTGAGGTGTTGGAGTAATCATGTAAGGCTTTAGCACGTACCGCGAGCTCAGACTTGACAAGTTTGTACATATCTATGTACATCTCTGCCAAAGTGTTGCGCACCGTGGTGTCGCTCGGTAATTGGTATCGCGTATGCAGGAACTGGAAGAGTCGATTGATGCCCACCGTTTCACCCGTGGTGAATGCAAGGTCGTCTTCAACGATCCACGCTGCAAAGATTTTCAAGAAGTTTGACTGTGTCGAGTTAATCACAGGGTTGAGCTTGCCTTCGATGAGAAAATCCTCCATAATTTTGGAAGATGCAGTGCCTATACCACGGATTTCTCCGGGGTGGACATGCGAAGGGGCGGGTTCACCCTTGTGTTCGATCCTGAGATGAGTGGCGAGATTCCCGAGGGGTGGTGCGGGTTTTTGATCCCCAAATAGCGCAGTCTTCTCGACTGTTCGCGCAACTGTAATACATCTGCGCCCAAGGGATGTTATGAAATGCACAGCGGAATGGACGAGATGGCTCACGTTTTGCAATGCCGACATTCAAAGGACCATCGCCTGCTCCCATTCAAGGTGACAGCGGCAGGCGGTAGAAAATGGTCCCGAGTGGAAGTCTTGGGGCCTCTCTTGCCGCCCGGCCGAAGTTCATCGTCCGATTCGTCCTCGATTTCAATGACCTCGACGGTTGGGGGCGGAGCAGACGTTGTTTTGGCTTTTTTCGCAGGCTGACCGACAATCAGGGCTCTGTCATGAATGCAGATAAAAGAGTAACGAACTTTTTTACTCGCCGCATCATCCATGACGCCGTCCACAACGAGGATCTTTCTCTTTTTTGGACCCTAGAACATGCACCATGTCAGATGAATGGAGCCAAGGTACTTGTGGATCACTTACACTCGATGTTGTTGCTACATCCACAGTAACGTCCTCAAAATCGTCGTCCTCCTCCTCCGACAACACGGGAACTTTCTTCTTGGGGCGATAATTGTTGTCCGCTCGACCCTTCCCCTTCCGCCCGGCCATGACCGCTGGAAAAAGTAATCAATTAAATGCATTGAATCTAATGAAAATGACGCACTATTGAAAATATTGTCCATCAACACCTCCTTGGACTTGGCTGCTTCATCGCTGGGTGCAACCTTATCCTTTGACTTGGCGGGCGCCGACTTATGCGCCACAGCAGCACTCTTCTTACTGGCGGAGCGATCCATACCACTAAGCAAAATCAGCGGTGAATTAGCAGGGTCGAAAACCACACACCAGAGAAATTCCATCTCCTTTACGATACGTTCCAACTTAACCATTGCACCCTCTAGATCCATCTCAGCTGCACTCCACTTGATGCTTCGAAGATAGTCCACCACCATCGTCATCCCCAACTCGCCGCTCCGAATGAGATGCAGACGACCATTTTTATCCCGACACTACGCATCCTCCTTGAAAAGAATATCAAACCGACGATTGAAAGTAGAGGCGACACTGCCTTCGTCGTGACCCTGAATGGTCGTTATAACACGGTAAATCTCGTCGTCCTCGGTCCCTTCGGACACGGTGTTCGGCAGACAAGAAGATAAGTCTGCTATGTTCTTGATGAGTTGACTGATGATAGTGGCTGCGAGTTTAAGTACCGGGAGTGAGTATGACGCGTGAATCGCGGAGAAAAAAACGCGTAATTACCGGTGTTACGACGTGCTTGAGTATTTTCGACGAGAATTTGATGCGCCGCACTTGGTGCTTCGCCGTTGGAGCCATCCAGGAGGCGACTGGACGCGTTGCGAGAGCGTGATGGGTGAGCTTGGTGCGATGGAGTCGGCTGGTTATGTCCACGGCTCATGGTGGTGGTGTGAATCGCGATGAGCGATGAGACGTGTTTTGTAACGGCCAGCGGTCACATTTTATAGCAAGAGTGTTGATAAATGTATTCATGGCGGGGCCCGAGTCTGCCCGAATGACGCCAGCGGCCGCTGTTAGCCCGGCAAGTCCGTTACGATTGTGTGGATGGTCAGCCGAATGATGCATCTTTGGACTTCCACGACTCTCCTGGGACGCAACATTTAACCGTTTAAAACCGTTTGAAAACGGTTTAAAAACCGTTTGGACCGCTCCTCAAACAAAACGAAAATAAAAACGGTTTAAACGGTTTAAAACGGTTTTAAAACGGAAACGGTTGGAGCCTTAGGTAATTGTACTGTAGAGCAGCAATAACTACATACAGTTGAAATGCAGTAAAATATTCGCCAATGAACCCGTATTTACGGCCGTGACCCGTCGGACGGACGGAACCCGTTCGTACAGGACCCTGGAAATCGCCTCTACGGGACGGGTTACGGGACGGGTGGCGCAAAAAAACGGCCGTAATGACCCGTCCCGTCGTACGGGACGGACGGGTTAGAGCCCTACCTCGTAGACGAAGAGTAGATAGACTCCTTTGTCTACCTGTGTCTACATATGTCTACATATGTCTATGTCGGTCTACGTCGGTCCACACAGACCGATGTAGACGTAGACCAATGTAGACAAATATACATATCTGAACCAATTTAGACCAACCTGCAGAAATGGATGCATAAATTCAATGCAGAATGGGGGTGAAGACCATGGTTGAAGAGATATCTAACGTCTGGTTTTTCGCATTAGTTCTAGTGTTGCCGAGATCCGGTTAGGTCCGGTTTTTCGCCCAAATTTCTGAACCCCGAACCGGACATCGGTCAGGTTCGGGAAGGGTTCGGTTCGTGTTCAGAAGAGGTTCGGACCTGAACGAACCCCAATTTTTTTCAGCCGATTTTCGGCGCAAATACATGACTAGCTAAGCAAAACTATATAGCAATCTCATTGTCCGAGCCGTACAAGTAAGGCTCCAATCGTTTCCGTTTTAAAACAGTTTTAAACGGTTTAAACCATTTTTATTTTCGTTTTGTTTGAAGAGCGGTGCAAACGGTTTATAAACTGTTTTCAAATAGTTTAAAGGGTTACATGTTATGCTTCAGGAATGGCACATTAAAGTCCTTGCTGAACGTTGTATTTATGGATGATGTGGGCAATGTGGAACTTGAAACCGTACTGGGGGAGCTAGAACAAATTTTAGATGAACACATATGGGCGTTGAGCCTTAGTGGAGTCTGTTGATATGGTGGAAGTCAGTGCAGGAAATGGTGTGGAGACTCAGGTCAATTCTTTCCTGCATAGGAATTTGAACATCAACATGGTTTCCCGATCGTCTCAACGATGGCTCGGCTCGTCCTGGCCATTTCTGGGAGCAGCGTCTCTGCCGAGCGTCTATTCTTAGAATCACATCATATCTGCCATGGAGCGCGAGAATCATTGAAAGCGGAGATTATACTGGAGGCGATGCTTACCAAAGTGTAGATAACGAACGGGTTCTTCAAACGTGCATCCCTGGAGTGCGACAGCGGCCACTAATTAATTACTTCACTCATGTTTTGATGGCCTGCAAAAAAATACCATTTAAAACGGTTTTAAACGGTTTTAAACAGTTTAAATACCATTTTCGTTTGATTTGCCCAGATCTTCAAACGAAAACTAAATGGTTGGAGCCTTACGTACAAGGCTTTGATGACATGCTTTGTGGGCTCTTCCACAGCACTAACATGACTGTTGCGGTATTTCCAGGCCAGCCGATTGCGACGTGCAGTGAGCCATTAGAAAAAGCTCTCTCAAATGAGGTGGTAGAGCCCTGGATGGCAAAATCCCTTGCGATGCGCGCGAGCGACCGCAAAATGGGACCGCACTGAGAGAATATATTTTCCTCAGTCTTATCCTGCGAGGAATGATGCTGAATATGGGACGGATCAGAAATTATACCTCACGCATACATCAAAATTTCATTCACCCCCCACCAAGCCACAACATTGTCAATGTTCTGCAAAGGGGCTTGATGCAGGTGTTGAGCTCATACGGTTGCGATGTCCTTGTTTTTGTGAGCTTGGACTTTGGCCCTGATGCAGGAATTCTTATATTGAACGGGAGCAGTCAGCGTTATTGGAAGTCACAGAATAAAATGATACATGCCGAACACGAAATCTTCACCAAAAGACAGCTGATAGGAGAGAAAAAAATTACGGGTTCGAACATGTTCGCACAGATTTACACAGGTTCAGCAAATTTCAACAATCCTCGAACCCCGAACCTGACCCGCGGTCCGGTCCGTTTTTTCTACGGCCTCCGAACCTGAATTGGGGTTCGGTTCGTGTTCGGTTCAGGTTCGGAATCGGTTCTGAACCGAACATCGGCAACACTACCTGGGTCATTCCTTCTGGCTGCTCACCTCTTTTTTGCATGCTCACCTCTTTTTTTGTACTTTCTTTTTGGATTGCGACATGGCCGAGTGGTCCTGTTGCTTTTTTGGCATGATCATCCGTACCCAAGCTTGAATGTTTTATTAGAGTGCATGCATTCGTCCAGACGTTTCAGCGATGAATCCCAAATCTAAATTTGAGCCGGTCGCCTGGGCCAGAAGCTGGTCATTCTTTAGGCTCACCTGTTTTTTTATGCTCACCGCTTTCTTTGTATGCTCACTTTTTTTTCTGTATGCTCACCGCTTTTTTCTAGGCTTTTTTCTATGCCCACCTTTTTTTGTGGTCGCGACATGGCCGAGTGGTGTAGCCAGATTTCTGATGTGGGACATGCTGCTTGCGAATCGTGCGACCTTCAATAAGAGCCGGAAGAAGCCGGTCAGCGGCTATGCGGCGCATCAAATGGCGCATCACTCAATCAATTTGCCGACATTTACCGAGAGTCCACCCTCAGAAAAAAGATGAGTGGCTCACGACGTTTAGAAATGCAGACCAGCCTCGAATTCAAACGACGCTACACAAATCAAACAAATTACAACTAGCACTACGATATTCGATCATGGATGAGAAGATGAAAAATGATCGGTTGGGAGACGGGTGGCTCAGAGAAGTAAAAGGAAGACCGGAGGAGTGGGATACACTAATGAGTGAATGATAATGAGTGGGATACAGGAGTGAGAATACAGGAGTGAAGGATGGGATACACCAGTGAAGAGAGGGAGAAAAATGAGTGTAAGATAGGGACCTCGATAATCGATCTCAGGCACCTAAAGAGTACTGCGCCATGAGCAGTGCTAAGTCCGAGTCGATGCGTGGACGGGGTTCCGCGAGATAACAGGGCTGCGACGCCAGATTCTCTACCCCGCCGAAATAGCTCGGCGCGATGGAAGCGGAATCGGAATCGTACTGTGGCTGCGACGAATCGTGCACAAACGGTGGGTACCCCGCACTGAGGGCTGCGCGCGCCCAGTCTTCCGCGATTAAGGCACCGATGTCCATCGGCTCTGGATGCGCGGATAACTTGAAGTCGGAGAACGTCTGGGACGAATCCAGGCCCATCCGCAGTGGAGTGCAGGTGAATTCACCGGAGGGTTCGTAGCTAAAATCCGGGAATGTCGGTGGCGATCCTGCGGTAGGGGAGAACGATAACGCGCTGAACTCCTGCGCGGCATGGGTATATATAAGGTGATGCAAAAATAAATGAAGGACTTCGAGGACGCACGAAGTAGGGAGCCTCGGCCTCCGTCGCCCACGGAGAAAGGAAGTTGTCGACGGCGCAATTTTGCATGCTATCTGGGACGTCACTTTGCACCGCGGCTGGCAGATCGGATCCATTGCGTGAGCGACAAGGCGGCCCAGAACTGGAAGACCGTCGGCGGGCCGACGTCGTAACGAGGAACCCCGGCTCCGGCTCTACGGGGGCCGAGGACGAGCGGTGGTACGCCGTCGCGGTGATGGGCGGTTCGAAACGCGCGACGATGTTCGCCGGGACACGGTCCCTGTCGAACTCCTGCACCGCCGCGTCGAGCGCGCTCCCGTGCTTCCCCTCCACGAGCAGCTCCGCGATCTTCTCGCACCGCGCGGGGTCGTCCATTTCGTGTTCGCGCGTCTTCCTCTTCGTCGCGTCCTTGTGTTTCTTGGACTCACCTTTGGCGCGTGGACGCCGGTTCTGCGGCCGAAACGCGTATGCGGGGAACCTGCGGCGGTGCTCCTCGCTCGCCTCCAACGCCTTCGCGTGCCAGACGCTCCGCTCGGCCTCGGGGAGGTGCTGCCAGGTGAGACCAATGATCTTGGAAAGCGTGCTGTGGCTCGGCTCGACCGCGGACGGGACGCGCTGGCTGCGGATCAAGGACGAGCGAAAGAGGATGAACGCGTTTGGCGGGCGCGGGATGTGTCCGGCGGGCTGTATACGCGTATGGCGGGTGCGTGGAGGGCGTGAGGGATCAGCACTGGATGGCGACTGCGGAGGAGGCGTCAAGAGGTCGCTTAGATCATCCGGCGAGATCGGAGGGTAGTCGTCTGCGCAGGGGTTAGTATAATCGTGCGCTCGAGACGTTGGCCTACAATCCCTGGTTTCGTCGGACTCCCAGCATAGGGTCCGCGCAGGAGGCATTGACGCAGGGTATATTGAAGGGCAGGAGGGGAAGGATGAGGCTAATCAGCCGGCGACGTCCTTAAGAAGGGAGGTGAATTCAAAAGATGCCGACATGAAGATTAGAAGAAGACACGTTCGCCTAAAGTTCGGCGCCACATTGATCGTCGAGTTGTGGGTGATACTATGTATGGTTCAGTCGCTACCGAGGATGGAAGCGAGGACCCTAGTAGAGTTCGGATGCACGGAGAGGTAGCTGCCGGTAACGTCGAGTCTAGATTTGCAAGCCAAGTCCAAGTTGCCAGAGTCAGAGTCCAAGGTTTCCAACGAAGCTTTCGTATGTAACAGGCCTGCTATCAGCCAGCCTGTCCTGCAGAAAAATCGAACGATTGCTTGGAAAATCAAGGGACAAGAGCCCAAGCTCGAAGCGGTTAATTGCAAAGAGTTGCGCGTGAGAATTAATGAGGTAAGCCTGTGCTTCTTGTCTTTCTCCACGACCATCAAACGCGACGTTTTCTTGCTATCAATGGGCTCTCCAGGGAATGATTTCAAGACCATCCTAATTCTTCTCAGGTGGAACAAGCCAGTTCTTTTCCCAGGTGGAACGAGAAAATCAGCCGCCGCAGCATGGGCTCCGCTTACATCAGTTCTTTGCAAGTCGCGTGTTGGTCGCGTGTACAATTTACCTCCAACAGGTTCGCACCATGCCCAGAACTCCGAGCGGCTAGATACCTTCAAGTAGATCTCGACTTCGCTCCTTCTGGTATGGATGGTAAATCGCCATGACGGCCTTGTTCCCAGAAGGGCAATTCTTGTATTCCTGGCTATCTTCTGCGCCCCGGACCTTGATCGCAACATGCAAAGCACTGTGCTCGCTAACCTTAAAATACCCCTTCACATTTCTATTCTCGTCCGCAGGTACTTTGTAATCCGACCGACTCCGATGCACGAATTCAGAACTGCACCCGACAAATGAACGCCAGTTTAACCTGTTTCTGTCCCTCGGATTAACGCTCAGATGTCCATCGGCGGGGCTGTATTCATCTCCTGCGATAAGTGTCTGTCTCTTTCCTTTTTTCTTGTCTTCAATGTTTCTCTGCCCTTGAATGTTATCTCGGTCACGGTGGCGCCCATCAAATATCCTCAAGCGCGCAATTTCATATGTTCAAGAACAATCGTCGACGTCCTCCTCAAGTTAGCACGCCAATTACGCCGTATCTGGCAGCCTATCGATACAGACCTTGATCTCCCGCAAAATGCGCTCCCTGTTGTAAATCCCCTTACCACACCCGGCCCCCGCGCATTTTGTCCTCCAGCACGCGGCCGCCTCGCGCCACTCGTTGACCCCGAGGCTCGTCACCGTGTCCCCCAGCGGCCGCGTATCTACTCCACGAATATCTGAAATAAATACGCGACCCCTCAATCACCCTATTGCACTGCACTCGTGTTTACTGTCAGAGCGACTCACGCGTGCCCGGAACTTCCGCCAGGCCCAATTATCCGCCTCCAGCCCTCACGCTTTACATCGCCCACTCACCGCGTGCATCAATATCCTCGCTCCCTCCCCCCTCCTTTTTATCTTCCTCTCCATCGAGCATCCGATCCAGCACATCTCGCCGCCGCCGATGCAACGCCAGCAAATCTCTCGAAGACACGCGCTTCAGCTCCTCACTGTGCATGTCCTCAGACAGCCGCAGCGCGAGCGTCCCTCGCGCCGCCGCCTGCACCTCGTCCGCTCACCCTGCCCGCGCGGCGGGCGCGCAGGAAGGCAGGGCTTGCTATCAGATCGCGCCGGGTGCGGCCCAGCGCGAAGCCAGGGCGAGCGCGGATTCCGCTGTGTCGAAGTCCAGGTCCTCGATGGACGAGGGGAGGTCGCAGAGGATATACAGCACGTATGCGATCGTCGAGGCGGGCACGGGCTCCTCGTGCGATTCTGTATATCCCGTGGTGCGGCCTAGGGTGATGCTCGGCACGCGGAAGAGCGTACCGTCGGCTGAGCGGAGGATGGCGTCCGCGGCGGGGTTGCTGAATAGCGAGTGGTATGAGATGTCTGAGGCCACGGTGGTTTTGCGACGAAGGGGGGTACGTAGGCAGAAAACGTGGGGATAACGTAGTGAGCTTCCGTTTTGAGAATGGGGTCAGCGCGGTGCCATGAAGCTCGCTTCATCATTTAGATAATCAACTTGGGTGTTGAAGCAATCGTTGGTTGCTCAATATTAATTTGCGGGTGGGTTTTCTATGCTAAAAAAATGCGCCCTGTCCAGATCCCTTAATTCGATTCTGCCCTCTTTGTCGTCCCCTCTCTTTGGGTTCACACCAACTCCGGCCTGGCCGCTAGTACTGGCCAAGAAATTACAATCCGTTACCCTCACGACCCTCTTCCTCCATTTGGACAATGTGATGCGGTGTTAGTTGCATATGATGCACGATACCTCGAACGACGATATTCTCACTCAATGCAATGTACATACATATACACGTGTCCTGGCCCCAGAATAATAATCGCAGACTCGAAAATCTCATTCGCAGGTCAAACTTCAACAACCCTTGCGCTCTGTAACGCAATGTGCACTCTGAGTCAACAGAATTTCTCCCTAGTGTTTCCGCTGACAACTAAGTCCGCGCTCGGTCCAGTAAAAAGGGTACCGCGCGGTGAACTGACAGATCAATATCTTCCTTGCAGTGCACGATCGTCAACCCAGTGACTGTGCTTCACTGATTCAAGAGCACTCGTTGCCTCGTCGGATTTCCTCATTATCTGCGCTCAATTACAGGATTCAATCAATTACAGTACAGGCATTCACTCGAAAGTCGTATCTTTATTTTCTCCTAGGTTTGAAACCAAGATCAGACTCGAAGCGTGCATCGATCAGTCGAATCATTCATCGGAATGGGTCTCAGTGCCTACTTTACGCTGACTGAGGCCTGATAGGCAAATATTCATTCTTACGACTGAGTCTTAGTTAAAGTGCCCTGGATTCACGCCCGAATTATTCAATTTTGGATGTCTATGCCCATCAACACCAGGAGGACGTGGGCCCACCGCTCTCACGCGGACGCTAACATGCGCCTGTGGTACAAATGAATGAATGAACGTTTAAGGAGCAGCGGTGGTGAGGAAAGGCTCGAGGAATTTAGAGATTAACCTTGGCTTGGAGGGTAGTGATGCCTCGTGTACAAGATGGTTTGAAGATGATTGGTGGAGATGTTGCATATTCTATAACAAAAGACGCGGAAAAGGACGCGAAGACCGCGCAATCGCGATGATTGTTGACCTCACGTGATCGTCCATTTGACCCGGAACTTGCCGAACTTCCACAACAGCTGTAACCCCCGATACTTCGAATCTCTGGGACTATCCACAAGAAGTCTCCATGTGCTCCCCAATCACGCCGAACTGGCTTGAAGTTTTGATAATCAGAATCTCTTGAGCTGTCACTCCGAGTCCACCACGAGTTCTTCTCCGTATCCAACACCCAATCACCGCCGAGCTTCTCACGGTCGACTGCTGTCTTTTCTGCGTCCATTTGCGGTGGGACTTGCAAGCTGAACGAAGATATGTTGGAAACATCCACTCCAGCCACCTGGGGAACTGAGCCCTCGTCTGTCGGGATCCAGGGGCCGGCGTGAGCTCTTCTACACGGCTAACATACGGGGAGCCAACGCCCGCGAGCTCCACTTCCACGGTGCGATCGTGCGATTTCGGTGGATAAATACCGTTTGCCCGCAGATGGCATGCCACTTCCCTTCGGAGATTCATACTATTATCCTCGCCGCGGGAAACCATTCCCTACTCTCCCCACAGCTGGATCACCCACCTCGTGATCCTCGGACCCCCTTCAGTGAAAGTTTGTTGCATATCCTGGTCCAGGAAGCACCCTGTTTCCGGCTGGGTAAAATCAACAAAGATCGACACATGGCAAACCGTGTCTACCCACATAGACAGATCTAAGAACAAGTAGACCCGTTTACACAGAGTGTGTCTAGGACGCAGTGGAGTGCTCTATTTTCAACATAAATTTATGAATCGGACCATTGTAAAACTCTTTTCTCGAAATTGAATGCAATCAACTATTTCTTAAAGCCATGATTCTCACTGGAGATAAGCCATGGCACATCTTGGAGCATATGGGATCCGGTCAGAATATTTAGAATTTTGAGTGCTCTCATCAATCAACCTGCCAACTTGGGCAACAAGGAAGCTGATTAACAGATGGCCATGGGAAAGTACTGCTTCGAATATGCATAATTAGAAGACATTAGCCTACGTCTCCACAGATTTCCCCACAAGATATGCCACAAGCCCACTGTTACAGAGAACCACTTAATCGGTATCATAGCATATTGCCGTCGTCCAAATAAACATAATTCAAATGCTGAATTGGGTCCCAACGAATGTTGACGGCCCGATGAAACTCCAGAGACAAGGGCAACCTTTGTCGCATTCAGAGCTTCCATTTTATGAACAGATGTGCACCATGTCGATATAAACAGGATTCATTTAGGGAAGGTGCCTGGAGAAGCTGATTAGATCATGCTTTGCAGGTGGGTATAAAGCACTAACCCACGTCTCTCCAGTCCTTTCCCACTTTCCTGACAAGATGCCCTACCGGCCCACTGCCACAGAGATCCGCATGAAGGATGTCCTGGCCGGTTTGACCCCTGTGGTGACACTCCTGAACGAGATCACAGATGCCTTTGGCACACCATTTATGCGAGCCATCTCAAGCACAACCCTTTCCTTGATGACTTCAGTGCAGGTAAAAAATTGTGGACACCACATCTACCAATCTGATATACTCTACTAGAATGTGAAGAGAAATAAAGATGAATGTATCCAGTTCATGGAAAATATTCACGGCATCCTCTATGCTATAATCAACTTGCACCTCACATCTGAAACTGCACGGAGTTTGTCGCCAGAGATATTGGATTGTGTTGGGGAATTTAAAATGTATGTTGTGGTTCAAAGTCTCACTCATAACACTAACCGGATCCACTCAGAACACTTCACAAGATACACACATTTATTGAATCACAACAAGATGGAAACAAGATCAAATATTTCTTTCGTCAGAATGAGATGAACACACTCCGCAAGGACTGTCAGGCAGGGTTGGAGGATGCTTTGAATATGTTCACAGTATGTCCTTGTCAACCACAATCCACTAAAACAAAAGGAACATGAACACATGCAGGTTGATACTAGTTTCATTATTGCCAACAATCTGGTTGAAATGCACAAGAAAACACAAGAAATGCAGCAGGAGCTACTAGAACTGGTTGGAAACCTTTCTGATGAGTCGACTTCTGACAGGTCATCATCTGTATGTCCCTCCTTATCCTTCATTGTAGAAGACCATGTCATATGAGAACCAGATATATCAGAGTACCACCAACATGACAAACAGGTAGGAGCATGAAATTATATGAGTGTATTTATGCTGATACTTCATTTGTCAAGTTCAAACTCATTTTCTCTGTTGCCTGCACAGCCAAAGATATTCCATGGCCGTCAGTCAGAGCTTGAGGACATTGTATCAAGTCTTATGCAGCATTCAGCCCACATTGCAATTCTAGGTGCTGGTGGGATAGGGAAGACCAGTCTTGCAAGAGCTGTCCTACATCACCCTGATGTTGCTACCAAATATGAGCACAGATTCTTCATTGCTGCAGATTCTGCTGCCACTAGCATCGAACTTGCAGCCCTAACTGGATCCCATTTGGGACTGAAGCCAGGACAAGACCTCACAAAGGTTGTTGTCCAGTTTCTGTCTAAAAGTCCACCTTGCCTCTTAGTTCTGGACAATCTGGAAACACCATGGGAGCCACTCGACTCACTTGGTAAAGTTGAAGAGTTTCTGTCCCTTCTTACTGGCATCCCACATCTTGCATTGATAGTAAGCACTCCAGTATTTCAACAATTGACCAACTCATATTATAATGCGAGGTGCCGAGAGGCCGGCCAAAGTCCGCTGGACTCGTCCATTCTTCGAGCCTTTAAAGCCCCTGTCATATGATGCTGCTCGCCAGACCTTCATTGAAATTGCTGATGATTTCCATGATCCCATGAACATCAACCAGCTTCTTCAGTTGACTGACAACATGCCACTTGCAGTGGATCTCATTGCACATCTGGTTGACTATGAGGGCTGTTCCAACGTGTTGGCTCGCTGGAAGACAGAAAAGACATCTCTGTTGTCAACTGGTTATGACAAACAGTCAAGCTTGGATGCATCCATTATCATTTCGCTTGGAAGTCCCCGTATGACACCTGGTGCTAAGGATTTATTGAGCCTTCTCTCAATCCTTCCAGATGGCCTTTCAGATGCAGAGCTTGTTCAATCCAATATTCCCATTCAAGATCTTCTGGGGTGTAGGACTACATTGCTCCGAACATCACTGGCATATTCTGATGATCAACAGCGGTTGAAGTCTCTGGTGCCTATTCGAGAATATATTCAGTCTTCCTCTCCTCCATCACAACCACTCTTTCACCCTCTTTGCAAGTATTTTCATTTGGTTATGGACCTCTACCAGAAATATGATGGAACTCAGCTGAAAGATACAATCGGCCAAATCATTCCAAATCTTCGCAATCTTCACCAGTTACTGCTACTGGAATTATGTGTGGACAACCCAGATCTAGTTGATGCTATAAACTGCACACTTTCTCTGAACTCCTTTCGTCGGCTCACTGGTCGGGGTCGTACCACATTGATGGATGATGTCCCAGCTGTCTTTCCCCAGCCCTGTGACCACCAAATAGAAGCAAAATATGCTACAGAGATGCTCAAGACCATCCCACTTTTAGATCCCCAAGGCCTGATTAACCGAGGTATGGCTCATTTTCATCACTTTAATGATCCAGTCCTTGAGGGTGAGTTTTATAATATTATTTTGGCTGATGTTTTCTGACACGCCACCCTCACAATAGCCCAATTCTATAGTGCAGTTGGACATTACTCTCGGTATGGTGAAAACGACTTGGTTACATCAAGGAAATCGTTTGAAAATGCACTCTCTTTGGCAAAGTATTGGGGGGACTCAAAGCAACACTCTCTAGCACTCGATCAACTCGCTCAGCTCAAGTTTTCCATGGGCGATTATCATTTAGCCCAAATGCATGCCCATGAAGCACAAGAAATCGCTCGGTTGTCTGGGAATATATACCATGAAGCACACACCCTGATGACTGATGCTATGTGTCTCACAGCTCTGGGTAATCTGAAAGAAAGTGCTTGCTCGTGTCAAAAAGCAAGACATCTTCTGCAGCTTTGTGGCATGCAGGGTAGTCAGGCAGATCATTCTGCCATGATCATCTCGGCTGAAATCAATAGGCAAAAATCTGAGTATCTGGAAGCCCACCACATGCATATTGAACTTGTTCAGAACACTTTGGCTCTGCAAGATCCACTCTATAATGCTTATGCTGTGCTCAACATAGCAGAGCTTGATGTCATAACTGGTGTAGATGCCCTCAAAGTGCAACAAAACCTGGACAATGTAAAGGCAATATTCAGCACCTTGGGGCTGGCTAGATCAGTGAATCAGTGTGAAACCATTTTGGCAGACCTTCATCTCAGGGAGGGTAATGAAATGGTAGCAAAGACCTTATTTCAACAGTGTTTGAATGCAGTCTGGGGAAATGATAATCAAGCAATATCTTACTGCCTGGAGAGACTAGCAGACATTGGTCGTTGGATATCTACCATCGACAACCGGTCATACAGATGGCCAGTGATATACTTGGTTCATGCACAAGAAACAGACGAGAAAATAGCACTCCATAAAGCACTCTGTTTCATGGGTGATGTGTTCCTGTCTGAGGGAGATGAACACACTGCACACAATCTTTTTGTTGTAGCACTGGAGGGTTTCACATATATGGATGTCCATCGCAGCAAAGCGGATTGCATGCTTCGCCTCGGAGATATTGCAAAGAACAGGGGAGATTTAGTGAAGGCATCAGAACTTTGGAAAGAGGCCCACCCCCTGTTTGAAAGGTCATCGCAAGCCAAGGACATGGCTAAAATTGATACCAGACTTGCCTTGGCTCACAAGGAGGATAACCTAAAGATCGAAGCCAAAACATTGTGAAAATATGTAGAAAACATTTTCAATAACTTTTGGATTTCTGTGCATGGAACATTGAAAAGATATTTAAAATATTTTCATAATAACAGTGGGAGGAAGATCCTAAAGCCATTCAAAGATTGTTTCACCTAACTTTCAGAATATCTTCACCCAAACATTACAGATGTCACTGGTTGAACATTTCAAGTTTTTCGGTGAAAAAAAGTGGTGAAAAATGTTTTGGATTTTACACAAGTTTTTTACCGAAAATGTTAGTGAAAAAATTGAAACTTCTTCATGAATTTTTTGAACTTCAAAACTATTTTAGCACTTTTTTCACCACATTTTCACAACATTCAAAAAAGTCAGGAAAAGGTTTCAAATTTTTCACCCAATTCTTTGCTGAAAAACTACTGTAAAATTCAAAACATTTTTCACCAGTTTTTTAACTGAAAAACTTGAAATGTTCAACCAGTGTGTCTGGGCGAAGAACATGGAGAAAATGTTTAAAAGGCTGAGACAATCCAGTCTCTCATGTTTGTCAAGGCAAGGCTGCGGGTGGCACGTAGAGCTCTCGAACGCCTTCAAGCTGAGGAGGTACTTGTACTGTAGAGCAATAACTACATACAGTTGAAATGCAGTAAAATAATCGCCAACAAATCTGTATTTACAGCTGTGACCCGTCGGATGGATGGAACCAGTCCGTACAAGCCCCTGGAAATCGCCTCTATGGGACGGGTGGCGCAAAAAAAACGGCTGTAAAGACCCATCCCGTTGTACGGGACGGACGGGTTAGAGCCCTAATGTCCGTGTGAGGTAGGAAATAGGTATCTTGGCAGTGCGGCATGAATATACTTGATTATGCAGCTGCAAACACGTTCTGAGGAAGGTCGGGAGGATAATTGTTCGTTAGAAGGGAAATGGGCGCAATAGATGTGTTGTGACAGGAGAATAAAACTGAGCAGTGTGACGTTGCCATATTTAGATTGCATGTGCAACCGGCCCGAGACCCGACGAGCTTGGCAAGTCACACTTCCACAACATGAGCGTAACTCAAGTGTTAACTTGTTGAAGGTCACAAGTACCACAAGAAGGCTCAATAGCCGATGTTCTGCACCAAGAATTACTTGAACTTGGGGATTACATTGGGTGTACACCATTTCTTATTCAACTATGAGTCCAATTGCAACGCTCGTATATTCAAGCTCACCGGTACTAGAAAGCACGTGTGAGCAACATTATCTGTTGGTTTTAGATGTTTTCTAATGAGGAAAGTGGGCGGGGCTGTCGGAGAAAAATCAAATTGCACACAACGGCTCGCAATATGTTGGGAGCTGTCGCAAGGTCATTTGGTTTTATGTGGCTTGCAGCACAGACGTAAGGTTCTTGAGACCACTTCCAAGCCACACCGTGCCAAATGGTCTTGCGTCGGTCGGAGGTACACAAAGCATGCTACCAGAAATAATAAAAGAATTATCGCTGCTACCACATTCTCTTAGTGTATCTAAGATTCAAAGGTACCAATTCAATTGGTACACAAGTAAGTACTGCAGCAAAGTCTAAGTCTAAAAGAGACACTACTAAGAGTCGTTCGACAGAGTATTCAACCACACATGTATGAGTAGGTAAAGTTTTGAAGGACATGAACTGAGTTATGTACCTTGCTTGAGCCACCGGGTTGACGCTCCACCCAGCTCCACACCGCAGATAACCGGTGAGCAAGAGACATGTATCCGACATGTATCTGTATCTCTCTCTTTATAAAATTGTCCGTGTCTGTCTGAAGCCTTTTAAGCTCCACTTTTGGGAGATCAGGCCCAAGGCTTTGGAAGCGCTGGGTCCAGACCTTTGGAAGTGCTCAACAAACGGCGCTTCCTCGGGGCTTTTGGCACCATGATCAACTTTTTAAGCACGTGCGCGCCTATAAAAGTGTACACAATGCCAAACTCCGCTTTTCACTCACCGTTAAAGTTTCCGAGGAGTGCCAAACCGGTGCCAGTGACTTGAATTTACTTGCAACTCCATCAATTCCACCCTTGCTTTGAAGGATGGGCTGGAGATAAAATTCTGAACTTGACTGCAACCTGACAAAGACAAAGATTCTTATTGTCTTGCTCGAATTTGGTCTGCACTCAGAGCTACAGAATACAAATTGCAATACATGCACATGGTTTTGTGATAACTGACTCAGTTTCTGAAATCATATCCGACAAAAGGCTTCAGACAGGCGTAATTTTATAAAGATAGAGATAAGATAGACGCCAGTCACTCACAACGAGCGACCACGTGATATGTAACGCGTGACACGTGATGGCAAAAATCGCGAGCGAGGAAAAAACAAAAGTTATACAGTATGTCTGAGGCACGGGGTAGGTCCAAGACTTGTATATATAATTCTGCAATACCAGAAATATGCCAATCTAATTTTTTTTTGTGGTAGAATCTGTCAAATAATGCCATAATGTTTTTGGGAAGCACCCGGTGGCCACGGTATCTCTTCCCAGCCCATGCAGCTTGAAGACCTTTGAGGCCTTTGCGATAGGCATCCATAAAGCGATCTGAACGTGTCGCAAACCTGTTCATTGTGAGTATAAATAAATTCATACAAGATAATAAATTGAAACTCACTTGCGCATTGACTCAATCAGAACTGAATCCAGAGCTGCAATCACATTCCTCTCCAAGTCCTCCCCCTTTGATGATGTCGGAAACATCCGATAGATACACTTTGCGTATCCCCAACATTGTTCGATGAAATTCAGTTCACTGTGGAATTTTGGGGGGAAAATGACGTGATAACCCCGTGCCGCACAGTGCTCCTCCAACAGGGATTTTTGATTTACGAAGTCAGGTTGTGTGAGAAGAATGCGGCGGCAGCAACAGTCCATCTGCTCGGGTGGGCATTTGAAACCCTTGCATTCGGCATTCAGTTCATCCGGGTTCGGCAGATCTGCGCCCTTTGCGATCTGTTTGTGGATCAGAACACGCATCCCTTTGAAAATGCCAGCTTGCGCATGGCCCTCCGGGAAATAAAGAGCCTGGGTGGTTCCATCTGAGAACGTTGCATCACGCATTCTCACCCGAACTTCCCCAGTCAGAGTTGTCTTTTTGACAAGGAAGTTTTTTTGAACCTTGGTTTTTTTATCCTTCCCAGGGGTTTTGACTGGCATACGGCGTGCACTGAGGGCATCTGCAGCTCGGGCAGTGTGGTTCGTCGCGTTATCGTATGCGAGAGCATGTGTTTCATTCGGGGTATTTTGCATCCAGCGTGTCCATCATGAGTGTTGCATGATCGAGAATCTCCTTATTCCCATAATATCTGTCGCGGTTTTTTCCAGGTCACATGTATAACCGTGCCTCCCAGCCGTTGTCTGGCGAGACAAAAGCAATGACCATAATTGACGCCCCTTCACCTTTGGTCCAAGGCTTCGCTGTCTCCAAGGCATGAACCCATCGAATTTTACGGCGATCATTCGCGTAGAAAATGCATTTGTCATGCCGCTAAATGACAATGACTTTTCCGTCCGGTGTGCTGATAAATGATCTCTGCGGCTCCTCCTCTCACTCCTCCCACTTCTCCTCCTCAAGCTGGCACTTTGTTTTTATTGGTGGTGGATTCTCTGGGTCATCGGCTGGTGCTTCCGAAGCATCTCCACCTTTCTTGGTCCATTTCCTTGTCCCGGCTGCATACTGGGCCCATTTCGGCAGGAAGTCACTCTGCCGGTAGTGGACGATATCTTCTCGCTCATGCCCATCCGAATACATCCCCTTTGGTGCCGCAGTCCACCGGTACTCCATCCATTTCATCCAATGTTGTGCTGTCTGCAAAGATATGCCGTGTTTCAAATTCATTTGCTGCTTGATCTCTTCGGATGACATGTAGTTGACAACATCCTGTGCTGAAATGAACAGACCAATACTTTGAAGGTGCAAATGTATTTTCTGTGCTAGATCTTCATCTTCAAGGATAGAGGCGTTGAATTTGCCGTATTCGGCAGTGGGCAGGTTGGTCTCATCTTTCATAAACGCGATTGACCATTCGCGGATGTGGCGCGACATCCACGAACTGCAGCCTGCTGATTTTGCGATGATGTCGGCCTTGTCTCCCCATCCTGTGTAACTGTCTGCCGCGTATAACCGAAGAAACGCAAGGATCAACTCCAACCGACAGCGTAGCACCATATTTAGATCTGCATGCCTATACCCTTTGGTATTTGGCCCCCGGGATGGACGCAAAATGGCGTGAAGCTTGTTGATGGCCTCATTGATCACCTCCGGAGGTGGGGGGGCTCCTGGAGGACCTGGCGATATCACAGGTGTATGCTGGAATGTCTCCTCTGCACGGGAAAATATGGGCGGGCCGAAACGGACAGAGGGACGGGTGGAATGAAGACTTGACGTCGGCACAATGGGACATGCAGGAGATGGCTGTGAAGCACATGATGCCTGGACGTTGGCATTCACTGTTGCAGAAATTGCTTCCTGGTCCCCCAATCCATCTTCTTCCAGACGGCTCAACTCGCTCGGTGTGGGAGACTCGGAGCGCCGGGTGATCTCCTCATCCTCGACCTCCTCGACTGTCACGCGGCAGTGTCAAAGAAAAGGGTGGTCCGGGGGTGGACCGAGTGGCGTCAAGGTCGTACCGGCAGCGGCGCCGAGTCGTGGGACAGACACCTCCCTCGCGTGATCACGAAAAAGGTTCTAATAGTAGAACAATCAGTATAATAAGAAATAGAGAAAACTTAGCTCGGTGTAGGATCAATTCTCAAGAACACAGGCATCAAAAGTGGTGTTCGCGTTGAGATTGCTACGAATGTAAAATAAATCAATGAAAATAGAATGAAATAATATATGTGTGAGAATCTTGAATGAATGTGAATTCCGTGTTGGAGTGCGCGACGCCGAGAATGTGCGAAGGAATATAGCTTGGTGGTGCAAATGAAGGAATGGCAAAAATGCGGTCGCAAAGGAAATATTTGGTGGAAGTGGTGTAGGAATGGAGCTTGGAGCTGGAATGTGCACGGCAGGTGCGTTGGGAAATCAGGGCGGAATTTGGACGTGTTGTGGTGTTTATTTGGTTGGTACGTGAACTCGGCCTGAAGCCCGCAGGCGACGAGCGAGGCAAGTCGCACTGCCACAGCGGGATGATGATGGATTCATCTCGGGTACGGTGATGTTCTGATGCATGTTGGCAGTATCAATCTCCATTCTGCTGGCTGCATGCGGCGTTTCCGTCACATCATTTTCCCGCACAGAGTTCTTGTTAAACCACGACATCAGCCCGTGGCTGTGTGCCTCCCTTGTCTTCTTTTCATTGGCCCTTTTGAGTCGATCTGTGCGTGGAGCTGGAGCAGCCCCCAACTGTGTTTTGTAATAGGGACCCCGTTTCTTTTTGGTCTCCTTTTGTTTCATAGCATCAAGAATGGTCTTCAGTTGTTTTTTTCCAACAGCCAGCCAACTCAGCAAGGTGTTTTCGGACTCGAAGTCAGCCACGTCATCCAAAGCTTCGGAGAGAACGGAAGCTTCAGATGGAGTGGTGCTGCCGTGGTCAGAGGTAAGGTCGATCTAGGAGTCAATTATGGATGAATGGGAGTCTTCTGGAGGTTGCGGACACGAAGATTCAGCAGTGGCACACGACTCGGGGGTGGCACTACGACTTCTGGCTATTTTGGTCTTTTTATGTGAAGAGGTTTACAGCTGTTTGCAATGAGGATAACACTCATCAAAAAAATCTAAATAAGATCAAATTTGATTTCACCCTTTGCGAGCGACGCCCCCGCCGCATTTCTGGGCTGATTCACTTAATTTTTGGCGCGTTCGGTAGGGTTTTTTACGGGCTTTCGAACCATTCCCAATTCAAGCTGTGATACAAGATATTTGCTCACCCCAAAATTTAGAAGCTTCGGTTGAAAATACACGAGGCGGATTTTGCCTAATCTTCATATTCGGTATCAAACCCTGAATTGGGTATGGCTCGAAAGCCCTTACAAAACCCTATTGAACGCGCCATAAATCAAGTGAATCCGCCCAGAAATGCAGTGGGGGCGTCGCTCACAACATGCGAGATCAAATTTGATCTTATTTAGATTTTTTTTTTGATCAGTGTCATCCTAGTTGCAAACAGCTGTAATACGACCTTCTGGGAACATGATTGACATGAAAAAACCTGAGCAAGTGAACCGAGATTCTCAATACACGCTTTGCGCTTTAATTTGGGCATTTTGGGGGCGAAACGGCAGCGGCAGGGCCAAAAAGGCGGGGGCGGGAGGTCACGTGTGTCACGGGTCACGTCACAGTGACATCACTCATAACGCGGCAAAATTCAACGTGTCCAAAAGGCAAAGGGACGCCAGACGCATTACCTCTCAATTCTGCGTCGAAAGAAAAATAGATTTTTTTTTGGCATACTGCTCCCTCAGAAAATAATATTTTTCCAAACCCCGACCAAGGCCCTCTGCAAAAGGAATAAATTAATTAATTCATTGAAAAATCAAATACAACAGGGCAGCTACATACAGTCTCAGCATACAAAAGGCCAGACACAGATGAAAATCGGGTGCAGGGATACAACAGAAAGAGAGAGAGGGAGGAGAGCAAAATGGGAGGGTATCATCCAGCTGTCAAAGCCGAGGTAAAACAAATCTGGAAACACAAACAAATGTCTGCAAAATAAAGAGCACTGGGAATCACAAACCAAATCTCTGTTAAGACCCGAAAAAAACAGGAGGGTATAATCCAGCTGTTGAAGCTGAAGTAGAGCGGAATTGGAAAGACAGAAACAAATGTTCACAAAATAAATAGCACAAGGCATCACAAACCAAATCTCTGTCAAGGCACGAACAGCTGCTGCTGGTTCTCAAGGATGGCATTCCCTGCTTGAATGTTTGATGTGTTGCTCGAAATCAATGGCTCATCCACTGACATTGTAGGTGCATCCAGCCTGTTCAGAAGTGCAAGGGATTTCTGGTGTGCATCGGAGATCACTTTCTCAACCAAGACAAGTCTGGTGTCAATTCTGGCCACATCCTTTGCTTGCGATGACCGTTCAAATAGTGGGTGGGCTTCTCTCCAAAGTTCTGCTGCCTTTGACAAATCTCCTCCGTTCTTTGCAATATCTCCAAGACGAAGCATGCAATCCGCCCTGCTGCGATGGACATCCATATATGTGAATCCCTCTAGTGCAGCTACCAAAAGATTGTGTGCAAGGCATTCATCTCCGTCAGAAACAAAAAAAGTCTCCTAAAAAGCAGAGTGCCTTGTACAGTGCCAATTTCTCCTGTGTTTTTTGTGCATGCACCAAATATATCACTGGCCACCTGGCTAACCGGTTGGTGTCAGGAGATGTCCAGCGACCAATATCTGCTAGTCTCTCTAGGCAGAAAGACATTGCCTCATTATCATTTCCCCAGACTGCATTGAGACATTGTTGAAATAAAGTGTTTGCTGCCATTTCATTGCCCTCTCTCAGAAGGTCAGCTAAAATGGTTTTGCATTGATTCACTGATCTGGCCAGTCCCAGGTGGTGAATATTGTCTTTGCAGTGTCTAGGTTATGTTGCACTTTGAGTGTTTCTACACCAATTATGGCATCAAGCTCTGCGATGTTGAGCAGGGCATGAGCATTAAAAATTGGATCATGCAGACCACAAGCATTCTGAACCAGTTTAACATGGATGCTGTGTGCCTCCAAGTACTCAGACTTCAGCCGATGGACTTCTGCCAAAGCAATCATGGTACCATGATCCATCCGACCTCCTTGCATGCCACAAAGCTGCAGAAGCTCTCTTGCTCTGTGGCATAACAGAACACTTTGTTTCAGATCACCCAACCACATAACACATACAGCCTCCATATTCACTGATACTGCTTCCTGATACAGATTTGCCGATAGCTGTGCAATTTGTTGTGCCTCAAGAGCATGCATTCGGGCTGCCGAATGATCACCCATGACTGACTTGAGCTGAGCTATAGCTTGCAGTGCAGTAGAGTGTTGCCTCAAGTCCCCATAAAATTTTGCCAATGAGAGTGCCTTCTCAAATGATTGTTGCGATATATTGAAGTCACCATTACTGTGGTGAATGTATCTGCCAACTGCAATATAAAATCTGGCTATCATGACAATGGTATCTCAGACAAGATTAAACAGAATGATACTCCAGACTCACCCTCAAGGACTGGGTCATTTATGTGATGGAAATGGGACATTCCTTGCTGGACCAGGGATTCTGGATCAGAATGTGCATGGTGGACCATTGTGTAAAGTGTCTCAGTGACATATCTTGCTTCTAGCTGGTGGTCACAGGGCTGAGGCATGACAGCTGGAATATTGTTCATCAATACAATACAACCATGACCAGTGAGCCAATGAAAATAGTTTAGAGAAATTGTGCAGTTTATTGTGTCTACCAGCTCTGTGCTGTCAACATGCAATTGCAACAGTAGTAATTGGTGGAGGTTCCCCAGATTTGCAGTGATTTGATTGATTCTTGTGTTGTTCAGCTGAACTCCACGGTATTTTTCGTATAAATCTATAACCAACTGAAAATACTTGCAAAGTGGGAGAAAAAGCGATGGTGATGGAGGTGAAAAAGAGCAGATGTGTTCTCGGATAGGCATCAGTGACTTCAGCCGTTGTTTATTGTCAAAGTATGCTAGAGAGGTGCGGAGCAATGCAGACCTGGACCCTAGAGGATCTTGGATTGGAAGATTACATTCAATAAGCTCAATGGCTGAGAGCTCATCAGGAAGGATTGAGAGAAGGCTCAATAAATCCTTGGCACCAGGTTTCAGCCGGGGACTTGCAAGTGACATAGTAATGGATGCATCCAGACTTGACTGTCTGTCATAGCCAGTTGAAAGCAGAGATGTCTTTTCAGTCTCCCAGCGTGCCAACACACTGGAACAGCCCTCATAGTCAACCAGATGTGCAATGAGATTCACTGCAAGTGGCATATTGGCAGTTAATCGGAGAAGCTCGTCAACTTCCTGTGGATTGTGGAAATCATCTGCAATTTCAATGAAGGTCTGGTGAGCAGCATCATATGACAGGGGCTTTAAAGGCTCCAAGAATGGACGAGTCCAGCGGACTTTGGCTGGCCTCTCTACACCTCGCATTGTGATCTATTATAATATGAGTAGGTCAATTGTTGAAATATGGGAATGCTTACTATTAATGCAAGATGTGGGATGCCAGTAAGAAGGGACAGAAACTCTTACAAGCTCAACGCTAGTGGTAACAGAATCTGTGACCACAAAGAATCTGTGTTCATACTTGGCAGCAACATCAGGGTGATGTAGGGCAGCTCTTGCAAGACTGGTCTTCCCTATACCACCAGCACCTAGAATGGCAATGTGGGCCGATTGCTGCATAAGATTCACTACAATCTCCTCAATTTGCCATTCACGGCCATGGAAGATTTTTGGCTGTGCAGGCAATAGAGAAAATGAGTTTAAACTTGGTAAATAAATTATCAACAGAGATACACCAGTATAGTTTTATATTCATACCTGTTATTTGGGTTGGTGGTAGTCTGATAGATCTATTCTTCAAATTAAGTGATATTCTAAGATGAAGGATGAGTAGTGACATACAGATGATGATCCATCAGAAGTTGACCCATCCGAGAGATATTCAACCAAGTCAAGCAGTTCCTGGTGCATGCTCTGTGTTTTTTTATGCATTTTCGCCATATTGTTGGCAATGATCAGACCAGTCTCCACCTGTATGGGTTCGTCTTATCTATACTATATACTGTATAATTCAGCATCACATACCTTGAACACTTTGAGAGCCTCCTCTAACCCTGCCTGACAATCCTTTCGAAGCTTGTTCATCTCATTTTGACGAAAGAAATACTTGATCCTGTTCCCATCCTGTTGTGCTTCAACGAATGTGTGGATCTTGTGGAGTATTCTGTGTGAATCCAATCAGTAGTCATTCATCAACCATCCACCACAACATACTGCATAAAATTCCCAATATGATCCAATGTTGCTGGTAGCAAACCCCCTCCAGTTTCAGATGTGATGTGTAAGTCGATTATAGCATATAGGATGCCATGAATATTTTCCATGAATTGGATACATTCATCTTTATTTCTCTTCGCATTCTGGGAGACTCTATCTCAGATGGGTAGATGTGGTGTGGTATGCAATTTTTCCTACCTGCACTGACATAATCAAAGACAGAGTTGTGCTTGAGATGGCTCGCATGAATGGGGTGCCAAAGGCATCCATGACCTCGTTCAGGAGTGTCAGCATTGGGGTCAAGCAGGATAAGACAGCATTCATGCAGATCTCTGTGACAGTGGGCTGGGAGGGCATCTTGTCAGGACAGCTGGGAAAGGACTGGAATGATGGGGTTGGTGCTTTTATATCCACCTTCGGAGTAGTGCTCAATCTTGTTTTAATCAACTTCCCTAGGCAGCTCTTTCCCTGGATCAATCATTGTTGAATATAGACATGGTACACATCTCTTCAAATGGAAGCTCTGAATGTGACACGAGTGACCGGTCGCTGGAATTCTACTGCGCCGTCAACATTTTCTGGGATCCAAATTTAGGGTTTATTGTGGTTATTTCGACCACCGCAACATGCTTTGATGCCTTTCAGACGGTTAGCTGTAACAGCGGACTTGTGCCGTATTTTGTGCGGAAATCTGTCAAAACACAGGCTAGTGTTCTATAAGGGCACACTCTATCTACATGTATCTATTTATGATTACATCTGTCGATGTGGATAGACAGTGTTCCTCGTCTGTCAATGTCTTTGCACCCAGAAAAGACAATACAACATTGAGAAGCTCGGCGGTGATTGGGGGTTAGGTTAGATACGACGGACTATACGATTGATACGACCGACTAAGCTAATTGTAGCTCAGGTAAAAATACCTCGTCGACTTCAAGGTGGGCAGTTCATTCAAGCCGGTTCGGCCGTCATTGAGGGGTGCATAGATACTTCGTTTGAACTGTCAGAAATTCGAAGTATTGCGGGTTCTACTTGTTGACAGTCGTGAGAAAAGACAAGTACATGCGACAAGATTCGAGTCGCCAACGAACCCCATCAACAGCATCAAGGCAAACGAGAACGCGTGCCCCGCTGCGTTCATCTACGCAGTGACCCAACACCCCTCCTCGCTCGGCGTACACGTACCACCGCTGCATGCTGTCGCAGTAGCGAGTTCTCGTCTGGTGGACAGCGGGATATGGGGTCCAAGGGAAGAGTAGAAAGTCGGTAGTAGGTCCCAGGAAAGTCGCGGAAGTGTAGGATAAAAATAGAGTGAGGATGGGGGTATTTGCCGTGTGGGCGCGGAGTACGAGTGGGGTGCGTATAGGCTTGATGGGGGGTGATATCGTAGGGCTCGGATGGAAGGTGTTCACTGGCGACGTAGTCACGGTGGACTACTCACTTCACTGGTCGCGTCGATTGTGGTGGTTCGAGTGTAAGAGAGTTATTATTAGCCATGTGTACCTACGGAATAAATACGCGGTCCGAAGACCGATGTACCGTAAGCTACGCAAGGAGATACTAAAGAAGGGGAAAGCGACCAGCGGTCCATCCTACCCTGCCACATCGTCCAGATGCTTTAGCGATGAATCCCAAACCTAAATTTGAGCCGGTCACCTGGGCTAGAAGCTGGTCATTCTTTACGCTCACCTGTTTTTTTATATGCTCACCTTGTTTTCTGTATGGTCATCGGTTTTTTTCTAGGCTTTTTCTGTATGCCCACGTTTTTTCGTGGTCGCGACATGGCCGAGTGGTGGATGCTACCGCTTGTTACAGGCTCCATATTTGTGTACGCTCACCTTTTTTTTGGTTTTTTGTTTGGTCCATCTTGTGGGATCAGGCATGTGCTCTCACCTTTTTTTTTTGGCCGGTGTGGTGTGAGGCACCCCCGTCTCGCTTTATGGCTGGTTTTTGTGTATGCTCACCTTCTTTTCTTTGTGCTCACCAAGCTCATTTGCGGGTGCGCTATGGCCGAGTGGTTGCTATATGGCCGCGATTCAAACCTGGCGCCCGCTGTGGGATTCAACCCTGGTCCACAACCACTTGGCGCAAGTTTAAACTCGTTGTGATTCGATCTACCAATTGGTGAAAAATGTGATAGGGGATGGAGACTGAGGGAACTAATTCCGGCTTGTAGCCAGATTTCTGATGTGGGCCATGTTGATAGGTTCAGTTCACGACCCTCTGTCACCCGTCACCTGAACCAACGGTCGAAATAGTATAGTATATCATTAGCCCGGATCTCTTCCGAGTTTGACTGGGATTGAAAATCTGGGGTGTGTTGATTCCGTAGTGCGTCCAGTCTGCTGCGGAAGCGGGCGAATTCGGAGCGCGGTAATTCGGGAGCAGGCAGACCGGCTGGACGGTGAATGACAGGCAAGACGGCGTGAATGATGCGAATGATGAGATCTTTACAGCCATTGACAGTACCGAAGGCGCGGATGAAAATTTCCCTGTTTGGGATGTTTTCAAAGAATTCCTTAGATCTCGGTCAGTTCTTCATGGATTTGGATGAAATCATGCTAGATAATTCGGGCTAACACTGCTTGAACATTTCAAGTTTTTCAGTGAAAAAATCAGTGAAAAATGTTTTCCATTCTACACAAGTTTTTCAACAAAAATGTTAGTGAAAAAATTGAAACTTCTTCATGAATTTTTTGAACTTCAAAACTGTTTCAGCACTTTTTTCACCGGATTTTCACAATATTCAAAAAATTCAGGAAAAGGTTTCAAGTTTTTCACCTAATTCTTTGCTCAAAAACTACCGAAAAACTCAAAACATTTTTCACCAATTTTTTCACCGAAAAACTCGAAATGTTCAAGCAGTGTAATTCATGCGGAATTATTGATAGACACTGGTTGAACATTTCAAGTTTTCAGTTAAAAAACTGGTGAAAAATGTTTTGAATTTTACAGTAGTTTTTCAGCAAAGAATTGGGTGAAAAATTTGAAACCTTTTCCTGAATTTTTTGAATGTTGTGAAAATGTGGTGAAAAAAGTGCTACAATAGTTTTGAAGTTCAAAAAATTCATGAAGAAGTTTCAATTTTTTCACTAATGTTTTTGGTAAAAAAACTTGTGTAAAATCCAAAACATTTTTCACCAATTTTTTCACTGAAAAAAAAACATGAAATGTTCAACCAGTGAGAGAGAAACCTCTCAAAATATTTCATAGTGGATAATTTTGGATTTCAGGCTGTTTGGGTGTTGGATACCCTCTAGCAAGGCTGGAACTTGTTCAAATGGCCTAGTTCTGTGAGACAAAAGACTTACGTGGATTATGAATGATGTCATAGAGCCATAATTTCATAAAGTTCATGGTTACATTCAATTCTCACAATATTTTGAGATCAGAGTGGATTGCCCATTGTCCAGATGGGATTACAGGCATCATAGACTAAATTTTCTGGAATTCTGGCTCTCTGTCATCTTTCTAAACATATGTTAGTTCGCTGTTGCAAATAATCAGCTCATTTGAACATGTTTGGACTATGCTAGACATCATTTATCGCGGAAACAGTCCGAAATCACAGGCCAATCAATATAAAGTATTTTTGCAAATTTCCTTCTGTCACTAATTGCGTATGAATTAGTCTGGAAGATCTGGCTAGGTTTCATCTAAATCTGTGCAAAACTGAGTGAGATCTGGGGAATTCTTCGAAAAACGTCCTAAACAGGAAATTTTTCATCCGCGCCTTCGGTACTGTCAATGGCTGTAAACCACGATGAGAGGTATAGGGAGGAGACGGTGCTTGGCTGCGAAACATTTCAGTACAGCTCTGCTGATTAAATGAATAATGTTGCCTTCACGTTGAAGTGCATGATCCTCCTGTGGCACGAGGATCTGCTGACGTTGAGAACTATGAGTAACGACAAGCGTAGAAAATAGTGAGCAGCGCCCGGACGTCCACATTAAAAGCTCTCAGTCCAGACTTCTGGTGCTTGCGTTCTGCACTTCGAGTCTAATAATGATAATGATTTTAGTATCAGTCCGGTAACACTACCAACGAGGCGCACGGCAGATAACCATGCATGACACATTAGAACCGAATGAGACGCTGGTGGCCATTTGTTCATTTAATCTTGGACAAAGGTGCCGGATGAGTAAATGCGATGATGTTTGTACCTTATGCAGATACAACGTGAGAGAGGGCTGTGATTTGAGGTACAGCACATCAAGACTCGACCCTTGATGAATTCATTGCTCATAACTTTTGGCAGGATCTGTACCCCGGTTTGGAGCTTGTCAATCAGGAGCAGAGGAGCCATCCATGTATATGTTTCGGGGGTGAGTTTTCCCGGTAGCAGGCAGATAATGGAAGCGAGATGCGGATGGAAAGTCGGAATGTGGATGCGGCACGAGGAATGAGAGCACAGAGGTGGAGACCGAGAGACTGAGAAAGCGAAAGTGACACGGACAGAGCGAGACTGTTGGTGGGTGGAAGGTCTTCATAAGTGCGCCAGGTTTGTGAGAGGCCAAGCCATGCAAAGGAGAAATTGAAGGCGCCAAAGCCACCGTGCGTCGGCCCTCAAGCCGGCTTGACCCGATCGGCCATTCGGCCGTCGGCGTATCGGAGATTCCATTCAACTTTGAGGAAGACATTTTATCGTGAGTGACGACAGATGACATCCAATGCTTTTCTTCCAAGCTGACCCGTTGAAGTTCCCGATGCCGAGCACAAGCAATTTTACTTCCTCTGAAAACCTCTCTGCTGCATATCGTAGTTGAGAGCAAGCAATAGACAGGATATGTGGGATAAACCTGTGGTGCATAGCAAGGATGAATATGTAGGAATTTGTTCACTAATGATGAAGGCAAGTTTGATGAACCTACATTTTCAGCCTGTGGATAGGGAATTCTTCATAAAAGAATAAATAAATTGAAAAATTAAAACAGAATAGAACAGCTAAATACAACCTAAGCATGAAAGTCCAGACATGGATAAAAATCAGGATGAAATTGGATGCAGGGTTATCACAGAAAGAGAGGAGAGAGACAGGAGGGTATCATCCAGCTAATTGAGGCTAAGACACAAGTGGCTGCTAATCCTGAAGGATTTTATCCTCTGCTTGAATTTTTGGTGTGTTACTTGCAATGGATGGCTCATGCACTGACATGGTAGGTGCATCCAACCTGTTCATCAGTGCAGGGATTTCTGGTGTGCATTTGAAATCTCTTCCTCGACCAAGGCAAGTCTGGTGTCAATTTGGGTAACATCCTTTACTTGTGATGACCGTTCAAATAGTGGGCAGGCTTCTCTCCAAAGTTTTACTGCATCCACCAAATCTCCTCTGTGCTTTGCAATATCCCCGAGACGAAGCATGCAATCCGCTCTGCTGCCATGGATATCCATATATATGTGAATCCATCCAGTCCGACCACAAAAAGATTATGTGCAGTGTGTTCATCTCCCTCGGACCGGATCACATCACCCATGAAGTGGAGTGCCTTGTGAAGTGCTACTTTGTCCTTTTTTTTTTGTGCTTGCACTAAGTATATCACTGCCCATTTTGATGGCTGATTATTGGTGGATTTCCAGCAACCAATATCTGCTAGTCTCTCCAGACAGTAAAATATTGCCTGACTATCATTTCCCCATGCTGCATTCAGACATTGTTGAAATAAGGCCCTGCTACCATTTCATTGCCCTCCCTGAGATGAAGGTCTGCCACAATGGTTTCACATTGATTCACTAATCTAGTCTGCCCCAAGGTGCTGAATATTGCTTTTTCATTGTCAAGGTTGTGATGTACTTTGAAGGTTTCTACACCAATCAGGGCATCAAGCTCTGTGATGTTGAGCAGGGCATAGGCATTATAAAGTGGATCTTGCTGAACAGAGGCATTCTGTAAAAGTTCAATATGGATGTTGTGTGCCTCCAAATACCCAGATTTCAGCCGATGGACTTCTGCCACAGCATTCATGGCATTATGATCCGCCCGACCTCCCTGCATGCCACAGAGGTGCAGAAGATCTCTTACTTTTTGACATGAGGAAGCACTTTCTATCAGATTACCCAGAGCCACGAGACACCTAGTATCAGTTATCAAGACCGATGCTTCAACGTCGAGATTTCCAGACAGGTGAGCAATTTTTTGCGCTTCACGGGCATGCATTTGGGCTACCTCATAATTGCCCATGGAAAACTCGAGCCGAGCTAGACGGTCGAGTGCTACAGAGTGTTGCCTCAAGTCTCCACAAGGCTTTGCCAATGAGAGTGCCTTTTCGAATGATTGTCTTGATGTAACCATGTCATTTTCACTGTGCCACCTGTAATATCCAACTGCAGTATAGAATTGGGCTATTATGAGGGTGGTATGTGAGAAAACATTAGTCAAAATAGTGTTGTAAACTCACCCTCAAGACCTGGATCATTGAAGTGATGGAAATGAGCCACACCTTGATTGATCAGGGCTTGTGGTTCTGCAAGTGTGAGGGTCCTGAGCATCTCTGACATATCTTGCTTCTATCTTGTGGTCACAGGGCTGGGGAGAGACAGCTGTGAGATTATCCATCAATGCGGTATGACCTTGACCAGTGAGTCAATAAAAGGAGTTTAGAGAAATAGTGCAACTTATAACATCAGCTAGATCTGGGTTGTCCAAATGCAATTCTAGCAGCAGTAGCTGGTGAAGGTTGGCAAGATTTGGAGTGATTTGGCTGATGATATTCTTCAGCTGCACTCCATGGTAATTCCTATATAAATCCAGAACCAAATGGAAATATGTGCAAAGAGGGTGAAAGAGTGGTTGCGATGGAGGAGAGAATGTGTCGACATGTTCTCGAATAGGAACCAGAGACTTCAGTTGCTGTTTATCATCAAAATATGCCAGCGATGTTCGAAGTAATGTAGCCTTACACCCCAGACGATCTTGAATGGGAATATTAGATTTAAGAAGCTCTACGTCTGAAAGTCCATCTGGAAGGATTGAGAGAAGGCTCAACAAATCCCAAGCACCAGGTGTCATACGGGGACTTCCAAGTGACATGATAATGGATGCATCCAAGCTTGACTGTTTGTCATACCCAGCTGAAAGCAGAGATGTCTTTTCTGTCTTCCAGCGAGCCAATACATTCAAACAGCCTTCAAAGTCAACCAGATGTGCAATGAGATCCACTGCAAGTGGCATATTGTCTGTCAACTGAAGAAGCTCATCAATATCCTTGGGATCATGGAAATCATTTACAACCTCAATAAAGGTCTGGTGGGCAGCATCATATGACAAGGGCTTCAAGGCTCTAAAAAGGGCCGAGTCCAGCGGACCTTTGCTGGTCTTTCCACACCCCTCATTGTGATCGGTCAGAATATTAATAAATATGTTTCTTAAATAGCCATGAGTTCACTATCAATCCAAGGTGTGGGATGTCGGTAAGCAGAGATAGAAATTCTTCAACCGCATCACGTGACTCCAATGGTTCCCACGGTGTTTCCAGATTATCCAGGATCAGGAGGCATGGCAGTCCTCTAGAAATAAACTGGAGAACAGCCTTTGTGAGGTCACTGGCTGGCTTTAGTCACAAATGAGACCCAGTGAGGGCTGCAAGCTCAATGCTGGTAGTAGCAGAATCTGCAGCAACAAAAAACCTGTGTTCATATTTGGCAGCAAACTGAGGATCATGCAGGACAGCCCTTGCAAGACTACTCTTCCCAATGCCACCAGCACCTAGAATGGCAATGGGGGCTGATTGCTGCCCAAGACTTGTCACAATGTCCTCAACTTCTGATTGGCGGCCATGGAATATCTTTGGTTGGGCAGGCAACATAGACAGTGAGTTTGAACTTAACAAATAAATCATCAGAATGATACACAGGAAGACCTCATCTTCCTACCTATTTTTTAAGCTGCTTGTACTCTGATATATCTGGTTCCCACATTATGAGGTGTTCAATGAAGGAGTATAAGGACATACTGATGACGAGCTGTCAGAAGTCAACTGATCAGAAAGTTTCTCAACAGTTCCTTGTGCATCATTTGTGCCTTTTCCTGCATTTTGGCCACGGTGAGACCAATCTCAACCTATATGGTTGTCCCTCCAGTTTTGTACACTAAAACATATACATATATGGGAACATACCTCAAATACTTTCACAGCCTCTTCTAACCCCACCTGACAGTCCTTGCGAAGTGTGTTCATCTCATTGCGGCGGAAGAAATATTTGATTTTGTTTCCATCCCCTTGTGTTTCAATAAATGTGTGTATCTTGTGAAGTGTTCTGTATGGATTCACTTAGTGGGCACAGGTGAGACTTTGAACCCAAATACTCTGTAACTTTCCCAATATTATTCAAAATTATTGGTGAAAAACTCCCTCCAGTTTCATGTGCAGGTTGATTACAGCATAGAGGATTCCATGAATGTTTTCCATGAGCAGGACACATTCAGCTTTGTTCCTCCTCACATTCTGTGAAGTATCAGACTGGTAGGGTATTTTGTTCACAATTCATTCATTACCTGCACCACAGTCAGAGTTGTACTCGAGATAGCTGTGAAAAATGGGGTGCCAAACAGATGAGTAACCTCATCTAAGAGTGCCACTGTGGGGGTTAAACAGGCTATGACGCTGTTCACATGGATATCTGTTACAGTGGGCTGGTGGGGCATTTTGGGCAATGTCAAGACAGAACTCAAGATGTGGCTTGGGGTTTTATATCAACTTTGCAAGGCAGTGCAGCTCTGCATTAAATTTTCATTAATCTAGACCAGCTAGCCGGCACCCAGCGGCATCTCAACAGCACCTCCAGCTATTTCTGGCTATGCCATGCTGCGGCTATCCACTCCCTGACCACAGTGATCATCTATCTCCATGGTTTCCATTCCGTCGGATGAGTGATTGAATAGATCCATTAAGTCCGATTTTATACCCACATCCAAATTCAGTCATATGATCCCAAATTAATCGACTGATTCAAACCCTAACGCACTCACCAAAGTCACCAAAGGTTATAGCACTTATGAAAAAAAGAGCACCCAATCATGTGATTGTTTAACTTGCCCCCCTCCCCCCCTCCCCCATCTTCACTGTGGCTCTGCATGAGTCATACATAGCTGTAAAATAGTATACAAATGGACATATTTGTTCTGTCTTTAAATTATTGCCATCAGCTTCAATCCAATCAAATTGAACCAAGTGGTCAAACAGGAATAAGTGAAAGGACGCCAGCAATGTGTCCTCACTGATTCAGACAGAAAGACAGGAACAGTGATCTAAATTGTCGTAGTGTACATGAAAGACAAGATAGCAATACATGAAAAGAAATAGTAACCTAGATTGCCGTAGTGTAAGTGAGAGATAAGATAAAGAAGAACATGTGATGTGAAAGGCTTAAATACTGGGATCATCCATCAAAGATGGTTAGTAATAATCGGACCGGGTTTCGTCAACTGTTTTAAGTGCCAGACTTGCAATAAACAATGAAATCAAGTTGTAAGCTGAAAACCAGTGGTGTACAATTGATTGCATGGGCCTCAGCTGTAGGTAGGCTTTCAAAGCATGCCCATTTTCAGGCTCCCAGAGCTGGCTCCCTGCAGACAGCCAGCAAGAATCCCCATCTGCAATGTGTAGAATGCAAAAAGAAGAGGTATGAAGGTTTGGAAGAGAACTGGCAGAAAAGGTGAGTGGAAAAAAATCAAAATTATGTAAGCAGGAAACATCCAATTTGCCCAGTCAGAGAAATGCTTGAAGTGCTCATGCCTCAAGAGCTCGTCCATGACTTGTGTATTGGTGGTGTTGTTGCAGAGATCACTGGGCTCCTGGGTAAACTGTTAGATTGAGACTACACAACAAAAGGTCAGGACACACTGTTTGGCTGCCTCCATGAGAAAGGCTGTGAGATACTGCAAAATACAGCTCCTGTGTCCATCAATGCTGAAGATCCTCCTGGGAATGGCAGAGTCAATCCGCATTTTGCTCCATTAGTTTTGAAGCACTGTCAATTGTGAGCATCCAGTGAGCATAATCTTCTGGAGTGCCTCCAGGAACAGTGATGATACAGCTGTGTGAGTCAAGAAGGGGAACGGAAAGCCTGGTTGAGGATGAGAGAAGGAAGCAGCTTCATTGATGGCTCTGTGATGTCTTGCTCCACAATTCTCTGGCAAGACAGTCCCCAACATTGAAGTACTGGGGGGAGGAGGCAGAGGTGGGCCGGTGGCAAGATTGAACACAGAAAACTCCCTGCTGGAGGTCGTTCTCCGAGGAAGATCTAGGCGGATAATCAGTATGGGAAAAAAAGGTGAAAAGAGGATGGATGAAGAGGGGCCCATGAACGAACAAATACACAGAGTCTGCCGCAGTTCCAGGGTCGGATCTCAGTCTCTGTGGTGGTTCACAGCAGGCCATGGAAGGGGAGGAGGGTGAACAGACAGTGGGTGAAGGCTCATCCACGGGAATCAACACATCTGGAGCTTGAGCCACTCAAGGCACTCAAGGGATGCCACTTGACTTGGGAGGATGGGAGTGTGGCAGGAGAGGCAGGAAAAGCAAGTAGAAGATATAGAAGAAGAATTGCCAAGTCTGAAGCCCAAGGCTGACCCACAAGTGGTGGCAGGAAGGATGATGATCTTGAAGAAAAAAGAGCACAGACAGGCACGTGATGTGATGTCATGGACACAGCTCTTGTTTACACAATCACAATCTGCTAGCATGTCTCTTTGCTGTGGGTCTGGTTCCTCAAAAAGCAGTTGTTGTTGGTACTTCCTGGCAGTATTTCCTGGTGAGGCAGTGTGAATGAGGCACGCAATGTGTGGGCAAGGTGGCGTGTGCACACTTAAAAGTGCTTGGCACACATCAGAATCACCTTTTTTCTCTGTATTTATTGACTATTTACATGGGAATTTCAATTACTTTTTTTGGCCAATGTTGGTGACAGGCAGCAAGATGATGGGTGGGGGTCCAGATGGCGGGCCGTCCCATGCATGCTTCAAAGCACTTGGCACACATCAGAATCACCTTTTTTTTCTGTATTTATTCCCGGTAACGTAAGTTACTGGGTCTTATAGCACCTGATTTTCAGGACTCGCAGACGATCACATTTTTGTCATTTGTTTTTGCGTAAGCATTTTCCTTGCCCGCCAAAATACTGCGGGCCGAGGTACATGCCGAAGCAGCCGTTTGATCTTTCCTAATTCCGCTGACATCACACGCCGTTTCGTACGGTTTCATGCACCGGAAGATGCCGAGGCACAGCCTTGTAGGGTAGGTCCGAGACCTCTTATTTCACTTTTCAGTCAAAGTTGTAGAATCCTTTGAAAATGTGTTTGCACACATCAGAAAAAAAAGAGTGACAAATATTATTATTTTGAGGCGGCAGAGACGGATTAGGCTTGGATTAGGCGCATCCGGAGGTAGAACTACATGGGGATGCGTTATGGCGTCGAGCAAGAGCTATTTTTCCACGTCATCATTGCCTCTCGACTTTAATCGTTCAAACATGGTGAGCGCCAAACCAAGTCAGGTATGGGAGAAATCGTTCGGTGCCTTCCGACTCACCTTACATTCATGAAAAGGAACAATTATGGTGCATCTCAGGTTTACCTTTGCTGCGTCGGGCTACAGAGTAAGCCGGCTGAGTGGTATTGCGACGACATTTGTCATGAAAATGCTGGAGGAAGAGCTCAGAAAAAGCGGAAAGCTTGATTGGCCGTTATATTAATATGGACTGTGCTCAATAAAACCATTAGAAAAGTTCTAGGGATGTTGGAAGTGGGCAACGAAAACATTCGGCTGCGCATCGGTGTTGGCAATCAAAGGGCAGTTGATCTGTGGTTGAACACCAGGTCTTTTCAGAAATGACCCGCAGTAATCCAATGGCTAGCCCATATAATGAAACCACAGGTTGAAGGGATCGAGGTGTTGGTCAGTAACTATTTTGAGGACTCTAGAGATAATATATGGATGGGCAAGATGATTTGAACAGGCAAGGAAAAAGGAGCAAGTAGATGAAAGACCACAACAATTCTGAAGGAAAGGATTGCCCTTTTATATACTTGTAATAGTACTGCATTGCCGCAGTTGAACAGCCTGTCGTACTGCGGCACAAGTGTGGAATTCCTGGACATTCCGGGCAATTTTGATACAGACGCTTCATCGACTGCTGTTGAATTACAGGACTCGTCCGCACTGTTCGCAGTCGGTGCACTGCGGCAGTGTGGAATCCTGGACATTCTGGAAAGTTTTGATGTCTTCAATCAACTGCTATTGAATCACAGGATTTGTTCGCAGTCCATCCGTGGTTCAAGAAGCAACAGGAACTGCAGGGACGCTGTGAGCACCAGGCCTATTTGGGCGTGATTCGAAGCTATGTGTTGGAATTTTAGTTACACCCCGGATCTTTTGACCTCGAGGATGAAGAGCAAGGTGAGAGTTGCAAAGAAGGGGATAATACACATGGGGAGGAAATCAAATAGTCCCCAATGAAAGCCATGCATTTCGTTAAAGAAACGGATAATGTGGCATAGGAACGGCCGAAAATCTGAAGGAAAACAGAGTTGTCTCAAGGACCCACAGTGTCTCAGAGACCGGTAATAGACTGTAATCACAGCTTTGCAAAAGCTGCCACAGGCAGGAATCTGCATGTTTATTGCCATTGTTTTGTCACAGAGTGATAAGACGGTAAGCTGATTGAATGCTCGGACTTGATTCAATGTACAGTACTATCCCAAGTATGCAGGCACCACTTGACTGCCCCAAGCCAAGCAAAAGCTCCACCATTCCGCATACAAGATAGCATCACATCTGGAAACGACTTTTGGGCAGGTAGAGACCGGCCCGCACTGTAGATCGCCGGTCACGCGGTAGAGCCCGATAGAGACCGGCCTTCTCTATAGAGTCATGTAGAGAGCCATCATCTACCATCGAGACGTTGCTCTCTATACATCCTTATGTTCTACCTCGTTCTACGGTGAGCCCCTCCTCCTTGGACTGTGAGAAGCGCGGACTTATCCAAAAAAAAATGAGCCAAGTCGGCACGCTTTGCTTCTTTCCTCCCACTTCCAAGTCCTCTCCTGCCAGTGCCAGCTCCATGCAGCTCCAGTCTCCTCCTTCAGTGTCCTCAAATTTGGAACCGTGACTCCTCCTGCAATCCCAAAGTCTTCTCGGCTCAAATCCTCAAGATTTATATATATCACAAATTGACTTTGAAGACTCTCTTCCAAGAACCAACGTCCGCTTTGCTTGTGTCTCGTGTTATTTCACGATTGGTCGCTTTTTGGTCATTTAACCCATTCCTCCTGCGCTGCGTCGCATTTAAATGCCGTCTGTGGCTTATCCAGATCCAGAATACTAATATTTCGATCATTTAGTCACTGCCAGTGTGCCGGCATTGATGAATTCTCAAAGTGAGTTTTGTGATCATTCATAGTCCCTGTACTAACAAAAACCACAGATTAGCCGCGCTGTAACAAACTATACATTATATTATGTCTCATTGTAGGATTCCGTTGCGGTCAGAGATGGGAGGGGCACTATACTGCATGTGTAGATCTATAGCATTTGCTCAATTACATCCACCTTCCTCCCCACATTTATTTCAATGTTCCAATCAATTCAGTGCAAGCAACCACGTGAACGGTCATTTTCGCACAGATGAGGGCATCTACACGACTCTATCATAGAACCACGTGCTCTACATGGCTCTATGTGGCTCTATGGCTCTACGGGTCTACCACTCTACGGCGCTACGGGCCTCTATCATAGAGGGTACATGCCTACGAGTCTACCGCTCTACGGGTCTCTACGTAGTACCCTGTAGGCATGTGTGTTTCCCATATGCACAACACATTTCAACCTGGGCCCTCATCTGCTCTCCCCTCCAACACAACAAACCCAATGGCTTTCTGCAACGGTTTAAACTCAAATCTTCACTGGAGAAATAGGCTGCTCTATGACGTCCTGCAACCCGCACATCCTGGGTTATACCACATTGCCGAAATTTCACAATTGGTTCAGGCCTGTCTTCAGTAGCTGCAAGGGGATCTTATACCTTCTTTTATGCAATTTTCGCAGAGATACACAGTGAACTGACAAATATTAGCTTGCACAGGAATAAAAATACGAGGTTGTGCTACCGCTTAGTCCGTGTGATCATAACCCAGCGATTTCGAAGCAAGGTCAAAATATTTTCTGCGTGAATTCCTGGACAATCTTTTTTATACAACTTGGCCATGATCCAACATTCACTCAAGGATGTATCTGCATGGAAATTTAAGCTTGCAAGGTGGTCACATTGGGTTGCAGTAGACAAGGATTTCATTTGCCTTTGAGACTAGGTACACCAATTATTCAACCAGCCAACTCTGGCAAGCTCTGCAAAAGATACTATTCAAGTATGTAGAAACAGCGAGGTCCGTGCAATAGGCTCTGCTTTTGACCGAGCATAAACACCGGTTTCAAGCCAGGTCCATTTCCGGTGCACGTATAAATTAAGTGAGATAACGTGGCCCGCGGTGAGTTGCTTCCCAGGCCGAATAAACATCGGGAGAAAATATCGACCATATAGAATAAGTGGAGAGGCTTGATGCAGAACATGAATTGCTTTGGCATGATCTGACTGTTCGTTCTGCGACAGCAGCTGCTGCAGGTCACAAGAAACATACAGCGGCATTGAGAAATCGTGTTGAAATGTGGAATTCACACCCTGACTTAATAAAACCTCGCCTTTCACGGAAACCACTACACAAACTAGAAACGGAAGAAATATTCAAAAGCGGTGCCCTAATGTAGCACTGATGTGTTATACCGAGGGAGTAAGTTACCGGGCTGTGCCGTTGTGCCGCTCATCGGCCCTACCCGCTTTATTGACTATTATGCATGATTTAAATCACTTTTTTTTGGCCAACATCAGTGATGGGTGGTGGGATGATGGATGGGGGTCTGGATGGCGGGCTATCCTGCCCACACCACCATATATGCCCCACAAAAGCTCTCAGTCACTCAGCCTGAGGTATTTCAGTTTATTGAAGGTTTTATTGGAGGGTATTGCAAGGTTTATTGCAAGTAGCCCTTGTAGCAGAGGCAGGGAGCCGGCATGTAGGTTCTGGAAATGGGTCGGCAGTCTGGTAGGTGTAGAGTGATTTTTGTAGAATAAAGATGGGGAAATGTCCCCGAGGGCTAGGGTGTCGAAGATGGTTGAAAAGAGAGTAAGAAGGTCCGAAAATGGAGTGATGAGAGCGTGAGGTCGTATGGTGTCGAATTGAGGTTGTTGGTGGCTAAACAGCCCACTGGTGACTTTTCCAAAGGAAACGGCAGACAAGCACCGAACTCTCCCTGGGCGTATACCCTACAGTGGTCGCGTGGATGGTGGAGAAAAAGAGGAGCTTGATTGAGTGGCATTGTGGGTCCATATTTACTAGGTAAACAAATGATGTAAGCTAATATAGCGGTAAAACTAAAATAAATTCGAACCGAGGATGTGGAAGGGTTTCCACATCCCGGCCATCCGACTCTGCCACACCCTACACAACCTTTTTTAACCCTAACTAGACCTGCCATATGTGTCGTTATGGTACCTCTATTCAGAGGGGTTACGTGGGATTGACTGCAGCATATCTGCAGCATAACTGCAGCACATTCTGCAGTATGTGTGAATCAACTTGAACACTTCTAATTAGAATGACCACACAGGCGGCTATAGCCATTCTAATTATTACTGTTATATGGGATTATCAGGTGTCAGGCAGTGCCTGTGTTCACAGTGCTCAAGCCAAGGGAAACAACTGTGATTCGTCACATGGACAAATACGATACCTAGAACAAGATTTGCGACCACATCTGTGTGATGGAGGCCTGTGTGCAGAGGGCATTGGAGGCTGGGTTTACTGTCACCAACTATAACGTCCTCAATGCCCAGCTTACTGTGCTTTACAACTTTGGAACAAGTTTCATAACATGTAGTTCACTGACTCTCACCAGCCTCCTCCTCTGCTCCTGCCCAAACTAAGTACACACATACGTTTATACTGTGTTGACTTCGCTGATATATGGTTTAGAGCACTGCCTTGTCAAGGCTGGGGGCTCTTGCCACATGAGCAGCAGTGCTTGGAAATTGGCCCAAGCAGGGAGTGACCTGAACGACAAGTTCAATAGCTACAGTAAATACACTGGTGATTGATACTTAGTATACTTGTACTCTTGTACTCAAATTTTCCTTATATTGTATGGACTTATGCTCTCAAACACCTCTCTCCTTCCTTCTTGGGACAACTGACATCAATGTGTTTGGCCCAGCAATCTGCAACGTCAATGGGGTTTCCGCATTGGGGAGCCATTGGTCAGGTCAAGCACAAAAGTTGTGGTAGTAGGCTACAAGTCCAACTGGTTAATCTTTTGAGTAAGATAAATGTTTATTGGAGAAATATAACATGTTTCTTTTGCAAAATAACAATAAGTTGACCTACTTGTTTAAAAAACAGCGGCAGGGGTTGAGATAAGATAAGACAGAGAGAAATGGCTTGAAAGGCAGATAGCATCAAAGCAAATAGGCTTCAATAGAATGTCTATTTGAGTACATTTACTTTTTTCTTGTACAAAAATTGTAAAAGACTTGGTCAAGTTACAAAACTTTTTTTTTTAAAAAGGGGGGTGGTGCATTGCAAGAATGGTATCCTATATGGAGGCATCAAAGATGACCCAATATGTACCCAAGGGTGCCCAGGGCAGCCCCAAATGCGATTTTCTTTCCTGCTGTGGGCAGAACTTTGGAAAGAGGCCCGTCCTGTTTAAACGGTCATCGCAGGCCAAGAACATAGCTAAAATTGACACTAAACTTTGTTGTGCAAGAGATTTTTGAACGAGATGGGCTGAGATACTAACTGTAACCACCAGTGACAGTAAAGCTGCCCAAGTCCATCTGTTAGCCGTGTTTTATTGTGGGTGGCGTTTTTGGGTGGTGATGTGTTAGAGTGCATTTTTTTTCTGTGTATGCTCGCTTTTTTTTTTTTTGGGGGGGGTGACATGGCCGAGTGGTGGGTCACTCCTTCTCACTGTTCACCTCTTTTTTTATATGCTCACCTCTTTTTTGCATGCTCACCTCTTTTTTTTGCAGTAACCCTAGGAGCTCTGCTTAATCATCTGCCGTTGAGACGGTAATCCGGGATTAAAGCACGGATTAATTAATCCAGATCAAATTAATGTGCAAAGTAAAGTTCAAAAAGGCAACCTGGGGTTGAGCTCTGGACCGCGCACAATGCAACCAAGTAGCCACAATAACCGCTACACTAAGGGACCAATAGATGAATGACACCAAAAGGTGCATAGATCAGCATCTGGTCCCTTTGTGTCTTCATGCACAATTAAAGGTACATTTGAGAAATAAGTTGAACATCTCAATGAATACTGCCTAGGTACGCGTGGGCACGCCGTATTGAACTGAGCCACGGGGCACCGAATCTTGACCTTTGGGACATTTTCAGCCGTTAATGTTACTCGGCGCGCAGGGGACAGTGGTCGAGCTGAGTTCCACCGATAGAAGAAAATCGACAAGGCAAAGAAGTGTTTGGTGTAAGAACAATGTTGAGGGCTGCGATGCATGACCAGAGAAGCCAGGTTCTCGGAAGATGCGCAGACTTTCCGAGTCAGACCGCCCTGCAAACTTGTGGGGATGGCAGAAATGCGAGAAGCGGGCTTCAGCCCTCGGGTCGTTTTCAACCGATCAGCCGATCGGCACATCGGCGCATCAGGGATCCAAAAGCCAGAGCGAGCTCAATTTCGTTTAGCCGTTGAATTTCTTTTGGGTGTGATACCTAGGCTGCTTTTGTCTGGTGCGTACGTACAAGGTTGGATGGAAGCAAAGTAAACGAGTGAATGCAAGATAGTGAAAGAGAATTTGTTGCCGTCATGGCGTCGGCAATCATCCGCGGTGTGACAGAAATTCCCGCGGTGCGTCTCTCCTTCTTCTCTTCTAAGTATTCACTTCAGTCTTCCTGTACCGAGCGCGGAATCGTCAACATAGGGCCCTATAGCCCACCAAAACGTGTCACCCACACGAATCTTATTCTGCTCTCTTCGTGCCGACTGGAATTCCACTCAAGGGAAGCCCCACGGCCCTGCGTCTACGGCGCCGATACATCCGCCCACGCTTCGAGCTCGTGCGCCAACTCTCACCCTACGGCGCATATGCGCCCACTCCTCGTGGTGCGCGTCCCGCCAGCTGCTGATGCCAACTCGTCCCCGTCCGCCTCCTCCTCTCTACCCTTCGCCTTCACCTTTGCCTGCCCCTGCACCGCATCCGACGCCTCCTTCTTCGCCCCCGCAGACGAAGCGTGCAAGCGACGGACGCGCAGGATGGCGCACGTGGTGCATACGCTGGGGGAGAACGTCCCCACCGAGCTCATGTTCCCGCTCCCCTCTACGCCTACGCCTGCAGCTGGCGCGCCGACGCCTGTGCGCCCACAGATGAGCAGTGGTGATGTCAGCCGGCAACGCTCGAAGCTCGGTCACGCGGCGTCCTCGGGACGCGCACACATCATTGGCTGTGCGCACTTCAGGCTACCTATATACCCAACCCATAGGGGTAATTTTTTCAAGGAGAAGGATTACCCCAAACGGACCTCCCATAAGTGGTATGTCCCACATATATCCCACATATATGGGACATCCCATCCATCATCTAAATTTGACTGGACATCCCGCCCGCTGCAGGCGAGGAAAATTTTCATCATTAGGGACGTCCCAGGGTGTCTGGGGTCCTACCTGGGGGCCCAATTAAATATTTTTGCCTGCTCCATTCCAGCCCCTCCACTGCTACTGGCAGGTACCACTGCTTACCTACCACCTCTGCTACACTCCCCACTGTCTAGCCATACATCCCATATCATTACTGCCACCTACGCTGCCTGTTGCAGTGCCCTGCAACTGCTCCATTCCTGCTCATACCAGGTAGGCCAAATAAATAAATAAATTTTCTGCTTGCGCCATTCCAGCCCTTCCACTGCTTGCCTACCATCTCCGCTACTCTCCCCACTGTCCAGCCATGCATCCCGTATCATTTCTGCCACCTACGCTGCTGGTTGCAGTGCCCTGCAGCTGCTCCATTCCTGCCCATACCAAGCAGGCCAAATATATATTTTTTTTTCTGCTTGCACCATTCCAGCCCTTCCGCTGCTTGCCTACCACCTCCACTACCCTCCCCACCATCCAGCCATGCATTCCGTATCATTACTATCCCCTACACTGCCATGCCCTGCAGCTGCCCTATTCCTGCACATACCAGGCAGGCCAAATAAATAAATATTTTTGCGTTCATTTATGTTGAAGAAAGGGTCGAATTCACACAGGGGGCAAAAGCCAACGCACCTGGTTTTCAGGTGCATCTGAGGCATGTGCCCCGCAGGTGTGATCAACCTAACATGGAGTGGGGGAATTTTACCTGCCCTTTGTCTGTGCTTTGTCTGCCCATTGTCTACCTTTGTTCACCTTGTTTCCCTTTGCTGCTCGTCTCACCAGGTGCAACACACACGCGTTCCAGGTGTATAAGATCAACATGTGTTGATTTTCACCTTAGTGTCGGGTCAGTGAAAGGATCTATTGTCTCATTGATGGCACCTGCGGGGCACATGCCTCAGACGCACCTGAAAACCAGGTGTGTCGGCTTTTGCCCCCTGTGTCACAGGTTGTGAATAGCAGACGGAACTCCGGTGGTGCACAATCGCACGCAATCAGACGCCGCGGCCCAGGACTCGGACTCCTCCGCCAGAACGTACTCGACGCTCTCGGGCGGCGAGTGGGTGCGCGTGCAAAAGCCGGTTGCGCAGTCGTTTTCTGCTCCGCGTTCTTCATCTACATCCAAACCACCTGCAACATCTTTCTCCGCAACATCTTTCTCCACATCAACTTATTCGGCCCGTCCCGTATCTGACCCGCGTGCAGGGCACCAATCCTCCTCGTCGGCGCCGGTATGGCTCACACCTCCTTCATCCTAGCCCTCTGGCCCGCCTTCCTCATCTTATTCATCCACTCTGCCGCTGACCTACTCATCCTCGCCTGCGCCTCCTTCGACGGAATACGCCGCATACGAACCCGCACAGCGCCCCCGCCCACAGAATCATCTTCCCCATTACGGTACGACCGCGGGACCCCCGTCCACGACGTCTCCTACGCCGTCTTTCCCTCCATACCCGCGTCTACTTTGGCGCCTCTCTCGTCTGCATCCTCGCTATTATCTTCCTCCGACACTGGAGCGGGATCTGCCGGCGTGGCCGGGCTACCCGCCCGCGCCGCCGGTAGGCTATTCGACGGACGAACCGTACAACGGCGGCCCGTCCTCGCACGTTCTCACTTCCTTATACCCATCTCCACTAATCCACTCTCCTCCTCATATGCACCACCGTCGGCACAAGTGAAATTCGACCCCGGTGTGGGACACGACGGCGCCTCGCCCCCTTCTTCCTCATCACCCTCCAACTCGAAGTCACCCACCCACGAAACGGTGGGTTACGACCGCGGAAATCACCGGACGGAGATGGGTTCAGGAGAATGGGTTACGGGTGTTGATGGGAGCGGGATGGGGGGGTGCAGAATATGGATGATGTCGCCAAGAGGTTGAGGGGACTACGTACGTCTCCGCTGACAGCGGCACTTCGTGCTCCTGCGAGTCTGCACTCGACGCTAGGCACGTCATTTGACGCGAGTTAGGCGCGACTCGGAGCATCATGTGCATGTTGAGGCGGAGGAGCATCTCTGCGGAGCGGTATAATTTCCTTGTTAGTTTAGATGTAGTAATTCTTCGGCGTACATTTTTTGTAGCATAGTAATTTTGGATGCGATCTCGTTCATGAAATGTCAACCATCGTCCAAGTAAGCGTCGTCAACGACTGGGTTCAGATGCCAAAAGAATACGGTGCATTGGGATTGAATTCAAAAGCGAATTTTCAGATGTACGCGGAGTACATTCCCGGATGTAGGCGGAGTGAATTCCCAGCGGTAGTCGGAGTGCGTTCCCAGATGTAGGAGTGCATTTCCATAGGATGCACAACATCACACGGGCGGATCCACATAGTAGCCTTAACTCGGAGCGGGTGTTAGATCTACATGCGGTGTTGATAAATAGACTTGCACGGAGGGAGCTTTTGCGCCCTGCATCCGTTTTTGAGCTGTAGAATTTTCCGGGTGTGTAAGCTTGTATTCCAATTTTTTTGCTTGCGTTCGCTCTTAAGTTAAGGGTTGGGACGTGCGTGCGTGAGGTTTCAGAGGAGGCTTGGACAGGATGGACAGGGCGGGGGCTTTTGGAGGAATGAGGAGCAGGAGGTTATGCGAACTTGAGTGTGTGCGATCCTGGGTGGACGAAAATTAGCAGCTCTTGTCGGTTAATGCGTTGGATCTTGACCAGCAGCCTATGCGCGATGTAGCTCGGGGAATCTTGGGAATTATTTCGTCCTTGGGTAAATAGTAATTAGTTGGTTCGCTCTCTTGATCGTGGGAGGAGGATCAGGGTCCTCATTTGAACTTGGGTGCATAGTTGAACGTGGGAAAATGCGTCTGATCTTGACCCCTACCACGCGCAACCGGCTGTAGGACGCCGCAGGCTTGGACTTTGATTCCTTTCCCTGTGGGGTCGGATACATGTGGTCTTTCAATAATTTCCGATAGAGAAGACTAAGGCAGCACATTGACAAGATAAGAAGCGGAGGAATTTACTCACATGATGCGTGGATACGTCTCCGATTTTTCGCCAATGACGCCGCAACCGAAAATGTATGGGAGGATCTGAACGACGCACTTTCGAAAGAGCACAAGCACAAGCAATTTTGATTACCTGTCGCACCTTGCCTCCTGCGGTGCACAGCAAGCAGAGTTCAGCTTATCAATGGAAGGCAGTATCAGCCATCTGGAAATCCCTTGGGCCTTCTTTGACCTTGTGAGCTTTCCGATCACAACCTCAAAACCAAAGAAAGAAAAAAAGAAAAAAAAAGACCCTCAATAAAATGTGAGACATGACGAGGGCACCCCTCGGAAGGCGGACGGCGGGCCGATGTATACGTACTCGGAGATTTGCGCGTGAATCCATGATCGGATGCCTGCGCTTTGGAGCGGTCCAAAGCGGCAAGCTTGGAGGGGTAGATCCACCGTGTTGAACGATCGCCACACCGAGAATCAGAGTTATTATTCGGGGCCGAGTCCCAGTCGCGAGCGGTCGGACTGGGTAGTAGCAGAACAGAAATCGGTAAGGAGATGTGCTGGCAAGGATGCCTCAAAATCTGAAGGCTGCGGTGCAACAGTCGTCGAAGGAGTAGAGGCTTCTCCGAAGTCTGGAAGATGTGCAGACTTGAGTGGGAAAGTCGCACAAAGTAGGAGGAGAACAGTGAGCTGTGCCTCGGTCCCCGTCGGGCCACCTGGACCCGATCGGTGATTCGGCCGTCGGCCTATCGGAGAGAAGTGGGACGTTCAAGACTGGAGCGATGACGGGGCGGATGATTTCTTTTGCATTTCCATCAGGAAACCTGGCATATCAGATCAGGAGATCGGCATATCTCGTTAGATGTCCGATCCATTTTTGCCGATTTTTGCCGTTTCCGTACACCCATTTTCCCTCCAAATCCGTGCGCATTGATATCGGGTAGCTCAAATTTGGGCTCGCTCCGTCCGCACAAGTGAACGGACCTCTGAGCGACGCACTTCCATCGGCATAAGGGATCGGACCTCCATCGAGGCGACTTCCGTCCGCATAATTGTGAAAAACACTTATATACATGCAGCAGTAGACTGTATTAGACTATTGAAAGCTAGATAGGTGTATTAATCCTCCTCAATATGCTCTGTGTCTTCTCGCAGCACAACGAAACTCAAGGGTTCCTGGGAACCGGTATCGACGTTCTTGTACTCGGCCATCTTCACGAGCTCTTCGATGGCGATACTGAGGGAGTGCTGGTGCTTCTGGAACTTCTGGAACAAAGCAGACGACGTTTCGCAGAGTGTTACAAGGACGTGGGGGTAGCCCTCTGCGGTAGGAACATCCTGTTGTGCGATCTTGCTCGAAAGGCGAGGAAAAACCAGAGGAGGGGATGATAAGAATTTATAAACACCAGTTTAGAAGGCAGCTTTAAGATAGGTTTATGGGAACGACGATCTTGAAAAAAAAGAGAGAGCACATAAGAGTGGTTTCGGACTGCTGTATGTTATCACAGACCTTTTTTACGCATGACTGGAGTGCTTCAGGATATGAATGCGAATGCGATAGGGAAAAAAAAGCAAGGAAAGTGACTGAGTGTCGGAGTGAGTAGGGAGCGATTGAAGTAAATGGTTGGTGAGAGTTAGTGCAAAGTGCGTGGTGGAAGGCAAGAAATTTTTGGCAAAATTCATGCAGTCGGGTACCCGACTGCATTTTGTGATTGTTACCGGTAATACCTGTTTTTGGAAGACAAGAATGTTTCACAGTCCTAGAAAGGTTAGCTCAGTGGTTATTCCGAAACATTAGAACAGGGTCGCGCACCACAGGACTCATCAAAATGACAAGCTTGTCGGCGACTCGCGACGAGCCTGAGTCGGATGACCAGTCACCTCAGGTAGTCGGCGGCAAGTCGAATTTGGCAGCCTATATGAGCCTGCATGGCGCCTTTCATTTAGTTATTGTAAGTAGGCAGAATCTTAGTGTAGCGGTGAAGGAAAGGCGCACTGAAGTGGTGTGCACAAAGTCGAGAGTCAACAGGGTCACGCATGTGACACGACGCGAAAAGGTTGCGAATCGTTCTCGGGGGATGCTTAAAGGCCTTCAATCTCAGACGGCAATATTCTTGATTGAGAAGTAGCTTATGAACGGCGGGCTTTGCACTGGGCATGCAGGAATATTATCTTGACGCGTCAAAGTTAGCCGAGTCGCGTCGGTGATCACCGAGCGTGACTGCTAGTCAGTTTTTTCTCCCTCATTGCGCGCATAGCACCGGTACGCCATATGAAAATGGACAGAGGAATTGAGAAGAACGGAACTGAAGGCCATGCACGAACTGAGATTGTAAAATGTAAAATGACATCAAAGTGTGAATTAATTGAAGCATTGTCTTGAGAAACTTAAACAGGAAAGGAGAGAAGGTATACGCAAAAGGAGCAAGACAAAAAATATATTCGGAGACAACGCACGGGGATGGAGCCCCACGCGCCCCACGAACCGCCGCCCTGAGCTCCCTGCGCCTGATAAGCGGATCGGACATGGTACCCGACCGGCCACTTCCGTCAGCGGTATATATCGGACATGGTGCTCCGTTGAGGCCCGAAGCGTCCGCATTCGTATCAGACATTGACCCCATTTTTGGGCCAAATCCGTCCGCACAAATATCGGACGTGTCATGGAGTTTGCCGATCTCCTATCAGATCTTGCCTACGTTGGCTTCCTCTGCTCCATCAATCTAAGTTCTTCCAACACTGAGTAAGAGCGATTTCTACCCGGATGCTCTCCTGACTCCCTTACACAACCTCTGTGCTAAATATTTTATGTGAGCTTTGAGGCCAGTGCTGGCGCATGGCAGTACGAGTCCCACCACCATTTTTTTTAAAAAAAAATCTGGACTTTGATAGCAACAAATACACGAGTTGCCTGTTGGGCAGATCTTTTGGCTTTGGCCACCTTGAAAATAACATCTCGCTGTACTGTGTGACCATCGGGGCTAATACGTACTACACTTGCTCTCTGCGAACTAGGTCAATATACTTACACCTCACTCGCTCTCGACGTTGGTATTGTCATAGTCTACTCAACCGCATAAATCGCCGCACATAGCCTTTCGTCACCGTGCCTTCGATGTAGCGCCAATGGATTTTGTAGGTCAGTGAATCTGCCATTGGTAACACAGGTCCTCTTCGTGGCTATCCCGTATGATACTACATTATCCCTTCTGCGCCTACAATGAGACTCGTGAAATGACCTGCCAACTGTGAGTGGTAAATCATCCCCGCAATTTCAAAGTGATAACACCATTTTCTTGTCCAAATTTTAGCTCTTCCTCGAGTGTGAGGCTGTCAAAATTGATGGATACCACAATTAAGGTGGGAATCTCGTGAATTGTGGTGAGTTGTTGCATTTTCGTACCGTTTCCCCATGTGGCGCATTGCGGACATTGCTCCATTTGCTTATCAAAGTGATGCTGAAGCCATTGCGACATGGTTGGGCCGTTCGGGTGCCTGAACCGTAGGGTGTTTGTATTCCACAGAGTGATATACTGCCCAAATGTATTGGTAACGCCGCGTTCTCTGTCTCGGCAACAATATGTCACCGCAGCTCCTTAGCTGTGTCTGCTATCTGTAACTGCCATGAATAAATGATCCAACAGTATGCCTCGGGGTCCTAGCGGAAAATTCACAGCATTCTGAAAATGCAACAACCCCCGCACTGCAGCACACTGTTTCTCATGATTGTGGCCCATCCTCCAAGCAATGCGCTGGAAGCTATGAGTCTCTCTGTCCACAATTCAGGGTTCTCGCTCCATAAGCAGCCCAAAGAAGAAAGAAAGCATCATATCCGTAACTGTAGTTTATGCTGTCCCATATCAGGCCAATTGGGCAATCCCGCTGCACAGGTCTGTCAACGACTCTTCCAGCAACATTTGATGGTGATGCGGTCTGTTTCGAATCTTAGGAGCAGAACCGTTTCTGGCTTGCTTTTGCTTTTGTGCTGGAGGTATGTCAACAGTCTCGAAATAAATTGTCCTTAGTCTTGTGGGTATTATTATTGTTCTGCCCAATTTTGATGGCTGCGTAATGCAAATTGAGTCCTCTAGTAAATCAGTTTCGCAGACCACAACATGAGAAAACACTTTAATGGCTATTTTCGAATACAGTAAAGACACAAAAATGTCGGTATAGACTGTATGAATGTCACTATTTAGTTTCTGTACATTCTGAGCTGCAGTTCATAAAAAGGAAACAGTTTACTCCTTGCCGAGAATTATGATGGTCACATCCCAAATAGGAAGTCACCATCAAAACAGCAAAATTTGTGGTGGGAGTGAGGGGGAGGAACAGGAGGACAGCAGCGACACATGATTACGTTCGAATACGCGGCAAAGTACCTTGTCCGAGCTTAGCGTCTGTTAGACGCCAAAAGGAAGTGACAGCCAAATAAAGACAATGTCACGCTGTGTGACTGTCCCAGTGAGTGGTGGCAGAAGTTCGCTCTGGTTAGCCCCTCAGATGAATCCCAAAAATTAAGACCTCTTATAAAAAGCTGTACAGTGTATGAATGAAGGTTTTGGTCTACTAGGAATTTCGTGAAAACCTGAAAAACTTCTTAAATCAGCGAGTCAATTAAAGTGTCCCATTGACCGGTTGAAAACTGTATGGAAATAATGTTACAAATGGAAATAAACCCTATCCTGTATAGTTATAGGCTAGATATAATGATGGTTAAATGGAACAGATTCTTGGTAAATTCTGTGATAAATATGGAAGAGATTTAATATATAGAACAAAGAAATATAATAAATGGTATATTTGGGACAGAAACTAGGCAGTCTCACCCTGGTTTATCATCCTATCATCACCACGATATGTGATCCTTATCACAACACCCTGTTTCCACAGCCAAGACCATGCAACAAGCTATTAGCATGTTTATTTGACTGTATCTGAAACATCGGTCAAAGCCAGCCCTATGGTTCATGATGTGCAGCCTCAAGACATTATTGATGCCAAGTGTAAAACACATGGGTCACCCCAGATGTCCTAATCGGGGTTCCTTCTAGAACCATCTAGTGGTGGGGCTGCCTGTATCAACTCTGTGTGGTCCTCCATGACCCAGACCCTCTCTGGTACTTGTTGTAATTCATAGACAGATAATAAAAGACCATATCCTTGATAGGAACATGCAGAGAAACCCCAATTCAATTATAGAATGCTTGGGAACTCTTTAGCTAAAGAATGGTATCTTCCATAGATTCTGACCAACTTGGTGGCTGTCCTCTATATGAAGCTCCTGACTTCAGCACACATATAATTCCTTAGCTACATGCTCGGATTTCATACTAGCTCACATTTGGTTATGATATGTATATAGCAGTTTCTTTAGCTAAAGGTATACTGTACTTGTAAAATTAAAGAATTTCATGGCTGGCCATTTAGCCTATCCTCACCATGGCCCATACATCCCTTATCCCTCACAGCATCATCTTTCGTACTCGTACCCTCGCTACCAGCTCCTTCTCAGCTTTCCATCCATGCCAGCTAGTCATTTACTTGTATTTACTGTACCAGTGCCACATGGGTCTGCATCATATCCTGTCTTGCAGTTTTTTACCATCTCTTGCTGGTTTGCTGCATATATAGTTTTAATAATTCACCAAGTATATTGAAGCTTCAAATGACCACAGAAAGCAGATGTAGTGCACGATGTACCGCTGATTTGTGTGCTTGTAAACTAGTAGGGAAACTCGGAACGTTTATACCCAAACACAAAGTTCGCGGATATAAGCAAAAGCCTATGCAACCGACCAACAAAGTGCAAGATATAAGACGTAAGATTCCCAGTAGAAACCGACGAGTGTCAGTCCCTGCTTCAGAGCCTTTAAAAGGTTGAAGGGAGGGGTTTTGGGTAGGAGAAAGTGTGTAGAGTACTGTGTTGCGGAGATATTGCTTGCTTGCGCAAAACGATATATCCAAAACGGTAGATATTATAATGCTTCACAGCGACAAGGCAAAGCCAAGGCAAGGTTGAGTGTCCGGAGACAAATAGGCGCAATACCCAAGAGCGTGTGGTGAGTTTACAACTCCGTGGGGTTTGTGGTGTGTGTGGATATAATCCAAAATAGCAATTCCGACGTCCAAGGCAGTGTTCTAGTAGCAATCCGACGTCCAAGGCAGTGTTCTCGTAGCAGTTCCGACGTCCAAGGCAGTGTTCTCGTATCAATCCGACGTCCAAGGCAGTGTTCTAGTAGCAGTTCCGACGTCCAAGGCAGTGTTCTAGTATCCCATATAATTCCGATTCAAATATACATCCAATAAAGTAAGATTTCGAGATGCCACACCCTTCTTTATGGTAGTGCACAACTAGAAGATCCCAGATCGCCCCGAATCGCAAGCGTAAGCCTACTAGTCGTGGGGTGATGCTGTGTCCTTCTAATAGCGACGACCTACTACTTATATACAAGTCCCTGAATAAATAAGTACAAGCAGATATAAGAAAATATGAGTCAAACAGCCGCGTATCCGTTGGATAGTTATCCGGTATAGTGAATCCAGTCGATGCCATTGGCTGCAAGTCTCGAGCACGCCATATTACAGTCATCCGCCAAGACAGAACCTCAGTCAGCAATCAGCTGAAAGGCCAAAAGCTCAGTCAGCACTGAGCTTATTTCCAATCCGCCCGAACCGACATCAGATACAGGATTGATTCCTATATCCTGCACTCCTCGTTCATTTCCCTCCAGCTAACATCCCTATACCGTGTAGTATAGTGTCGCAGCTCTCGAACGATACCCCTCACGGCTTATATCCATAATTGGGTTCTTTGTAGAAGTCTAGTCTGACCCTTTGGGAATCTCCGATCAGGCCGGCAACTACGGGTATAGTTGAGCCCGTCGGGTATAGTCGGGTATAGTCGGGTATAGTCCAAAACAAGGTCCGACCGGTGTTCTAGGCCATCATCTGATCTGATGTCCACATCTCTACAACCCTAAAGCATCACAACGGTATTGCAATTCAACCCAATTCGTTACTTGGGCTTATACCCAACATAACCCAATTGAATATGAAGTTACTCATGATGTTTAGCGGACTACACAAACCCCTACACGTTTCAGGGCGAGTGCAGCCAGTCACCTCGACGTATTACCCCCTCGATGACCCGTTACTCTGTGATCTCAGCCCAACCAGCTACCTCTGAGTCTCGGTACTAGTTCTGGATATAAGATAATATACATTGCAAACACAACTGAAAGGCGCAAAATAGCGTGTTCCACTAGTGGTTATTTGCAAGGCTTATCACCGCTGTACTCAATCTACCTATAATGTTCACCAGTGTTGGCTGAATGTGATTTGACTCCCTGTGCCCCAAGGGGCCCACACACACTATAATGGAATTTGAAATGAAATGAAAGGCAATTTCATCAGATGGAATCAACTCATCAAACCTCACTGGGTGCTTTCTCCCTGACCCAGGGCAAAGCTACTTCACAAAATATCCTCAGTTAAACCTCTTTAGACGTTATACTGACAGAATAATATCCGACTGTGATTAATGGCGATGACACTGGTTGAACATTTCAAGTTTTTCAGTGGAAATATTGGTGAAAAACCTCCTTCATTTTTCACCCATCTTTCACCGAAAAAAGAGGTGAAAAATTCAAGCTTTTTTCACTACTTTTTGACTGGAAACCAAGGTGTAAAATTTGAAATAAAGTTGGTGATTTTATTTGAAAGAGAAACAGCCATAATTCATGCACATTCACACCTGAAAATGATGGTGAAAAATTCAAAACTTTTTTCACAACAATTTTCGCCACAAAAACCACAATAAAATGTAGGAGTAATGTTTGGTGAAAATTCCTGTAAAATCTGAAACCCAGGATCGAGGTTTTCAAGCCTTTTTCACCATCTTTTTTTTTCCACTTTTTCACTGGAAAATGGGGTGAAAAAGATACCTTGTTTTTTTCACATTTTTCGGTGTAAAAACAAGTGAAAATGTCAAAAGATTTTCCTGGCATTTCCCACCAGCAATCAAGGTGAAAAATGTGAAATAGGGTTCAAGATTTTTCTTCAGACATTTTCAGAGAAAAAGCACAGAAAACAGCTTTTGAATTGGTCACTGGAAGACACAGAGAGTTTTCAATGAACAATTTGGGTGTAAAAGGGCTACTGTAGTGCTGGTGACTTTGAGGCTAAGATGGTGTAAAATTCCAAACATCTACACCAGGTATTCAAGACTTTTAATCCATGAAGCCCTGAGCCAAGCCAAACACCTGTCAGCCACTTCAAAGTCCCTTGGATATAATATCTGTGGCCAAACTGAGCCAAAATCACAACTTTTCCTCCCCAGCGAGGCAACAGTGGCATGGATTTCTGGTCTGTGACTTGTTTCACGCTCAAACTGATCCACCAAGCCTTGAGCCAAGCCAAAACACCCATCAGCCTCTTCAAAGTCTCACGGATATGATATCCGTGGCCAAATTGAGCCAAAATCACGAGGGCATTTCCTCTCCGGTGAGGCAAGAGTGGCATGGATTGTGCGTCTGTGACTTGTTTCATACTCATACGGATCCACCAAACCTTGAGCCAAGCCACAACATCTGTCGGCCTCTTCAAAGTCTCACGGATATAATATCCGTGGTCAAACTGAGCCATATTCATGACTTTTGCAGGCATTTCCTCGCCAGCAAGGCAACGGTGTCGTGGTTTCTGATCTGTGACTTGTTTCATACTCAGACGGATCCACCAAACCTTTAGCCAGGCCACAAGATCGGGCAGCCGCTTCAAACTCTCACGGATATAATATCCTTGGTCAAACTGAGCCAAAATCATGACTTTTGTGGGCATTTCCTCCCCGCTGAGGCAACGGGGGCATGGATTTCTGATCTGTGACTTGTTTCGCACTCAAGCAGATCTACCAAGCCTTGAGCCAAGCCACAACATCTGTCAGCCTCTTCAAAGTCTCACGGATATAATATCCGGGGTCAAACTGAGCCAAAATCATGATTTTTGCATGCATTTCCTCTCCGGCGAGGCAACAGTGGCATGGATTTCTGGTCTGTCCCTTGTTTCATACTCACACGAATCCACCAAACCTTTAGCCAGGCCACAACATCTGTCAGCCGCTTCAAACTCTCACGGATATAATATCCGAGGTCAAACTGAGCCAAAATCATGACTTTTGTGGGCATTTCCTCTCCAGTGAGGCAAGAGTGGCATGGATTTCTGGTCTGTGACATGTTTCACGCTCAAACTGATCCACTGAGCCTTGAGCCAAGCCAAAACACCCATCAGCCTCTTCAACGTCCCACGAATATGATATCCATGGCCAAACTGAGCCAAAATCATGACTTTTGCGGGCATTTCCTCTCCAGCGAGGCAAGAGTGGCATGGATTTCTGGTCGGTGACTTGTTTCACGCTCAAACTGATCCACAAAGCCTTGAGCCAAGTCAAAACACCCATCAGCCTCTTCAAAGTCTCACGGATATGATATCTGTGGCCAAACTGAGCCAAAATCATGAGGGAATTTCCTCTCCGGTGAGGCAAGAGTGGCATGGATTGTGCGTCTGTGACTTGTTTCATACTCATACGGATCCACCAAACCTTGAGCCAGGCCACAACATCTGTCAGCTGCTTCAAAGTCTCACAGATATAATATCTGAGGTCAAACTGAGCCAAGATCACGACTTTTGCAGGCATTTCCTCTCCGGCGAGGCAACAGGGGCATGGATTTCTGGTCTGTGACTTGTTTCATACTCACACGGATCCACCAAACCTTGAGCCAGGCCAAAACATCTGTCAGCTGCTTCAAAGTCTCACAGATATAATATCTGAGGTCAAACTGAGCCAAAATCATGACTTTTGTGGGCATTTCCTCTCCGGTGATGCAATGGGGGCACGGATTTCTGGTCTGTGACTTGTTTCACACTCAAACTGATCCACCAAGCCTTGATCCAAGCCACAAAATCTGTCAGCTTCTTCAAAGTCTCATGGATATAATATCCGTGGTCAAACTGAGCCAAAATCATGATTTTTGTGGGCATTTCCCCTCCGGCGATGCAACAGGGGCATGGAGTGCTGGTCTGTGACTTGTTTCATACTCACACGGATCCACCAAGCCTTGAGCCAAGCCAAAACACCCATCAGCCTCTTCACCGTTCCACGGATATGATATCCATGGCCAAACTGAGCCAAGATCACGACTTTTGCAGGCATTTCCTCTCCGGCGAGGCAACAGGGGCATGGATTTCTGGTCTGTGACTTGTTTCACGCTCATAAAGATCCACCAAGCCTTGAACCAAGCCACAACATCTGTCAGCCTCTCCAAAGTCCCATGGATATAATATCCATGGCCCCCCATTTTTCAACACGTAAAGTCGCATTATACAGTGATATGATCATTCATGTACTCAATACGCAACACCGCTAACAACAAATCATCGCAATCCGGCGCGTGGTCTAACGGTTGCCCCTTTTTTTCTCTGGGTCCCATTCAACAGCTCTTGAATGTTGATTTTCTTCTGCGGTGCGACATTCCCCTTTGAACATCATTCTCAGCACAGTATTTTCCCCGATAATTACTTCCATCACGAGATCAATGCACAGATTTTCTTGAGTTGGGAATTAGTAAAAGATGAGAGACCTCGTTGTATACCCAACGAACAGCATACCAGCAAAAATCAACGGTTTGCATTGCGAGTGTGGGGATTGTGCTCAGCTTGAAGCAGGGCCGAGCCACATCCTCGCGCGTAACCTGGGTATCAACTAAGGGAGACTTTGAACGCAGCGCCGAATAAGCAAGCACAGGAATCATATCATGACTTTTCATCCCTGGGAAGGTAACAGTGGCATGGATTTTGGGTCTTTGACTTGTTTCACCCTCACAAAAATCCACCAAGCCTTGAGCCAAACCAAAACACCCGTTAGCCACTTCGAAGTCATATGGTAATGAGCAGCACTGCTCGCTGATCATGGAATCGGTCCGGTCAAGGCAGATAACTTGCGATACAAACACCACCACATACATCTCCTTGGATTCTCTCGACACGCTTGTTCCATGCATCCTTCACATCATATCAATTTATGCAATACCTCGCAGCATTCTCATGGTTTCCATGGATTTCCAAACCAGTGCAAGGTCCCTTTTGTCCGAATATATTATTTTTGCCCTTATTGGTAATATTTCCTCATTTATTACCAATTTCTCTGACAATGTAGCACTGACATGTACAGCCTCGTACTCATCATTATTCATTCCCCCTTCATTGTTTCACCTTTTTATAATATATACAGCACTTGTATTCTCCTTACAGACCAAATTGATCATACCTGTTTTGACCCCACCTTTTGTATGCCGCTGCATTGAGTCTTTGTCATTGTTCATGCCTGCCTCTGTCTCCACTCTTGTCCTGTCCCTTGTCATACACCTCCTATTAGTCTCGCTGTGCTTTCTCATTGTCCTCGCCGCTCGCTGTCACGCGAACTCATCATATCCCCGCACTCCTGCCTTCACCGCTGTTCGCACCCAGTCGAGCACTGAGCACGGATTGGCCTACTCGCACACACATAGTATATTGGTCGTAGTTGGAGTGGTGAGGCCAGTATTTCTTTTATCAGCTCACGCTCTCAGACACGGTGTATGTGTATCAACAGATATAATGTGCTGGCCACTTGCTAAATCACTATTCAGTTGCTGATTTTCTCTCCGTCAGGTTTACGAATTGAAGTGAGCAGCTGGGCATTTATCTGCCATGGGGCTGTACACTTATCTGGCATCCATCCATTGGTCTGGAGAGCACATCACTAGGAAAGTTGTGATATTGGCTCGGTTTGGCTGCAGATGTTACTTCCATGGGACTTTGAAGAGGTGATGGGTGTTTTGGCTGGGCTTGAGGCGTGGGAGATGTAGAGTGTGGAACAAGTCACAGAACAGAAATCCATTCCACTGTTGCCTCGTCAGAGAGGAAATGCCTGCAAAAGTCATGATTTTGGCTCAGTTTGGCCACGGATATTATATCCGTGGGACTTTGAAGTGGCTGATGGGTGTTTTCGTTCAGCTCAAGGCTTCTTGGATCTGTGTGGGTGTGAAACAAGTCACAGACCAGAAATCCATGCCCCCATTGCATCGCCAGAGAGGAAATGCCCACAAAAGTCATAATTTTTGGCTCAGTTTGACCTCGGATATTATATCAGTGAGAGTTTTAAAAGGCTGACAGATGTTGTGGCCTGGCTCAAGGCTTGGTAGACCTGGGTGAGTGTGAAACAAGTCACAGACCCAAAATCCATTCCACTGTTGCCTCGCCGGACAGGAAATGCCTGCAAAAGTTGTGATTTTGGCTCAGTTTGGCCACGGATATTATATCCGTGGGACTTTGAAGACACTGATGAGTGTTTTGGCTTGGCTCAGAGCTTTGGGGATCTGTGTGAGTGTGAAACAGGTCAGGGATCCGAAATCCATTCCACTGCTGCCTCGCCGGAGAGGAAATGCCCACAAAAGTTTGGCTCGGTTTGACCTTGGATATTATATCTGTGAGACTTTGAAGCGGCTGACAGATGTTTTGGCCTGGCTCAAGGTTTTGTGGATCCGTGTGAGTATGAAACAAGTCACAGACCAGAAATCCATGCCCCTGTTGCCTCGCCGGAGAGGAAATGCCCGCAAAAGTCGTGATTTTGGCTCAGTTTGGCCACGGATATTATATCCGTGGGACTTTGAAGATGCCGACAGGTGTTTTGGCTTGGATCAAGGCTTGGTGGATCAGTTTGAGTATGAAACAAGTCACAGACCCACAATCCATGCCACTCTTGCCTCGCCGGAGAGGAAATGCCTGGAAAAGTCGTGATTTGGCGCAGTTTGGCCATGGATATCATATCCGTTGGACGTTGAAGAGGCTGACAGATCTTGTGGCCTGGCTCAAGGCTTGTTAAACCTGGGTGAGTGTGAAACAAGTCACAGACCCAAAATCCATTCCACTGTTGCCTCGCCGGAGAGGAAATGCCCGCAAAACGCGTGATTTGGGCTCAGTTTGGCCACGGATATCATATCCGTGAGACTTTAAAGAGGCTGATGGGTGTTTTGGCCTGGCTCAAGGCTTTGTGGATCTGTGTGAGTGTGAAACAGGTCAGGGATCCGAAATCCATTCCACTGCTGCCTCGCCGGAGAGGAAATGCCCACAAAAGTTTGGCTCGGTTTGACCTTGGATATTATATCTGTGAGACTTTGAAGCGGCTGACAGATGTTTTGGCCTGGCTCAAGGTTTGGTGGATCCGTGTGAGTATGAAACAAGTCACAGACCAGAAATCCATGCCCCTGTTGCCTCGCCGGAGAGGAAATGCCTGCAAAAGTCGTGATCTTGGCTCAGTTTGGCCATGGATATCATATCCGTGGAACGGTGAAGAGGCTGATGGGTGTTTTGGCTTGGCTCAAGGCTTGGTGGATCCGTGTGAGTATGAAACAAGTCACAGACCAGCACTCCATGCCCCTGTTGCATCGCCGGAGGGGAAATGCCCACAAAAATCATGATTTTGGCTCAGTTTGACCACGGATATTATATCCATGAGACTTTGAAGAAGCTGACAGATTTTGTGGCTTGGATCAAGGCTTGGTGGATCAGTTTGAGTATGAAACAAGTCACAGACCCACAATCCATGCCACTCTTGCCTCGCCGGAGAGGAAATGCCTGGAAAAGTCGTGATTTGGCGCAGTTTGGCCATGGATATCATATCCGTTGGACGTTGAAGAGGCTGACAGATCTTGTGGCCTGGCTCAAGGCTTGTTAAACCTGGGTGAGTGTGAAACAAGTCACAGACCCAAAATCCATTCCACTGTTGCCTCGCCGGAGAGGAAATGCCCGCAAAACGCGTGATTTGGGCTCAGTTTGGCCACGGATATCATATCCGTGAGACTTTAAAGAGGCTGATGGGTGTTTTGGCCTGGCTCAAGGCTTTGTGGATCTGTGTGAGTGTGAAACAGGTCAGGGATCCGAAATCCATTCCACTGCTGCCTCGCCGGAGAGGAAATGCCCACAAAAGTTTGGCTCGGTTTGACCTTGGATATTATATCTGTGAGACTTTGAAGCGGCTGACAGATGTTTTGGCCTGGCTCAAGGTTTGGTGGATCCGTGTGAGTATGAAACAAGTCACAGACCAGAAATCCATGCCCCTGTTGCCTCGCCGGAGAGGAAATGCCTGCAAAAGTCGTGATCTTGGCTCAGTTTGGCCATGGATATCATATCCGTGGAACGGTGAAGAGGCTGATGGGTGTTTTGGCTTGGCTCAAGGCTTGGTGGATCCGTGTGAGTATGAAACAAGTCACAGACCAGCACTCCATGCCCCTGTTGCATCGCCGGAGGGGAAATGCCCACAAAAATCATGATTTTGGCTCAGTTTGACCACGGATATTATATCCATGAGACTTTGAAGAAGCTGACAGATTTTGTGGCTTGGATCAAGGCTTGGTGGATCAGTTTGAGTGTGAAACAAGTCACAGACCAGAAATCCGTGCCCCCATTGCATCACCGGAGAGGAAATGCCCACAAAAGTCATGATTTTGGCTCAGTTTGACCACAGATATTATATCCATGAGACTTTGAAGAAGCTGACAGATGTTGTGGCTTGGATCAAGGCTTGGTGGATCAGTTTGAGTGTGAAACAAGTCACAGACCAGAAATCCGTGCCCCCATTGCATCACCGGAGAGGAAATGCCCACAAAAGCCATGATTTTGGCTCAGTTTGACCTCAGATATTATATCTGTGAGACTTTGAAGCAGCTGACAGATGTTGTGGCCTGGCTCAAGGTTTGGTGGATCCGTATGAGTATGAAACAAGTCACAGACGCACAATCCATGCCACTCTTGCCTCACCGGAGAGGAAATTCCCTCATGATTTTGGCTCAGTTTGGCCACAGATATCATATCCGTGAGACTTTGAAGAGGCTGATGGGTGTTTTGACTTGGCTCAAGGCTTTGTGGATCAGTTTGAGCGTGAAACAAGTCACCGACCAGAAATCCATGCCACTCTTGCCTCGCTGGAGAGGAAATGCCCGCAAAAGTCATGATTTTGGCTCAGTTTGGCCATGGATATCATATTCGTGGGACGTTGAAGAGGCTGATGGGTGTTTTGGCTTGGCTCAAGGCTCAGTGGATCAGTTTGAGCGTGAAACATGTCACAGACCAGAAATCCATGCCACTCTTGCCTCACTGGAGAGGAAATGCCCACAAAAGTCATGATTTTGGCTCAGTTTGACCTCGGATATTATATCCGTGAGAGTTTGAAGCGGCTGACAGATGTTGTGGCCTGGCTAAAGGTTTGGTGGATTCGTGTGAGTATGAAACAAGGGACAGACCAGAAATCCATGCCACTGTTGCCTCGCCGGAGAGGAAATGCATGCAAAAATCATGATTTTGGCTCAGTTTGACCCCGGATATTATATCCGTGAGACTTTGAAGAGGCTGACAGATGTTGTGGCTTGGCTCAAGGCTTGGTAGATCTGCTTGAGTGCGAAACAAGTCACAGATCAGAAATCCATGCCCCCGTTGCCTCAGCGGGGAGGAAATGCCCACAAAAGTCATGATTTTGGCTCAGTTTGACCAAGGATATTATATCCGTGAGAGTTTGAAGCGGCTGCCCGATCTTGTGGCCTGGCTAAAGGTTTGGTGGATCCGTCTGAGTATGAAACAAGTCACAGATCAGAAACCACGACACCGTTGCCTTGCTGGCGAGGAAATGCCTGCAAAAGTCATGAATATGGCTCAGTTTGACCACGGATATTATATCCGTGAGACTTTGAAGAGGCCGACAGATGTTGTGGCTTGGCTCAAGGTTTGGTGGATCCGTATGAGTATGAAACAAGTCACAGACGCACAATCCATGCCACTCTTGCCTCACCGGAGAGGAAATGCCCTCGTGATTTTGGCTCAATTTGGCCACGGATATCATATCCGTGAGACTTTGAAGAGGCTGATGGGTGTTTTGGCTTGGCTCAAGGCTTGGTGGATCAGTTTGAGCGTGAAACAAGTCACAGACCAGAAATCCATGCCACTGTTGCCTCGCTGGGGAGGAAAAGTTGTGATTTTGGCTCAGTTTGGCCACAGATATTATATCCAAGGGACTTTGAAGTGGCTGACAGGTGTTTTGGCTTGGCTCAGGGCTTCATGGATTAAAAGTCTTGAATACCTGGTGTAGATGTTTGGAATTTTACACCATCTTAGCCTCAAAGTCACCAGCACTACAGTAGCCCTTTTACACCCAAATTGTTCATTGAAAACTCTCTGTGTCTTCCAGTGACCAATTCAAAAGCTGTTTTCTGTGCTTTTTCTCTGAAAATGTCTGAAGAAAAATCTTGAACCCTATTTCACATTTTTCACCTTGATTGCTGGTGGGAAATGCCAGGAAAATCTTTTGACATTTTCACTTGTTTTTACACCGAAAAATGTGAAAAAAACAAGGTATCTTTTTCACCCCATTTTCCAGTGAAAAAGTGGAAAAAAAAAGATGGTTAAAAAGGCTTGAAAACCTCGATCCTGGGTTTCAGATTTTACAGGAATTTTCACCAAACATTACTCCTACATTTTATTGTGGTTTTTGTGGCGAAAATTGTTGTGAAAAAAGTTTTGAATTTTTCACCATCATTTTCAGGTGTGAATGTGCATGAATTATGGCTGTTTCTCTTTCAAATAAAATCACCAACTTTATTTCAAATTTTACACCTTGGTTTCCAGTCAAAAAAGTAGTGAAAAAAGCTTGAATTTTTCACCTCTTTTTTCGGTGAAAGATGGGTGAAAAATGAAGGAGGTTTTTCACAAATATTTCCACTGAAAAACTTGAAATGTTCAACCAGTGTGAAAAGGACATCTGCAGGACATGGCGGTGATCACTGAGTGGTCATCAGTTAACATGATCTAATTCCACAATTCAGAGATGAAACACCTCTTGGCATCAGGTAGCAGGGACTTGGCAAGGTTTGGCAGGTGGGCTGGCTAAGGGCTGGCTGCAGGACTGGCTGCAGGGCAGCTATGTGGCCTCATGATGACTTCACAACACCGAATCATACCGTGGCTATACGACCCTGGCTAGGCAACTATTAACATCTAGGCTATACATAGCCAGACCTAGCCTAAGCTCACAACACCTAGCCGAACCTGCAGCTATCAACCCGCTGAACACAATGAAACAGCAGATAGAATTAGAAATATCAGTGCAGGGTGGAAGAGAGAAGAATAAGAACAGTGTGCTGCATCGTTCAAGCCCCACGGACTTGGTCCGGAACTCAAATATAAATACAACATTCGACGCGAACACAGCAATCACTGCATTCCGGCCCGTTGTAGCCAAACTCGGCTAGCAGTGAACACCATTCATCCAAGCTGGGCTCATATGAAGAGACTCATGCTTAGCATTGACCCGAATGTCATCTGAGTAAATATTCACATCAGCCATGGCACAAAGCGCAAGCTGCCTAACACAGAGTCATAACACAAGGTTCATTCACAGCTGAACTGAGTTGAATATTAATGCCGGATTGTGTATTCAGGGTTCTGCATCCTAGAGGGACGGGCGAATGTGAACACTGGAGTGAGGACAGGATGGATGATTTCCCTTGCTTTTCCGTCGGGAAAGCCTGGCATATTAGATCTTGCCTATGTTACCTTCCTCCACTCCATCAACCTTTCTTCCAACACTGAGAAGGAGCAGTTTCTACTGAAGGGTTCTCCAGACTCCCTCCCTCACAAAACCTCTGTGCTACATATTTTGATTTAGAGAAAGCACGGACAGGATGTGTATGATTGAAGCTGTGGTGTAGTAAGGATAGATACATAGAAACTGCCTACCAATGATGAAGTTGAGGCCCGATGTTAGAAGGTGTCTAGCACCTACAGCTTTCAGGCATGTGAATTAGGAACTCTTTGTAGGAATAAATAAATAAATTCATTGAAAAATCAAAACACAACAGGGCAGCTACATATGACCTAAATCAGATATTGGGCACACCAAAAATCGGGCTGAAATTTGGGGCAGAGTTATGAGAGAGAAAGAACAGGGTATATCCAGCTATCAAAGCTGAGGTAAAATACTTAGATGGATTTGAAACATAAAAACCACGAAATAAATAGTACAGAAACTCATGGGGGAAGAGGGGGTGAAAAGAAAGTGATTGAGGCTGAAGGACAATAGAGAGTGATATGGAAATTGGATTGGAAGACAAAGAAACCACCAAATAAATAGCACAGGAAGTCACAACCAAAATTACTGGCCAGCCAAGCATGCAGGGTTTCTGCTAATGATCAAGGGTTGCATTCTCTGCTTGAATGCTTGATGTGTGACTGGCAGTGGACAGCTCATCCACGCACATTTTAGGTGCCTCCAGCTTGATCAGAGGTGCAAGTGATTTCTGACATCTCTTTCTCAACCAAGGCCAGTCTGATGTCAATTTTGCCTATGTCCTTTGCTTGTGACGACTGTTCAAATAATGGGCGGGCGTCTCTCCAAAGTTTTGCTGCATCCACCAAATCTCCTTTGTACCTTGCAATATCCCCGAGACGAAGCATGCAATTTGCTCTGCTACGATGTATATCCATATATGTGAATCCATCCAGTGAAACAACAAAAAGATTGTGTGCAGTATGTTGGTCTCCTTCAGAAAGAAAAGCATCTCCTAAAAAGCAGAGTGCCTTGTACAGTGCTATCTTCTCTTGGTTTTTTTGAGTGTGCACCAAGTATATCACTGGCCATCTGTATAAACAGGTATTTTCAGCCGATGTCCAGTGACTAATATCTGCTAGTCTCTCAAGACAGTAAGATATTGCCTCACTGTCATTTCCCCAGCCTGCATTGAGACACTGTTGAAATAAGGTCTTTGCTACCACTTCATTACCCTCTCTCAGATGAAGGTCTGCCAAAATGGTTTCACATTGATTCAGTGATCTAGCCATCCCCAAGGTGCTGAATATTGTCTTTGCATTGTCCAGGTTGTGTTGCACTTTAAGGGTATCTACACCAAGCATGACATCAAGCTCTGCTATGCTGAGCAGGGCATAAGCATTATAAAATGGATCTTGCTGAACAGAAGCAGTCTGAAAAAGTTCGATATGGATGCTGTGGGCCTCCAAATACTCAGATTTCAACCGATGGGTTTCTGCCAGAGTCATCATGAAAGAATTATGTGCCTGACCTCCCTGCATGCCACAAAGCTGCAGAAGCTGTCTTCCTCTGTGGTGCAGGGAAACACTTTGTTTCAGATTACCCAGAGCTCTGAGACACTTGGTATCAGTCAGCACAGCCAATGCTTCTTGGTATGAATTTCCAGACTGCTGAGCAATTTCCTGTGCTTCACGGGCATGCATTAGAGCTGCACGATAATCACCAATAAACCACATGAGCTCAGCTAAACGTACAATTGCTAGTGTATGCTGTCCCAAGTCTCCACAAATCTTTGCTAATGAGAGTGCCTTCTCGTATGACTGTCGCGATATGGTGAAGTCACCATTACTGTAGTAAGAGTAATTGCCAATTGCAATATAGAATTTGGCTATCATGGTCATGGTATCTCAGACAAGATTAAACAGAGTAATACTCTGGACTCACCCTCAAGGACTGGATCATTGATGTGATGGAAATGGGCCATGCCTTTTTGGACCAGGGTTTCTAGATCACCAACTGGATAGTGGTTCATTGTATAAAGTGTCTCAGTGACATATCTTGCTTCTAGCTGGTGGTCACAGGGCTGGGGGAAAAGAGCTGGAATATCATCCATCAATGCAGTATGACCCTGGCCATTGAGCCGATGAAAGGAGTTCAGAGAAATCGTGCAGTTTATGGTGTCTACCACCTCTGTGCTGCCAAGATGCAATTCTAACAGTAGTAATTGGTGGAGGTTGCCCAAATTTGCAGTTATTTGATTGATTCTTGTGTTGTTCAGCTGAGTTCCACGGTATTTTTCATATAAATCCATAACCGACTGGAGATACTTACAAAGAGGATGAAAGAGTGGTTGGGATGGGGGAAAGAAAGTGTGGGTATGTTCTCGAATAGGAACCAGAGACTTCAATCGCTGTTTGTCATCAGAGTATGCTAGGGAGGTTCGGAGCAATGTAGCCCTACACCCCAGAATATCTTGGATAGGAAGGTCACTTTGAACAAGCTCTGCATCTGAGAGTCCATCTGGAAGGATTGAGAGTAGGCTCAACAAATCTTTAGCACCAGGTGTCATACGGGGACTTCCCAGTGACACAATGATGGAGGCATCCAAACTTGACTGTTTGTCATAGCCAGTTGAAAGCAGAGATGTCTTTTCTGTCTCCCAGCGAGCCAAGACATTGGCACAGCCCTCATAGTCAACCAGATGTGCAATGAGGTCTACAGCAAGTGGCATATTGTCAGCCAATTGGAGAAGCTGGTCAATTTCCTTGGGATCATGGAAATCATCTGCAATTTCGATGAAGGTCTGCCGAGCAGCATCATACGACAAGGGCTTCAAAGGCTCCAAGAACGGACGAGTCCAGCGGACTTTGGCCGGTCTTTCTGTACCCCGCATTGTGATCTGTTAGAATATTAAGGGGTGAATTTTTTAAATAGCTATGTACTTACTACCAGTGCAAGATGGGGGATGTCAGTAAGCAGGGAGAGAAAGTCTTCAACCCCACTACGTGACTTCAATGGTTCCCAAGGGGTTTCCAAATTATCCAGAACCAAAAGGCAAGGTGGACCTCTTGTCAGAAACTGGACAACAGCCTTTGTGAGGTCTTTTCCTGGATTCAGTCCCAAATGAGAGCCGGTCAGGGCTGCAAGCTCAATGCTAGTGGTAGCAGAATCTGTGGCCACAAAGAATCTGTGTTCGTATTTGGCAGCGATGTTAGGGTGATGCAAGGTGGCTCTTGCAAGACTGGTCTTCCCTATGCCACCCGGACCTAGAATAGCAATGTGGGCCGAGTGCTGCATAAGACTCACTACAATCTCCTCAAGTTGCCGGTCACGGCCATAGAAGATTTTCGGCTGTGCAGGCAACAGAGAAAATGAGTTTGAACTGGATAAATAAATTACTAACAGAGATACACCAGTATAGCGCTATTTTATATGCTTACCTGTTTTTTGGGTTGGTGGTAGTCTGATAGATCTGTTTCCCAAGTTAAGTGATATTCCAAGATGAAGGGTGAGTAGTGACATACAGACGATGATCCATCGGAAGTCGACCCCTCCGAGAGACTCTCAACCAAGTCTAGCAGTTCCTGGTGCATGCTTTGTGTCTTTTTCTGCATTTCCACCATATTGTTGGCAGTCATGAGACCAGTCCCAACCTAGATGTGTTCACATTCCGTTTGCTATAGCGGATAGTTGAGAAAAACATACTTCAAACACTTTCAGAGCCTCCTCCAACCCTGCTTGACAATTGGTCTGAAGTGTGTACATCTCATTCTGACGAAAGAAATATTTGATCTTGTTTGCATCCTGTTGTGCCTCAATAAATGTGTGTATCTTGTGAAGTGTTCTACCAGAATCCGATGAGTAATTTCCAGAAGAATTTTAAAACACAAAATACTCTGTAAATTTTCCAATGTGATATAAAGTTGCAGATGGGAAACTCCCTGCAGTTTCAGATATGATGTGCAACTTGATTATAGCGTAGAGGATTCCATGAATGTTCTCCATGAGCTTAATGCATTCTTCTTTGTTCCTCTTCACAGTCTGAGGAAAGGTATCAGACTCGTAAGGTAAATAGAACTCATTACCTGTACTGAATTAATCAAAGAGAGGGTTGTATTTGAGATAGTTGGGATAAATGGTGTGCCAAAGGCATCGGTGACCTTGTCGAGCAGTGTCACTGTGGGGGTCAAACAGGCGATGATGCCGCTCAAGCGTATATCTGTGACAGTGGGCTGGTGGGGCATCTTGTGGGGACCGTTGGGAAACAAATTGAGATGTGGTTTTGATTTTATATACACCATTAAAGCAGTGCATCAGATTTGAGATCTTTTGTCAATACATCCGCACGCTCCAAGTCTGCTTCTTGGATCATTTTGGTCATCAGTTCTCATGATTAATGTCGGAAGGAAGTCATGGTTGCAGTACGAGGGAGCTGTTCAGACTCCATGACTACAGATAACTCGCAGCTCCGGTTGATGTATGAAGAAGCCTGTGGAATATACCCAAGGATCCAGATAATTGTTCCCTACATAGAACACAGATCCGAGGGGAATACAGATAGCTCGCGAGTCAAGTTGATCTGTGCCCGTGATATCCGGGACCTGTTCCCATAAATATACTACGGATCCGAAGGGAAAGAAATTGCAGATCTGCAAGTACCTGACCATATGTCTGTTTCAGAATCCGATTAGAATCTGTGCAGAACCCGATAGCAATATTGTAAATTCTGTCGGAATTCTAATATACATGAACAAGATTTGCCGTCGCTTCTCTCCGGCGCGGGTGCTCTCGTTTCGATCAGTGCAGAGCCCCACTAAATATACAGAACGATGTCTTTATAAAGTTATCCGTGTCAAGCCTTTCAAGCCTCCCCTTTGACTCATCAACCTCAGCACTGCAGCTTCAAACGCTGAAAATTTGGCGAAACCGGCACCGGCATCGCATTGAACTTTTGCCCGCGGAGCACCGTGTGATTATGTCTTCGTTTTGAGGTAATTTTTGATACTTTCACGGCGAAATACCCGTTACATGAGGCAGCAATTGTTTTCATTATGTGGGATGTAGGGCGATGTGCGGAAGCCTCCAGTGTGCGGGTGTTACAGGGACGTTCTGCACGTAGTTATTGTGCGTCAATTGAAGGCAGAACTGGAGTGGATCAAAAGCGGAGACCTACAGGAGGAGCGAGTCCCCGGTCCGGCGGTGAAAATAGTTCCCGCAGAGATGGAAGTGTGCGCGCACAGTTGAGCATCGGAAATGAGTGAAAAAATAAGAGAGAGTGGGAGACACACCAGGGTGTAGTGTGTTGAAAATCCTCCACACGACCTACCTACCGACTTGCCCGTTGAACGTTGACGACACGGATAGACGATCAAGTGCTAACTGAGGTGCGTACAGGAGGAGCGATTCCCTGGTCCGGTGCTGAAAATAGTTCCCGGGGAGATGGAGGCGTGCGCGCGGAGTTGAGCATCAGAAACGAGCGAAAACATATGAGAGAGAGGGAAGAGAGACACACCCACACAATCTAGGTTGTAGTTTGTTCTCCATGCGACTTACGGAATCCCGCCGAACGTTGACGGTGCAGATAGACGATCAAGGTGCGGACTGAGCTGTCGAGGTCGGTCAAAAGATGCACAGGCGACTAAGATTTTCTACCTCAAGACTGGGAGGTTAAGCTCTGGCAGTGCGAATAGAAACTGTGCTTAGTGACACCTGGGCTTCCGCCGATTCGTCTCAATTGCATTCTGGATCATATAACCTGTGCTCGAAAGATAGACCTGATCCAGTGAAATCTGGTTTACTATGTGGCGGACCGCACCTGGGGAGTTGTTGATTCCGCACTTTCTGGAGGAGGGCCTGGACGAACCTAAGCTAGGAGTGCAGGAAGATGATGGGGGGTGAAAGGAAGGAGACATGGAAGAAGCCATACTTCTTAAGTGGGACTTGAGCGGGCGATTGGTTTACTTTGGTCGACCACGTGCATCGTTCAAAATTAACTGCACGTAATAAGGTGCAATCCGTCGAAGTTAGTTTATGATCTGCAAGAATCACCCTCTTTTTAAAATTAAGCACTCTGTCTGTCTGAAGCCTTTAAACTCCGCCAACTCCGCACTCGGATTTAGCTCGGATCAACTTGCCGAGACTTACCCTAAAGTCAGCTTATTTATTCGGATGCTGAATCTCAGCAAGTATGCCACTTCAAGTTCAACTTCTTGGTATCACTGTTTTTAAGGGTTTTCTTCCTCTTCATAAAAGTCCAGGAAATAGGATGATCTGGACTTTCAGACTTTCAGCTAAGTGGACCTCAACGTCGGCTCCCATTCGGCGGAACTCGCCGCTCCCGCACAAACTCCTTCCATCACTTCTCCTTCAAATAGACTCGAGTCATGGGTTCCCGAGGATTCTCCTAGCGCCCAAGTAAAGCTCCGCTTTTGGTCCATCAGAAAGCTCCCGACATAATGCGTCCGAACTGCCACGTGACCGTCGCGTGGCGTCGCGTCTTTTTTTCTGCTGTTGCCAAGGTCAATTTTAATGTGAAGTCGAATCCATGGGTGTTTAATCATTGATTCAAGAGTGATGGAATAACCCCTGTCTATTTGATTAAACAAGACTCATCCTTGGATTCAAGAGGATCAATGCAAATTTTCATAGGCCGGACAAGATTCACAAGATATTAAGTGATCCCAGATGTAATTGACCAGAAATCTAGTCAGTCTATTCTATCCTAAGGTTTCCAATGTCTCGAACTCCAGCTGGGGACCAGAGGGTGGTAATAAACACTCATTGGAACAAAGAACAGCATTCATGCAAGAATCAAAGGGGAGAACAGTCTTGGTCTCAGAAAGACAAGATGTGGAGAGATCTATTTCACCTGAAGCCTATTCTATCTGTTCTATTTGATGATTGCCAGTGTCGTGGCCCCTACCTGGGGCCAAGAAGACAGTAATAAACAATGCTTCATATGAAATTTAGACACAAAGAGCCAAAGAGGGTGGGAATCCCCCCAGGTCTAGGCCCTAAACACCCTCTGCGGTTTTGATCCGGATTAATTAATCCCTGCTTTAATCCCGGATTACCGTCTCAACGGCAGATGATTAAACAGACCTCCTAGGGCTTCATTTTTTTGTACTTTTTTTGGGATTGCGACATGGCCGAGTGGTCCTGTTGCTTTTTTGGCATGATCACCCGTACCCAAGCTTGGATGTTTTATTAGAATGCGTGCCTTCGTTGTCGCAGTAGCGAGTTCTCGTCTGGTGGACAGAATGTTGGGTCGGTCGGCCGGGATATGGGGTCCAAGGGAAGAGTAGAAAGTCGGTAGTAGGTCCCAGGAAAGTCGCGGACGTGTAGGATAAAAATAGAGTGAGGATGGGGGTCTTTGCCGTGTGGGCGCGGAGTACGAGTGGGGCGCGTATAGGCTTGATGGGGGGTGATATCGTAGGGCTCGGATGGAAGGTGTTCACTGGCGACGTAGTCACGGTGGACTACTCACTTCACTGGTCGCGTCGATTGTGGTGGTTCGAGTGTAAGAGAGTTATTATTAGCCATGTGTACCTACGGAATAAATACGCGGTCCGAAGACCGATGTACCGTAAGCTACGCAAGGAGATAATAAAGAAGGGGAAAGCGACCAGCGGTCCATCCTACCCTGCCACATCGTCCAGATGCTTTAGCGATGAATCCCAAACCTAAATTTGAGCCGGTCGCCTGGGCTAGAAGCTGGTCATTCTTTACGCTCACCTGTTTTTTTATATGCTCACCTTGTTTTCTGTATGGTCATCGGTTTTTTTCTAGGCTTTTTCTGTATGCCCACGTTTTTTCGTGGTCGCGACATGGCCGAGTGGTGGATGCTACCGCTTGTTACAGGCTCCATATTTGTGTACGCTCACCTTTTTTTTGGTTTTTTGTTTGGTCCATCTTGTGGGATCAGGCATGTGCTCTCCCCTTTTTTTTTGGCCGGTGTGGTGTGAGGCACCCCCGTCTCGCTTTATGGCTGGTTTTTCTGTATGCTCACCTTCTTTTCTTTGTGCTCACCAAGCTCATTTGCGGGTGCGCTATGGCCGAGTGGTTGCTATATGGCCGCGATTCAAACCTGGCGCCCGCTGTGGGATTCAACCCTGGTCCACAACCACTGGGCGCAAGTTTAAATTCGTTGTGATTCGATCTACCGATTGGTGAAAAATGTGATAGGGGATGGAGACTGAGGGAACTAATTCCGGCTTGTAGCCAGATTTCTGATGTGGGCCATGCTGCTTGCGACCCTCAATAAGAGCCGGAAAAAGCCGATCAGCGGCTATGCGGCGCATCAAACGGCGCATCAATCAATCAATCAATTTGCCGACATTTGCCGAGAGTCCACCCTCAGAAAAAAGATGAGCTGCTCACGACGTTCGGAAATGCAGACCAGCTTCGAATTCAACCGACGCTACACAAGTCAAACAGATTAGAACTAGCACTACGATATTCGATCATGGCTGAGAAGATGAAAAATCATCGGTTGGGAGACGGGTGGTTCAGAGAAGTAAAAGGACCGGATGAGTGGGATACACTAGTGAGTGAATGAGCATGGGTGGGATACAGGTGTGAGGATACAGGAGTGAAGGACGGGATACACCAGTAGAGAGGGAGATAAATGAGTGTAAGATAGAGACCTCGATAATCGATCTCAGGCACCTAAAGAGTACTGCGCCATGAGCAGTGCTAAGTCCGAGTCGATGCTTGGACGGGATTCCGCGAGGTAACAGGGCTGCGACGCCGGATTCTCTACCCCGCCGAAATAGCTCGGCGCGATGTGATCGGAATCGTACTGTGGCTGCGACGAATCGTGCACAAACGGTGGGTACCCCGCACTGGGGGCTGCGCGCGCCCAGTCTTCCGCGATTAAGGCACCGATGTCCATCGGTTCGGGATGCGCGGCTAACTTGAAGTCGGAGGACGTTGGGGACGAATCCAGGCCCATCCACAGTGGAGTGCAGGTGAATTCACCGGAGGGTTCGTTGCTGAAATCCGGGAATGTCGGTAGCGAGCCTGCGGTAGGGGAAAACGAGAACGCGCTGAACGCCTGCACGGCATGGGTAGATGTAAGGTGATGCAAAAATAAATGAAGGACTTCGAAGACGCACGAAGTAGGGGGCCTCGGCCTCCGTCGCCCACGGAGAAAGGAAGTTGTCGACGGCGCAATTTTGCGTGCTGTCTGGGACGTCACTTTTCACCCCGGCTGGCAGATCGGATCCATTGGGTGAGCGACGAGGCGGCCTAGAACTCGAAGACCGTCGGCGGGCCGACGTGGTAACGAGGAACCCCGGCGGCTCCGGCTCTACGGGGGCCGAGGACGAGCGGTGGTACGCCGTCGCGGTGATGGGCGGTTCGAAACGCGCGACGATGTTCGCCGGGACACGGTCCCTGTCGAACTCCTGCACCGCCGCGTCGAGCGCGCTCCGGTGCTTCCCCTCCACGAGTAGCTCCGCGATCTTCTCGCACCGCACGGGGTCGTCCATTTCGTGTTCGCGCGTCTTCCTCTTCGTCGCGTCCTTTTCTTTCTTGGACTCACCTTTGGCGCGTGGACGCCGTTCTGCGGCCGAAACGCGTATGCGGGGAACCTGCGGCGGTGCTCCTCGCTCGCCTCCAACGCCTTCGCGTGCCAGACGCTCCGCTCGGCCTCGGGGAGGTGCTGCCAGGTGAGACCAATGATCTTGGAAAGCGTGCTGTGGCTCGGCTCGACCGCGGACGGGACGCGCTGGCTGCGGATCAAGGACGAGCGAAAGAGGATGAACGCGTTTGGCGGGCGCGGGATGTGTCCGGCGGGCTGTATACGCGTATGGCGGGTGCGTGGAGGGCGTGAGGGATCAGCACTGGATGGCGACTGCGGAGGAGGCGTCAAGAGGTCGCTTAGATCATCCGGCGAGATCGGAGGGTAGTCGTCTGCGCAGGGGTTAGTATAATCGTGCGCTCGAGACGTTGGCCTACAATCCCTGGTTTCGTCGGACTCCCAGCATAGGGTCCGCGCAGGAGGCATTGACGCAGGGTATATTGAAGGGCAGGAGGGGAAGGATGAGGCTAATCAGCCGGCGACGTCCTTAAGAAGGGAGGTGAATTCAAAAGATGCCGACATGAAGATTAGAAGAAGACACGTTCGCCTAAAGTTCGGCGCCACATTGATCGTCCAGTTGTGGGTGATATCATGTATGGTTCGGTCGCTACCGAGGATGGAAGCTAGGACCCTAGTAGAGTTCGGATGCACGGAGAGATAGCTGCCGGTAACGTCGAGTCTAGATTTGCAAGCCAAGTCCAAGTTGCCAGAGTCAGAGTCCAAGGTTCACAACGAAGCTTTCGTATGTAACAGGCCTGCTATCAGCCGGCTTGTCCTGCAGAAAAATCGAACGATTGCTTGGAAAATCAAAGGACAAGAGCCCAAGCTCGAAGCGGTTAATTGCAAACAGTCGCGCGTGAGAATTAATGAGGTAAGCCTGTGCTTCTTGTCTTTCTCCACGACCATCAAACGCGACGTTTTCTTGCCATCAATGGGCTCTCCAGGGAATGATTTCAAGACCATCCCAATTCTTCTCAGGTGGAACAAGCCAGTTCTTTTCCCAGGTAGAACGAGAAAATCAGCCGCCGCAGTATGGGCTCCGCTTACATCAGTTCTTTGCAAGTCGCGTGTTGGTCGCGTGTGCAATTTACCTCCAACAGGTTCGTCATGCCCAGAGCTCCGAGCGGCTAGATACCTTCAAGTAGACCTCGGCTTCGCTCCTTCTGGTATGGATGGAAAATCGCCATGACGGCCTTGTTCCCAGAAGGGCAATTCTTGTATTTCTGGCTATCTTCTGCGCCCCGGACCTTGATCGCAACATGCAAAGCACTGTGCTCGCTAGCCTTAAAATACCCTTCACACTTCTATTCTCGTCCGCAGGTACTTTGTAATCCGACCGACTCCGATGCACGAACTCAGAACTGCACCCGACAAATGAACGCCAGTTTAACTCGCATTAACCTGTTTCTGTCCCTCGGATTAACATTCAGATGTCCATCGGCGGGGCTGTATTCATCTCCTGCGACAGGTGTCTGTCTCTTTTCTTTTTCCTGTCTTCAATGTTTCTCTGCCCTTGAATGTTATCTCGGTCACGGTGGCGCCCATCAAATATCCTCAAGCGCAATTTCATATGTTCAAGAACAATCGTCGACGTCCTCCTCCTCAAGTCAGCACGCCCATTACGCCGTATCTGGCAGCCTATCGATACAGGCCTTGATCTCCCGCAAAATGCGCTCCCTGTTGTAAATCCCCTTACCACACCCGGCCCCCGCGCATTTTTCCCTCCAGCACGCGGCCGCCTCGCGCCACTCTTTGACCCCGAGGCCCGTCACCGTGTCCCGCGGCTGCGTATCCACTCCACGAATACCTGAAATAAATACGCGACCCCTCAATCACCCTATTGCACTGCACTCGTGTTTACTGTCAGAGTGACTCACGCGTGCCCGGAACTCCCGCCAGGCCCAATTATCCGCCCCCAGCCCACACGCCTTACATCGCCCACTCACCGCGTGCATCAATATTCTCGCTCCCTCCCCCCTCCTTTTCATCTTCCTCGTCATCTTCCTCTCCATCGAGCATCCGATCCAGCACATCTCGCCGCCGCCGATGCAACGCCAGCAAATCTCTCGAAGACACGCGCTTCCACTCCTCACTGTGCATGTGCTCAGACAGCCGCCGCCTGCACCTCGTCCGCTCACCCTGCCCGCGCGGCGGGCGCGGTGGGCGCGCAGGAAGGTAGGGCTTGCTATTACGTCGCGCCGGGTGCGGCCCAGCGCGAAGCGAGGGCGAGCGCGGATTCCGCTGTGTCGAAGTCCAGGTCCTCGATGGGCGAGGGGAGGCCGCAGAGGATATACAGGACGTATACGAGCGTCGAGGTGGGCACGGGCTCCTCGTACGATTCTGTATACCCCGTGGTGCGGCGTAGGGTGATGCCCGGCACGCGGAAGAGCGTGCCGTCGGCTGAGCGGAGGATGGTGTGCGCGGCGGGGTCGCTGAATAGCGGGTGGTATGGGATAGCCGAGGCCATAGTGGTTTTGCGACGAAGAGAAGGTATGCACGTAGAGAACGTGGGGAAAGCGTGGTGAACTGGCACTGGGAGAATTGGGTCAGCGCGCGGTGCCATGAGGCTCGTTTCACCGGTAGGATAATTAATCTGGGTTTGGAAGATATCGTTCGTTGCTCAATGTTAATTTCCCTGTGGGTTGGTGTATACAAAAAACAATGCACCAGGTCCAGGTCCCTTACTCCGATTCCGCCCTTTATGTCGTCCCTTCTCCTTGGGTCCACACCAGCCCACTGAGCAAGAAATTAGAATGTGTTGCCCTCGCGACCTTTTTTCCCTATCTCGGGAATGGGAGGTATCTCACTCAATTTAACATGCATATATACCGTCCTGGCCCCAGAATAATGACAAACTCGCAAATCCGATTCGCAGGCCGGGTGCACTCCAAGTCAACGGAATTTCTCCCAGTATTTCCACCGACAAACAAGTCCGTGCCGAGTCCAATGAGCCGCAGTAAACTGACAGATCAATATCTTCCCGGCAGTGCACGATCGCCAACTCCTGTAACTGAATCCTGTAGCTGAACGCAGATCATGAGGGAATCTAAACTGCAACGAGTGCTATTGAATCGCTAAAGCACACAGTCACGGACTTCACTCGAATCGGACAACGGAGAGTTCGTACCTTTATTTTCTCCTAGGTAAAAATCAAGATCGGACAACAGCAAGAGGGCATCTGATTCCGACGTGTACATCGATGACTCGGATGACTCCGAACTTCATTGCGATTAAGTACTTACCTCATCGGAATTGGTCTCAGTGCCACGCGAGGTGCCTACTTTTCGCTGACTGAGGCCTGGTAGGCAAATATTCATTCCTATGATTGAGTCTTAAGGTTAAAGTGTCCTAGATTCACGCCCGAATTATTAAAATTTGATGTCTACGCCAATGAACGCCAGGAGGACGTGGGCCAACCGCTTAGACGCGGACACGGCACGTGCCAGTGGTTCAAATGAATGACAGACGTCTGATGAGCGATGGTGAGGAAAGGCTCGAGAAATTCAAAGGATTAACCTTGGCTGGAGAGTAGTGATGCCCTGTGCAAGAGGGTGTGAATATTATTGGTGGAGATCTTGCATATTCTACAGGAAAAGACGCGGAAACGGTACACTCACGATTGCTTACCTCACGTGATCGTTCGTTGGCGACTCGGATCTTGCCGAATGCACCTGTCTCTTGTCACCGCCCGACTGTCGACAGCTGGAACCCCCAATCCATGCGCTCCCCAGTCACGGCCGAACCGGCTTGAAGTGTTGATGCTTCGAATTCCTTGACCTGCCCACCCCAAGTCTTCCCCCGTAACTTAGCCCCCAATCACCGCCGAGCTTCTCACCGTCGTGCTGTCCTTTCTGCGTCCAAAGAGATCGACAGACGACAAACCCTGTCTAACCACATCAACAGATGTAATAATAAGTAGACACATGTAGACAGGTGTGTGCTTATAGAACACTGGCCGGTGTTTTGACAGATTTCCCCACACAATACGGCACAAGCCTGCTGTTACAGATAACCGCCTGAATGGCATCATAGCATGTTGTGGTGGTCCAAATGAACATAACAAACCCTGAATTTGGATCCCAGCAAATGTTGACGGCGCAGTAGAATTCCAGCGACCACGGTCACCCGTGTCACATTCAGAGCTTCCATTTGATGAAGAGATGTGCACCATGTCGATATCCAACAATGATTGATCCAGGGAAGGAGCTGCCTAGGGAAGTTGATTAAAACAAGATTGTGCACTCCGAAAGTGGATATAAAAGCACCAACCCACATCGCTCCAGTCCTTTCCCAGCTTTCCTGACGAGATGTCCCATCAACTTAGTGTTGCAGAAGTCCGCATGAACGGTGTCCTAACCGTTTTGACCCCTATAGTGACACTCTTGAATGAGATCACGGATGCCTTTGGCACACCATTTATGCGAGCCATCTCAAGCACAATTCTGTCCTTGATGGCTTCGGTGCAGGTAAATAAGTTTGGATACCGCATCTACTTGTCTGATATACTTTCCCAGAATGCGAAGCGGAACAAAGATGAATGTATCCGGCTCATGGAGAATGTTCATGGCATCCTCTATGCTATAATCGAATTGCATATCACATCAGAAACTCGACAGAGTTTGCCGCCAACAATTTTGGACCACATTGGGAAGTTCACAGAGTATTTTGTGTTTTACGGCTCTGCTACGAATTACTGACTGAATTCTGGTAGAACACTTCACAAGATACACACATTTATCGAAGCACAACAGGATGGAAACAAGATTAAATATTTCTTTCATCAGAATGGGATGAAAACCCTTCACAAGGACTGTCAGACAGGGTTGGAGGAGTCTTTGAAAGTGTTCAAGGCAAGTTATGGTGGATTATTGATATATTAAATAAACCCATGCAGGTGGAGACTGGTTACACTATTGCCAACAATATGGCGGAAATGCATAACAACACAAAAAGCATGCACCAGGAACTGCTCGACTTGCTTGGGAGTCTCTCTGATGGGTTGACTTCTGATGGATCATCATCTGTATGTCACTACTCATCCTTGGTCATAGAATCCCTTATAACTTGAGGAACAGATATATCAGACTACCACCAACCCAGACAACAGGTATGAATATGGAATTATACTGGTGCATCTCTCCTAATAATCCATTTTTTAAGTTCAAACTCATTGTCTCTGTTGCCTGCAAAGCCGAAGATCTTCCATGGTCGTGAAGAGCAACTTGAGGAAATTGTAGTGAGTCTTACGCAGCAATCAGCACACATTGCCATTTTAGGCGCTGGTGGCATAGGGAAGACCAGTCTTTCAAGAGCTGCCCTACATCACCCTGATGTTTCTGCCAAATATGAACACAGATTCTTTGTGGCTGCAGATTCTGCTACCACTAGCATTGAGCTTGCAGCCCTGACTGGCTCTCATTTGGGACTGAAGCCTGGAAAAGACCTCACCAAGGCTGTTGTCCGGTATCTCTCCACAAGTCCACCTTGCCTCTTGGTTCTAGACAATTTGGAAACACCATGGGAACCATTGGAGTCGCGTGGTGGGGTGGAAGAGTTTCTGTCTCTGCTCACTGGGATCCCACATCTTGCCTTGATAGTGAGCATATGGCTATTTCAAAAATCCAGCTATTAATATTCTAACAGATCACAATGCGGGGCGCTGAGAGGCCAGCCAAGGTCCGCTGGACTCGGCCATTCTTGGAACCTTTGAAGCCCCTGTCATATACTGCTGCTCGCCAGACCTTCATTGAAATTGCAGATGATTTCCATGATCCCAAGGACATCGACCAGCTTCTCCAGCTGACTGATAACATGCCTCTCGCGGTGGATCTCATTGCACATCTGGTTGACTATGAAGGTTGTTCCAATGTCTTGGCTCGCTGGGAGTCAGAAAAGACATCTCTGATTGCAACTGGTCATGACAAAAAGTCGAGCTTGGATGCATCCATTATCATGTCACTTGCAAGTCCCCGTATGACACCTGGTGCCAAGGATTTGTTGAGGCTGCTCTCAATCCTTCCAGATGGTCTCTCAGATGCAGAGCTTGTCGAAAGTGAGCTGCCTATCCAAGATCCTTTGAAGTGCAGAGCTACATTGCTCCGAACCTCCCTAGCATATTTTGATGATCAACAACGGCTGAAGTCTCTGGTGCCTGTTCGAGAACATATTTACACATTCTCTCCCCCATCACAACCACTCTTCCACCCACTTCGCAAATATTTTGAGTCGCTTTTGGATTTATATAAAAAATACTATGGACTTCCCCAGAACAAAAAAATAATCAAACAAATCACTGCAAATCTGGGAAACCTTCACCAACTACTGCAGCTAGGGTTGCATCTAGGCAATGCAGAGGTGGTAGATACTATCAAATGCACTCTGTCTCTCAACACCTTTCAGCGGCTCACTGGTCATGGTTGTACTGTGTTGATGGATTATATTCCAGCTGTCATGCCACAGCCATGTGACCACCAGTTGGAAGCAAGATATGTCATTGAAGCACTTCATACCATGGACCGCCATCCACATGCTGATCCACAATCCCTGGTCCAGAAAGGCATGGCCCATGTCAATCACATCAATGAGCCAGTCCTTGAGGGTGAGTCCGAGAGTATTATTCTATTCAATTTTGTCTGAGAGACCATGGTCATGATAGCCAGATTCCATATTGCAGTTGGCAATTATTCTCGCGACAGTAATGGTGACCCGAATATATCACGGCAATCATATGAGAAGGCACTTTCATTGGCAAAGTTTTGTGGAGACTCGAGGCAACAGTCTGCAGCACTTATGCAACTAGCTGACCTCCAAGTGGCTATGTGTGATTATCATGGAGCCCGACTGCGGGTCCGTGAAGCACAAGAAATTGCTCAGCTGTCTGGAAATGTCTATGAGGAAGCAATAGCACTGAGGACTGATGCCCAGTGTCTCACAGCTCTGGGTAATCTGAAAGAAAGTGCTTCCTCATGTCAAAAAATAACAGAGCTTCTGCAGCTTTGTGGCATGCAAGGAGGGACGGCAGATTATAAAGCAATGAATGTTCTGGCAGAAGTCCATCGGCTGAAATCTGAGTATTTGGAGGCCCATAACATCCAGACTCAACTTTTTCAGAATTCTTCGGCTCAGCAAGATCCACTTTTTCATGCTTATGCCCAGCTCAACATAGCAGAGCTGGATATAATAATGGGTGTAGACACACACAAAGTGCAACACAACCTGGACAATGCAAAGGCAATATTCAGCACCTTGAGGCTGGCTAGATTCGTGAATCAGTGCGAAATGACTTTGGCAGATCTTCATCTTAGGGAGGGTAACGAAATGGTAGCAGGGCCCTTATTTCAGGAGTGTCTCAATGGAGTCTGGGGAAATAATAATGAGGCAATATCATATTGCTTGGAGAGACTAGCAGATATTGGTCGTGGGACATCTACCATTGAAAATGGGTTATACAGATGGCCAGTGATATATTTGTTGCACACCCACAAAAGCCAGGAGAAAATAGGACTGTACAAGGCACTTCGCTGTGTAGGAGATGTGTTCCTCTCCGAGGGAGATGAATACACTGCATACAATCTTTTTGTTGTTGCACTGGAGGGATTCACATATATGGATATACATCGCAGCAGAGCGGATTGCATGCTTCGTCTCGGTGATATTGAAAAGCACAGAGGAGATTTGGTAGAGGCAGCAAAACTTTGGAAGGAGGCCCACCCACTATTTGAACGGTCATCACAAGCCAAGGACATAGCCCAGATTGACACCAGACTTGCATTGGTTGAACAAGAGATCTCAAGTGCATACCAGGAATGACTTGCACTTCTGAACATGCTGTAGGCACCTACAATTTCAGTAGATAAGCTGTCCGTTGTGAGTGACCCACCAACATTCATGCAGAGGATGCAATCATCTAGAATTAGCAGAAACCCTGCATACCTGCCTCGACAGTAATTTTATTTGTGACATCTTCTGTTATGTATTTGGTGGTTTCTCTGTCTCCCAATGCATTTTCTGTTTCATTGTCCATTTTGCTTTGTCCTTGATCTCTGGATATCCTTCTTTTCACTCGCTCTCCCTGCGATTGGCTTCTGTGCTCTTTAGTTGATGGTTGTCTGTCTCAAAATCCTGTTTCATCTATTTTTCCTCAGCTTCGATAGCTCAATATGACCCATCCTTTCTTTGTCTCTTTCTCTCTTCTAACTCCGCATTTGGTGTTAATTAGTGTCTGTACTTTTATATACTTGTGTTGTACGTAGATATCTTGTTGTGACCTTATTTTTCAATATATCCATTTATTTATTTTGTATGAAGGAGTTCCTGATGGATATGCGTAGATGTAATTTAGAATGCTTTGCTCAGTGGTTGGCCAACATGCCAAAATATCGAACTCGCCAATGCGTGGACTCTGCTGGACTTGCATGCCTGCTTAAAGGGAGATCCGAATCGCGCCGACCATAACTGTACACCGGATTTTTGCCGCCTCCTCCCAGCCAAAGCCAGCTTCTTCTTCCAACATCTCACGAATCCTCCTCAGACCGCCCTTGCCCACATCCTGCAACTTTCCTCCTCCTCGAACAAACGAATGAGCACACAGATACTGACCGAATTACCCCGCCCAAGAACGAATTCGATCGATATTACGATCCTGCAGCTATGCCATTGCACTATCTCTCCTGGTCCTTGGTGAATACCCCTGCATGTCTGGACACGGGATAAAAATCTCGTACGTACGCCGGAGATCGCACTGTTCCCCAGCACGAATTACTACATACTACACCTTCCCCAACTTGAAGAACGAATCAATACTCAGAAATCAACCGCATCCATTACTCACTAGGCCGATAAATGCTCCAGAGATCGCAAGAATTGCGGCCCGGATGATCGTTCAAGAACGAACGAATTCCTGCAGCATCCCAGCACCGTTCCCCATATATGCCAAGAACGCGGTGCCGAAAATGGAACAGATTAAACGCATCGCGCAGGAGGACACGCATGATTCACCCGCAACTGGAAACTCCATCCTCATGTTCAGATCAAGCAGAGACGCAAAGAATGAGTACGCGAACGAAAGCCAAACGAATGAATTACTATGCTACAACTAAAAAAGTAAATGTACGCGGAAGATAATTAATACACCTCACTTAAAAAAGAAAATTATATCGCTCTGCCGAGATGCTCCTCTGCCTCAACACACACACCGCGCTCCGAGTTGTGCCTAATTTGTGTCGAATCGCCTCACTAGCAGCGCGCGAAATCCCCAGTCTCGTTGCGAGCACAGGCCCGAATCGGGGTAGGGATGGGGACGAGGGGCGATGAAAACGAGGACAAGAAGAAAGAGCTGACGCAATCGTAGTCCCCTCAACGTCCGCGCAACGTCATCCATTCTCCGCAGCTCCTTCCCGCTCCCATGTACGCCCGTCGCCCACTGGCCCGGCGAGCCGTCCGTGGAATATCCCACCGGCGGGCCCACTGCACCTCGCGTGTCGGCTGATCCCGTTCGCACATCGTACCCCCGCCGTGTGTTGGATGGGGAAGCGAAACGGGAGGAGGAGGATAGGGCAGCGAGAGAAGGGGAGGGAAGACGGCGTAGGAGACGCTGCGCACGGGGGTACCGCGTTCGTATTTCGTTAGCGGAGCTGTCGGCACTGGAGGGTTAGATGAATAAGAGGAAGGTGGCGTCGGCCATACGGGCGCGTTTGACGGCGGCGCAGATCAGGGCGTGGACTTCGGCGCGAAGGTGGTTTTGACACAGAAGGAGGCGAGAATGAGCGCACAGGAGGCTTCTGCACGCGCACCCACTCCCGCCGGAGAGCGTAGAATATGCACTCCGAGCTCGGGGAGGAGTCTGAATGCTCCGCGTTGTTTCTGAACCGATCTCGTGCGTCCGAGTGCACGCGCCCGTGCGGAGGAGGGCGCACGGCTGAGCTTTGCGCGCTGCCTTCTAACGCCTCCGCTACTTGTCCGTGTGCGCACGGGCGTCGTATCAGTCGCAGACGTAGAGGGTACTGGAAACACGAGCTCGGTGGGGCGTTCTCCTGGAGCGTGTGCACCATGCGCGCTATCTTGCACGCGCGTTGCCGCCGTGCTTCGTCCGCGGAGGGCCAAAGAGGAATCGGATGAGGTGCGTGGGCGGTCCAAGGCGATGGATGACGTGTTGCATCGCCACCGGCATCTCAAATTTCACGTGAGCAATCGCGTCCCTTACACTGGAGGCAACAATGCACTTGGAAGCCAAGTGTGTCCAACGTGCTCTGCACTCATGTGTGACATTGACAATCAATCTGAAATAAACTTCTCCTTTTAGTACTATATGCGACTGCCTAGTGGGCCACTTCGCCCCTATGTGAGTAAAAATATATTCTTCTTGCCCAAGCTTGGTTGGATGTTGGAAGACATATAGAGGCGCCCCTAAAAACAAAGTTCCACACTGGTTGATGGAGTTGACGTGATGCTGTGCCGGCTTTGCCGGCCGGGCGGGTTGCCGAACACGTGTTTTCTTATTTTTGGAATGGCATAAATCGTCTCGTTCTCCACGACCTCTTCGTCCTTCACCTAGGTCTGATGCTTGTTATGTTCAGTGGATATCTGGCCACACATAGACACCACGTCTAGCGCACTTGAACCTCTATATATGTTGTTATTATTATGCTGAAGATTCGTAAAATGCCAAAATTCATCTGAAGGTCATGCGCTCGCCACCGTTGTATCGGATTCCATAGTGGTATGATGATTGCGAAACTCGGCATGGGCAGTGAGCATGATTTTTGCATCCCTTTGATGGTGTCAATCTGATTCTGACCATTTTATTCTGCCCTCATTGCACGATCGGCCCACTACTACATTTTGACCGTTTTTGGACTTGCCCCGGCAAATATTCGGTGAGCCATCAATGTGTCACCAAATCCCGTGCCACTACCGCCACTAACTCATATGATGCCAGACTACATTCTGGAATGCTACAATGCCCGGTAGCTCCATCCATTGGCTTCGGGGCAACAAAAAACCCTTAAGGTGGCCCAGTACCAAGTCACTGATATTAATTCTTTCGTCAACACAATGCAACTTCAACTTTACTTGAATACAACAAAGGTTTTATGTTATTTTGAAATAAAGGAAACAAAGAAAACAAACAGGAACAATGCCAGCCTGACGAAGATATTTTGTGGATGTGGTGGGGGCCTGACAAAGGTGACTTGTGGGCCTGGTAGCATGTCAAAAAAGCTTCTGTGTATAAGCTGTGATAAACCTCCCTTTGTTTGACAAAGATTCCATTGTGCATAAGGTGCAACAAACATGTGATTGTCGTTTGTCATTTCTAGGGAAATTTCAGGCTGCACTTTGTCGACTAAAAGGAGAAATATATGACAGATTTATTGTTACTGTCACGCATGAGTGCGGAGCACATGCGTTGGACGCACTTGGATTTCAAGTGCATCGTTCTTTGCCTCTGGTGTTAGCTGCGATAAATATGTGCAAATCTTGCCTATATACTGACTTATCGGACTTGGGAGACTTGACTTGGAGAAATGACCAAGCAGCAGGGTGGCATGAATGAGCAGAGTCTCAATGATTTTGGCCTTGCCAGAATATGCTGCAAGGCTGCCGAGTGCCGAGATCATGTGCGTGCAAAGTCGTGGGGCAAAAAGTACGCAACTATCATCACTGGTTGTCTTAATTATGCGCCCCGGAATGTGTAATCCTATCCTGCTGAAGCTCTGAAGTGTCAAATCCCACGGAACCTCCCGAGACCATCGTTCACGTCAAGCTAATGCAATGACTGTGGCGTGCTGTGTAGATTGTCGGGATCATGATCCTGTTCTACCAAAATATCCATGATTTGGGATTGGGCCTCTTCGAGGCGGTGCTGAACCTTCAGGTCCCGATGTTGGATATACATCAAATTCTGGCCACAGGTCTCCTCCAGTCAAGAAATCTTTGGCAGAATTCCCAATTTGGCCATGGATGATGGAGAAGCATTCGGGGTAAATAAACTCACAGAAGATGAGGGCTTCCATCTGGTGCAAATGTAGAGCATGATCCCCATTATATGACTGGCTAAAGTATCACACCAATTGTTTTCTAGAGCTCACGGCCATTGGTCAGGCCATAGTAAAACTCACTCAACAAATCAAAAACAAATAGGGCAAATATTATCTTGACCAGCAGTCATTGTATCCTGATTGATAAGCATAAAGAGCATGTCTATCCAAGTGAGAATCAGGTAGAAAACCCTTGTTCTGTCCTCACTTTCAGGGTATACACGATATGAAGATCAAGTCAGATGATAGCAGTTCTGAATGGGTAAACTTCCAATCTATGCTAAGGGTTCCAGTTTTGCCACAAAAAATGGGGGAGGAGCTGAAGAATGACCTTGACCAGTGCAACCCAGAGAACTGAATCAACTTTTTGAACCCACTCAAGAACCCACTGTCTGTCGGAACCACCAAAAGTTCATGCAGAACCACTCCAAGCCAGAGAAGCAGTCACAGTAAGATTGTTCAAGAACATAGACATGACATTGTACAGAAGCGTCAGGAGCCCAAAAGCTTAGAGAGTTGTATATACAGATCTACGCTCAGAATCAACCGCCCAGTCCGGAGTAATGGGCATGGCATTCGAGGACAAGGTGAAAGTCAAAGCAAGAAGCAAGTATTTGTGTGGGCTGGCAGCACTAGCTTGAAGCTCAACCATCGCGGGTACAGTCGACTCTGTCTTAACCCATAGCTCTCATAACCCATACTCTGCTAAACCCCATAAATTTTCGAGTCCACTGAGGGTGTTCCCACTCAAAATCTCATAACTCTCTGGTACTCCATAATCCATACATTTTTGGGGGCTCAAAACCCATAATTTACCCATATTTTCACCATTTTTCACTAGGTCAAAATTTGTCACAATGATGTAAATTATATCTTCTGCGAGCCATAATATTGATGGAAAGTAGCTATAGCTGTTCTTTAGGCTGCAGAGGTCATCGAGATTGTGAAATTGATCGCTGATGTCCTTGAATCTAACATGTGTGCCCATGATTTGGACCTTGAAACACATATTTCGATAAGTATTCCTGTGTGCAGCTGTAATATTATACATCATTCAGCCCATCCGAAGGGTTCTCACCCAATAATATTATGCTCAGCTGATCTGTAACCATTTCATCCAACAATATATTACCTATCACTGCCCTTGAGCTCAATGGGCTCCATCCTATGCATCTCACCACATAATATTTCCTAGAATATTATTATGCCCTTAGAGCACAGGACTCAGCTGAGAATCCGCCGGAGTTCAGGGCCCCCTAGACTTTAGGCATTAATCATTCATAGGGGGCCTATGCTCTGGGACATTGTTGACTGCAGGCACTGAGATATAGACTAGTTAAAACATACAATAGCACAAGGTAATAGAATAGATGTCAAAGGAACAGCAGGCAGGGAACGAAGCGCGGTGATGCATATTAGCAGTCCCGATGCGAAATTGCTGCATCCTACTGTTCCTTAGAAGAGATGGCACGTCCAAAGTGGGAATTGCCACCATGAGAAACACCAGGGCGCAGGGATGGGTAATCAAAAAACCACAATGGGTGGCCCTCACTTATGGTGTTGCATGGTGGCCGCTCGATCATGGATACGAAACGGGGAATAAATGCCACTGTACAGTGCTATAAGAGGTACACTGCTGAATACAACGATAACCCATTCCTTTTACTCACTTGCTGCCCATCATGCCCCCCAGTTGCACACGTCCCTACTGTTTTTCATTGCCCACACTCCCACCTAGGGTGTGACATGGGTGACACCGCGGGTGGATCGGGGTCACACCGTACCCGTGACCCGCAATACTGCACCCGTTTCCCACGGGTACAGTATTCTACAGTAAATAACCATGGTTTTTTGTTTAGAATGTGAAAGTGCAGCTTTACATAGCCTCCACTTGTTATCCTGATACATAATGATGTTCATATCAATACGCATGATTTAATACCAATTTTCGTGGTATTAATCGGCCGGCGCAAGCTCCAATACGGGCCAAAACATATGAGATCAGATGTTATTTATTCATGTTTGAATCTCATCAAAACCACTACACCTGTGTCCAAAAAAGGAAGGAGCCGCTTCAACTCACCTCCCTGAGCCATTTCGGATTTTATTGAAGGTATACAACATCTTTGTATCTAAGCCTACCTCATACAATTTAATTCAGCTCCACACCACAGCTTGAACTTAGTCTGTTGGTGTCAGAGTATCAAACTGTAATATACCAATTAGAGGGCTATTCATTGCCAGATAGGCCTGTAATTGGGTTTTGATAGTCTATTAATGATTCTAATATCAATTCTATGCACTTCTGACAGGTCTGAGAGAAGCTATGGATGAAAACAAACATATATCCTAATTTGGATAACCCGCGGGTTTTACTGTCACGGGTCACAGTTTTGCGGGTTTGTACGATGGCCCACACCATACCCGCACCCATCACACCCATACCCATCACACTGCATCACACACTACTCCCACCCTCCCCCTGCCGCCTTCCAGCGAACCTGCGGCCAGCGATTCCGATGACGAGATGTGCTTAATGCTGAACCGGGTCGTCTGCTCCCTGCACGATCTCGCCAATGCTGACATGCTCAATTATAACTGTGTACCTGTCTGGGTGCATGCTAGTATGTGTCAGATGCTGTATCTTATTACTCCATAGACTGACTTTCTGCAGAGGATTATGAAGAACTCTACGGCATCTTCGTACCTGATGAGGATGCCGAGGTTGTCTTGCACCGCAAGACCTCCCTTTTGGCTATGTTGGTCGGTTTGCGCCAAGGACTTAGTACATTATATGTTGCCTATCCTTCCCTGCCACTTGCTCAATATTTCGACAGAGAACTGGAAGGTAGCCACCAACGCGGCCAAAATGACAGTGTATTTTGACCTTGGTATGTCGCTGCCTCTTGCTTTTTGTATCACCAAACTTACCTACAATTCAACGTTATCAAGCGGTGTTTTCCTTTTTAGGTCGGTGGCGGTTATTTGGACTTACTTAGAAAATGATCTGGTGGTATCTTGTGCTTCTTTTCGTTGTCATCACTTCCATGAGTGCTTCTTTTAGTTGTCGTTGCTTCTGTGCATTGTCTTGGTCGCTTGGGGGGATAATCACCACTTGGCATGCAATTGACTGATGCCATTTGTTTATTTACAACTTCTGATTGAACTTACTTTACTTGGCAAAAATATGAGGACAATTACAGCTGTTTGCGATGAGGATGACACTCATCAAAATTTTGTAAATAAGATCAAATTTGATCTCGCACTTTGCGAGTGACGCCCTCGCTGCATTTCTGGACGGATCCACTCGATTTTTGGTTCGTTCTGTAGGGTTTTGAAAGGACTTTCGAACCATACCCAATCCAAGCTGTGATACGAGATATTTACATACACCAAAATTTGCAACCTGTGGTTGAAAACAAACGAGGCGGATTTTGCCTAATCTTTATATTCCGTATCACACCTTGAGTTGGGTATGGATCGAAAGGGCTTGCAAAACGTTGTCGAACGCGCCATGAATCACGCAAATCCGATCAGAAATGCGCCGGGGGCGTCGCCCGCAAAGTGCGAGATCAAATTTGATCTTATTTATATATTTTTTGATGAGTGTCATCCTCATGGCAAACAGCTGTAAGAGTTCAACTTACTTACTTAACTCGGCTTGAAAAAAAAAAAAAATTACAACCGATGTTGTTGTTTAAAGTACTGGACTTGCAAAAAATACAACCATGTTGTTGTTTAAAGTAAAACTTAACTCGCAAAAAATGCAACCATGTTGTTGTTTAAAGTACAACTTGACTTGCAAAAAATTAAATTACAACCCGTGTTGGCATTTTGTTTAAAGTATTTGACTTGGGAAAATTACAACCTGGCACACAAGCTACTCTGTTGTCATTTAAAGTACAACTTGGCTATTAACAGTTCAACTTACTTGACTTAATTACAACAAGAGCGCACCGGGGCACTTTGCACCCCAGCACTTTGTTTGAGTCTAAACCAGACAGCCGACCTTGCCGAGTAAGCTTTTGAGACTCCGCTTCACCAGTTCCCGGGACTTGCCCTAAAGAGATGATCGATTAGATTAGCGGAGTTTGAAAAGGCTTCGAACAGACGGACAGGTGTAATTTTATAAAGAGGGAAACTTGGTGTACAAGCTACTGTGTTATCATTAGAAGTCCAACTTCTCTGGGAGAACAGAACACAGGTTGTTTCTGGTCTGTTTGCCGTGGAATGTGCATCCATAAAAGCCTACAATATCAGAGTTACTGTGAGTTGAGTGATAGGTCGGATGCATGCAGGCGACAATGGTGTGATGTTGTGCCGGCATACCAACAGCATCAATGTACTTGTGAAATATAGAATGGGACGTCCCTGTTGAATGAAATAACTGTGGGATGTCCCTGTTGAATAGGATACTTGTGGGACTTCCCTGTTGAGTAAAATAATTGTGGGACATCCCATTTAAATGAAATAATAGTGGGATTTCCCAGTTGGGGTGAGATGTCCCAGTTGTCGTGGGATTGCCCAGTTGCAGTGGGATTTCCCAGTTGTTGTCGGATTGCCCAGTCATGGTGGGATTTCCCAGTTGGGGTGAGATGTCCCAGTTGAGGTGAGATGTCCCAGTTGGCATGGGATTTCCCAGTCGTGGTGAGATTTCCCAGTTGGCATGGGATGTCCCAGCTGGCGTGGGATGTCCCAGCTGTTGTAGGATTGCCTAGTTGGCATGGGATATCCTAGTTGTTGTGGGATTCCCCAGTCGGGGTGGGGTTGCCTAGTTTTCACGGATCTCCCAGTCGCAGTGCAATGTCCTGGTACAATGCCTTAGCCATGTCGCAAACATCCTAGCCATTGTGGAGGAGTTGCATTGGCAAGCACAAGGCACCAAACACTGAAAAAGTTACTGTATGGGTAGGCATGCATTGGATGGATCTGGTCGGGTATTTAGCTATTTGATTGGTGGTTCGAAGGCACATGATGGAATGGCGGAAGAGAGGAATAATTAATATGATAAGAGGGAAAAAAGATCTCCAGTGGTGCAGCAGATATTGGATAGCACTATCGAATGCCCGCCAATTTACACCAGTGGTGCTAGGATTCTAGGCTATTTAACCACCTATTCATGGCAGCTAGGGGCACCTGGCAGAAGATAAAGAGAAGCATTGGGGAGCTGGCCAGCCTACAGTGTATGGTGGGAGCACTGGGTGGGTGCACAATTGACAGACAAAGTAATTAATTCCCTAACTAGAAAGGTGGTAGGCTGCTGGGTTATTGAGCCCCTATTTACGGCAACTAGGGACCCCTGTGATGAAAAGAGCATGACAGGAGATAGAGAGAAGTACAGGACATCAACTGGCCAGGCTATGGTGTGTGGGGAGCAGGGCGGGCACACAATCAAACAAGCAATAAATAAATAATTTGGCCCCTGGTACTAACCAAAAAGGTGGTCGGTTGCCAGGCTATTGAACCCCCAATTACTAAGGCTATGGGTCCCTGTGATGAACAGAGCATGCCAGCAGATAGAGAGAAGCACCGGGTGTCAACTGGCCAGGCTATGGTGCGCAGGGGAGCAGGGCAGGTGCGCAATTGAATGAGCAATAATTAATTAATTTGGCTCCTGGTACTAACCAAGAAGTTGGTCAGCTGCTGGGCTACAACACTAGGGGCCCCTGCAATGAAGAGGGCATGGTGGGAGATAGTGAGAAGCACCGCCAGGCTACAGTGTGCATGCTGCGTGCAGGGCAGGCATGCAAATGAGCAGGGGAAAATAATTAATTTGGCCCCCCAGGTAGGACCCCAGACACCCTGATGGGAGGGCTATCCCATCTAGGGTTAGAGGGCAGGGAAGTCAAAAAAAATGGGCCTGCCTGCAGCAGGCAGGGGGTCAGAAGTACTGCCCTGTGGGCAGTCCCAACAGTGGTCCAGGTAATAGGAGGGATGTCCCATACAAGTGGGCTGCACCACTTATTTGGACCCCCTATGGGTTAATCCTTCTTCATGAAAAATATACCCCCTAGGGTGCCCAATATTAGTAGCCTGAAGTGTTGAGTCTGCATGGTGTTACCGCTTTTGGTTGACAATTGTGATCACCAAAATATCCGAAGTTGCTGAGTGGGGCAAGGCATACTTCCCTAGTGCAGGAATGTCTGCTCGATGAATTCTGACTCACTGGGGGAAATTTCCCTCAGAATTCTTCACAATTGATTTGCACTCAAAGTCACGGCCTGAACCACCCATATCTTGCATTCAAGGTATGAGGAATCATTTTATTCTGTGCTCGTTGAATCTTGATTTGCTCCGCTTCACAGTCCTGTTTCAGCCTGCATCAGTATGAATATCACATGTAGGACCTGGTACCCCAAATTAACAAACACCCAACCCGATCCCATTATTCACCCGGTTAGCAACGACCAATAATTGTGAACTCACGGCTCGCACTGCCCAGATGCAGATGCCAATTCGGTCTTTACTTTTGACCTTGATTATACACACGGGGTTGGAATACTGTGATTTTTCATCCAATTCGACGACACGGCCCAGGGTGGACCGTCACCCCTCCAAAAAAATTGACACCGTCGAATACGAAATACAGGACCACCATGGAGTTGTCTGGGTTTTTTTTGGAAGCAGGGAGCACTAGTCAGATCCTGGTTTAAAATATTTACTTCAAGGATAGTTTTCATGGCTTGTGTGTTGAGTTCGGGCCTAGTTTCGGACAACATGGAGCTAAAATTTATTTCAATCCTCTGAATATTGCAAGTAAGGACTCAGGAAGGCCAGAAAAGTGATAGCCATGATTTGGGATGCCAAGAGCGGTTTTATGAACCGTGGAACGGTGAACCTATTCGACAACTACCCCTGTGACGCGTGACTGTTGAATTGAAGAAAAAAATACAGTACTGTGGGAATTCGATCGAGAGCCTTCAAGTTCAACACCACGGATATACACCGGAGGATTCTGGGGTCATTTTTCATGTTTGTTGGCAACGGAATGTGGGTATCATAGTGTTTGATCCTCTCTGATCTACCAGTACCAATCCACATCCATGCGCGTCCCGCAGATCCATCGATATTTCTGACATTGCATTTGTGAGCTCTATCTCAATCATGTGCCATCTACGAAATTTCCAAAGTCTCCTCAGGTAATCACACCGATGCCGATGATTCAAGTTTAGTTCTGTCCACTCCTGACCGCTCTCAGATTTTCGTCGTTCTCGTTCCGGCCTGAATGCACCCGCTCTGGACTACACGCACTGCCGAGTCCAGTTCAGGTTGTATACAGGTGCGTGCCAGTGCACTTCACAGTTCACGCTAGCTGAACTGGGCCACCACGAGAAGTCTGGGGTTGGACTCTGCACTCAACCGTCCCGCTCAGCCCCTCTATTTTTCCATGTGCATCAAGTGTGTAGCATCTGTTTATAACAGACTATGTGAGAAGATGGAATCACATCTGCTCGGGATTTGAGTAATAATAGTACTAATACTGACGGATATTAATATGATGGAAACAAAACAAAAAAGATGGTCTCATGGAAACGAATAACACACTAGGTGAGACGATGCAATCAGATTTTACACATCTGCTGAGAATTTGAGTAATAATAGTACTAATATTGAGAGTCATCTGATATTGATATGATGGAGACAAAAAAAAAGATGTTCTTAATGTTCTTTACTGTGGCTCCCCGGTTCACTTTAAGTCTCCGGGCGTGTAGTGTCAGGCTCACCTCCGTGTTATGCAAAGACCCAACAGGCCTCGTGGGATAAGACCCTGGAAGAATGTTGAGAACATTGAATACTCATATCAATCAACCTGCCAACCGCACCGGGGAAGATGATCAACAAAAGATTACAATGGAAAGCACTGCTTCGAAGACAGATATAAAGCACTGACCAGCATCCCGAGTTTTTTCCCAGCACTCCCCACAATATGCCCCACCAGCACACTGTCTCAGAAATCCGTGTGAAGACCATCATAGAATGTTTGACACCCATGGTGACACTCCTAGATGAGGTTACCAGTGCATTTGGCACCCCATTCCTCCAAGCCATCTCAAGCACAACTCTCTCTTTGATTAATGCAGTGCAGGTAATGAATTCTGTGTTGAAGATCCTACCAGTCTGATATATTTCCCAAGAATGTGAAGAGGAACAAAGATGAATGTATCCGGCTCATGGAGAATATTCACAAAATCCTCTACACCATAATCAACTTGCACATCACATCTGAAACTCGAGAGAGTTTGCCACCAGCGATTTTGGACCACATTGGAAAATTCACAGAGTATTTTGTGTTTTACAGCTCTGCTCGAAATTACTGACTGGATTCTGCTAGAACACTGCACAAGATATATACATTTATTGAAGCACAACAGGACAGAAACAAGATCAAATATTTCTTTCATCAGAATGAGATGAACACACTTCAGAAAAATTGTCAGGCAGGGTTGGAAGAAACTCTAAAAGTGTTCGCAGTACGTTCTTTTCAACCTATCCACAATATCAATTCAAATGTGAACGCATCTAGATTGAGACTGGTCTCACAATTGCCAATAATATGGCAGAAATGCAGAAGAAGATACAAAATATGCACCAGGAGCTACTGGAGTTGGTTGAAACCCTTTCTGATGGGTCAACTTCTGATAGTTCATTGTCTGTATGTCACTACTCATCCTTCATCATAGAATAGTTCGTAACTTCAGAAACAGATATATCAGGCTACAACCAGTGCAAACAATAGGTATGAATCTCAAACTATATGGATGTAGTCCTGTTGATAATTTATTTGGCAAGTTCATACTCATTTTCTCTATTGCCTGCACAGCCGAAGATCTTCTATGGCCGTGAACAACAACTTGAGGAGATTGTAGTGAATCTTACACAGGAATCAGCCCACATTGCCATTCTGGGTGCTGGTGGAATAGGAAAAACAAGTCTTGCCAGAGCTGCCCTGCATCACCCTGATGTTTCTGCCAAATATGAACACAGATTCTTTGTGGCTGCAGATTCTGCTACTACTGGCATTGAACTTGCGGCCCTGACTGGCTCTCATTTGGGACTGAAGTCAGGAAAAGACCTCACTAAGGCTATTGTCCGGTTTCTCTCTACAACTCCATCTTCTCTCCTGGTTCTTGACAATTTGGAAACACCATGGGAACCATTGGAGTCACGTGGTGGGGTGGAAGAGTTTCTGTCTCTGCTAACTGGGATCCCACATCTTGCCTTGATAGTGAGCACAGGGCTATTTCAAAAATTCACCTATTAACAATCTAACAGATCACAATGCGAGGTGCTGAGAGGCCAGCCAAGGTCCGATGGACTCGTCCTTTCTTGGAGCCTCTGAAGCCCCTTTCATATGACGCTGCTCGCCAGACCTTCATTGAAATTGCAGATAATTTCCATGATCCCAAGGAAATTGACCAACTTCTGTGCTTGACCAACAACATGCCCCTTGCAGTGGATCTCATTGCACATCTGGTTGACTATGAAGGATGTTCCAATGTCTTGGCTCGCTGGAAGACAGAAAAGACATCTCTGCTTTCAACGGGATATGACAGACAGTCAAGCCTGGATGCATCCATTATCATGTCACTGGCAAGTCCTCGTCTGACACCTGGTGCTAAGGATTTGTTGAGCCTCCTCTCAATCCTTCCAGATGGACTCTCAGATTCAGAACTTGTTCAAAGTAACCTTCCTATCCAAGATCTTCTGGGATGCAGGGCTACATTACTCCGAACTTCCCTGGCATACTCTGATGATACACAGCGGTTGAAGTCTCTGGTTCCTATTCGAGAACATACCCACACTTTCTCTCCACCATCACAACCACTCTTTCATCCTCTTTGCAAGTATTTCCAGTCGGTTATAGATTTATATGAAAAATACCGGGGAACTCAGCTGAACACCACAAGAATCCATCAAATAACTGCAAATCTGGGCAAACTCCACCAATTACTACTATTGGAGTTCCATGTAAACAGTGCAGAGGTGGTAGATGCTATTAACTGCACACTTTCTCTAAACTCCTTTCATCGGCTCACTGGTCACAGTCATACTGCATTGATGGATGATATTCCAGCTGTCTTTCCCCAACCCTGTGACCACCAGCTAGAAGCAAGATATGTCACTGAGACGCTTTATACAATGCAACATTATCCAGTTGCCAATCCAGAATCCCTGATCCAAAAAGGCATGGCCCATTTCCATCACATCAATGATTTAGTCCTTGAGGGTGAGTCTATAGACCATTATTGTGTTTAATTTTGTCTGAGAAACCATGGTCATGATAGCCAGATTCTATACTGCAGTTGGCAATTACTCTTACTACAGTAATGGTGACTTCACTATATCACAACAGTCATTCGAGAAGGCACTCTCATTAGCAAAGACTTGTGAAGACTCGAGACAGCAGGCAATAGCACTTGAACGTTTATCTGAACTCAAGTGGTCTATGGGTGATTCTTGTGCAGCCCTAATGCATGCCCGAGAAGCACAACAAATTGCACAGCTGTCTGCAAATCTATACCATGAAGCACTATCAGTGGAAGCAGAGGCGGGCTGTCTCATGGCTTTGGGTGATCTGAAACAAAGTGTTTTATTGTGTCAGAGAGCAAGAGAGCTTCTGCAGCTTTGTGGCATGCATGGAGGTCGGGGGGAGCATAGTGTCATGAATATTTTGGCAGAAGTCCATCGGCTGAAATCTGAGTATTTGGAGGCATGCAGCATCCATATTGAACTTGCTCAGAATGCTCCTGCTCATCAAGATCCACTTTATAATGCTTATGACTTGCTCAACATTGCAGAGCTTGATGTCATGGTTGGTGTAGATGCTCTTGAAGTGCAACACAACCTCGACAATGCAAAGGCTATATTCAGTATCTTTGGGCTGCCTAGATTGGTAAATCAATGTGAAACCACTTTGGCAGACCTTCATCTCAGGGAGGGTAATGAAATGGTAGCTAGGCCCTCATTTTTTCAAAAGTGTCTTGATGCCGTCTGGCGAAATGATAATCAGGTGATGTCTTACTGTCTAGAGAGACTTGCAGATATTGGTCGCTGGACGTCTACCAATGACAACCCTTCATACAGATGGCCCGTGATATATGTGTTGCATGCACAAAAAACCCAGGAGAAACTTGCAGTTTACAAAGCGCTCCGCTTCCTAGGCGATGTTTTTCTTTCTGAGAGAGACGAACACACTGCACACAATCTTTTTGTGGTTGCACTGGAGGCATTCACATATATGGATATCCATCGCAGTAGAGCTGATTGCATGCTTCGTCTTGGAGATATTGAAAAGAACAGGGGAGATTCAGTGAAAGCAGCAGAACTTTGGAGAGGAGCCCGCCCACTATTTGAACGGTCATCACAAGCAAAGGATGTGGCCAAAATTGACACCAGACTTGCATTGGTTGAGCAAGAGATTCCAGATGCTCACCAGAGATCACTTGGACTTCTGAGTGAGCTGGAGGCATCTGCGATGTCAGTGGACGAGCCATCCATTGTGAATGACATTCAGAACATTCAAGGAGAGGCAATCCTTGAGAATTAGCAGCACCCATTCGGGCCTTGACAGAGATTTGTAATTCTTTACACTATTTATTTTATGGACATTTGTTTCTGTTTTTCTTTAACTCAACTTCAACAGCTACATGATACCCTCCCATTTTTCTCTTCTCTCTGTCTCTTTCTGTTGTAGCCCTCCACCCAGTTCCATCCCGATTGTGCTCTATGTCTGGACTCATATGCTTAGGTTGTATGTAGCTGCCCTCTTGTACTTTCATTCTTCAATCAATTTATTTATTTATTATTTTTTGAAGACTTCCCAATTCACACGCGTAAAACAAGCTGCTAACCATCTTCTAACCCTCACCCGTCATCTTCACAGGCTCATCAAGCTTGCCTTGATCATTGCTGAGCAAATTTCTATATATATATCCTTGCTACACCACAGGTTCAATCCTACACATCCTGTCCGTGCTTCCTCCAAATTAAAATTATGTAGCAGAGGTTTTGTGAGCGAGTCGGGAGATTCCTTGAGTAGAAATTGCTCCTACTCAGTGTTGGAAGAAAGGTTGATGGAGTAGAGGAAGACAATGTAGGTAAGATCTAATGGACCAGGTTTTCCTGACGAACAAGCAAAGGAAGCACACACAACCTTGCTCCCAATGCATCCTTGAAATGAACTCTCTAATGGGCCGACGGTCGAATGTCCAATCGGGTCAAGGCGTCCCGGCCAGGGCCGAGGCACAGCTTCAACACTTTTCTCTTACTTTCCCACTCACAAATTTGCAGATCTTCCACGTTTGTCATGATTCAGCTCAACTGCCCGGATTAACCCGATGGTAACCCGGCCACGTGACACCCCATCAACTATCGCAAACCCGATTGAGACACGTGATCGCGGTAGTTCTGACCCGTCCTTACGCATCACAACTACCCCTCTCCGTTCTTGGCACGTCACGACATCCCTGCGTTCCTTGATTCTCCTCAGTGTCGCATTTATCACATAGATACTCTCCTGACTATCAAATAGTATATAAGTAGAGTAGAATCTCCCTGTACAGTAGATTCTACCTCGTCTATACTCAGGCTTACCTTGGCTTGACCTCGCTGTTCCCTCGGGTTATTCCGACACTCTGAATTCTCACCAGTCGCTCATACTACACCGGCTTGTACGACTACCCGTTACCTTCCTCTACGGAAACCCCTCCGTCGTTGGCTCTCACCGATTTCCCTCGCTCACCCCTCGGATTAATCTGTCTTGACCCAACAAGGAAGCTATCCGGCTCGTCGTAATCCTCGACACCCGTATCAGCTACTTAGTTGTGCCCAATATCCCCGAATGGTTTCCCGTGCTCTTTCTGGTCAAGTCGACCCGAGCCGACGCTGACAACATTCAACCTCTACTATTCCTCTGACGGCCATCCTTCCATCTTCAAGCCAGCACATCTCATCACCGATTTCTGTTCTGCTACCCAACTCGACCCCTCGCAACTGGGCCTCGTCCCCAATACTAACCCTGATTCTCGGTGTACCCATCGTTCAACACGGTGGATCTATGCCTGCTTCCGTTTTGGATCCGAAAATCACTCCTGAAGCTTATAGGCCGGCGAGAGCATTCTCGTCGTCGGGTCCATCCATGCACAAGTCTCCGAGTATGTATACCTCAGCCCGCTGTCCACCTTCTTCTCTCCGTGGTCTCAGACACGCTTCCAGCTACCTCAGACGCCTAGCATGTAGCCTGTCATGAGGTACGCACACTTTATTCCGCTCGTTGATGTGCTTCAGGTAGAGTGTAGCACAAATATACATTCACAAATATGAATATTCATCGAAGTAGGAAAAATGATATTCGCATTCGTACGAGTATTGATGGCGAGTATTTGTGGATTAGTAAGCTGTATTCGCGAATACTCATGAGTGGCAACGATTCACATTCAGCGAGTTTGAATACTCGTTAGTTGTGAGTTATTCATGAATAGCATGCATATAAAGTTCAATTTCGGCTACTGAATTACAAGCTGTTGTCTTCAACGACAATAAATTTAGATGATCCCTGTGCCAGCTGAAGCCGGTGCTCTCCGCTTCTTTTTGCGTGTCCAACCCTCAGCAAGCTGGCTTTTGAACTCGTCAACTGCAATGAGGTCCGGGTCGCTTGCCCACTGGCCAACCATCACAGCAGAATGGGCATATTTCTCAGACAGCTGGTTGCGGAGTTTCATTATTGTCCCTCCTGAGAAGGAGAAAAGCCGCGCAATGTCGACAGAGGTTGCTAAATAGACTCGCTGTCGTTATCGGATCGCGGGAATGATTGAGGCTCCAGAGCAGATGGAGAATGAGAGCTTACAGCCTTCCTCTGATTCCTCAAAGATGCAGAGGCCATCGGGGTGTTGAGTTGTTGAGCCCCACAAGTGCAGGTTAAATGAGAGTACCAAAACTCCGAAGAATATGAGCTCCTCACCGATACAAGTGTTCGGAAACTCCGAGGAAGATCAGCTGCTCGTCATGGTCAGCATTCAGAAACTCCAAAGATAATCAGGTCCTCTTGATGGAAGCCAGCTGTAGCATGGAAAGAAGACAGTAGCTCACTTCACGATCCGTTACTTCCAGCTTCAGCATCGTATACTTCCAATTTTGACAGATTGACAGATAGACATTATTGAAATGGACAGATGACTTGGGAAGCTGCCAAGATACGGTTGGTTCTCTCTGATCCGAGGTTGCTCTATTCCACGGTGATTAACCCAGGATTACCCGACAAATATTCGCGAATATCAACTTGCCCAAAGCCTGATATTCGCATTCGCACGAATAGCACTGCTGCCCCAATTCATGAATACGAATATTCGCAATTCGCGAATGGACAGGCACAAATATTCGTGATATTTGATACTCGTGCTACACTCTAGCTTCAGGCTTACCACCAAGTCTCCGGCCAAGGAGATGGGCCTGCGATTCAAAAAATTTGCCCAATGGCGTCAAAGACTACGACGCGAAAGCACTACAGACTCAAGAGCAAACAAAGACTGGCACAAAAGTAAAAACAGATTCTGGCCCAACGCAGACCACACAATTTGCCAGGAGTGGTAACCGAGTCATTCGTGCGAATTGTCTGTCATCTGTGTTATGATCATTCCTTTCTGATACAGTTTTCTATTTCAAGCTCTGTAGATGATCGGTCCCTCATCGTATTTTGGATCATTTGTGATCCGTGGTCCCACTTTGCCTTGTAATGTGTCTAGTGAGATAAACACGGAGGTCCCGTATCACTATGATAATTTAACATCATCCATTTCATCTGGACATCCAAACTGAGATGCTTTATAGCTATTCTCGAAATTAATGAGATCGATCAATTTTTTTTTTTTTGAGTTCCCCAAAGGGAGGGTGCCAGTAAAAGCACTACTACACCCTCACAACTGTACTCAGGAATGGTGTCATTAGTTTTTCCATCTTATTTTTGAGCTTTGTGAGGTGAAATATTGCTTGCGGGGCCCAGGAGGAAGCAAACAGATGTGCCCGATGAAGTCATGTGCACATATCGCCAATTGGCCCAGTTTGGCCGCTGTCTAACTGACGACAGTCGTATCTCATCTCTAAAGACCTCCAAGCACTGCTTGCTGTATGATACACCTATCAGAATGGTACATTTATCCAAGGTGAGTTGACCTTCCTTTTTGGGAATGTAAAAAAAAAGTGATCGGTCTCATTAATTTTGAGAACAGCTGTAATGGACGTAGTATTTAGGTGCTTTGCAGATAAGTTTTCCTCTGTCATTCCTCTTGGTTCAAAGACATGCTGCAAGCAGCCTTCCATGCGCCACACATCTGAACTGCGAAACATCCGGGGCCATCCACCCGCATCTGTGCTCAGTATCGGAAGAAAGGCTGATGAAAGAACAGAGGAAGAACTTCAACGGTTCAGGTCCTCATGAGGAAGAAAGGGCAAAGTAAACCTTTGTCTTCGATCTGACCAAAATGAGGCACTCAAAAGTTTTAACCGCCTTTGAATCTCTGATAGGCCGACGGCCGAATCTGATTTTTCCCTCAGCCGTGTGTGAGAGCTCATCTTCCACTGCATGTGTTGGTTCGAGTCCCATTTGATTTCCGGCTTGGTTATTTTAATTCGACAGCGCACTCCCAGCCTCTGAGGGGTATGGTGGCAGACCAAACTTCATGACAATTTTGAGTCCCAATTTGGTAATCCCTACTAGTCATTCAATATTTGCTTGATTCTTAGTTGGAGTATGTAAATAGTACAGTAGGAAGGAGCTTTAACAATCCCCTGGAATGAAACTTCAAAATATGAAAATAATATTTTCTCACCATGATTTCGCGCTTTTGATGTTGGGCCGACAGTGACCAGTGGCTGTGCCGAGCCATCAATCATTATCTCCGGTTGTCCTTATCACTGACCACCATGTCATGGGTCGCCCAGGATCCATCCTGAGGGCAGAGAGCTCTCGACAGGACATTTAACCTTACCTAACTCTCTGGCACCTCTCAATCGGACTCAGATCTTTCAAATTTTTTTAAAATTTTGCTTACAGATTTTGCGCTTTTTAAACCCTAACTTAGGGTTACTCCTAAAATGAAAATTTTGCCTATAAAACACCCCCATGTTCGTGCTAAATCTCAAATCTTACAATATTTGGGTCAAAATCACAGCTTGACATGAACTTTTGTCTGCCACCATACTCTCTGTTTCTGGTAACATAAGTGTTTGATGTCAATCCTCGTTCCAGCATGCCTCACGTCGGATCCTGCCTTCAATCCTGGATCTGTATCTGCCTCCCACCTCTGATCCCGCTTCTGACTCACTGTGCTCCAAATTATCTTGCCCTGCGCCAGCGCTCTCGACTCAACACACCCCAGAGACCAGAACCAAGAACCCAGTGTTCAGAGTTTATATCAGGGTTGCAGTCGGAGGACTCGAAGTGCCAGTGCCTTGCACGCAAAGCTGAACTCTGTCTGCACGCTACGCTGGACACAGGGCTCAGACTTCATGCAACACGTTATCGTTCAAGTCATCCCTCCTGCTCTGACTGGTTTCGGGTAGATACAAAACTCTGTCCACTGAACAACGTCACAAATTTACGTCGAAGTGCTTTCCCTCAGATGATTGGCAGCTGAATTACGGATCTATTGTTTCGGTGGGTTTTCTCTTTCTCTTCTCTGCCTCCGCTTAGTTCTCATTTGTTACTCGCATCAATTGTGATCAAGGTGTGTAGACTCCTCCCTTCTCCTCCCTCTATTGTCCAGGCTGCAACCGGAACTCGAGTTTACTTGTTGCGTTCGCTGTTGATATGTGCTCAAATTGAACACTCGCAGATCTGTGTTTTGCTACCTAGCGAAGCGCACTGGCAAGATCTCATGCACCCACGAACTACACCAGATCTAAATCATCTCAAGAGCGAACGAGTTACTGGGGACCGCCCACATGATAGTTTAATTGCAAACCTTGGGTTGAAATTATGTGCCCAAGAACAAATTACCCCAAGCAAGACCACAGGTTGAACCACAGAACGAATCTGAATCATTCACGAACCCATGCAGCTCCCCGCTGACTGATATGCACCAATAGTACTATCCCCAAATTCCTGCCTATGGACATCCCTTACCCCAGCCTCCTCCTCGCAGCCTCCCTTCATGATCGCACCTATTGCCTAATAACAAATATGGGAAGGAGCCACACGTCACAAGAAAAAATCTTCAGGAACGAATGGGCCAGATTCGCATATTATCTACCCAACATCCTATGCGCCACCCAGAATCTAAAGCATCCCCAGAAACATGAAGAACACGAAGAGTTAATGCGTGGCCCGCGAACGAATTACCGAAGGCCCAAGAATTTATTCATGCAAGGAGAATTGTGTACAGTGAACGAACGAATGCTCAAGATAACGCCACACCTATGTATCAAGACCGAAAGCCGAATCGGATGAAGATTACTCTGCTACAACTAAAAAAATGTGTTGGAGTCCTAAACCTAAGTCAGTCCTATCCTCACACGGAATGGTAGTTCACGAGTCATATATTCACCTAAACCTAAGTCAGTCCTATCTACAGTATAGTTAGAATAGGTTGTATGTGAATCAATATAGACAGCTTACCCTCACACGGAATGGTAGTTCACGAGTGAGGGCACTCGCTGGCGCGGTCACGACTATACGTCGTGCCGGCACAGCCACAACATACCCACATATGTAAAACGCTGTTAAGTCCGAGTCGCACCATCCAACAAAATGTGCTAAAACAATTACTACAGTCAGGAATTATTATATTGTATGCCCAGCTCAATAACACTGCAGGCAAGGTACATTAGAACCACTGATTTGAATTGGAGTTTTTGATGGTTTTATATTTAATGACTTCAATATACTATCAGCTGATATTATTGTGATTGTATTGCTATTCAACAATATTATCACTGATATCATTGTGATAGCCGATAAAATCAAGCCAAAATCAGACTAAAATCATTGATAGTTTAATGAAGGCATTAAATATAAATCACCAAAAACTCCAATTCAAATCGGTGGTTCCAATGTACCTTGCCCGCAGTGCAAAGTCAAATCAAGTCATAGTCGGCTCAACACCTACCACATCAAACAACGCGCTGCTGTACCCGCTAACAACGCGTCACATCGCAACCATATCAGCGTAGACGTAATCTGCAGTCTCTTCGCGATGTCGTCCATATTCTGCATTCCCACTCCATCACTATCCGTAACCCATTCTCCACTCCACCCCTTCTCCGTCCGGTGTGTGCCTCGATCATATCCTACCCAGGTTTCCCCTGCAGCCGACGATGACGAGGCAGGTGGAGGGACGCGATCATGTCCGACTGCGCCGGGGTCGAACATGACGTGGGGAGAAGAGGGCGCGTAAGATGAGGAAGGAGGAACGTGGGGCATGTGTGGGGGGGCGGGGGACCCAGAGCGCAGGATGTGCGAGGAGGGTGTGCCGGTAAACGGGGCGTCGTATCGGTACCCGACTGGAAGCACAGGTGTGGATGAGAGAGGTGCAAGCGAGGATAAAGGCACAGGAGGGAACACGGCATACGAGACGTCGTGCACAGGGGTTCCGCGGTCATACCGTACTGGGGAGGAGGATTTTAGAGGGGCCGGGATCGGCGCAGATTCGTAGGCGGCGTATTTCGTGGGTACGGGTGGGGATGAATAAGATGAAGAATAAGAGGAGGGCGGGAATGAATGAGGGCAGCATGGTCCATAGCGACGCGGACGAGGAGGACGCGTACCCCACGTGCGGATCAGATGATTTGATGGGGAGATGAATGTAGTTTGGAAGAGTGCGACGCAGAGAACGACTGCGCAACCTGCTTTTTCACACACACCCACTCCCTGCCAGAGAGCATTGAATACGTGCGGAATCCGAGTCCTCTGCCGCCGCGTCTGGTTGCGCACGCGCAGCCGATGATATGGGTGCACGTCCTGAGGACGTCGCACGACCGAGTGTCAAGCGTTGCCGGCAGATGCCACCACTGCTCGTCTGTGTGCGTGTCGGCGTCGAAGTCCCAGTCGTCTGGGTCTGAGACGTAGAAGGGAGCGGGAAGACGAGTTCGGTGGGGATGTTCTCCCTGAGCGTGCTCACGACACGCACCATCTTGTGTGTTCGTTGCCGGCGTGCTTCGTCTGCAGTGGTGAGGGAAGAGTCAGATGGGGTGCGGGGTGGTCGAAGAAGGCGAAGGAGAAGGATAGAGAAGAGGAGGCGAACCGCGGCGGATCCGCGTCCGCAGCCAGCAGCAGGCACACTGCCAGCAACGGGCGCGTATGGGCGTGGGACGTCGAGGCGTGTGGCGGTGACACGTATACACCGATCGAGGAGCTGTGCAGGGTGGCTGCGTAGATGAACGCGGCAGGGCGCGCGTTGTTTTCGTTCGCTTGATGCCGTTGATGGGATTGGGCGGGACCGGGAACGCAAATGCAGCGGCGCGGGGCGAGTCGACAAACAAGGGCGTCTCGCGGAGGAGGGCCTCAACCTTGCGGGTGAAATGCATGAGGCGAACGTGTTGGTCGTGTTTCAGCATGTGTGTTGTGCGCGGGAGGGTCGTGGCGGCTTCCATTGTCGCCAGTGTGATTCCAGCGTCGATGAGGGTAATTGCGGCGTAAGCAGAAGCTTTGTGGGTGGCATGTTTCCGATTGTCATAGAGCGTCGCTCAGTCGATGATCCGCGCTCGATGGGAAGTAAATAGAATACAAGCTGAAGAAAAGGAAGACCTATTACCTAAACGTATGATGCAGATGGTTGCCGGCGGGTGATATGGGAGGTTCTTGGGGAGGTTGAAAGCCGTTGTGGTTAACAGCATTTCTGATGGTATGAGCCGATCTTGTTCCGACGTTGTGGGAATTTTTAGAAAAATTGTCGTGTTGTGTGTTGCGGCGTTTTCACGTGTTTTTTGGCGTTGTTTGGTGTTGTACAACGCCACAACAAAAATGTCAAAAGTCTGATGCACCGCCCGTGCTGCGACTCTGAACCGTGTTTTATAACAATTGTAGCGCGCTTCGCAGCAGAGCCCACTAACCCCGTGCTCAAAATACCACTACAGAACCAATATAATATGCCGGCTTTTTGTATGAAAGTTTTGATTATGAACTTGCTAAGTCTTGCACTGTTAAATTTAAACATTGGATGGAGAGTCAGGGTAAATAAGTTGATGCCGATTCCTCCATCTCTCCACCTTCGGAATTGAGTCATCCACGGCCATATATGTAAATCCCTGCGTAATAAATCTGGTCTGCAGTCCGAGTAGTATTAGAAGGACTTGCTCCGAGTATGGCGCCCAAATATCGCCGGTTGAGGGAGCCCTACCTCGTCCGCACTAATAGGAAACTTGCAATTTGATACTAGGGAATATGCTCTAAATTATTTTTGCAACTCCTTATACATGTTTCCCTCGTTTGAGATTACTATACTCTGCACTGATTGAACATTTCAAATTTTGCACTGAAAATTTTGGTGGAAAATGTTTTTGAATTTTACAGCAATTGTTTGCCACAAAAGTAAGATAGGCCTCATTCATACCTATCTAATGTGATGTCACATTAGTGATCGGCCATGTATATCGCGCATTCCTCAAGAACAAGGACAAAATTGGGAAATTTGGTTCGAGAGTCTCTTCGAAATGTATCATATTATGTTCGAAAATATTCTGGAGATTTTAGGTTTAAGGATGAGAGACTAGATAGCTTTTTTCTGCTCCGATCACTTCTCTTGACTTTGCCATCAAAAGCGATGAAAAAGCTATCTCGTCCCGCAATTCTCAACTTAAATTCCTCAAGATATTTGTCCATATACTATGTGATATTTAGAAGAGAACCTCAAACCAAAATATTTGATTTCGACCTTGTTGAGTTATTAAAGAGTTTTTAATGCGCCATCACATATGACTAAGCATTAGATAGGTATGAATGAGGCCTATCTTAGGTGAAAAACTTGAAATATTTTGGTGACTTTTTTGAACCTTGTTAAAACTTTCTGAAAAAGTGCTGAAAATGTTTTGAAGGTCAAAAAATTCATGAAGAATTTTCAAGTTTTTCACTTGATTTTTCACTGAAAAATTGCTGTAAAATTCAAAACATTTTTCACTAGTTTTTTCACTGGAAAACTTGAAATGTTCAACCAGTGCTGTATGTCCCAGAAATATAATACAAATTATCCAAGAATTCAGGGGGGGATATAGTAAAACAAAAAAGGACTGGCTAAACAACGTGTATGCAGCAGTGATTGTGACCAATGGACGGCACACTGGCAAGCACAACTCAGTCAGTGGGATGGGATTATCATGATGTAGAAAGGAGGGATGGTCAGAATGAGAATAAAATACGAAATCTGAGGTCGATCCGGCTCGAATCAAAATCCGGATAGGACATAGAGAGCTCCGAGTCCCATGAGACGTAGAGAGTGAACGAGCCAGCGATATAATTGAAAAAAAGCATGGCACAGTGGGAAAAATTGAATACAAACCTGTACCGCAAAGATGATGAGGTCAAATGAGAAGCTCGGATAAAAATAAAAGTAAAAAAAAAAACGGCAGAACCGGAACTTGAACTCGGGCGCAAAATGCCTAATGTTTGCTGATGCTTGTCCGTGGGATTGTAAAAACCTGGTGGACACTCTATACCGTTAGTGCACTACAGGACCCACTATCTAAAGTTAGTGGGAATTCGAACACCCGTTCTTATCCCCCGTCGTCTACACAGAACGCTTTGCTCAATTTCATTGGTGTGATTTCAAGTCTGCGGATCTATATTCTTGTGAGCATGTTCCATACCGCTCAGAACGTCGAAATGTTGTTTGGGACGCCCACGTGTCACGCGCAAACCCTCCTTCATGCCCCCTCGCGCGCATATTTCTTGGCTCCCAATAAACTATGTTGTTAGCATCCAGTGATGGCTCTACACCGGGTTTTCATCCAGAACCAAGTACGCCGTGCTCTCAGATTTGCTGCTACATTGTCATGCATTGTCTGACCTTAGATACGTCCAGTAACATCCGAAGCATCCGCATCGGGCGCCGGGCATCCTTTACCGTGTTTGGCGATGGGATGGAAAGCTCGTGGGTTCGGTGTGTAACAATACGAACCCCCGTATTAAGTCACTAACTGTTCCCGTTCAAGCGCTGCCCCACCCTGCTTGCCGTCCTGCATTCCCCCGCATCTTCGACGGCCCTGCTTTGCCTCAGTGCCTAGGGACTGACCGGCTGCCCCCGCCCATCGGGCGTTGTGGGTCCGGGAGCCCGCCCAGCAACACCGCTGCCGTTTGCTGCCCAGCCCGACGTCCATTGCTGCCCGCGCAGGCAACTCCCACATATTTCAGTGTAGGAACCTGCACCGGATACACCGTTTCAAACCATGAGCGTGCAACGCAAGTTACTGTTGATCCGCGTCAACCTGCGCCTTGCTTGCGCCGTTCGCATCCGCCGCCCTTGCAGAGCCAGATACGATGTGGTTTTCCACCAGGGCCATGCGTGCACAGTGCCAAGGTAGACATGTAGGAACGGATTGTCGACGCTGAGTAGTCAGTATCGTGGTCAGCCGGCAGTTCTCTCGTCTCGCGTCATCCAGCGTCGTGATCCACCCCACGCACCCGACACGCGTTCCCCTAACCCCTCCGTGTCCACACTGCCCGTCCACACTGCCCGCTCACCGCCACTGCCTCCGCCGCGCAGATCGTACCCCTGCGGCGCCCGATGGACGGTACACGCGGCGCTGGCGGAGGTGCACGCGGTACCTTGCTGGTTTCTGGCGGACAAAGGTGGAGATTTTGCAGCCCCCTCTCCGCGGCTGCAGTGGACACGAATGGTGGGTGCGGCAGGCTGCGGCTGTGACCGTAAACTAAATGCGGTAAAATCGCAGTTTACGCCGTCCCATCCCAGTGTTTATTTCTGTTCTCACGTATCCTGTATCCTACTCCCTCGCACCCCAATATATATATATTTGGTGATTCTTGGCCCACTTTTTGTGCGTATCGCCGCCGACGATGTCGAGAGTGGTTTGATGGTCGTGTTCCGAATGCGGATACCGAGATCACCACGCTACGCCTGATTGCTGGCGAGAAGGCTTAAAGAGGACAGGCACTGATCCCTACTGATCCCTTTTGATCCAGATGCATGGCTGAGGAGCTTAAGCGAGGATACGCTGAAAGGTGCGATGATGCATCGAAAGGCACATAGCTGATCAGCGGTGTTTTGCATCACGGCGGATAGCTGATCAGCGGTGGGTAATGTATCATCCCCGAATACTGTGGTGCCCAATGTTCAACCTTCCTCTCCCAATACTTCCAGTATATTTTTTTAATCCGGTGCGTGCATAAGCCAGGCCTTCTCGATTGCGAGCTCACGATTTAAGAGAGAATCCTCGGTACGCAGGCCAAAATGATTCCCATTCCGTGGTTTACCGCCCAGACAATCATTTGGTTTGACTTCATTCATTTCGAGGGGCAGTGGTAATTGTTGGTCGTCTTCTTTCTGGTCCATTCTTTTATGTTCTCATATATCTTTCTTTGTATCGCAGTCATCTCATCTCTCCCGACGATTTTGGGAACCGGTACGACACAGCACCTACGGTCCTTTGTCGCAGTTTATTTTGTCTTGTTAGTGGTGTAATGGTTGTCTTGATCAGTTCTCGAGTGCGCTCGCCGGAGGCAACATTCCCTTCAATCCAGCACTATAGACTGAGATCCGCCGCCGACATCGATCAGTAGCGCAAGCCTTTTGACGTATTTTATGTCATGGCTCCGGGTTCAAGCACCTCCGCGGGCAGCATCCCGCCTCTCAGACTCCGCCCGCGTCCGCTCCGGAACCATTCCAGAATCCAGCTCAGAGGTGGAGTCCCAACAACCTTTCCCGCTCGTCTGATTTCGAGATATCCGATACCCTCCCCATCTCTCGGTCTACACCCGGCGGATCGCGCGCCGGTACCGTACGGGGTCGTGTAATGCACTGAGATGTTTCGCAGGCGAGCACCCTTTTCCTTTATTTTTTTTGGTTCAACACCCCACCTTCAACATGGCCTACGATTCCGCATCCGCGCTAAGGCTGGAACGCACTCCGCAAGCTCCAAATTCGCCTGCGCCGCTACCCCCTCAATTGAACTCTCAATGAATTTCTTGCTAGCCCGGACTCCGACTCTGCGCTAGGCGACTCGCACTAGGCACCACGGCGCGTCTCATTTTTATATTTGTGGACGTGCCCCCCAGGCACTGAGCAGGGTAAAGATTTACTCAGCCGAGCTCCTGGTCAATGGTACATTATCTGGTGAATGCTCTTCGTCTCAGCCCAGCTTAGATCTCACTCATACGCGATTTAGGCTCTAGGTGAGCGAATATTCGGAGGTTGAGCTTGCTCGATGCGGCATTTAAATCCTCAGCATCCACTTTTCCCTTCACCCTCCCTCCAAGGCTGTCTCCATTCCCCCCATGTGATTGAGACTCGACTTAGAACGGTGTTTCTGCGTTAGAACTCAATTCTGCATTTGCATATATCTGCCCGCTTCTGATAAGAATTGAACGCTAAAAACGCTCCAGAAAAAGAAAAAAAAAACACTCCAGAATGCAATCCAAGGTTCTTTTGACTACGCCGGGGGAGTTGGAACGCGACGGCAGTTTAGTTAGTCTCCCATAGTCAGACTTCACAAGATTTATGATAGTCGATAAATCTTGGAGTCTGATTTTGATGGCATGTCGGTTATCGGACCACGACTGCACGTGACATCCCCACGGCTCGAAATATTCGTGTCACTGGTGGTACCGGATATACACATGGTAGAAAAATCTCAGTAGAATTTCATAAACATAAGTGAATGTCTGAAGCGTTCAGCAAATGAACTCTGTCGGCTTGTTGTAACACAATGCAATTCATCCTCCTCCGACCGCCGTTGCCCACATCCTGCAACTTTCCTCCTGGTCCTTGGTGAATACTCCTGCACGTCTGAATACGGGACAAAATAAAATCTTCTACGTACACCGAAATGATCGCACTATTCCCCAGCACGTTACCACACACTATTTCCCACCTCGAAGAACGCATCAATGGTTAAAAATCAACCGCCTGCGCCGATACTTATTCAGATAGAACGAATTACGGCCCTGGTAATGGCTCAAGAATGAAACAATTCCTGCCAACACCATTGCCATATGCCAAGAACGCGGTGCGGAAAATCGAACGGATTAAACGTATCACTCACCTGCAACTGGAAACTCCATCCTCATGTTCAGATCAAGCAGGGACGCAAAGAATGAGTACGCGAACGAAAGCGAAACGAATGAATTACTATGCTACAACTAACAAAGTAAATGTACGCGGAAGATGATTAATACACCTAACTTAAAAAAGAAAATTATATCGCTCTGCCAAGATGCTCCTCCGCCTAAACACACACACCGCGCTCCGAGTTGTGCCTAATTGGTGTCGAATCGCCTCACTAGCAACGGGCAAAATCCCCGGCCTCGTTGCAAGGAAGGCCAGCATCGGGGTAGGGATGGGATGGTGACGGGGACGAGGGGCGATGAGAACGAGGACAAGACGAAAGGGCTAACGCAATCGTAGTCCCCTCAACCTCCGCGCGACGTCATCCATACTCCGTAGCCCCTTCCCGCTCCCATGTACGCCCGTCACCCACTCGCCCGGCGAGCCTTTTTCGGTGCGATGCGTGCCTCGATCGTAGCCCACTGCTTCTGTATTGGGCGAGGAAGCAGGGTGGGAGTTGGAGGAAGGGGGCGGGGCGCGGTCATGTCCACCGCGGCGGGGTCGAATTGTACGTGTGGGGATGCGAGGACGTGTGCCGCGCGTGCGGGGGTGGGCGGAGATAAGCACGGGATGCGAGATGATGGCGCGCCGGTGTACGGTCAGTCCATGGAATATCCCACCGGCGAGCCCATTGCACCTCGCGCGCCGGCTGATCCCGTTCGCGCATCGTACCCCGGCTGTGCGTCGGACGGGGAAGCAGAACGGGAAGAGGACGATTGGGAGCAAGAGAAGACGCGTAGAGGAAGGGAAGATGGCGTAAGAGACGCCGCGCACGGGGGTGCCGCAGTCGTATTTCGTTGGCGGAGCTGTCGGCACTGGAGGGCTAGATGAATAAAAGGAGGTGGCGTAGACCATACGGGCGCGTTTGACGGCGGCGCAGATCAGGGCGTGGACTTCGGCGCGGAGGTGGTTTTGGCACAGAAGGAGGCGAGAATCAGCGCACAGGAGGCTTCTGCACGCGCACCCACTCCCCGCCGGAGAGCGTAGAATATGCACTCGGGGGGGAGTCCGAAGGCTCCGCGTTGTCTCCGAACCGATCTCGCGCGTCCGAGTGCATGCGCCAGTGCGAGGTGGCGGAGGAGGACGCACGGCTGAGCTTTGCGCGCCGCCTCCCAATGCCCCCTTACTTGTTCGTGTGCGTACGGGCGTCGGCGCACCAGTCGTGGGCGTAGAGGATACCGGAGACACGAGCTCGGTGGGGACGTTCTCCTGGAGCATGCGCACCATGCGTGCTATCTTGCGCGCGCGTTGCCGCCGTGCTTCGTCCGCGCGGATGCCAAAGAGGAATCGGGCAAGGTGCGTGGGCGGTCCAAGGCGAAGGAGAAGCATAGAGAGGAAGATGTGGACGGCGGCAGGTCCGCATCCGCAGCCGGTGGGACGCGAACCGCGAACAGGGGCCGCGTGTGCGGATGCGAGGTGGACCCGGAGGCGTGCGGCGGTGGCACGTGTACGCCGAGTGAGGAGGAGCGTGGTGTGGCGGCGTAGATGAACACGGCGGGGCGCGCGTTGTTCTCGGTTGCTATGATGCCATTGATGGGATTGGGCGGGACTGGGAATGCAAAGGCCGCGGCGCGCAGAGTGGACGAATAAGAGCGTCTCGCCGAGGAGGGCCTCCGAGTTGATTCTGCGGATGGAGCGCATGAGGCGGACGTGCTGGTCGTGTTTTAATATGTGCGTTGTGCGTCGGAGGTTCCATTGCCGCCAGCATTCCACCGTCGACGAAAAAGCGTAAAGAGACGAGAGCAGAATTTGTTGTAGGCGCCATGATTTTGTGGTTATATGCGTCGCTACGTCGACGATCGGGGTTGGAAGAAGAGTGAGCGGGGCGCGGGACTTGTCAAAACGTGCGTGTCTGACTAGGTGACTGCTGGACGCAGTCTCAATACCTTGCTTTGCGAAGCAGTAGCCCACATTGAATCACAAACGATACCGCAGAAAATTCCTCCCAAAAGATACTGCAGATAACGAGATAATTAACTTTAAGCCACCGGCTGTGGAAAAATGATTGCCGGAGATTTCGGAACGTCGAGGAGTGTCACAACCAAGAGAGAGCAAGAGTACATACTAGAGAGGGCCTGCGCACTCAAGGGGCAACTTGCATGATGACGTGTTGCATCGCCACCGGCGTCTCAAACATCACGTGAGCAATCGCGTCCCTCAGCCGCGATAAACATGTGCAAATCTCGCCTATATACTGACCTGGGAAACTTGTGGCATGAATGAGCGAAGTCTCAACGATTTTGGCCTTGCCAGAATATGCTGCCGAGATCGTGGGGCAAAAAGTACGCAACTATCATCACTGCTTGTCTTAATTATGCGCCCCAGAATGTGTAATCTTATCTAACAAGGTAAATCCGAAGTGTCAAGTCCCACGGAACCTCCCGAGACCATCGTTCACGTCAAGCTAATGCATCGACTGTGGCGTGCTGTGTACCTAGATTGTGGGGATCATGATCCTGTTCTCCCAAAATATCCATAAGTGGTTTATCTCTGCCTCCGCCACCTCCTTGTATACTCTGATGGATGGCGTCAGACATCTCGGGTTCGGTGGGCATGTTGCTCACTGGTTGTTTGTTCATCATAATACGATCATACACGAAGCTCCCATTGAACGCAATGAGAGATGCAACGATCACATGATGCAGGATGCCGATCGAGCTTGTTCCCATGTAGGCTTTCTGCATCTGACACTTCCCAGTTGCCACCCGACCGCGAGATTTGTTTTCAAGATATAAACAGGCAGCTCCTGGAGATCGTGCTGGTCATTCCCCTCCACATTCCTTCCAATATTTATCTTTTTGGGCAAGCCAGGACCTATCGACAGCTGGCGACGTATGCATATTTTGGACTGGTTCAAGTTCCAAATACGTTGAACACGTACTTATGTACACATTCAAGGCTTCTCGTCGCCCTCGTCGATTGCGCTCGGGCCGTCACACTCTCTTTGTCCGACAAAATCAGCACCGGGACGCCTGTCGATGTGCAATGGACGCGCGATACCGCAGACCCGATCTCGTTCGGGTTGATGCAACGGAGTTTGCAGAGCAATCAGTCGATTCTGTCTGTAACTCCGGTTGCAAACTCAGCCGCAGCGACCAGCGGCACGGTTTCCGTGACCTTCGACACAGCTGGGTGTGTCAAATAATTTTCAACAGGTTAAATCGGCGTCTGATTATATTTATAATGAGCAGACAGGTTCTTCTAGCCGTTGTTTCGCAACTCGCGTAAGCAGCTGAATTCTTGTTTGTCGATACACGAATCACTGAGAAGGGTATTTCGCAGACTATCTTCGGGAGAGAAGCCTAATCAGCTAGGTGCGGGGAAGCAGTTAACAGTCAGCGTCGGAGCGGCCTTCTTTGGTACAACGTGTGTATTTCGTCCATGGGTCTAACCTCCCTGACGATTCTCTAGCCAAATATCACCGCAAAGCACAACGACGCCTTTACCTAAGTCGCAGGGTGACGGTACCCCTTCAACCACTGCAAACCCGAAGTAGGTTTCGTTCACATTTAAACCCACAATCTCACCCTTTCTGGCAGCAAGCACCGCGCGCTTATCGCCGCCGCCGTGATCGTCCCAATTCTCGTCCTGTTCCTCGTCTGCATATGCATGATCAAACGCCAGCGCAATTTGACACGCACGCGTATCGATCAATTCCGGGATATTTGGACACGCCGCTCCTCTGCCCGGGGCACTATTTCGCCATTTGAATTCGACGTCGAGGCGGCAATCGGGACCGGGGTTGAACCCGCTGCGCCTTCGGCTATTATTGCAGTCCGCACTGGGGAACTGATGCTGCAGGTCCTGGTGGAAACCCTGACAGAGCGAAATGCTGTGCTGCAACGCGAGATGGAGATGATTTCGTCCGCGGCCGTCAGTGGCCTGGAGCGGGCTCAGCTCTCGGGCGGAGTTTCGGAGGAGCCTCCACCAGTGTATGTCGAGTCTGCAGAATCTGGTCAACAGCCACCGACGCGATCAAGACCTCGAAAACCACGATAGGTCCCCTTGCCCATTTTGTACTTGTATGGCACATATACTGTCCAATAATTTTAAAAAGCATCAACCAAGATGAAAAAGACACAACTTTGAGGGAACGAGGCTAAAACACACAAATCCACGGAAATGGTCTCCAGAAAAGCACCATCTGTGCATTGAGGGCAAGATTAGGAGTTCAGGTTCTAAAATGACACACCTTGTAGAAAAGGCGAGGAAAGAAAATGACAAAAGCTGGAAATCGGGGGAGAGAAACGATATAGCAGGGCAATGGAGCAAAAAAGGCACAACCCACGGTCATCGAGGGTGTTTGAGGGTAGAATAATGCAGACGAGAGTAAAAGACAGGTGTGGCATGGAAAAAGATGACAAATTAAAGTATCGAGATGATTGAAATGATTGAATATCCAGCTGCGCATATTCGCACGCACTATAAACACGGGCACACCCCCTTACCATCCGCTGCCTTCCTTATTCTGTCTCTTCACTCTTCACTCGGCACTGCCGCTATCTAGTGTTGGGGAAAGTTCGGTTCGGTTCGGGTTCGGGGTACTTTTCCCTGAACGCTGAACCTAAACCCCCCCTTCGATTCAGGCATTTGCTGAACCGTGAACCTGAATGCCAGGTTCACTTCAATTCGGCGTTCGAACGCGTTGCAAACCCGAAGTAATTACCCACGTCTAAAGCACCCTTTGTAAAGTTAGAAAAAATTAGGGCAAGCGGTACTCGTATCTCGATACCAAGAGCAGGACTATAGCCTCCTGAAGACTACAGGGCATGTAGCTAAGAAAATTTGTACTGAACATTGGTCGATTATATCACGTGAGGACCAGCATCTTGCAGGGAACCAGGTGAACAAAATGATGAAGCAGGCACCCTTGAAATTGCTCGAAAGAGATCTATTACGAGAAGGAATGTCCTCGAAACTGCTGCAAGACTCCCTCGAATGAGCCAATATGGTGCCATTGCGGTTCGGGGTTCGAACACGTTCGGAAATTTTGCCTCCAGCCCAAACGCCGAACCTGAATTTCGGTTCGGGTTCAGCAATTTGCTGAACTTTGAACCTGAACCTCGTGTTCAGTTCAGTTCGGTTCAAGTTCGAACCTATTTTTGAACCGAACTTTACCACACTAGCGCGGTGGGAGCTTCCATTTCCGCCAGTGTAATTGCAGCGTTGATGAGAGCAGAAATTTGGTGGGGGCGCCATGATTTTGTGCTATAGAGTGTCGCCACGTCGATGATCGAGGTTAACACAAGGAGGATAACGTAAAGATCCGAGCCAAAACATTGTGAAAATATGTAGAAAACATTTTCAATAACTTTTGGATTTCTGTGCATGAAACATTGAAAAGATATTTAAAATATTTTCATAATAACAGTGGGAGGAAGATCCTAAAGCCATTCAAAGATTTCACCTAACTTTCAGAATATCTTCACCCAAACATTACAGATGTCTGGGCGAAGAACATGGAGAAGATGTTTACAGCTAATGACAGTATCGAAGGCGCGAACGGAAAATTTCCGTTTTGGGCGTTTTTTAAAGAGTTGTCTGTAGCGCCCTCAGTTTTGCACATAATGAGTTGGGATATAGCTAGTTCTTTCAGAATAATTCGTGTGCAATTAGTGATAGAGTCGCAATCTCAATAATCATCCATTTTTAGTCTCCTGGCTGTTTCAGCCATCCGAGGGGTTAAGTTGGTGCAGTGTCCCCAGGGCCTGTCCAATTGGGCTAATTTTTTGGGAGGGAGGACCTTTGGGTGTCATGTGAATTGTCATAGAGCCAAATTCTGGTATGTATCTTATTGGCTCTACTGCGGTTCAGAGCTTGGGTAGATACACCGAATTGTGAGATGGTAGAGCCAATAAGATACATACCACTATTTGGCTCTATGACAATTCACATGACACCCAAAGGTCCTCCCTCCCAAAAAATTAGCCCAATTGGACAGGCCCTGGGGACACTGCACCAACTTAACCCCTCGGATGGCTGAAACAGCCAGGAGACTAAAAATACAGTGGTGGACAAAAGTACTGCACGCAGGAGTTTGAGCTCATTTCATGATCAAATTGGTTGAAATAAAATTGTACCACAAACTTTGAGCAGTTTTAGGAATTCCTGCATGATTTTTCGCATACAATATTTGGTGGCTGTGTGGAAATAAAATGATCTCATGATTTCGCCGAAATCAAGTCAGTGGAATGACATGGTACTTGAAAATGGTGAAGGCAGGCTAAAAGTACTTGCAAAGGGAACTAGATTCATGTTTTATTTGACCTTGATTGATGTGGATTTGGGCCCGCAGTGGCCGTTACAAAGTGGCCATTTTTTGCAAAATTATCACAAAATGGCTGAAAAATACGAAAAATGGCCACCTTGTTTGCAGTATTCCGAGCTCAATTTTCCATCAATTCAGAGGAGCTAAGATGTCAATGTGGTCCTCATTTGAAGTACTTTCAAGCTGTGTCCACCACTGTTGGGTAACATTTAAACTCACAGAGTTGATTTTATTGTGGGACAGCCACGCAGACATGGTGTTGGTTAAACTGCGAGAACTCTTGAAACTACCCAAAGTTCATGCCGGAATTTTATTTGAAGTGATTTGATAAAGAAATGAGCTCAATTGACCGTGTGCAGAACTTTTGTCCGCCACTGTAAGCTGTTTGTGACAGCTGTAAGTTTACTTGCCATTGTGTTACCCAACTTTTCCCTCTTCTAGAGGACTGTGATTTATACTAGCGAAATCTTATAGATGACCATAGCTCCATAGAGTCAATTGCAGTTATATAGCTCACCATAGCTCACCATAGCTTCATATAGCCAATCAGGTCAGTTATATAACTCACCATAGCTCACCATAGCCCCAGGTAGCCCATGATAGCCACCTATGTGTCTCTCATAGCATTTCGGATTTTCCTGATGTGATCTGTAGCAAGATAGAGACTGTGAACACATCTGATGAATAAATGCCCTGTCATAAAGGGATCCACTGAACGACAACAGCGGCACAATACTGTCTTAGCTCGTGTTGATGCAGGTAAAATAAATACACCTTCTTGACCCATACAATCTTCTTCTTATGATGAGATGCCTCCCTTTGCTTTTCACCCCAGTCTAGGCTCGTGTCCAGCCATTATCCATGCACAATGACGAGCGAGCAAAGTATTGTGTACTATAACGGCTGGAAGCACTTAGCTGTAATACATGGGATTTTCAAAATCTGACTATACCTATTCTCATCCTCTGGAGTACTCTGAAGGTATCGGAGGGCACAAATATCATTTATTTATATCATGCGAGACGACCAGATGCAGAAAAATGACTGTACAGATACAAGGTTGGTCATTTTTCGCCTGCATATGTGTGTTGCCTCAATGAATGCCCCAAGAGGTCAGAGAAATTCACAAAAAAGAAAAATCAGAGATACATCTTTTATATGTAGGATGGTTGTGAGTTAGATTTGGGCTTAAACAGCATGGTCAGACAGAAATGTATGGTTTCTCTGCAGAGCTGAGCACCGCCACTGCTTCCCTATAAGGTATAGTCGGAGTTTGAAAATCCCATCTATCAAATTATGGCTAAGTGCTTCCAGCTGTCATACTTTGCTCTCATTGTGTATGGATAATGGCTGGACACAAGCCTAGGCTGGGGCGAAACTGGAAAATTGCAATCACTGCCACCACTCACCACTAGGAAAATTTGTGATTGGGTCTGGCTTGCCACCACTGCCACCACTCAATTTTGGCCAGGTCAGTAAATTTTGTGACTGGGTTGGCTTGCTACTGCTGCCACCACTTGATTTTGGCCAGGTCAGTAAATTTTGTGACCTTAGTTCGCCACCACTGTCACGACTTGATATTAGGGTGGTCAGTAAATTTTGCAACCAACTGGTCAGTTAGCCACCACTGCCACCACTTAGATCTAGGCCCAGTCAATAAATTTGTGATCAGCCTCTGCTGCCACCACTTTGGGTCAGTAAATTTGTGACCCAGGTTAGCTAGCCACCATTACCACCACCTCAGGCCAGTAAATTGGTGACCTGGTTTAGCTATCAGTTTCTATCTCAAATTCTTTAGTTTTCAAATCTATAAAGACAGTATCACTCGCATCGACAAAATATTTTTCAATAAGAATAATATCCTTTAATTTATTTTGATATTCCGCCACTGCCACCACTCAATTTGACTTAAAATTGTGATTGCACTAGCTTGCCAACACCAAAGGATTTCTATATCCATTCTCTGAAAAAGCCATAGATTGATCGGTAGCATTCCCATCACATTCTGCAATCTCATCAATCTCATTATCTTTGAACAGGACTGGGCTGTCGCTTCACCCTCAGGAAATCAAATGAGATGGACCATGGAGGCTGGGTATAGCTGTGAGCTGCTGAACAAGCTAGTATGTTTGTGCTGAAGGCAATTGGAGGTGACACTTTAACACTGTTCCACCCTAGGTTTATTGAAAATCAAGCTTCAGTTGTTGATTCAGGCCATTGAGGTCAGTGGCCACCTTCAATCAGGGTCTTGAATGTTCAAACTAAGCTTACTTTTGGGTGGTATGGTGCATGCGGTGCACAATCACCACAGCTATCCCCTTCCCCTCCACCGGACCACCACAAAAGGGCGCCCACCTGCCCCCCTGGCATAACTGGAGTTCTGTCCTACACACCTCTAGCACCAACATTTATTTTCTACCATACCCATCTGTACTAATCTTCATGTACTTGGAACCTTGTAGATGGTTCATCCTGTAGGGTAGATGAGTCATAATTGACCGAGTGCCAGATGACTCATCTATTGGATGCCTGAGCAACTGAAAGGGAATTAAAGGCCTCACACCGGAGGCAAAGAACGACGCACTTGAAATCCAAGTGTGTCCAACGCATGTGCTCCGCACTCATGCGTGACATTGACAATTAATCTAAAATAAACTTCTCCTTTTAGTAATTCTTTAGTTAAAAAAGTGCAACTTCAACTTTACTGGGATACAACAAGGTTTTATGTTATTTCGAAACAAAGGAAACAAACAGGCACAATGCCAGCCTGACAAAGATATTTTGTGGATGTGGTGGGGGCCTGACGGAGGTGACTTGTGGGCTTGGTAGCATGAAAAAAAAGCTTCTGCCTATACACTGTGATAAACCTCCCTTTTTTTGACAAAGACAACATGTGTACATGACAACTCGCCGGTGATGGGATTGTACATAAGGTACAACAAAGGTGCCATTGTCATTTGTCATTTCGAGGGAAATTTCAGAGTTAACTTTGTCGACTAAAAGGGGAAATCTATCGCAGATTGATTGTCCCTGTCATGCATGAGTGCGGAGCACATGCGTTGGACACACTTGGATTCCAAGTGCATCGTTCTTTGCCCCCGGTGTCAGGTGCAATACTGAGCTAAGGTAGCAGGCTCTACAATGCAAGAAAATGTAGATTGAGCATAATTCTTCTTGAATGTCACAACCGCCACTGACACCATATATTTCATGTAATATTTTTGTAATGCTTGCCACGAGTGCCACCAGTTGAAACACTACAAAAGTGTGACAATGTTAAGAAATTCCACCACTGCTACTAATTCCACTAGTACCATTACCTCCAGGACCATGATCACGAACTGGTTCCTCCATGATCATGAACTGGTTACATGGGAACTGTGATCAAAATGGATATTGCCTCATCTTCTGAACATATTTGAGAAATTTGAAGAGACAGATCTTGTCCTTATGCATCCTAGTGACTCCCAAATAAATTCAGGATTTATCTGATTTTCTATGAGTAGTTCTGTATTGGGACAGTAAATGTACTAGATTTATGACATTTCCCGCATAGGTACCCCACAGCTCAGACCTGACCACTACAGATGATGTATCCCTGCATGTATTTGGACTATCTCAAGTCTATAACAAAGCCTCTCTGACCTATAACATATAGAAAATCAATATTTTCGAGAAAAATCATATCTTGTTATACAGACCTGATCTCATGGCCCCTTGACCTATGATTCAACTTGAATGAGTGCTTACACTGTTGATTTGACTTACATGATGACTAGACACAATACTTACACTGAACATGTTAAATTTTGCTACTTCAGGAGATAAATTCAAACTCCATCATCCATGGATGGCATAGGTTAGTACCCTGCCTGGCCTTGTGCACACTGTCTCCCACCCTGCACACCACAATGTCTTGTGGTGGCCCACCACCACATTGAGTGCATATCCTGCTTGCTTGTGCAGCTACTCTTGGAGCTTGCCATGCATGAGCTCGGTGATGCACGCACATCAATGCTTGTGCCCCACCTTCATAATTGTACCCTTGTTACATTCATTTCAACCTCACAGAAGATTGGTTGTTGTATGTAGAATTTGACACAGACTTTTTCCAGACACATATGTACTACTATGGTGCCACATTCATAACCACCTGCCTGCCAATTTGTTGCTTCTTGCTAGTACATTGATGGCCATGGGAATGTATGGGCGCTCCTGCACTGCAGCCCATGCTTGCAGTATGAGAGAACATGGACAATGCATGACAGAGCAATACTGGGCTGTAATCAGGTGGTGGGCAATAGATGGGGGAGAGTAGAGAAGTGGACACACACCCTGAATTGTTATTGAGTTCTTCAAGTCTTTTGTGGGTGAAAATTAGTAGTGTAAGTCGAAAGCATCAGAAAACACGTGGGGCAAGCCCTTTTGGCAATGAGTAAAAGAAGCTAAATGTTGCAGAGAAGAGGTCTTGGCTTTGAATTTAAGCGTGTCTTTGAGGAGAAGTGGCACATGTTGTACATGATGTGTCATGGTTTACTTTTGCACAGTGCACAGCACAAAGGCAGAGGAGGGGTGGGGGTGGCTGGCAGTGGGTGGTGGGTGGGGAGTAGGGATGGGGAGGGTGATGTGCAGGCGGTAGGCAGCAGCATACATGCACAGATGTCGGTCATCTGTGCTGGTCCTTACAATACCCCAGCGATCTCACTTCAGACAAAAAGCACCCCCCCATGAATTCCTGATTCAATTCCAGATCAATGTGAGAAAAAAAAATTTGATGAAACTTTGACCTTGTGAAAATTTACACCTTTCTGGTGGTCTTGCAACCTTGTGACCTTTTAAGACCTAACAAGGTCTTGTTTGACCTTGTACAAGGTCAAACAAGGTCCACAAGTTATTTGTCAAAACTCTGATGGTGATCGTGGTTCAATTATGTAAAATTCAGTCAATTAAACCAGCAAATCACCGGTTCCAACTCTCATATAATTGATTATTATATCTCCCCAGGTATTATGTTTCATTAGCAACAAATTTCTGGTTGTAATTCTGATCAGTCTCTATCGTTGATTGTTATCTCTCCCCAGATAACCTATCCACAAAATTCCCCCTAAGCACTACATCTCAGCTCATTTATTGTTCCAATTCTATTCAGATTGTTTCATCCGATGTTTTTTCACACCTCCAGCCTATCTACTCAACTCTTCCCAAGTATTGCATCTCATTTCAAGCCACTGATTTATCGTTCCAATTCTAATGAGATTATTTCATCCAATGTTCTTCTCACTCCTCCAGTTAACCTATCTGCTTATCTCTCCCCAGGTATTGCATATCATCTCAAGTCACTGATCTATCGGTCCAATTCTATTCAGATTATGTCATCAGATGTTCTTCTCACTCCAGATAACCTATCCGCTCAACTCTCCACAAGTACTACATCTCATCTCTTATGGTACTGCTTTATCATTGCAATTCTAATCAGATTGTTTCCTCCGATGTTCTGTTCACTCCTCACAATAACCTATCCACTAAAGTTCAATTCTCAGCTCGAAAAACCTGTGTCCTGGGACATCTATCTGGCGCTATATTTACCTATCCAACAATGGGTGAAATGAAAATTGCGAGTGAAAACAGAAAGTTACGAGGCAGTGAACCGGTAGGTGAGAGATCGGCCAAAATTGGAATGTTGGATACACGTAGATCAACCTAGAGGCTGTAGAACAGAACAACCAACTGGCATAGATTACATAGATAGGCGGGAAAGATCGGGCGAATATCACAAAATAGATAAAGTGTAGAGCCGGATCGAATTTCGTTATGCAAATAGCCTCAGATATCAATGTTAAACAGCTGAAGCCCAACCAAGAGTACCGAAGTTGTGGAAAACAAAATGAAGATCTCAGCAGATAGATGGATAGAGCGGGTTGGTCGATGTGGGTGTGATCGGCCATACATAATTTCAATCAATTTGACTGTCATGTGTCATGTCTCTCCGCTCCGATCCGCAGTGCTAGCCTCATCGGACAGAGCGACAGGCAGGCACATCTTTTATGATATAAGATCCCACCGAAATAGTTAGAAGGGTGCTCTTATCAATCAATCTGCCAACTGGACTATCAGGAAGGTATTAAAAGGTAAGCTTCAAATGTAAATATAAGACCTTGGCCTACCCTCAACAGCTTTTCCCCCAAGATGTCCTGACAACGACTGGAACCCAAGCATAGCTGGTTGTGGTCTGTCCAAGTCAACAGAATTCAAACCCTGGATTAGATCCCAGGAAGAACCCAACACACGGTAGAATTCCAGGAACCAGGGTCACCCATGTCACACTCAGACCTTCTATGTCAACCAATCATTGATCCGGGGCAGGTACATAGAATCCGATCTAGGGTAGGTACCTGGGGAAGCTGATCCAGGGCAGGTACATAGGGAAGCTGATTGAGCACTGCTATAAAGGTGAATATAAAGCTCTAACCCACGTCTTTTGAGGCCTTCCCAGCTTTCCTAACAAGATGCCCCAACAGCACACTGTCACAGAGATCCGCATGAATGCTGTCCTAGCCGGTTTCACACCAATGGTGACACTCCTGAATGAGGTCACAGATGCCTTTGGCATGCCATTCATGCGAGCCATCTCAAACACAACTCTGTCCTTGATTACTTCAGCGCAGGTAAAGTATGCTGCATACCACATCTACCATTCTGATAGTCTCCCAGAATGTGAAGAGAAATAAAGATGAATGTATCCAGTTCATGGAAAATATTCATAGCATCCTGTATGCTATAATCAACTTGCACATCACATCTGAAACTGGAGGGAGTTTGCCACTAGCAATCTTGGATCATATTGGCAACTTTACACAGTAGGTGGATAATTGATGAATGAATACCAACCCAATTCACACAGAACACTTCACAAGATCCACATGTTCGTTGAAACACAACAAGATGGGAACAAGATCAAATATTTCTTTCGTCAAAATCAGATGAACTCACTTTGCAAAGACTGCCAGGCAGGGTTGGAGGAGGCTCTGGAAGTGTTCAAGGTATGTGATGATCGACCATACAGTATATAGTCAAGATAAGACAAACCCATGCAGGTGGAGACTGGTCTCATCATTGCTAACAATATGGTAGAAATGCAGAAAAAGACAGACAGGATGCACCAGGAACTGCTTGAATTGCTTGGGAATCTCTCTGATGGGTCAAGTTCTGATGGATCATCATCTGTATGCCACTACTCATCCTGGGTGATAAAATACCTTCTAACTTGAGAACCAGATCTATCAGACTACCATCAACCCAAACAACAGGTATAAATATAACATTATACTTGCGTATCTCTGTTGATAATTTATTTGCAAAGTTCAAACTCATTTTCTCTACTGCCTGTACAGCCAAAGATCTTCCATGGCCGTGAACAGGAACTTGAGGAGATTGTAGTGACTCTTACACAGCAATCAGCCCACATTGCTATTCTAGGTGCTGGTGGCATAGGGAAAACAAGTCTTGCAAGAACTGCCCTGCATCACCCTGATGTTGTTGCCAAATACAAACACAGATTCTTCGTGACTGCAGATTCTGCTACCACTAGCATTGAGCTTGCAGCCCTGGCTGGCTCTCATTTGGGGCTGAAGCCAGAAAAAGACCTCACTAAGGCTGTTGTCCGGTTTCTCTCTACAACTCCATCTTGTCTCTTGGTTCTTGACAATTTGGAAACACCATGGGAACCATTGGAGTCACGTGGTGAGGTGGAAGAGTTTCTCTCCCTGCTCACTGATATCCCACATCTTGCATTGATAGTGAGCATATCTCTTGTTGACATTTGCACCTACTAATAGTTTGATAGATCACAATGCGGGGTGCAGAAAGACCAGCCAAGGTCCGCTGGACTCGTCCGTTCTTGGAACCTTTAAAGCCCTTTTCATATGATGCTGCTCACCAGACCTTCATTGAAATCGCAGATGATTTCCATGATCCCAAGGACATTGACCAGCTTCTCCAATTGACAGATAACATGCCACTTGCAGTGGATCTCATTGCACATCTGGTTGACTATGAGGGCTGTTCAAATGTATTGGCTCGTTGGATGACAGAAAAGACATCTCTGCTTTCAACTGGGTATGATAAACAGTCAAGCTTGGATGCATCCATCATGGTGTCACTTGGAAGTCCCCGTATGACGTCTGGTGCTAAGGATTTGCTAAGCCTCCTCTCAATCCTTCCAGATGGACTCTCAGATACAGAGCTTGTTCAAAGCAACCTTCCTATCCAAGATCTTCTGGGGTGCAGGGCTACATTGCTCCGAACATCGCTGGCATATTCCACAGATAAACAGCGGTTGAAGTCTCTGGTTCCTATTCGAGAACATACTCACACTTTCTCTCCTCCATCCCAACCACTCTTTCATCCTCTTTGCAAATATTTCCAGTCGGTTGTGGATTTATATGAAAAATACCGTGGAACTCAGCTGAACAACACAAGAATCAATCAAATAACTGCAAATATGGGCAACCTCCACCAATTACTACTGTTAGAATTGCATCTTGACACCACAGAGGTGGCAGACACCATAAATTGCACAATTTCTCTGAACTCTTTTCATCGGCTCAATGGCCAAGGTCGTACTGCATTGATGGATCATATTCCAGCTGTCTTTCCCCAACCCTGTGACCACCAGCTAGAAGCAAGATATGTCACTGAGACACTTTACACAATGCACCACTATCGAGTTGCTGATCCAGAATCCCTGGTCCAAAAAGGCATAGCCCATTTCCATCACATCAATGATCCAGTCCTTGAAGGTGAGTCTACAGTATTATGGTGTTTAATTTTCTCTGAGATCTCATGGTCATGATAGCCAACTTCTATATTGCAGTTGGCTATTATTACTTTTATTACAGTAATGATAGCCTCACTATATCGCGACAGTCATACGAGAAGGCACTCTCATTAGCAAAGATTTGTGGAGACTCGAGACAGCATGCAGTAGCACTCAGACGTTTGGCTGAGCTCAAGTGGTCTATGGGTGATTATTGTGCACCCCTATTGCATGCCCAGGAAGCACAGAAAATTGCACAGCTATCTGCAAACCTATATCAAGAAGCAGAAGCACTGATAACTGAGGCTGAATGCCTCTTGGCTCTAGGTAATCTGAAAAAAAGTGCTTTGTTGTGTCACAGAACAAGAGAACTTCTGCAGCTTTGTGGCATGCAGGGAGGTCAGATGGATCATAGCGTCATGAATGGCCTGGCAGAAGTCCATCGGGTGAAATCTGAGTATGTGGAGGCACACAGAATCCATATTGAACTTTTTCAGAATACTTCTGCTCAGCAAGATCCATTTTCTCATGCTTATGCCTTGCTCAACATTGCAGAGCTGGATGTCATGATAGGTGTAGATACCCTCAAAGTACAACACAAGCTGGACAATGCAAAGGCGATATTCATAACCTTGGGGATGGCTAGATCAGTGATTCAATGTGAAACCATTTTGGCAGACCTTCATCTGAGGGAGGGTAATGAAATGGTGGCGAGGCCATTATTTCAACAGTGTCTTGATACAGTCTGGGGAAATGATAATCAGGCAATATCTTACTGCCTGGAGAGACTAGCAGACATTGGTCGTTGGACCTCTACCATCGAGGACCCATTATACAGGTGGCCAGTGATATACTTGGTGCATGCACAAAAGCACCAGGAGAAAATGGCACTTCATAAGGCACTCTGCTGTTTAGGTGATCTTTTTCTTTCTCAAGGAGATTCATATACTGCACACAGTCTTTTGGTTGTTGCACTGGAAGGATTCACATATATGGATGTCCACCGCAGCAGAGCTGATTGCATGCTTCATCTTGGAGATATTGCAAAGCACAGAGGAGACTTGGTGAAGGCTGCAGAACTTTGGAAAGAGGCCCACCTGCTATTTGAACGGTCGTTGCAAGCAAAGGACATGACAAAAATTGACATCAAACTTGCCTTGGTTGAGCAAGAGATCCCAGATGCACACCAGGAATCACTTGCACCTCTGAACAGGGTGAACATACCTACCGTGTCAGTGGATGATCTGTCCATTGCAAGCAACAAGCCGAGTATTCAAGAGGATGCAATCCTGGAGAATTAGCAGCAGCCATTTGTGCCTTAACAGAAATTTGGTTCTCGATTCCTTGTGCTATTCATTTTTTGGACATTTGTTGCTGTATTTCCAAAATCCACTTTATCTCAGCTTCAACAGCTGGATGATACCCTCCTGATTTTCTCTCCTCTCTCTCTTTATAATGTAACCCTGCACCCAGTTTCATCTGTGTTCTGATTTTTCAAAGAATATATATTCTTTTATGAAGACTTCCTAATTCACATAAAAAAAGCTGTAGGTACTAGCCATCCTCTGACCCAGCTGGTCATCTTCGCAGACTCATCGAGTGTGCTTTGATCATTGGTAGGCCAATTTATATATCTCTATATTTCCTACACACACCACAGGTTCAATCCTGTCCGTGCTTTCTCCCAATAAAATATGTAGCACAGAGGTTTTGTGAGGAAGTCTGGAGATCCCTTGAGTGGAAATAGCTCCTACCCAGTGTTGGAAGAAAGGTTGACGTGGGCTTTGAGGCCAGTGGTGGTGCATGGCAGTATGAGTCCCACCATTTTTTAAAAAAAAACTCTGGATTTTGAAAGTAACAAATGCTCCAGTTGGCAGTGATACTATTGGGGAGACTTACAGGAGTCCAGCAGTATTAGGAGATTTATTTCACCATTAATACCAGCTGTTACATGTGGTTTTATTAATAGCAAGCAAGGCTGTAAGTCGGGGCCAATAACTTGGGAACAGCTGCAGGCCAAGCAAGTGAATTCATGAAGTTCGGATGACCGTGCCGGGGTTTGGTTATATTTGGCTGGACTATCTACCTCACCCGTGACGACTACGCGTCATCGCAGCCTCTTGACGACCACACCTCGTCGCCGTGCCGCTCGGCCGATTATTTCATGTGAAGAACATTTGACTCTGGACATTAGCAACAGACAAGCAGAATTTCCAGGAGGTTTGGGATTTGGAAAGTCCGGCAACTTAGTCTGCCATCAGATTGGGTGACATCACCGGCCAGACTGTCGGAGTTTGAAAATGTTGGGGAGAGAATACTGTTTTTTTTTCATTCAATTCGACAGGGGGGGTGACGCGTGACAACCGGAACATATTCGACACTTCGACACGGCCCAGGTTAGACCGTGACACCCCCCAAAATTTCGACAGCATGTCAAAAAGGATTCAGGGCATCATACAGTTGACTGGGGCTTTGTTTCGGAAGCATGGAGAGTCAGGCAGATTCATGATAAATTACAGCTGTTCTCGAAATTAATGAGACCGATCAAAATTTATTTTTGCTTTCCCAAAAAGGAAGGTGCTGGGAAAATCGCTACTGTACCTCCACTGTCGCACTCAAGAATGCTTTGATAAGCTTTGGCATCCTATATTTCAACATTCCAGCAGAAAAATACTGCTTGTGGGGTACATGAGGAAAGAAAAAGCGGCAGCGATGGGGTCACGTGTGCCTATCGCCGATCGGCCCAGTTCGGCCGCTGTTGGACCCCCCGTCGCTTGGATTTCATTGTTGAACCTTCCTAGAGACTCGTATGAGTTCCCAGCTGTGTTCCAGGCTCAAAAGTATGATGCCTTGGGTCTAGGTGAGTTGACCTTCCATTTTGGGAACTCAAAAAAAAAATTGATCGATCTCATTAATTTCGAGAATAGCTGTAATTGGCTTGCCCAGTGATTTTATTGAGTTTAGCCTGATATTTGCCTAATACCCAGCTGAGACAGAATAATAAATGTGGCCAGTATTGATGCAGAGGATGCATAAGAGATTAAATGGGGATTTCTGGCCCTCGAAACACACTTTCGACGATTTTCTGAACCATCCGACCAATTCGACAAACCCCCCTGTGACGCGTGACAACGAACCAAAGTTCGTACTCGACAACCCCGCCTGTGATGCGTGACTGTTGAATTGAATGAAAAAATACAGTATTGCGTTTCTTCTTCACCATCGACGGTCGTGCACCGCTCCTGCTGGATGTATGTCGGTTCAAGAAATAGATTCAAGGCACGTAAATAACTAACGAATCACCGCCCGAGATTGAACGCACTGTTCCCCAAGATCGCATCACTTATACACATAAACGCACCAATGATCTCGGTCTTCAAAAATCTCGCTCGTTACTTTTTTGGATCAAGTACCATTGATGCTTCGGGTTACTGTGTACCCAAGCCGACAAAAGCAGATCGTACAGGAGAATTCAAGAACGAATCCATTAGCTACGCCTCAGTTGCGTTCGGGCGGAGTCCTTTTTGCTGCAGGAAGTTGAGGCTCATTGCTCTCAATTCCACTCAAGCACTGCTCGAAGTGAATTCAAGTTACGTCTACGCTCGAGTGAATAGTCCCGGCAAGTACACACATTCAACGGTACCTACGAAGGCTTGTGCATCGAGACGATAAAGAATCCCCAAATCCCACGCAGTTCCCAGGTACAAGACGAACGAACGCAACGAATACAGATTACGATGTATATCACAATCCGCATACGCCCCCGGAAAAATCCTACACCTCAGAAAAATAAATATGTGTTTTGTATTCCGGTGTCCGGATACAGTAAGGGGAATCTCGCTCTACTGTACTATTACGACCGAGTTTTCAGGTGACGCGTGACGCGCCTCTCTGAACTGGACACTTGAGGTACCAGTGATGGTGACGCCCGGAGGATGAACACCCAATTTATTGAAATCCTACATAGGCTTAAAAAATGATTTTAAGACATACTAAATTTGCGCAAAAATCTACCAAATCCGGCTACTAATGACCCTCCCAAAGTGTGGCCTGATAGTGCGAAGTAATAGTTTTCTTGCGCTGGCCGTGACCCAGGGCAACGGGGGGAAACGGGGGTCCTCGGTATCAGACTTCTCTGCAACCCCTGTACGAGCCGCCGTTCTCGCCAATGACAAAATTGGCTTCGACCGCCGCGCCGCCAGAGATGATAAGGTCTGATTGCGTCCTGGATTTTGATAGTCATTGAGATACATTGCGTCGGTGGCTCAGTGAACTAGACAATGAGGTGAACAAGCGACCAGAGATCATGCATAAAAAAATATCACACTGTTCCGGAGCTACGAGCATCAGCAAGAGTTTGTAGTGCACCCAGTTCCGTCGGATGGAGGGCCGACGGCTGCTTAAGAAAAATGAACACTTGCAGAGTTGGTGACAAGGTCGGCAACGATTTGAACACTTGTTCAAATGAACACCTTAGGTGACGCTAAGGCTCCAACCATTTAGTTTTTGTTTGTGGATTCTGACAAACTAAACGGAAATGGTTAACAAATAGTTTTAAACCGTTTAAAACAGTTTATAAATGGTATTTTCCAGAGGGGAAATGGAACAACAAGAAGTTCAACTACTAGCTTCTGCCGCACGCCAACGATGCCCTTGTGAGCAGCCCTTCTTTTAACCATATTTTGGTGAGCATCTCCTGCGCAATTGTATCCGATTTCAACGATCCATGAGACACGTGGCAGAGATGGCGCGCGCTTAACAAGCACTCGATGCAGACGCTGGTACCAGGAATGGCGAGGAAGTCACACGCCATCTTTGAGACAATGGGAAACTCGAATTCATGCTCCTAATATGCCGAAAACGACTGATCAATCTTCGCGTAGACAGAATTTCTCCTCCACTCCCCTTCCACCACGTCAGCGGAAAATTGCAGTCGCCCCCCATAGCCGTTGAACGCATCCCAAAACCGCTGCAGCTCACTCACTGTGGTTTGGGGTACCGTGACATCAGCCACATCAACCATGCATATATCATCCAGGAAGGAGCCAGACGTGCCGGACCAGGACCGTCCCACAGGCGTTAGTGGCTGGCTTGACAAATACTTTATTAGCTCCACTTAAGTTGTGGTCGGTCTGAACCAGAATAGATCTTAAGTTGTACGGGTACTTAAGTCCTACGTAGTACTATATAGAAGCGTATAATAGACCCTGCCCACTTACTTTCCTCGGAACTTAAGTAGTCAGGTCCTGTGAACTTAAGACTTGTTGGCACACGACTTAAGACCTGTCGGCATACAACTTAAGTTCATTGTCAGAACTTGAGTTTATCGTCACAGTTCAATTTATACAAACATAATAGCAGAGTACTTAAGATTACGTCTCGGACTTAAGTTCTCCATGAACTCAAGTTCCTTGTGCGCTTCAGTTTCAGCCCGCACTTGAGTCCCACACAGAACTCAGGTTCTGCCTGGGGACTTAAGTTGCGACACGACTCAAGATCTGAAAGAACTTGAGTTTCGTCGCACACGCTAAAATCAATTAAAATTGTACCTCTTTGCAGGCCCCTTTTTGGTCGTCACGTACTTGTAGCTGACAGTCGTTAGCACCGCTACCCTCTGTAAGGCAGACATCAACACTCACCCCGGTTTGGCCTTCTTCCCGACAGTAGCCGCGAGTTTCTTCTCGCGTTCAAGTCGGGCCTCCTACACATACCAATTAGACGATGCAATAACATGAGTGAATGGGACTGTACCTCGGGTGTTTGACGTACTCTCCCACCCCGCCGCGTTGGGCCCACATCGTCTGGGATAAGCTGCGTGTCCGCCTTGCGCTTTTTCCCACCACGACCCTTGTTGGGTGCTGGCTCCTCCCCCTGCTCCGCGTCCACGGAATGACGTTCCTCCTCCTCCCGCTTGCGCCGCGCTTGCTCTTCCTCCTCCTCCCGCTTGCGACGCGCCTCTTCGTCCTCCTCCTCCCGCTTGCGACGCACCTGCTCGTCCTCCTCCTCCTGCTTGCGCCGCGCCTGCTCGTCCTCCTCCTCCTCCCGCTTGCGCCGCGCCTCTTCGTCCTCCTCCTCCTCCCGCTTGCGCCGCGCCTCTTCGTCCTCCTCCTGCTTGCGCCGCGCCTGCTCGTCCTCCTCCTCCTCCCGCTTGCGCCGCACCTCTTCGTCCTCCTCCTCCAGCTTGCGCCGCGCCTGCTCGTCCTCCTCCTCCCCCTGCTCCCCGTCCCCGGAACGACGAGCACGTTCCTCGTCCTCCTCCCCAGGTACTGCAGACGACGTGTCTACCTTGCGGAAGAAGCCTGAGGTCCCGTCGCCGGCACCCGACACCAAGGTCATGGCCAATGGGTGCCACTCGGTGCTCTTCAGCTCCCCCAGGCCGTTGCTGCCGAACACGAGCTCGAACTTTAGGGTGTCATAATACTCGCCGGGTGCGCTGGCAATTGCTGCCCACGGTATGTCTTCACTTCCAAACGCCGCCTCTGGGTGTCCCTTGTAGTCAATAATCTTCGGTTTCTGTTCAATAGAAACGACGCACCATATGATTTCACCAGGAAACTCGTCACCATCTGTGCCACCATATTGGGAGACATGTCGTTCAGAGCCTCAGCGGTGAGAGCAAAGACCGGTGGCGTAGGGCGAGCAGAAGCGTCGCGGGCACCTACATAGTCTATGCGTATGTCAGCCCGAAACATCGCGTCTCTATTGTAAAATGATTTCACCTTGGAGAGGCTTTTCGGCCCACGCGTACATGGCGTTGATGCAGTCCGAGGTGAGCTGGGTGTATTGCTTCTCAAAGGGTTGGCGGACACGGATACCCTCAGGAACAGCTTCCACCCTGCTCTGACCGTGAGTGGCACGGAAATGTTTACAAGTGGATATTGACTTACCAGTCAAGCTGCAGCTTCCCGTCTTCGTCCAACCAAGCCATCAGCATGGTCGCCACGAAAGGGCGAAACTTGCCGGTGGCGTGAACAGTGTCGACCATATGCTGGAAGCCGCCCGGCACTAGCGCTTGACGTCTGGAAATAAACCTTAGTGAGACGTCTAAGAACCGGACAGCACCAATCACTTACTCTTTCCAGTTCACGTCCTCCTCGTCATTCGCTGCGGCCTCCCATGAGGCGTGATCCTCTTTCGCCCACAGCAGAGCCTCAGCTTTGCGAAACTTGCCACCCGCATTTATTGAACCCGATAGAGTTTGCGAATACTCGTTGATCTCGTCGTGACGCTCGTCCCGGAATTTGTCGCGACCTGTGTATGCGGAGATGCCAAACAGCTTCGACACCGCCGACGCAGGAGCCACTGGGACGGACTCCCCAGCGGCATTCGCGGGCTTGCGTTTCTTTTCGGCTGTTCGCTTGTTGCTGATGACTTTCTGGATCGCCTTCAATATTGGTCAGACAGAGATGCGCGCTCGAAAGTACAGAAGCAGTATTCACCAATCGCCAACCGGCCTTGGTGTATCCCCGCAGCAGACCTACACGTCCACCCTCATCCTGCTGCTCCTCCTTGTCGCTCGCGTCACCGTCATCTCCCCCAGATTTGTTCGATTTGGTGTTCTTCTTCTTGTCGTTTTCGCGTTTCCAGTTGGCAACGAGCCCGGCGAGGCAAGCTTCTTCCGCGCGATCCCCGTCCTGCGACTTGTGCTGAAATGCTTTCGCATCAAAAGCGTCGCCCTTGACCTGGTCGTAGAATGCGGTGGCGGTCTTCTTGGTCCCCAAGCTCGCAAGATCAACGCCGCGAAGCGCAACGTTGAGAATCCAGCTTCGCTGGTGGTCATTGAGTCGGGGCACTGCGGTTTCCTCGCCTTTGGTGGTGGCAACGAGCGCAAGTGCGGGGAACGGCATGAGGTCGGGGACCGCGGCGGCGTCGTACGGTTTGAACATTTCTTTAGGTTTGGATTCTTTTCTTGCCATCGTTGGGAGTGGGGGAGGAGACAACACTGAACTTGTTATCGGTGCGTCAGAGTGGGGTAGAATCAAGAGGCAAGGAATGCCACCCACCTACGGCCCAAGCAAGAGAAAAGCGCGGGCTTTGTTCCACCGGGCAACTGGAAAAGGAAACGCTTGGGGCCACCCAAGCGCGGGCTGCTATATAAACAACTCTTAAATCGAGCTGACTGTTTAACTATCGATCTTTCATACCTTTTTCCTTCACGATGATGGTCCGCATATCCTCCCAAGAGACCCGCCGACTTTTTGGCCCGCTGAATCGACCCAGCTTCGAAACCAATGTTCGCCACCGCGCTGTTCTCCGCAAATCGATCGAGGTCCACCCTACTGAACACGTCGCTGAGGTCTTCCACGACAACCCCACAAAACTGCGTGTCGCTATGGGATCATCGCTCACCTTCAGCCAATTTGGAAAAATCAAGACTAACTTTGTGAGTACTCACATGCTGCCACCCATGTGGCCACTGACTGACACGTCCCTACCAGCTGCGCAATGGTCGCCTCGTGTCGTACGAAACCGATCCTCTCGATCTCGAGGTGCGGGAGGCTCTGCGCACATATCGCAACGCGTATGACGCGTACTACATGTCGCGCGGCAACGACTATGCCATCCGCAACCCGGCAGCCCAGGCAGCAATGCAGGCCGCAGAGCAGGCATGGCACCATTGGATTGTGGCCTATCGTGCAGCTCGCGGCATGCCTGGTCGTCCGGGCTGGGCTTTGGAGCCACTCCCTGGCCTTCAGAGGGTGCGCGTCGCACCAGCACCCGCACGCCAACCCGCGCCCGCGCCCGCGACGCCAGCACGTGCACGGGCAGCACCACAGATCACACCTGCATCGACACCACGCGCACAAGGGCGTCGAGCAGCATTCCCTACCCTTCCGACACCTCCACCGAGCTCTCCCGCTCCTGTCCGAATCGATCTCTCTCACATCGACGACCAGCCCGCGCATCCTGCCAGGAAGAGGAGATTCTTGGGCGAGATCGACATCTCCGACGACGAGGACGATGCCGTCATGCGCCCTCGCAAGAAGGCAAAATTCTTGGGGTACATTGACTTGACCGATTAATTCTAGAATGACTTAAGAATCCAATAGTTAGTAGCCGCCGTGAAATATAGTACTGGGTAGTCTCACCTGGTGATAATTATGATTGCTTCACGACTTCTACTCGCTGGCTTGTCCTCTCTTTGCGCCCATTCAAGACTTCAAGTCCAATCCAGTAGTTAGCGGCCGTGAAATATACAGTTGGTAAACTCACCTTATGATAATGTTTGCTCCATGACTTCTACTCGCCGGCATTTCTGCTCTTCATTCGCGCCTCAAAACACTGTACTTTTACATATCAAATAACTGTACCACGTAAGACAGAAATTACAGAGTAAGATGATATAGATACAGCATGGTCAAGGAAAGGAAAGAAAAGGCCGTGTGCAAAGCCCAAAAAAGAAGACACGACGAAACAGAGCGCCGACATTCAAGTCGACGTGGGCTCGACATGAAGTCGAGCCCACTGGTGCAGACCAACATGAAGTTGGCCTGCTACCGCGCCACGGGGTCCGGGGGGGGCTTTCGTTGCTGTACATTGTCGCTTGGGGCCGTCGGGCTTGCGCCGGGGAGGCGGGTCGTCGGTGGTAATGGTGATGGAGAGGCGCTTGAGATTTTTTGGCAAGGGCTTCACTTGACATTGTTTGGCAAGGGCTTCATCCTGCACAGCTTCGTATTCGTTTCTCGCACACTCACCTCCAACTCCTCCAACTCACCTCTACACCTCGTCCCCGGTCAGACTTCACGTCTGATCATTCAATTGACTGCGACTTCACGTCGCATTGTGATAAACCGACTTCATGTCGGGACGTATGGCGCCAAGCTGGCCAACCTCAGCCACGGCTCAAAACTCTACGGCGAATCTGGTGAAACCCCATCCCCACAGCATCAATCTGCTCAGAAACCGGGCTCCAACCATCCCACTGGGGCCCTTCGACGGCAAGGTCGGCGCGTTTGCTCAACTGGGCGCCCAGCACTATTTTATCACGACCAATGCCGACTACATCCCCACGCTTCCATCACTGCAGCTTCCTCACGCGGTTTACTTGCGCTCTGACATGCGCTACGGGACTGACGACCCCACCCTGTGGCCCCAGCAGTGGACCAGCGAATACTGTCACATGCCCCTAATTGCTCAGAAAGGGGCGGTGAGCGAGCTGGATATAATGTGGTGGGACCCTACCCCGGATGCTTTCCAAGTCGGCAGCGCGGTTACACGAGGGCTGGGGCGGCTCATTCATTCTCAGTTCACCAAATTTCTCCCGCCAATCACCAATCTCGTTGAACGATGCAAACAACTACGACTGAGCTCCCCTAGTGTCGCCTCCTTGCCCCTCTTTGGTGAACTAATACAACATATGGTGATGCTGGTCGAGCAGCTGGAGACGCTGCCGACGACGTTCGTCAAGATGGTGTTCGCCGTCACCTCGCTGCAACGCGCCTTCCTCGAACTCGACGCGTTATACTCGTATATGACCGTTTACAAACCCCGAATGAGCAACTACCTGACTGCTCGCAGCGACAACCATGGTCTCGCGGCCGTGATCGGCGCGTTTACGACATTGCCAACCGTCGCCCAGCAGCTGTGCGCCGCCGGTGTACCTTTTTGGTTCTTACGCCCGGTCGAGGTATTCGACAAAGAGAACATCTTGCGAGTTGTCGCCCTACGGGAGCCGCGGTTTAATCTCGCTGACCCCGATGCACACGGCGCTGGTGCGCCCCCAGTCTTATACAGCGGCAATAGCACCAAGGAAAAAATTCGAGCCATCCAGCAGGCCGCTGTTCACACACCGTGGTATCGGGACCCCTTCGAGACCAGCTTCACTCGCGCCCGCTCGCCATCCCCGGCCCCCGGCCCAGCCGCCCCCGTGGCCAGCACCTCTCATTCGGTCCCGGCGCCAGGTGCGTTCCTCAAGTTTCAAAATTATCATAACTAATCTCGCTGCAGCGATTCCTATTTCCAGTCGTACCCGTGCCCCTCCCAAACCGCAGAAGCAGCGTTATATACCATGTAAGCGCACAGTTGTGCGGATTGAAACAATACTGACAAAGTTCGGACTACAGATGATGTAGCGAAGCATTCAGCTAATATACCGGTAAAGAAGGGCCCCGCTAAGACTGAGCGGGATAAATTCACTCCCTTGGCCTTCCCAGAGATGCCGCCATCCATCGTCTCCATGGCCAGTGCGCTTGCTCGAGTCAATCGCTCGATAATTCCATACACCTCCAACGATGCAGACAAAAAATATGTCCTCCCCGAACCAGCCTTACTCGTGAACACCACTCCGGAGCGACGCCGCAAGTTCCTTCACCACTGGAACTTGCTGGCCGATGGCTTCATCTATACATTAACGCAGCAGCCGCAGCTTCTGCGCCCCCAGGAATGGAGAGATATATTGGAAGGTTTGATGACAGAGCGCGGGGTCCACGGCTCCAAAACTCAAAGGCGGAGCAAGAAGCTCCAGGACTGCATTCGGCCGGCGTTGGAAGCATCCAACGTATCAGACATCGAGGGCTTCCCCGTGCCTGTCGAGTCTCTCCCCGAGTTCAGTCTTGCGCAGATTCGGGAGATCGTCTGGCGGGTCGCGGAGACCAGCTTTCGGTTTGAGCTTTGCGCTCTCGATAAACGTGCGTCTGGGAAAAATCGGCTGAACGACGTCAAGACGTGTTTTGCGGGCCACATGTTGGTTGGGGTCCCGTTGGAGATGAGCCAGCGTGGTTGGGCTGCTTCAATGCCCGAGGAGCGCCATCGGTATGTCGCGCGGACAGCAGTGTTGATGCTCGATTGGACCACCAAGTCCCCTCGTCCCCATATCATCGACCACATCGCCGAACGTCGCCAGTGGACCGCGGACGATATGCAAGCACTGGAAATTGACGTTTGTTGCTACTACACTCAGGCGTTTTGGGAACACTTCGGTCGCGCTGCTGTCATCCCCATGCATCTGGACCATGATATCGAAAAAGAGGAGGGTGAGATGTAGCTCATAATCATATTCTCTCACTGCATGCTGTCCTTCGCCGTTTCCCCCGTAGGCGGACATTACAGATTTTTCTTGAACTAAACTACAATAGCTTTTGTTTTCGTCGTTGCAAAACCAATGTATTTTATTGTACAGAAAAAATCTATTCTATTGTATGATACCAACTTGATATATCGCCGAGCTGGGCCCGGTGTTTTCTCTTTTCTTCTCGGAGTCTGTCCCCTGAGCGCCTGAGTTCTGTGTTAAGCGCCCTGCTAAGCGCTCGGGCCTCGATCCGAATCGGCGGAATCGGCACGGCCAGGAGATGCCATTGCCAAACAATGTCAAGCACTGGCGTCCTCTCCACCACCACTACTACTGAAGACCCGCCCCCCCGATGCAAGCCCGACGGCCCCAAGCGACAATGTACAGCAACGAAAGCCCCCCCCGGACCCCGTGGCGCGGTAGCAGGCCAACTTCATGTTGGTCTGCACCAGTGGGCTCGACTTCATGTCGAGCCCGCGTCGACTTGAATGTCGGCGCTCTGTTTCGATTTTTTCCCTTGTCCTTTTGGGTTTCGTACACGGCCTTTTTTCTGTCAACCCGCTTGTTTACCATACATTTATATCTTACATTATGGGTTTCGTACACGGCCTTTTTTCTGTCAACCCGCTTTTTTACCATACATTTGTATCTATATCTTACATTGTTTTTTTCTGTCTTACTCGTTTTTTTTGGGTGTATTCATCTACTCCGCTCTCTTATATCTTACGTGAATTCTTTTTTTCCCCTTGGACCTATGTGATGAAGGAGGAACAAGACCGCGCGCCTAGTGGCCACATATGAGACATCAAACACTTTGGGAGACGTACAGTGCATTCTTGACTTGGACCATCAAACTCCGGAGCTAACTTGCCCTCGTCCCAGTATCTCTCAGCATCTCTCCTACTATTGTCTCCCCACAATAATCTTCGCCACCATGAAGGCCGTTGGCAAGAACAAACGCCCAACTGGAACTACACGGCGTGCCACCAACGTCCCAACCGTCCAAGTGACATTCCACACAGGTGCGGCGCGCCCACCGTCTTCCACTACGCACAGACTGACCTGGTTACAGATGCGCTACCAAAATTTGAGGAACGCTACGTTGGAAACGCCGGAGTGCCACCACTCACCACTGTCTCTGACGAGCCTATGCCCGGCGAGCCATCCCTGCCGTTCTTTGACGGGCCAGACGACCTCCCGGATGCGATCCCCGCATATGGAACCACACCTGCGTGCGATGAGCAGGGCGATGAGAAGGGTGCCAAGATACGGCAGGTGTGTTCAGTGGCACAAGCCTCGAATTTTTGTGACACTAATATTTCTTCAGACCGTCGCTCATATGAACGAACTGAGGGCCGAGGAACCTGTTTTCCTTCGGATTCTCCTCTCCCTCCATTACCACTCGCAACTGCTCACACTATGTACTTGCGGCAAGCAGTCGCACCTTCGAACGGTGGCGTGCACTGAATGCCTGCAATCGGAGCTCTTGTGTCCTCAATGCTGGCTCAACAAGCATGGGATAATGCCCACGCATTGGGCACTTGTTTGGAATCGGGAGGAGCGCTTTTTTGAAAAGCACGACTTCTGTCGCGTTATGAAGAACGCCGTCATCGGCCTCGGCCACTACGGCGAACGGTGCCCCGACGCGGATCTGGGTCGGTCCTTCACCTTGGTCGATTCCAACGGGATTCATGCCACCTGCCTTGCGTTCTGCCGGTGCAAGACTCCCAATGGGAAGCGGGGCGAGCCTGAATTCCAGCAACTTTTGCGGGCAGGCATATTTCCTGGCAGTGTGTCGGAGCCGAAGACTGGCTACACGCTGGGACTCCTGGACTATCACCGTCAGCAGCGGAACCAAGGGAAGGGTTCCGCGTACAATTTTGTCCTGGTTCTGCAGAGGATGGCAGATCCTTTTTTTGCGGGCGCAGTTCCAGTGAGTGCACAATCACCCGGGTGTCCCAGTATGCTAACCCGCTCTCAGGACATCTACGCTAACTTCCTCGCCATCACGCGCTTTTACGAAAAGCTCCAAATCACCATGGAACGTGGGCAAGCCCATCGCGTCGATGTCCCTCTCCCTGGCGAAGCCGACCGCCCATACCCAAATCGCCCGAAGGGGTTTCTCGGTATCCTTTGCGCGGCGTGTCCAGAACGGGGGGTCAATATGCCCTTTGTCGTGAACGTACCCAGGTATCTTCGGTGCGTGGTTAACATGACTTACGCACCGCATAGAAGGCTAATAGAATATCAGGCACCTCATATTGGAAAACGACACATTGGACGGCAACTACAAGCTCAATGAGTTCTTCAAACATGACAATGGCAGTGATACAGCCCTCACGGACGGCACCATGTATTTCCCCAAGCAAGCAGAGTTCGAGAAGATAGCGAAGACGTATGTAATCCCAGAAGAAGACAAGGTGAATCTATTTCGACACCGTACAAGCCATCGCTAATACCTTTAAAAGGAAATACCTTGTAAAGCTCACATTGGGTCTATCCGCCACCAGGGATCGGTGAAATACGGCAATACCGCTGTCAGTGGTGTTGTCGCGTGCGCGTGCGACCATGCTGTTGCGGGGTCCTTTGTCGACATGCTCAAGGGTGAAGCGTAAGTCTTCCGCTCCGGTTATAGGATCGCGGACTTATATCTTTGACCAGTTTTGCGCTCGGGACATTGGCACAACGCGAGAAGTTCCGGCACACCAACTCACCACCCCACGGCCCAGAGGCAGCGACACCTCACGTAATGAGCTACGACAGTTACTGCTCGTTCGTGGTGAACGAGGTCAACCGGGCGATCACTCTCTTTCCGGAGGAGGAATGGCTCCACATGCTGCTGGCGTCTGTGGAGGGGCAAATCCCAGCCGACCACATCAACGGGCACGGACTCGACTGCCAGACTATTTGGCAGGCGGTATATTTTGCCTGCAGGGGCCATTTCCACGGGGAGACGGCGGAGGTGCTGTGGGCCTTCCTGAATGCCCTTGGCTCTTCGACGCGGCAAATGACCGGAGGTGCACGCCATGACACTATCAACTTCGTCATCCATGCTTGGAATCTGCTCAAGGTGCTTCGTCAAGGTGAGTTTTGGGTCGCCTTCGGTTGAGACACAGCTGACTCTACTCTGTATCTGGCAGCTGAACTCCTGGCCGCTGAGCGACTCGACGCCCTTCGGCTGTTCGAGCTCCACATGGCGGTACTGGAAGATCTCAGCAGGCAGAATGCCACCGAGGTCGTTGCTTGGTCGAGACTTTCGCGAATCGCTTCGAAGTCGGACGCTGGCAAAGTTTGCAGTGTGTATCAGCACGAGTCGACGAAAGGTATGCCTCAATTGTATCTCCATGTAAATCTCGCTGAAAGACGTTCAGTGATGACCATCGAGAGCATGCTGGCCACCATGATCGCCGCAGAGCAAGAGAAATCGAAACAAAATGACGGGCACGAGGCAAGCACACCGGTGGCACAGTGGATTCACGATGGAATAAGCATAGAGCGTTCCCAGTAAGTGTTTACTACCATGGCCCGAACTAGTTTTAATGTGCCATGATGCAGGGTCCTCGTGATTGCCCTTCTGCGGAACCATCGAGAGCATCCGTTGGAGGAGACCTGGGCGACGATCACCAAGCTGCGCGACACCTTGAATATCGACCTCAAGAAGTTCAGGGAACGCCAGCGGGAGATATACCCGCGCCTCAGGCTCAGCGCGCTCGACGTAGATGAGCCGGAGTTAACGGCCATCCAACTGCCATCGTATTGTATGAAGCACGGGCAGCGGGCGCCCAGCGGCGATGATGCCACCAACGCGGACTCGCAGCTGCGGGAGGCAGAGGTCCAGCTACGCTGCGCCGAAGCTGATAGCGGTATCGTGGCTGTGCGCTCTGCCTCCTTGGCATTGTCTGCCGTCAAGAAGGCCAGGGATCTTGACTATCGGGGCCAGGTGGGCGTGACGCGCTCACAGCGCAACCTTCAAAAGGCGGAACTGATGAAGGCATTCGAAATCACCATGTACAACAATGCGCGGGCTGCGCTCATACACCTAGGCCACATGGCGAAGGATGCTGTGGAGCCATATCGGCCGCTGAGCCACCGGGACACGCGGAGGAAGGAGACGCACTTACACCGCGCGAAGGGCGACTCGCGGTTATTCGACGGGACGGCGTGGTATTTACAAAGCGGGGTAACGATATCGCGGGCGGCGGTGGCATCCACGCTCTTGCCAGGCCATGGGGAACAGGATGACGAAGAGGAGCCCCAGTTATTGGCGGGGACTCAAACGCTCAAGCGGTCAGGTATGGCAGCCCCCCTTTGGCAAAGTCTGCTACGAATACTGACCTGATTTTAGGAGGTTTCAAGCACGGCCACCGCAGTCCCAAACGTCTTAAGGACATCGCTCCGGACGACGTGGATGTGGAGTCGTCGGGGTCGTCTGATGCCGTGGACAGCGACGTGGAGATGTCGCCGTCCAAACCGGAAAAGCTACAGGACGGGAAGAAACCGAAGAAGCCGAAGAAGAGAGATGGCTGGATCTGGCTGGAAAGCTTGACACGGGCGCAACCTCTCAGCAACGAAAAATTAGCGGCGTATAAGAAAGAAAGTAAGTGGCATTGTACATTTATGGAGTCTTCGGCACTAACATGCTCTAGGCGACCGAGTGCAGTGGTTCCGGGCGGAGGCGGAAATGTACCGCTGGTTGGAGCACTACGAACGCAAACATGCGGAGATTTTCCGTGTCATCGAGAGGTTCCGCCACGACAAGGTGGTGTGGACGGGGTTGGCGGACCGTGAGGAGGCGCAGAATGGAGGCCTGAACGGGGCAGTGACGTTTGGTCGGATGCAGGCCGCGATGCACAAGCGGCTGGAGCACAACGCCGGGGTAATCTTCAAGAGCGCGGATTCCGGCGCACATCACGATTGGGTGTCCGCGACAGGCTTCGACGACCTGGTGATCAAGGTAGACAATTGGCGCGATGTGGTTTTCAAGTGGATGGATGAAATGGTGAGCGCTACGGCCGGATTGAAGCTTTTGACTATTTATTGACCACCCATTAGAATATACATAGAGCGTACAAAGACTTTTAATATATTTGACCTTGACAGACTCCCTGGCGCCTGAGGACCAACACCTTCCTGCCAGACTTGTGGTGGGCTTCTCCGAGCCACCCGCCGTGCTCAAAAACCCAGTCGGCGGCGTCCGAGGGCTGCTCGTCGTTGCACAGCCACATCCCGCCGTCGGACACTTAAGCGTCGTTGACGTCCTCCCCGATGCCAGAGAACCAGGAGCTTCGAGGGGGATGTGTATTGGATGTCAAGAATCGCCCCCTGACGACATTTTGCATGGCTGGTGGTGCGATGTGGCTGCTCGTCGTTGCACAGCCACGCGGTGGCAGCACTTAAGTCGTAAGTGGGGACTTAAGCTGTGCGTGGGACTTAAGTCGTATACAGGACTCAAGTCGTGGGCGGGCACTAGCCGCGGGCGGCGACTTAAGTGGCTGATAGGAACTTAAGTGGTGGAGGAGGACTTAAGTGGCGGATAGAAACTTAAGTGGTGGAGGAGGACTTAAGTGGCGGATGGGGACTTAAGTGGTGGATGAAGACTTAAGTGGTAGATGACGGAGGGGGGTACCTACGGGCGTGCCATACACCATCGCACGCCTGTGGGTGCAACTTAAGTTCCGCACGACTTAAGACTTGGGCCGGTTTGGACCGCGTACAACTTAAGTGGAGCTCCTTTTATTTCATGGCTTGACTCCTCGTTCGCGTGGACCTCCTGATACGACTTGTAGGTGTGTTCAAATATAACTTCTGCCTTTTCCGCGCTGAGGATAACGGACGGGTCCTCCAGGTCCATCTTGTGAAACCACGAAATACCCAAGGATGGGTGAAGCACGACCAGTGCATCTAGAGACAACCAAGGAAATATCAGGAGGAATAGCACCTGTTAATCCCAAATAACAACACCAGTTAGAGAGGGCACAGCGGTGTGTGTGCCCCCTCTAATTAGAAGCAAATACAGGTGTTTCCCCCATGCTGCAGATTATGCTGCGGATATGCTGCAAATATGCTGCAGCAACACCGCAGCATATGGCTGTAGGGGACTTAGAGCATTATTTCACGCATGTATTAGGTAATCCCGACGCGCGCCCAGGCGCACCGTCCTAAAAAGGCAATAGACGCCAAAAAAATTGTAGTACTACGACCAAGTCATGAAAAAATACAAGAAAAATGGGAAAAAAATAAATCAGGCTTCGTCCCCACTCTCCTGCCCCTCGCCATCAACTGCGAGCATCGAAATGCGGTATAGCATCCCCGACACCGCCTCCTCCCACGCCTCGTCTCCCTCCTCATCATCCGACTCCTCCGCCGAGCTCGTGCGTACGCTACGCGCCTCTGCTTCCTCCTCTTCATCCTCCCAGTCGTCGTCTACCTCAGGGGCCCGCCATCCGGTCAACGCTGCGTCCACCACGACAGTCTCATCGACATCCATGGCACGGGCGGCCTCCAGTGCGTCCCGTAGCGCCCTCCGCATAGCCCGCCGTTCCACCGCGATCCCGGGCACAAGAGAACCGGTAAACCCGGGCGTCTTCCCCAACGCCCAGAATCTACGCATGTGCATGTCATCGAAGCGCCCGCGGCGCTGGGCATAGAGCCGCACCTGTACGGCCATCTGTATGTCCCGCTCGACCTCCTCCTCGGACTTCCCCTCCGTCTCCCTCAGCCCACGTTCCATCCTACGCAGGAACCGGCCTTCGTCGGCAATCCAGGTAATGACACGCGGAATTTCGACATTCAGGCGCTTGATTTCTTCCCTTGCGCGCAAAATCTTGAAGTAACGGTCCATCGCCAGCCGGTATGCAGGCCGAGTCCACGGGCGGGACTGCACCTCCGCGCGCGTGTCCCGCAGGATGTCGAAGTCTGCGAGGAACGCATACTCGACTACCTGGTCCCAGGTGAGTGGTGGCATGGGAGGGTCGAGAATGCTGGCGGCAGCGTTGTAGCGGTCGATTGCGCTCCGGACTGCCTTCAATCGAGCTTGAAGGGCCTTGGCAATATGCTTCCGCATCTTGTAGCCTATTAGCAGAGCTTAGTACCAATAAAATATCATTGAATTCATAACGCACCGGTCTGGGACTCGTTCATCTTCGTCAGCTCAAAGATGCGTTCCACAATGAGAAGTTCCAGTGCATCGAGAGCGAGCTGGTACTTCCTCTTCTTGATCTCCACCGTCGTCGACACCCACTTTGCAGACGCCGTTGTCCAGCGCTCGGAGATGTCGAGGACCCTCTCGAGCTCTTGCACGCTCTCGAGGTCCTTGTCGACCTTCTCCTTCGCATGCCGTCTGTCCAACTCCGTCTTCGGAACGCCTGGTGCATACGCTGCGTCATCGCTTCTCGCTTGCCTTGCCTCGGCCGCGACAACACTGTACTTGACCCTAGAAAGAATGAGGTTAACGTACAGTAGGCAGGAAAACAAGACTCACTGGCTGGCACTGAGATTTACGAGCTTCTGGACGTACTCCATCTTGAGCGTCTCCACGTTCGTCTTCGGTGCGTCTTTGAGACCAAGGAGATAGGCCTTCTCCTCGTCCAGCCACAGGTGGAACTTCTCGTAGCTGTGGATATCCTCCTGCAGCATCCACGATACCAACGTCGGCTCCGTCTTGAGGATCGTCAGGGCTTGGCGGTAATTATTGCAAAGGAATTTGCCTAAGGGGTATGGTTAGCTGGAACGCGAAACGTCTGAGAGCACACGACGTACTGAGATTCGCGTACGTCCCGAAGCTGTCGAAGTGCTTCACATACGTCGTAATCTCTTGTTGTCGGTGGAACCTGCTCGCATAACGACAGGATTTAGAGAGCCCGTTCGACCGCGAGAAAAAGCGTTCGCAGCCTTCCAAATCCTCGAGGCCCATCCCCTCAACATACGTTGCGAGGAACCCGAGTTGGCACAGGCGGTTGTGGGCGTGTCCGTGAAAAGACCCCACGAGAGACTTGTAGTTCATCTCCCTGGCGAGGTCCCCCAGGTCGCTGTCCCGCACTGTCGCCTCGAAATGACACCCGACGTCGTACCCGCTGCCCAAATCCATCCCGAACGCGTCAAGCAGTTCCTTGACGACGGCCAGGGGGTACTTTGCCCTACGTGCTCAAGTGTTAGTCAAAGTAGCGTTTCGCGAGCGCAATACGCACAGTTCGCCGCTCCTAATCATGTCAGCGAGCACCAATACGAATCCATGCCGACAGAGGCAGAGGAAGATGCCCGTTTCGTCGAAGATGCCCCACATCTTCGATGTAACATCGTTTATCATATTCTTCCACCTGTCTGCGCAAGGATTACCGTTATCCTGTTCGGTCGCGCATCAGTACATGTGTCCACACAGTTATTGCAGAGAAATCGACGTACCGACGCCGCTGCATGCATGGGCAGCATCTCGCCCAGCCTCCCCTTCGCCCACTTGTCGACCTTCTCGCGGGAGATATAATAACCATCCCCCGCATCTCGATTATCCACCCGCTCGCTGGACCTTGCCAGCGTTGGTTCGCCTCTCTCCGCATCTGCCATTGTCCCCTTCTCCCGCCGCAAGACTCTCTTCAACGAGTCGTTCCCGTCCATCGTCGTCAACATCTCGAAAATGAGCTTGTCTTCACCCTCGAGTTTGTACGTGCACGCTGGACAGGCATGCTTCATACGCCAGCTGGAATCGCGTCCGAGGGCCTCCATGACCTGTTCATCCACTCGGCGCCGGAGATCGAGATACAGGTCGTATGCGATGGAGAACTGCTGAGAGAGGTAGGGTCTATACGCGACCTGCAATTCAAAAATTAAATTAATATGGCAAAGAGAACAGAGGCGACGTACACCGTGCATATCAGACAGGGCCTTCACAAAAGACTGGATGGCGAGCTGGGGGCAACGAATGTGCATGACACGATATGCCTCAAGCACACGGACCTTGATGGCGAGGGTGGGACTCCAGGGCGCGCAGGGCATCAGCCCTTCGAGGATGAGCGCAGGCACGATGCCGCTGGCGCGTGGATGGAGTTTGGCGTTAATAGTGGTAGTATCTGAAACGAGATTAATACATAGTCCAGCCCAACACGCAGACTCAGAACGTACCAAACATATCTACAACTTCAAGTATGTAGAATTCTTCTGGCGTCTGCGCGCTCTGGGGCCTCATAGCCATCTCGGGCTCGGCGCAGAAACGCAAGTAGGCCGAGACCATCTCGGGCATCTGGGACAGGAAGGCTCGATTGCGCGTTTCGGTACGATCCCGCCGAGTTCTCCAGTCGGCCGCTTTCCTAACAAAATGGAATTGGAATTCATGTAAAGTCTCATCCAATAAAAAGCGGACGTACCTCGCCTTTGCCTCTGCACCATCGTCCCCGGAGTCCTGTTCGATATCCTCCTCCAACGACCCGAATTCACCACCAGCATGACTGATTTCAATCCGTGCTGAGCCATTCAAATATCGCCCATGTTGACCATATCGGGGGCATCCGGCAGGTGGCCAGGGTCAAAATCATCGTCCTCGGCCAGCGTCTGCAAGCGTTCGAGTCCCTCGAGGTGCTCCGAGTCCATATTTTGCAAACGGGAGCGGAGATTCTGCTCTGCAGCCCGGCGGTATTCCTGGATTCCTCGTTGATTCAGGGTGACGCCTTGTACAGGCGCACGACCAGGACGAGTCGGCTGCTTGCGTTGGGTGCCAAGGACTCGCATCTTTTTGGATGTCGCACCGCCCTTCTGAATTCCGCCAGCCCGACGATTCATAGTGAAATACACGAAGATAAACAGAGTGTCACTGGGTGACGAGTCGTGTTGGTGACAACCACGTGATCGCCAGCAGCCTTGCACGCCACTCGCGCTCCTCCCTCTTCATCCTCTTCATGGCGGGTAAGTCTCTTCTGCGCGCCCTCCCTCTCATCTCTCCATGCCGTAAACCGCCAGACCCGAGATCCGCCCCTGGAACTCTAGATTCTGCGTTGGCCTCCTCCTTTCCTTTTTATTTTACCTTCCCTCTTGGACCTGAGCTGACGCGCACGCAGGCCGCCGAATTCTTCGCTCAGGGAAGGAATTCTCTGCCTTCGACCTGGCCTTGGGCCGCGCATTCACGCCCTCCATCGATTTCGATGTCGGACAATGCCTGCAGCAGCGGCTGGACGACCTGGACTCCAGTGGCATCCGGACGAGCAGGAAGAGGTCCTCATCCCTTTCCCCACCTTTGCCGAACCCGCACCCGCACCTGCACCCGCTCCCGCCCCCACATCCTCGCTCCCAACTCAGCCTCTTGCCTCGCTCACCTCCCAGGAGCGCAACAAAGCCAAGTCGAGGCTGCGCCGGGACAAGGCGCGGACGGCCGCTCGTCTGACCTCGTCCAACCCCCTCCTCAAGGCCGTCAACCACAAGCGGGTCGATGAGGCCAAGACGTCTGCGCTCGAGCTGGACGTCGATGCCACCGACCTCCCCCACTCCAAGCCCGCCTGGATCGGAAGTCGCTCGGTGCCGGATGAAGACACCGAGTTCTGCGCTCCCCATGAGCTGCACGATTTGGAGACGGGCATCGGCGGGCGTCTGTACACGCAGGCTGAGGTCGATGCCCTCAGTGGCACAGAGGACTTCATGTACGTTGGGTGGCTCGGGGAGTACGTGTCCCCTACATCACAAATGCGCCGGCATTTACCTGTTTGCAAGCTTACCATCCCCATCCTCGACCGCAACCGGCGTATCATCGCCCTGCTCGGCGGCATGCCTCGCGACACCGTTGGGTGGAAAATCGTCACCGAGGGCGCCTCGCAGCTCCTCGCCGACCGCCTCCCACGAATCAAACTCACGGAGGAGTGCAAGCACCACCGCCGCGCACAAGAGCCGTTCTTCGCGATTGCGCGCGGCGCCTCACACGGCGGGGGGCAAACGGTACGCCCACACAAAACTTTGTCCTCACGCCGCCACTAACTTCCTAGCAGGAGCCTGGGGAATTATGCAACAACGTCGCGAATACACAGCTCACGGACGAGCTGCTCGCGCACGAATATTTTCGCAGGATCGCCGGCTTTGCCAATAGTGAGTACTTCCTCCCGCCCTCTGCGCCAAATGCCCTAATCATTATATTCCCCTTCTTTCTAGCCCTCTTCGCGATGTGGGCGCCCCTTCTGTTTGCCTTCTACCAGGCGCAGCTTGCGCTCCTCGCCGCCTGGAAGGAGACCATCCGCTGGAACTTCCCCGACAGCGTTTTCGCCGCCTGCACCTTTAATTTCGGTCCACGTGCGATAACGGCCCCGCACCTCGACTTCGCCAACCTGGCATGGGGCTGGTGCGCCATCACCGCCCTTGGGATGTTCGACCCTGACCTCGGAGGTCACCTTATACTTTGGGACCTCCGGCTCGTCATTCGCTTCCCCCCGGGTCCACCATCCTCATCCCTTCCGCACTCATCCGCCATTCCAACGTAGCCATCCGGGCGAACGAGCACCGCTGCTCGTTCACGCAGTACACGGCTGGCGGCCTGTTTCGCTGGGTGCGTAACGGGTTCCAGACCGATGAATCTTTCGAGCTCACCGCATCGGCAGCGGAGAAGGCGGAGCGGCAGGCGGAGAGCCAGGGGCGGTGGGAGCGGGGGATGAAGATGTTCAGTGTTATTGACGACCTGTAGTTTACCTGTACTTCTCTGCACCTCCCTAATTTTTATACAATTTTCTATCAATTTTCCTGAATTTGTGTCGCGAAGGGATTTGGAAATCAATATGCTTGAGAGTCATCGGCCGATGACTCCGATATCACGAACCCGTCGCCGGCCGAAAGCAAAAACATTTAATATAAATGTCTCTGAGCGCGCGCTGGCTCCCAGGATTTTCTGGCGTCAGCTGTGAACATAATACTCTTCATTTAAATTTAATTTGTGTCCAGTCTGAGATCAAGAAATGTGCAAGCTGAAATGATCATAGGTGAGCGCAATTTGGCCGTATTGACATACATCCTTTCCTCAGATTATCATGTCGCCAGACCACTCTCAAGAAAGTTTCTTCCAAACTCATACTCCCGAAGACAATAAACGACGCCGACATGCCGAAGCTCAAGCCCGCTACCGCGCTAGGTACGGTGCTCCTCCTCGAATCGAAGCTTCCCTCTGGAAGGGCGAGAACTGAAAAAGTGCCGCAGGAAACTCAATGAAACGCGTGCTAAAGCCCGCGAGCGTATGGAAAGGTACGTTATGTCCTTCTGTTTCATTCTGACGATTCGACTAAGTATTTCTGTCCTAGATTACGTGCCAAACCTCGGACGCCTGCCGAAAAGCAGCAGACGGCAGACAACCGGCGCGAAAGTGATGCCGACTACCGTGAAATGTGAGCGGCTCAAATACATGCTGACCTTCTGCTGACACTGCAGAACAGGCTTCGTAGAAGGTGAATTTAGTGCCCATGTTGTGCAGAAAAGAGCTCACCGTGCCCAGGAATTTCAAGGACGAGTTTGGCGTCAATGCTCTCTTCGAATACTACCTCCCTCAGTACGAGCTGCGCGGGCAGAAGCATCTACCGGGACTGCGCTTCATGTGGGACGATGCCGCCGCCGCGAAGAAGAAAAACAAAAGAGTCCAGAATCAGACAAGCCAGGCAACAGCGAGCAGCAATGCAAAGGAATTGAAGTAGATGAGATTTGTTCATACATTTATATAGCTTGCCGTATGCGTCAACGTCGTCTGTAAATATATTTATATAGCTTGCCGTACACGCGTGAACGTCGTCTGCAAATATATTTATATAGCTTGCCGTACGGGAGATATTTCCGTGTGTGGCGATACACCCAGATCAGATGGCGATACGCTGCGTCCCCCTCCATCTCTCTCACTGACTCGCGATGCCATGCGATGCGCCTTTCTTCCCGCACCACACCAACTTCCAGGACACAAACGAACACGACGTGAACCCGCGGAAATACTGGTTTTTAGTCCTGGGGGTGGGGCTCTTCACCAAAAAGTGTGTAATCCAGCGTATCGATGGCCGCAGATACACTAATTCAGCTAGAACCGATGCGGACGGTCATTGTGACCCGGACGACGTCCTCATCTATTTTACGAAGGAGCAGGCCGAGCGCCGCTGGGCCACGTATTGCCACAGGCGGCATACGCACGATGACGACGACAAAGTCGTCCTGGAAAGCGATGACAGCGACGACGAGGCAGCACATTCGCTGCGCTCTGTGTCCGTTCCGCCCGTGCGAAGTGGCGCTGTTCAGCGTGGCTCCGCCCCCGTGAATACTCCAATGCCGCGCGCCGCCTCTGTCAAATCTGCTGCAGCCACGCCGCGCGCCACCTCAGCCAAACCCTCAGCCAAACCCTCCACGCCCACCAAACGCCGGGAGGTAATTCTCCCCCTGTTCATGGACGACTCGCCACCTTCCATCTCCACCAAGCCACCCGTCGCCGTCAAGCGGGAGAGCGTCTCGGTGAAGCAGCAGGTGAAGCAGAAGCCCCTGCTCACTATCTTGCCGGACACCACGTCGCCCCGCAAGCGCTCGGTGCGTGCTGTGAATCCCCCCCAAACTCCACAGTCACAGCGCGCCAGGGCACGCACATCTGTCGCCTCCTCACCGTCAGCATCGCCGGTGCCCTCCCCATGGACGTCACCAGAGCCTCCCTCCGCAATCTCAACAAGCGTGAGCTCGGTGTCGTCGATCTCGACGGCGTCGTCGAATGTCGCACCGAGCATTGGCGTTGCCACCGCCGCACATCCCGCCCCGCTTCAGCACTTGGGCGGGGCATGCTCTGCTGGCGGTTCGGGTTCGGGTGCACCCAGCCGAGCCGTGGCTGAATCACCCTCCGCCCGCCTTCTATACAACAGCTCGACCCGCACACTGTACAAAGACGTGTGAGTGGTCTTTTCTTGTTTAATTTTGTTTTGGAAATGAATCCGTTGTACGCAGGAAGAAGGCCGTACGGGAGATGGCGATAGAGGAGACGATGCAGGTGGTGGATTGTGAGGACGTGGTGGGGGTACTGCGCAGGGAAGACGGGCAAAATGGGCGAGTAAGGCCGCGGCGCCTGCTTGGATTTTTTGGGGACTCGTTTGCTATTTCTTTTGGACTCGTTTGCATATTTTGAGCCGGGTTTATATATGTATATTGTATCTGGTCATCGTAAAATATACCGCTGCCCGGAATTAAATTTACTTTGTACGATGACTTGGCACGTGAAGTGCATGCAAATATTGATAAAGGCCAAAAAAAAAACGCGCAAGGGGACTTGAACAAAATACCTAGTGGTCCAGGGGTTGTGATTATCCCATTGACCATTTTTTAGCTCAGCGGCGGTACCCACAACCCCTGTACCACCAAGGTATGACGGGTTGGTCTATGTTTGGGTGTTATGGCATGCCGTTATTTTGGTTAAGATCGACTTCGATGATCTCAATAGAAAAATCTATGTTTAACTTGCCGTAAGACTTCCCGCGGTGCTGCCGTTGTGGGCGCCTTATGTCCTCCTCTTGTCCTCCTCGTCTAGCGGCTCGCTTTTTTTTCCAACGGCGTCCATTTCTACTATGCATTCATCGAGATATCGACTCGTTCATCCAACACATCGCCACGTGGTCTTGGGAACAAACAGGCCGCAGGTAAACACCATCTCACGTCGTCCCACCGCTTTCCTTTCCGGATCTCTAACCCTCAATCCCGCTGCATCTCTGCGAGTCTGTATGGCCGACGATGGACCCGCTGACGATGGACCCGCGCGTTCATCCCCTCCGCGCTCGCAGCCAACCTCCCCGCGACCATCCCCAGATCCTGGCCACCCGCCTGTGCCCCCCGTGCTGAAGCCCCGCCGCATCGTCGACTTTGAGCTGGATGATGGGGACGCAGCCTGGGAAGACGAGGAAGACCAGCTGGCTGGCCTCGGGACGACGGAACCGTGGCGCACCCGTAATCCCCGTGCGGAAGCACCGGCGCGTTGAGCCTGGCGTGAACGGGCGCGCAACCGCACGGAAGCGTCGGGGGGACACGGAGAAGAAGATGCAGAGACTCGCAGCTGATCTTGACGAGCTGGAGGTCGAGTGCGAGGAGCGCACGCAAGCTTTGTCGGAAAAGCATGGGATGAAGGTGAAGGAGGTGCGCCGCCGCATGCTCTCGGCCTCTGGCTTCAAGACGCGGCGCACGGTCAGCATTTATAACGCCAAGATCTCGCGCATTATGCGCGACTTGAATGCAGGTATGTGTACTCACTTGAGATTTCTGTTTTGCCACTGATTTCTTCGGTGTTTTTGTCCAGAGCGCGGCTTGGGGGAGCGGTATAAGATCCCCGAGGTGAAGCGCATGGTCGCAGACGACCCGTCGATGCTGGAGGGATTCACGCCAGAGGAGGAGGAGGACATGGTCGCTGAGGTGCTCGCGAAGCGCAAGCGCAAGTACCACGGGAAGCGAGCCAACAACCTCGCCGCCGGCGCGGATGCAAAGCGCACGGTGGAGCGATTGATGCTGGAGGTGTGTTTGTATTAACCCATGCCTGTGCACCAGCCTGACCACAGTCGCAGATCACAGGTCTTGCGGAGCGTGCGGGCATGATCGGGTTCGCGATGTTTACCCGCGGCCACATCCACGACACGACAGTGCCTGTCACGATCGAGTCGTGGGGCGCGCTCGACTTCTTTCGCGAGGTCTTGAAGAAAGACCCAGCAGATGTCAGCGCGTTGTTTGAGTTGTGGGCAGTGAGCCGCGAGCGAGGTGCGCAGGCTTCTTCTGACTTGGGACGGCGATTTGTGGCTAATACGATTCTGCCAGGGGATACTGGCAACGATACGCTCGTAGGGATGCAGCAGGAATGCACCCCGATGATCAAGTCGGGTCTCCGTACGTGCTTCACTCAGGCGCTGCCTGGACGGTACTAAATTTTCTATTCTTTTCTAGAAGCCGTCATGCAAAAGACGAAGGTGGCCACGAATTACGAAAACTATATCAAGGCGCTCGTCGAGGGGAAGAACGTCGGGCTTGTGGGGTGGCCCGAGGGGGTCGACTTCAAGCGCATGTCAAAGCAGTCGGCCATCGGGCCCCTCCGTATCCTCCGCGACGCCCTGAAGTGTGGCACTTGCAAGTGGAAAGTGCTCACTTCGGGGGAGAAAACGCGTCTCCTGGCCCAGTTCAAGGAGATGGTCAAGAACGGCGAGGCACACGAGAAGGTGCGCAAGGTGAAGGGCAAGGCGGCGCCAAAGGCCTCGGGCCGTGCATCGCGCTCGAAGGCGAAGCGGTGGCGAGTGAGGGGGGATCTGAGGAGGAAGATGAAGACGACGAAGAGGAGGAGGAGGAGGATGTGGAGTCGCGTCCCTGCAGGGTGAAGGACAAGGCGGAGTCGAGGGTATCCGGCCGTGCGTCGCGCTCGAAGGCGAAGGGGGCGGCAGGCGAGGAGGGATCAGAGGAAGTGGACGAAGAGGAGGAGGAGTCGCGCCCCCGCAAGGCCTTCGCAGGCATGTCGGTGGAGGAGAGGCGCGCGAGGCTTCTCCGCCTTGCGAAGAAGGCACGCAAGGGCCATGTCGACGGCGACCACGGCCCCAAGCCCACGAAGCGCAAGAGGGACGAGCGAGGCGACCGCGATGACAATGAGGCTCCGACTGGCAAGAAGTCGAAGCGCAAGAAGGATGCTGGGGGAGAAAAGGGCGAGGGGACGCGCAAGAAGCGGAAGAGGACGGCTCGCGACGATGGTGATGAGGACGAGGTCGATGGGAGGCGAAAGCAGAAGAAGGTCAAGACCGACAACGCGCCCCGCAAGAAGTCGACGTCGGCATCAAAGCCAGGGGCACCACGCCCCCCCCCCAAGGCACCCTCCAAGCCGAGTGCACCGCCCGCGCCCGCGCAATCAAGGCCAAAGCCGAGGCCCAAGCTGAAGACCATTGCGCCCGAGGGTTCCCGCGACACGCTCCCCACGAGCACCACCGATGCCCCCACCACCGACGCGCCCGACACGCTGCCCTCCACAAACGTGGACAACCCCACTACCAACGCACTCAACGGACGCGCCGCTGGTGTGCCCAACGTGCCCTCCACGAACGCGCCCAAGGTGGCCTCCACCCCCGATATGCCGCCCGCTGGCACCCTCGACTCCCGTCCCGCCAGCTCTGCAGCAAGCGCTCCTGCCAGCGAGGCCGCCGCCGCCGCCTCCGGGAAGCAAAACATAGTGCTGGGGAAGCGGGGGAGGCCCCCGGGTATACGCACCTGTTAATCCCAAATAACAACACCAGTTAGAGAGGGCACGGGTATACGGTGGTCGCGAGAAAGGTTTTCTTGATACATCTATGTCTATAGAGTACTTTGTCGTATTGCAATTTTTTTTTGGCCCATTTCCTTTTTAGGACAGGCGCACGATTACCTAATACATGCGTGAAATAATGCTCTAAGTCCCCTACAGCCATATGCTGCGGTGTTGCTGCAGCATATTTGCAGCATATCCGCAGCATAATCTGCAGCATGGGGGAAACACCTGTATTTGCTTCTAATTAGAGGGGGCACACACACCGCTGTGCCCTCTCTAACTGGTGTTGTTATTTGGGATTAACAGGTGAGGAATAGACACGTACACGCCACGATAGTATTGAGCTGGCACCCACAGGGCTTTGAAAAGTACGTTTCCAACTTTACCAAGCCTGCAGTCGCGGCGCTGCGAAGGGAATCAGGTTGTCATGATTCGGCTCAGTTGCCCGGATTAACCCACGGTAAACCCGGTCACATGACACTCCATCAACTATCGCAAACCCGATCGAGAGGTGTGATCATGGTAGTTCCGATGCACGTCGCAACTACCCCTCTATGTTCTTGGCACGTCACTATGCCCCTGTGTTCCTTGATTTCCCCTCAGTGTCGCATTTATCACATAGATACGCTCCTGACTATCAAATAGTATATAAGTAGAGTAGAATCTCCCTGTACAGTAGATTCTATCTTGTATATTCTCCGGCCTTACCTTGGCCTGTTACTCTGGACTTGTACTTGCTTGAAGGCTCCTTCACTTCAGCTATCTCGTTGACTCGGGTTCTCCCTCGCTCCGCTCGTCATAACCCTTGTCTCCTATTCCCGGCCCCTATTCTGAACTCCTACTCCGACTCCTGTCTTCAGTCTCAGTACGGGCTCAGTCTACGACGTCCTCGGTGGTGGTTATCCGGTTGCACCCAGGCCTCTAGCAGACCCCTGCAGAGTACCATTGTTGGGTCCGACTCTGTGGGCTTGATGCACGCTAGTCCTGGATGGTTTGGGTTCTTGTTATGAGACAACCACCACCCTTCACCACCCATCTCTCCTACGTCTCTCGATCTATGAAGTGTAGAGTTCGAAGGAACATCTGTCGAACATCCGGAGATCCATCATTCACTCACCTGGCAATAATCCGCTCCCGTTCAACTCGCTATGCCCCTTTGGTAAACCCGGGTTAATCCTGTTGGGCCACTCTGAACTCTCACGATTACTTGCCATGCCCCTATCCGGACTAGTTGAACCACATTGCATGTGCTTGATTCAACTACCGCTGAATGGATCTTCGGCCGCCGGCCACTCGCTGTGGCAGTTCCTCTCAACACCTGGGCTAGGCTTGCTGTAATGGTCGCAATCAGGCTGACCTAAGCACCGTCGCTGACACGGGTAATTCCTCGTTGTCTTGAGACATCCGGAGGTGCTTGAGCATTCCCTTGTACATTGGAAGAACCCAAGGCAACGTGGGTGTGCTCGAGCGTGACATCTGCAATGTGACCTTTGTGAACAGCTGACGAATGGTTAAAGTTGTGCAGAGAATCATTAATAAAACCCGAACCTCGATCATATCACCAATTGGTCCCTTCGGCGATGCTGGTCAGCAGTAGCTGGGCGAGATCATCTATGGTCGCAATATGTGTGGCGATGGAACTGGCTGCCGAGTGAGAATGTAGGGATCAATATGGTGTAAATTGGTGAAAAGTGACGCATCCTCACTGGCATTACAACGTGCCTGGGTCTTTTCTAGGAGAGCTTGATGGGCGGTACTTGGTGCCTCACCATTGGAACCATCTGCAAGGCGGCTAGACGTGGTCTGAATGTGTTTGGAGGAGGGATCTTGCTGGTCGGGTTTGCGGCTCATGGTGGGAGTACCTGGTACTAGTAGGAGGGTACATAGCTGGTCTCACATTTTATGTGGGCCGAGCTTGGACTAAGTGTTAGACGTGCAACCTGTTATGATGATATGCGGGTAGCGGGCGGGCGGCAGGCGCAGTCAATGAAAGCCGTCTGTGAAGTTGGTAAGGTCGCTAGCCGCTGCAGCTGAAGCGAGCTCTGTCAAATAAGGAACGGTCCGGGAATTGCCGGGATGCCGAAATCAGCGGAAATTAACATTCATACCTCGCAAATCCGCACCTCTCCCGGCCCTGCCAGGCCCAGAAGAACCAAGGGGATCCAAAGATTAGAAAAAATGATATCATGTCAAATTTTATTTTTTCAGCAAATGTAATGTATGGTCTGTAAATATTCTATTCGAGTATGAGTGCCCACTTGAACTACCCAAAAGTGAAACAAGCAACTAGCCTACAGGGCAAGGAAGCCATGGAAATTACTTACAGCAAAAATAGCTGTCAGTTTCAAGCTGGGTATCAACCGTTTTGGTCATCAGGCAAACATCAACAAACACAATCGTAAAGCCAGTGCTTTTCAGCCACTGGCCACCTGAACTACCCAAAAAATAAAGTAGGTGACTAGACTAAAGGGTAAGGAAGCCAGGGAAATTCCTTACAGCAAAAATAGCTGTAAGTTTCAAGCTGGGTATTGACCTTTTTGGTCATGGGGAAAACCTCAACAAACACAATCATAAAGCCAGTGCTTTTCAGCCACCGGCCACCTGAACTGTCCAAAAATCAAACAAGTGACTGGTCTACATGTTAAAGAAGTCATGGAAACTATTTCCATTGGCAAAAATAGCCGGCAGTTCTCGGCTTCGATGCGCTGCAGACGTTCGTGCTGATATGTTGATGCATATCCCTCATGTGTACTACTTGTGGTTATCTCTCTGCCTTGGATGAGTGTCAATTTTTATGTTCTTTGTGTTCAGTGACTAGAGACTGAACACCAATCACTTGATGTTTCTCTGCCTACAGAGAATGAGTTGGCAGATGGTGCGCCATATCTGGATATGCCAGAGGAAGCTGGATTCTCGTAAAAATCTATTGTTTGTCAATTGTAAGCTACCGTACCCTATGCTACACACATTGTTCAATATTTCGGGGGGAACTGTCATCGACTTGATCGACTCGAGTCGACTTAAGTGGCTTCAAGTGACTTAGGTTCCCTAAGTCAAGTTGAGTCTAGTCGACGGTGCCCTTAAGTCTTGACTTTCAAGTCGCGACTCGACTTAGCAAGTCGCGGCAACACTAACCATGTCCCTGAGTTCTTTGAAGGGTTAAATACTCAATACTGCAGCGAAAAAAATTTGTGCCCATGTTTTGTCTCCGCTGATCTGCATGAATATATCTGCATTGGACCCAGTGAGCTTCTTGTGGCCATATCGAGCATAGTTTTGGTGACTATGAGTGGTTCTTGTTGTCACAGACCACTCGGCACCCAGGCTGGCCCTCTAGAATAAATAAAATAAAATAAAAGTTGCCTACAATTTTTTTTTTTCAGAGCGTTGGCAGACCCCCCCACACACACACCCCGTGTCGGCTATCCTTATCGTTGGACCCCCTTGAGAAGACCAATAGTTTAAACCATTTACAAATGGTTTATTTATTGTTTGCCACCACCCGCACACCAAATGGAAACGGAAACGGTTTTTCACCAAGGAGCTACTGATCCCCGAAAAAAACACTCGGAATACGTTTTTCAGAGGTTTGGTAGACCCTCCCCCCTACGTAAGCAGGCACGTGCCATCAAATTTCCTTATTGGGTTACATCCAGGCTCTACAGACAGCGGCGTTTCCCCCTCTACATGCTTGACATACCCATCCCTTGAAGCTCTAATCAATATCAACACATTCTGGATGATACTGCACCAGAATATAAGCTGTAGCTCAATTGAAAAAAAAGTGTTGCACTGTATTGCAATTATAGGATCCTCTTGTTCCATACAACAGCATTAGTGTTGGCTGTTGCTGAAGCAATGCCTACCGAAGTTGAAGCGGCGATGGGTTGGTTTTGCATGTGTGTTGAAGGTGCGACTACCAGTGTTGCGGTGTCAATCAGCTCGCCAATATTGTGGAGAGGTGTGGGATCAGAATGAGCAATGTTTACTCCAATTCCGAGGTCAACGTTGTCCGCCGCCGCTGGCTAAGAACTACGAGTATTCTTTGCCCGTGAAAGTTGAGTGAGTGGTTTGCAAGTTTGCGATTGAAAAAACTCACAAGAATTCACCGCAATAATTCATGCCCAGTGCTGGAAGAATTCGATTTGTTGCTCAGCCTCGTCATTTTGCCGTGTTTTCGACGACGAATTCGACACTGCTGGACTACCCTATTTATTAGGCTGGAGTGCAGAGGACTGAGGGTGCAAAAAAATTACTCTCGGAGATGCATCCATAGTGGTGGGTACGTTATCCCAAAGCGGCGTGAGAGAAGAGAATGAAAAAAGCAGTGTGTGTGTCAATGTTTGTATCTCCTGATCTAGCCAAAGTACCAGCAAATACGGCCCAATTGGGCCAGCGAGCCCCTTTCGGCCATTTTGAGCTGAGTTCTGCTTGATATCGTCAGTTCTTGGTGGCGGACAGCCTCACAGGTGCATTTATGGGGCAAAAAAAACATGTCCCTCCAAGCAAGTCAGGGCTCCCAAAAGTCATTTGCGTAAGAAAGTATATTTTTCACGGTCTGGGTAGACCCCCCCCCCTTCTCCTAATTAGGAAATTCCTTATCATGGTAGCCCCTTGGTTTTTACCGTTTGTAAATGTTTATAAACGGAAATGGTTGGAGCCTTAGGTGACGCGTGACATACGGTGAACACTCGGTCGTAATAGTACAGTATTCTGAGTTGATGTAGCAACGTTAGATTCCAAGTTCACGCACAACACCACATATTCTAGAAGGCACCGAGCCGGTTAACACCGAACGTCTCTGCGGATCATATACGTGATCAGAACCAAACATATGTAACCTGCGAATTCTCCACGTGACACATTTTCTGGGATCCCTCATCAAAAGGGGTCGCAGGCTCCCTAATTACTGATGCCGCGCCAATCCGGGCAAGCCCATTTAATTACCTGCACTGCGACTAGCCAATGGTGGAACCCAACACCGGGCCCTGCGCAACGTTGATGTTGTAGGTAGTGATGTTCTGGTTTGGTTTGGCTTTAATACCCTGGCTTTGGCTTGGCTTCACCTGGTTTTGGTTTCAGATTTGCGAAACCAAAACCAAAACCACGGTGTGGGGTTTAATTTGGTTTGGCTTTGGCTCAAACCCTGGCTTTCAGGACAAAAATTTTCAATTCTGCGCTGCCATGCCCCGACACTCGACGTTTCCAACCGGGGGATAGGTAGGTAGGTATATTCCGGCACGGCCCCATTAGAGATTATTTAACCCATGTCACAAAATTCAATTTAAGACAGAAATAAAACTGTACTTTAGGAGTCCATGTCGTAGTCCTCATCATAATTATCAGGGTCGTCGTCCAACATCCCATCCCAACCATCATCTGCGTCGTCCGTCTCGCCATCGTGATTTTCATCCTCTGAATTTTCGTCTCCATCGTCGTCCTGGAGAGCGGAGCGCCGGAAGAGCAACTCACGCTTTATCATACACTTGAGTACTTGCAATGCCTCAACAATGTCCCCTTTCAGGCGATTACGGCGTTTACTGATCGTGATACCAGCAGAGGAAAATGCGCACTTGCTCGATACAGACGATGACATGACAGCCAGATAGTCTCGTGCCAGTGACGCCCAAACAGGATAGCGATGGGCATTTATCTATGATATTTAAACATCAGCAAACAAGCCGCAATCAAGAGAAGATATCATCAATGACGCACCCCCCCCCCACCGGATCGCATCCATGCCCTCCGGAACGACTTCACGAACATTGAAATAGAGTTGATACTCATCGAGCCAGGGTTTGAGTGGGTCGATGTGGGTGGATTCGGTGATACTCGTATTGCTGTTGTCCCGAAGTACAATGGGACGTCGCATTCTGGGCTTTATCGATTTTGTGACTGGCACAGAGGTAGCGGTTGCGGAAGAATCACCGTGAAGCTGAAGATAGCGCTGTTTAAACTGTATGCTATGAGTTCTCTGCGGAGCGAACATCACATATGCAAGATGTACCATCTCCTCCATAGCTTCCAGAGCTTCTTCCTGAAGATCGTCGGGCCAGTGTGTGAAGTACGACAGTTTCTTCGCGGGATCGAGCACTGAGGAAACATTAGATGTATATGTAAAAACCTGTAGGATTACGTACCCATCGCGAACATGTACGCGTTGGAGTTTGAGGTCTTCTGATAATATTCATCTACCTTCTCCGACGCTTGCTCCAGTGCATCCTTGAAGTGGCTATACTTTGGATCCTCGGCAGATTGCGTCCAACCGGCGTGCAAGGCCTCAAGGGCGGGAAGTGCCAGATGAAGTGTTGACTTGAGATCCGAAGAAAATTGATGTTGTGAGTGCTCCGCAAACTGTGCTTGAGTTAGCATGGAAATAGAGAGGATGTGATAATCCATACCGCCAGTAAGTCTAGGAATAAATTGACACGATCCCACTCCTCCTCCGTCAATTGCAACTCAGTCGATTTCTTGCGCTTTTCCCCAGTCTCATCCATTGCGATCTCAAAAACGAATTTATCAACATCCTTGGGGTAAGTATAAGAAAAAAAAGGCAAGCGTAGAAGGAAAATAAATTTCACCGTTCTTAAGTTGTAGCCGCAATCGAGCATCGCGTATGTTGAAGACCAGTGAACCTTCATATCGAGCACCATTTGCTTCGCAGCGGCAGCAGGATCTGCGCGGAGTTGTATGCGCTTGAAGAGATCTTTGCGTTTCGAAGAAGACCGCTCCTGGAATAAATCAAGTACGGCCGTGAAATGCCTCAAAATAATTCACGAACCTTGACTGCAATTGCACGTACAAGCCCGATTTCGTCCCGTAGTGTCCCGGACGTGTCGGGAATGTGTGCCGTCGGGTCATGGGCACAAAAATGAGGGGATTTACTATATGCCGAGATGAGTTTTTGCGTCGCAATGTTGATTACATGCGCGAGACAACTAAAACAAAAACATTGAGTGGCGCGGGAAAGAAGAGGCGGATGTCCTACCCGATACGCCGTTCAATCGGATCCCATATCAGCCCCGTGGCAGCCTTGATGAGGCGGGCGAACTCCACAAGCATCGTGGCATTATTGGCACCGTTGTCGCAAGTAACGTATCCAATCTGGGAATATCAGTGAGCTTCAAACCGTAATGAGAAGTAGTGCAAAAAATACCCGGCGTTCTAGTCCCAGTCGTTTAACGATTTTGAAGAGGGCTTGACCGAGCCGTACGCCGTGGTGTGCGTTATTGAGCGGGGTAAAACCAAGAATGGCTTCTTGCAGCTTCCAAACTCCAGGTGAGATCTCTTCAATCCAGTGACCGGTTACAACGTAGTATCCATCGACATTGTTGGCCTGCTAGGCATCACAGGTGATGGAGATCTGCCCAGTAACCTTGTTGCTCTAAATAGCGCCCATCGTGAGCGTTTGGGATCATAAAAAAAAGGGCATGTCACCGTTAATGCGCACTCGCAACTTCTCCATCTGTCGCTGGAAGAGATTCAATATCTCCGCCCGTGTCGATTTCCGGCCTGGGATCTTCACGCCGTCATGAGCCCGAGCCGCGACATCAATCATTTCTTTAAACTTTGGATGATTCAGGGCATCGATGGGCTATTTCGATACGTGTAAGCAGTGTTTCGTGAAAACAAGAAAGGGATTGACCTGGTCTGTCGCAATAAGCCATTCAACTGCTGCGTCGAGGAACAGTTGGTCGGTGTAACGAATGACACGTTCAGGCTTCTCCTCCAGATGCGGGTCGAGGGTCTTCTGCTGAAGCTTCTGCTTCGCCTCCTCCGCGTCGTCAGCCGCTTTTTTTGCGTGCTTTAATATCTTCCATGAGCCTTGACTCGAAGTTATGTTTTTCGGCCCATTTACGATAGATGTGCTATACAGTGTCAGTTCGGGCTCGGTATGGAACATTTCAAAGAAATTACGAACAGCGTGCTTCCCCCCCATATGAGCGCGGTTGGTCGATGCATCCGCGACTAAAACGTCCCTGAAGGGAGGTCGAGGTCCAGTAATTAGTTGCAGTATCTTAATCGGGAAATAATCACTTACCCGCATGTTTTGCACTTACGATGCAGCTTGAGCTCAGTTCCACGACGTCCTTTGGTCGTGAACGGGCCGCCAAAGAATTGGTCGATGTCAACGGTGGGATCCATTTTGCGATCGGTGACGGCAACCAACGGTTGCACCTCGATGTCCGCGAGCATACCGTCCTCGCCGAGCGCGATTGGATCAGAGGCTGAAGTCCTGGCTGTTTTGGGAGCGTTCGCACGACATCTATCAGCTACGCAGTGAATAAGCATGAGAAACAATTTCGAATATATTAAAACATACCATGTTTCGTCGCACACGACACCTGTGTTCCTGATGTACGATGAATAAGGGATACGAGGCCAAAGTTCAAAAATACATACCCGACTTTCGACGTGGCTTCGGAGATGTTGTTTGGTCAGACTCGTCATCACTCACAACTATTGTATGTTTCTTGGCTAGTACAACAGTGAGCCGGCGAAATAAATGGCAATAAAATGTAAGCCACGAACACTTGTGAGACGTTCTTGCTGATGGAGATAGGTCATCCACATCCTCGTCATCAAAATCTTCGTAATCTTCGACAGTGGCCGGCCGGCCACGAGCTAATACCATGCTCATGAGAGTCAAGGACACACCAGAAATTGAATCACAGACTCGATTTGGCCTTCTTCGGTGGCGAAATGTCATCATCATCGGATAATGCATCGCCAGCAGCGCGTTTGGATCCTTTGGACGATGTAGCATCCTGGGAGTTATGCAGTGTGGCTGGGTCTGCGGCTGCATCTCCGGTCTCCAGATCCGCGCTGGCCGAAGAATCAGTGATAAACTACAGCATGAATGAGATACGCACCAAAGATGTTTCATTTCGTCCAATAACTGCGTCAACTTGAAGGTCGCCACCGCCAGGGGAATGCCATCCGCCTTTCAGTCAATTTTTCGAAGATATTGGACTACGAGTGGAATCCCCCTGGGGCCACGTCGGATCAGGGTCATTCTGCCGTCATCATCGCGAACACCGCTCCCGAATAGGAGGTCCATACGACGGAAGCCGCGCACGCTATTGAGGACGTATGATATGCGGTCGTTCTTGGTCCCTTTGGCGACTGATTTTGGAAGGGAGGGACATAGAGACTCGATCTTGTTGGTCAGGTCCTTGAGAGCGGCAACTAGGACGCGACGTGATGTCAGAACGCGTGATGAACGCGTCAGAAAGTAGACTCACTTGATTTCGCGACCAAGCCTTGATGTGCCACATCTGGCGGTTCACCGTTCTTGGGATCGGAAACCTTGTTGGAAGCAACACGAGCGCGACTGCCTTGGAGGATGAGGGTAGGATCCGGATTATCGCGTGTCCGAGACGACATGGGTGAAAGAAGAGAGCAAGGCTTGATGCATCCCGCCATATCACCGCGTCACACTTTATAGTTCTGCATTGTTTACGAGAGCCGGTCTACGAGTGCCTGAATATAACTAAATGGATAATTAATAGTACCGAGTATAGCTGCAAGGAAATAGAGAAAATTTATGAGTTCACCGCTGGCTAATTTCCGTCCACCCTGAGAGACTACTACATCGCTTTGCGGCGATGTAAGGTACTCGTGTTAGGGGCCTGATGCATATAGGCGAAGACAAAGAGGATAAACGGCCCGCGCGGCACCGAGGTCCGAGAGGTGACATAAAATGTCCCCAAGTGGCTGATCAAAAATAGCACAGAGCATAAATTTAGCCAACTCTGCGCGGCCAAAATTTGTCGGTCAAAGCCAGGGTTTGAAACCAGGGTTTTGGTTTCACAGACCTCAAACCAAAACCAAAACCATGCGCAAACCAAACATTTGGTTTGGCTTGGCTTTGCGAAGCCAGGGTTTTGGTTTTCTAGTTTTCTGGTTTCAAGCCAAGCCAGAACATCACTAGTTGTAGGAATTCACTCACCGCGCATCTGGAAATTTCTCCGCGTACATCAGAAAATTTACTTTTGAATTCAATCTCAATGCACTGCATTCTTTTGGCATCTGAACCCAGTCGTTGACGATGCTCGTCTGAGGGTCATGATTACATGAACGAATCGAGTCGAAAGGATTACTATGCTACAAGAAATGTACGCCGAAGAATTACTACATCTAAACTAAAAGGAAAATTATACCACTCTGCAGAGATGCTCCTCCACCTCAACACGCACACCGCGCTCAGAATCGCGGCTAACTCGTGTCGAATGACGCGCCCAACCTTGAGTGTAGACTCGCAAGAGCACGAAGTTTCGCTGTCAGCGGAGACATAGTCCACGCAGTCTCTTGGCGACGTTGTCCATACTCTGCATCCTCCCTCCGCCGCTATGCGTAACCCACTTGCCGCTCCACCTCGTCTCCGTCCTATGCGTCCCCCTATCATATCCCACGCGCGTTTCCTCTGCAGGCGACGACGGTGAAGAAGATGTGGAGTAGGAGTTGGAGGACGGGGGCGGGGCGCGATCATGTCCCACACCGAGGTCGAGTTTGACGTGCGGCGAGGACACGTGCGGCGAGGACAGCGTATACGTCGAATGGGAAGGGGACGTGTGCCGCACACGCGGGAGATGGAGACCCAGAGCACGGGACGTGTGACGAAGGCGCACCGGTCTATGGCTCATCCGTGGAGTATCTCTGCGGTGATGTGTATCCCACTGCACCTCACGCGCCGGCTGATCTCATTCGCGCATCGTGCCCCGGCCGTGCGTCGGACGGGGAAGCGGAAAACGGGGAGGAAGAGGAGGACGATAGCGATACGTGCGAGGATAGAGGGACGGGCGGAAAGACAGCGAACGACACCCCGCCCACGGGCGTGCCGCGGTCGTAGTGTACTGGGGAAGAGGATTTGGGGGTGGTGCGGCGTATGTTGTTGGAGCGGGCTCGTAACTCAGCGGCAGGGACGATGAGTACGCCAGCGGCGGACCGGAGGGTAAAGATGAGGAGGGCGGGGTGGGCCATACGGCGGCGTTTGACGGCGGCGCAGAGGCGTAATTCGACGGCGGCGCAGATGCGAAGTTCGATGGCGCGGAGCGGGAAGGCGCGGATCGCGGTGCAGAGAAGGACTGCACAGGTTTCGCGACGCGCACCCACTCGCCGCCCGAGAGCGTCGAATACGCACTGGCGGAGGAATCGTCCGCGGCGTCTGATTGCAGACGATGGATTGCGCGATAGCTTCGAATCTTGCCGCCAAACGCCACTATTGCTCGTCCGTGCGCGCGTCGGGGTCGGCGCCGGCATCGATGTCTACTGTCTGGATCTGAGGCGTAGAGGGTACAGGAAACACGAGCTTAGTAGGCACGTTCTCCCCTAGCATGCGCACCACGTGCGCCATCTAACACCCGCGGAGGGCAAGGGATGAGTCGGAGAAGGTGCGGGGCCGGTGGAACGAGAACGAGGAGGACGCGGCGCACGCGGGTGGGTCCGCATCCGCAGGCGGTCGGACGCGCACAGCAAGGAGCGGGCGCATGTGCGCGTGCAGATGTGAAGTGAATCCGGAGGCGTACCGCGGAGGTGGGTGGACGCCGAGCGAGGAGCGTGGGGTCGCCGAAGGGCGACAGGGCGCGCGTTGTTTTCGTTTGCCTTGATGCCATTGATTGGATTGGGTGGAACGGGAAAGGCAAACGCAGCGGCGAGAGCGAGTCTACGAACCACTTGAAGGGCGTCTCGCCGAGAAGAGTCTCGACTGCGGGTGGAGTGCATCAGGCGACGCGCTGGTCGTGGGGGCTTCAATTGCCGGCAGGATAATTGCACCGTCGACGAGAGCAGAATTTGGTGTGGCGCCATGATTTTTGTTATGGGGCGTCGCCACATCGATGAGCGTCGGATGAATAAAAGAGAAGCTGGAGAGAACAGCGAGAGACGTACCGCGGGAACTGTTACGTACAGTGTACGTCCGCAGATGATTGCCGAGCGCATCGTGGTCCTTTCACTGTCTTCCATTCACTCGCTTGCTTCTGTTCAACCTCGTGCGTACCCTCCAAATAATAACCAGCATGTGTGCTAAAGTCGGTCGAGACCAAGAATGCCACGCTTCCCGATTCGGATGCGAGCACCACAGTTTCGGCCTGGTAGTTACTTAGAACTTGACGCGAGGAATATTCTTCAAGGGCCGTTCAATACATCTACACATTCCTGATTGATAGCTCACCTGTCTCCGCCAATTTATCCCCTCACCCTCGCTCCTACCGTGGTCCGTGGAGGTATCTTTGAATTTCACCCATGGATGTTGGCAGGGAAAGTCGTGGTTCATCTCCTCGATCGGACTTCTAAAACCTCCAACACTCTACTATTCATCCAAGCGGTTCTCCTCAGTGCACAACGCTGTGCTGGCATCCTGCCGGCCACCGATTATTGAATGCACCGTGCCCGTATCTGGCAAGAAACAAGGATACCTCCAAAATGAATACCCGAACTCGGCCACCACGTTGCTCCGTGGTATAGCTCGCGAATTAAGCCTCCGATTCTCACTCGTATTGGTCGCAGGTGACCGTCGCTTGCGCGGTTATCTTATCTTTATCTCACGCTTATCTCGTTCCTTCCGACTTACTTCCGGCGCATATATGTATGCCGGCGTATCCTTATCTTTGCTAGCCTTTTGTATTCCCGGACGCCCACTTCCTTTGGTCTCGAATATACATCTGGGACTCGCACTCTCGATTGACCCGCATTTCTACACGTATTTATTCTTGTACTCAAACCACAATCGCCCCGCCACGCGTCTTTCCGCGTGGACGGTACTCACAAGCACCGACTGCAGAATTCCTTGCTCGACCCTTCGCCCGTCTGAATAACTCTAGACTTTCGAGCACGCACAGCCTGCTGTTCTGTTGGGAACCTGCCTCTTTTATCCTTCGCTGCGTGGAAAGTCCTTGTCCATCTTTTTGCAATATGATCACCCTTCTCTCGCTCAGCACTACGATGACGGCTGCACAATCCAAGATTTGGACCTCCCCCGCATCCGATATCACCTCCACACGATTTATTGTTCTCACCAATCGAACTCGACTGCTATCTCGCTCTATGGTCCGCAAATCTCCCGCGGAAACATCCAGCGACTCCTCACGCGAGCCTCTGTTTCTAACTGGCATTTCAGCACTGTTTTTTTCAGGTACTCCACATCAAGCCGTAATCGTATCGCCGCCTGTCCTTCATGGAGGATAATCAGAAGCAGCCACTACAGAAGGGCGCTGTGACTCTTCCGCAATCCTTGCGATCATCTTTTCCCTCATCAACCAGGGTCGGGATGATACAGCCATTTCAAAACTAGTATACGGGTTTTGATGGAGAGGTGCTCACTCGTTTTTGTTTATCTCTGATTGATGGTGAGTTTCCCTCTGCTCCACCTCCTATGTCATAGCACCACTATGTGGGGTTGTGACTCCACCACGGCTCCAACGTATCCAACACATTCATATGCGCGATTCAACATGGATTTTCCTGTTCTTTTCTCTCTCTCGAACTCGACATGCAATCTAACAACCAAAATTCGTCTCATTATCGGGAGCACACCAATTTTCGTCATATTGCCTCGAGCCATGAATAGTCGTTGAGCATTGCGTCGCGTGGAGTGTGTGAAGTAGCGCACAGCCGTGGAATGACAGGTGGAGCCAGAAGAGACTCAGCGGCAAACAACGGTAAGCAAAAACGAGAGCTCCACTCCATCAAAACCCGTATACTATTTTTGAAACAGCTGTAATCCTTTACATTGGAAGAGAAGCACGGTAATTTTCTTGTACTTCGCTGTATTTGGGGTGGATTAGGTGGATACAAATTGTACAATTCGGAACTTCTGCACCATAGTTTGTTCTCATTCCAGTCTGCCGCACGTCCTTTCCCAACTTCTCCGGTACCGTCCATGTTGAGTGGAAGAAAGTCTTGAATTCGGAGTTGTGCCTGCCGCTTTCCCGCTATGTCTAAATGAAACCGGTTCGGGCTCGGCTGTCGACTCCACTCCGTGCTGTATTCGAGTTTTCCCACTATGGGCCTTCACACATATGGGATTTCGGTGCAACAAGTACAGGGAACTTTGCAATGAATGATTTTGTAGGCATTCCTCGTATCCCGCCGAAGAACTGGAGCTACTCTTGCCACATGCAGTAATTTATGTTGGGCTTGTGATTTGACTGCCTATTATGCAAACTTGTTTAATTATTGCGGGACCGTGGAATGATTTTATTTGAAGGGGTTTCCCCATTTAAAGTCCAGGTCTGTCCGCACCAATCTGCGGTGCTAGCCTCATCAGACAGAGCGACACGCAGGCAGATCTTTTAGGATATAGGATCCCACTACAATAATTCGAAGGGCATTGCTTCGAATGCTAATATAGGACCTTGGCCTGGCGGTAGCGTGTAGGATCCTACCGGAAGAATTGAGTGTCCTATTAATCAACCATGGAGTATCAAGAAGCTATTAACAGAAGATCTCATGGGAAAGCACTGCTTCGAATGTCACCTGAGATGGTGAGTGAAGAATTACGTTGGCTGGAGGGTAGTGATGCCCCGCGTGCAAGAGGGCGTTGAAGAGACAATTTAAATCGTATCGATAAAACTGCTGAATATCTCACAGCAAAAGACGCAGAAAACAGGCGTGAACACCGCGTAATCGCAACACATGTTTACATCACGTGGTAGTTCGTTGGCGACTTGGATCTTGCCGAACACACTGATACTTCGAATCCGTGGGACCTCATGCGCTCACCAGTCACGGCCGAACCGGCTTGAAGTCTCGATACCTTGAATCTCCTCGAACTGTTCACCCCACTGCAGTGGCAACCCCAATCATCGCCGAACTTCTCGCCGTCGTGCTATCTTTTCTGCATCCAAAAGATCGACAGACGACAACCCGTGTCTACCCACATCAGTAGGTATAAGAATAACTAGATGCATGTAGATAGAGTCTATCCTCATAGAACCCTCATCAGACTTTTGACATATTCGTTGTGGCGTTGTACAACACCCAACAACGCCTAACAACGCCAAGAAACGCCACAACATACAACCCCACAATTTTTCTAAAATTTCCCACAACACCGGAACAAGATCTGCTGATATCGGCAGAAGGGCCGATAGCCACAACGACTTTGGACCTCCCGAGAAACCTCTCATATTATCCTCACCCTCATGATCAATTTCAGCAACATCTGTTGGCCCCATGTCTCTGGCCAGCCTCGAAAATTTGGGAGGACAACACGAAAACGCCAAAAAAACATGTGCAACACCACAATCAAAATGTCAAAAGGCTGATGCTGGCCTGGGTTTCGATAGATTTCCGTAACATGTTGCGGTGGTCCAAATAAAATGTTGACGGCCTACTCGAATTCTGACGACCTGGGTCATCCATGTCACATTTATAGCGTCGACTTCATGAAGAGATATGCACCATGTATTCACAAATGATTGATCCGGGGAAAGAGCTACCTACGGAAGCTGATTGAAACAAGATTGAGCACTGCCCTGAAGGTGGATATAAAGCACAAACTCACATCTTTCCAGTCCTTTCCTAGCTGTCCTGACGAGATGCCCTACCAGCCCACTGTCACAGAGATCCGCATGAATGCTGTCCTATCCTGCTTGACCCCAATGGTAAGACTCCTGAATGAGGTCACGGATGCCTTTGGTACCCCGTTCATGCGAGCCATCTCAAGCACAACTCTGTCTTTGATTACTTCAGTGCAGGTAATAAATCATTAATACCACATATGTCAATCTGATATAGCCTCCCAGAATGGCCAGAGAAATAAAGACGAATGTGTCCGGTTCATGGAAAAGATTCATGGCATCCTCTATGCTATAATTGATATGCACATCACATCCGAACCTGGAGGGAGTTTGCCACCCGCAATCTTGCATCATATTGGCAACTTTATGCAGTAGGTTGTGGTGGATAATTGATGAATTAATATCAACCCGATTCACACACAACACTCCACAAGATCCACATGTTTGTTGAAACACAACAGGATGGGAACAAGATCAAATATTTCTTTCGTCAAAATGAGACAAACACACTTCGCAAGGACTGCCAGGCAGGGTTGGAGGAGGCTCTGGAAGTGTTCAAGGCATGTGATGATCAATTATACAGTATATAGTAAAGATAAGACAAACCCATGCAGGTGGAGACTGGTCTCATCATTGCTAACAGTATGGTGGAAATTCAGAAAAAAATGGAGAGGATGCACCAGGAGCTGCTTGACTTGGTCGGGAATCTCTCTGATGGCTCGACTTCCGATGGATCATCAGTATGTCACCGCTTATCCTTTGTCATGGAATACCTTGTAACTTGAGACACAGATTTATCAGACTACGAGCAACCCAAACACCAGGTACGAATATAAAACCATACTGGTGTATCTGTTGATAATGTATTTGTTAAGTTCAAACTCATTTTCTCTACTGCCTGCACAGCCAAAGATCTTCCATGGCCGTGAACAGCAACTTGAGGAGATTGTGGTAACTCTTGCACAGCAATCTGCCTACATTGCTATTCTAGGTCCTGGTGGCATAGGAAAAACAAGTCTAGCAAGAACTGCTCTGCATCACCCTGATGTTGTTGCCAAATATGAACAAAGATTCTTTGTGGCTGCAGAGTCTGCTACCACTAGCATTGAGCTTGCAGCCCTGGCTGGCTCTCATTTGGGACTGAAGCCAGGAAAAGATCTCACTAAAGCTGTTGTCCGGTTTCTCTCTACAACCCCATCTTGTCTCTTGATTCTTGACAATTTGGAAACACCATGGGAACCATTGGAGTCGCGTGGTGGGGTTGAAGAGTTCCTTTCTTTGCTTACAGATGTACCACAGCTTGCATTGCTTGTGAGCAAATGACTATTTTCACATACCAACAACTAATGTTTCATAGATCACAATGCGAGGAGCAGAGAGACCCGCCAAAGTCCGCTGGACTCGGCCATTTTTGGAACCTTTGAAGCCCTTGTCATATGACGCTGCTCGCCAGACCTTCATTGAAATTGCAGATGATTTCCATGATCCAAGGGACATTGACCAGGTTCTCCAATTGACAGACAACGTGCCACTCGCTGTAGACCTCATAGCCCATCTGGTTGACTACGAGGGCTGTTCAAATGTATTGGCTCGCTGGGAGGCAAAAAAGACATCTCTGCTTTCAACTGGGTATGATAAACAGTCAAGCTGGAATGCATCCATCATGATGTCACTTGGAAGTCCCCGTATGACACCTGGTGCTAAGGATTTGCTAAGCCTCCTCTCAATCCTTCCAGATGGACTCTCAGATACAGAGCTTGTTCAAAGTAATGTTCCTATCCAAGATCTTCTGAAGTGCAGGGCTACATTGCTCCGGACATCGCTGGCATATTCCACAGATAAACAACGGTTGAAGTCTCTGGGTCCTATTCGAGCACATATCCAGTCTTCCTTCCCTCCATCACAATCAATCTTTCAACCCCTTTCCAAATATTTTCAGTTGCTTTTGGATTTATATGGACAATACCAAGGACTTTCCCAGAACAATCCAAGAATCAATCAAATCTCTGAAAATCTGGGCAACCTTCATCAACTCCTCCCATTAACAATGCGTCTAGGCAATTCAGAGGTGGTAGAGGCTATAAACTGCACTCTGTCTCTCAATGCCTTTCAGCGGCTCACTGGTCATGGTTGTACTGTGTTGATGGATGATATTCCGGCTGTCTTTCCCCAGCCCTGTGACCACCAGCTAGAAGCGAGATATGTCACTGAAAGACTTTACACAATGCACCACTATGGACCAGTTGCCGATCCACAATCTCTGATCCAGACAGGTATGGCTCATTTCCATCACATCAATGATCCAGTCCTTGAGGGTGAGTCCACACTATTATTGTGCTTAATTTTGTCTGAGATCCCATGGTCATGATAGCCAAATTCTATGGTGCAGTTGGTCATTATCACTGTTACAACAGTAATAGTGACCTCACTATATCGCGACAGTCATATGAGAAGGCACTCTCATTAGCAAAGATTTGTGGAGACATCAGACAGCATTCAGTAGCAATTGAACTTTTAGCTGAGCTCACATGGTTTATCGGTGATTATCGTGCAGCTCTAATGCATGCCCGTGAGTCGCAGGAAATTGCTCAGCAGTCTGGAAATCTATATCAAGAAGCATTGGCTATAATGACTGATGCCAGGTGCCTCACAGCTCTGGGTAATCTGATGGAAAGTGCTGGCTTGTGTGAAAAAGCAAGACATCTTCTGCAGCTTTGTGGCATGCAGGGAGGTCAGGCAGATCATGGTGCCATGATTACTTTGGCAGAAGTCCATCGACTGAAATCTGAATATTTGGTGGCACATAGCATCCTCATTAAACTTGCTCAGAAGACTCCTCCTCATCAAGATCCACTTTATAATGCTTACGCCTCGCTTAACATTGCAGAGCTTGATGTTATGATTGGTGTAGACACCCTCAAAGTGCAACAAAACCTGGACAGTGCCAAGGCAATATTCAGCACCTTGGGGCTAGCTAAATTAGTAAATCAATGTGAAACCGTTGCGGCAGACCTTCATCTTAGGGAGGGTAATGAAATTGTAGCGAGGCCTTTATTTCAGCAGTGTCTCAATGCAGTCCAGGGAAATGATAGTGAGGCAATATCTTACTGCCTGGAGAGACTAGCAGACATTGGTCGTTGGAGATATCATGCAGACAACAGATGGCCAGTGATATACTTGGTGCATGCACACAAAAACCAAGAAAAAATAGCACTGTACAAGGCACTCCACTTTTTAGGAGATATTTTCCTTTCTGAGGAAGACCACCACACTGCACACAATATTTTTGTTGTTGCACTGGATGGGTTCACATATATGGATATCCATCGCAGCAGAGCAAATTGTATGCTTCGTCTTGGAGATATTGCGAAGCACAGAGGAGATTTGGTAGATGCAACAAAACTTTGGAGAGAAGCCCGCCCACTATTTGAACGGTCATCGCAAGCAAAGGACATAGCCAAAATTGACACCAGACTTGCTTTGGTTGAGCAGGAGATTTCCGATGCACACCAGAAATCACTTTCACTTCTGGAGGCACCTACAATGTCATTAGACGAGCTGTCCATTGCAAGCAGCACACTGAACATTCAAGTAGAGGATGCAATCCTCGAGAATTAGCATTGTCTATTCCCGCCTCGACAGTGAATTGCTTGTAACTCCTTATGCTATTTATATTGTGGACATTTGTTTCTATGTTTCCATTTACCTCAGCTTCAACAGCTGGATGATACTCTCCCATCTTTCTCTCCTCTCTCTCTTTCTGTTGTAACCCTGCACCCAATCTTCTCCTGATTATCTGTTATGCTTAGTTTGTATGTACATAGCTGCCCTGGTGTGTTTTGATTTTTTCAATGAATTTATTTATTTTTCTTTTATGAAGACATCCTAATTCACATGCGTAGAAAAGACTGTAGATCGGTCATCTTCGCCGGCTCATCGAGCTTGCCTCAATCATTGGTAGGCCAATTTATATCTATCTATCCTTATGCACCACAGGTTCAATCCCACACATCCTGTCCGTGACTTGCCCCGAATTGAAGTATGTAACACAGCGGTTTTCACAAGGTGTAAAATTGCTTCTGAAGAAAAGCAATGAATGTCACCCGCCGTCGCTCACAATAAAATGTCTACCTCAAAGCTGATCGGCCTTGAATCTCCGATAGGCCGATGAGCGTATCGGAACATATTTCGGGTCAAGAAATAAATTCGAGGCACCCAAATAACTAACGAATCACCGCCCGAGATTCCACGCACTGTTCCCAAGATCGAATTATACACATAAACGACCCTATGATCCCTGTCCTAAAAAATCTCCCTCGTTTCCCGAAATCTCACTCATTGCCAACCCATCGTCTAACACCGAGAACCCCCTACAACGTCCGAATTCGCTCTCATCCTGCCGAGAACGGTTGTGCACAAAGACTCACAATAAGGACATTCCTCCCGCTTAAAAATTTCACGCACTTCGAACGAACGAGATTACTGTGCATGCCAAAACTCTCCAAGTCCGCACAGGCACCCAGCAAAAATCGCGGTGCCCAGAAATGAATGCGAGCTCCGTGCAAGTCGCTTCACCAGCACCGAGCCTAGCCAGCGTTGGACCACAATACCGGACCCTGCGCAACATCGACGTTGTAGGAATTTACTCACCGCGCACCTGGAAATTTACTCCGCATACATCCGGGTTACTTCGCGTACATCTGAAAATTTACTTTTCAATTCAATCTTTGGCGTCTAAACCCAGTCGTGGACGATGCTCGTCCGAGGACTAAGATTACATGAACGAAAGGGAATCGAAATTACTATGCTACAACTAAGAAAAACGTGTTAAAAACAATTACTACACTTGAAAAATAATATACCCCCGCTCAACAAATCAAAGGTTTCGCGTCAAACGACGCGTCGCTGCGCTCCTCCGACGTGTCGCATTGCGCGCCCATCGGCTTCCCGCATCCGCTAGCACATCGAATGACGCGTCACGATCATCGAAGTTGCAACCCCCGCAACCTCGCGACATCGTCCATACTCTGAACCCTCTTCCCGCTCCCATCTACGCCCGTAACCCATTCTCCAGACCACACTTTTTCGGTGCGGCGCGTGCCGCAGTTCCCGCGCGCGTCTCCTCTGCAGGCGACGACGCTGAAGAAGATGTGGGGTAGGAGTTAGAGGAAGGGGGCGGGGCGCGATCATGTCCCTCACCGAGGTCGAATTTGAGGTGCAGCGAGGACAGCGTATACGTCGAATGGGACGGGGACGTGTGCCGCACAAGCGGGAGATGGAGACCCAGAGCGCGGAGCGTGCGAGGATGGCGCGCCGTTGTAGGGCTCGTCCGTCGAGTATCCCACTGGAGGCACGTAACCCACTGCACCCCGCGCGCCGGCTGATCTCGTTCGGGCATCGTACCCCGGCCGTGCGTCGGACGGAGTAGTGGAAGGGGAAGAGGAGGATAACGGCTGCAAATCAGGCGCAGGGATGGGCGGGAACACAGCGTAGGACACGCCGCGCACGGGCGTGCCGCGATCGTATCGGACTGGGAAGGAAGATGTTTGGGGCGGGGTAGACGAATAAGATGATGAGGAAGATGGAGAGGATGGAACAAAGGGCGGGGTGGGCCATAGTGGCGCATTCCACGCTGGAGATGCGTGATTCGAGTGAACGGAGGTGGAAGGCGCAGAGAACGCCGACTGTGCCGGCGGCTTTCCGATGCGCACCCACGCGCCGCTCGATAAGGTGGAATACGGGAGTCGGAATCTTCCGCGGCTTCTCGGTCTAATTGCGCACGCCTGGACGAGGGCGCGCGACTCAGGTTCGAGCCCCGCCTCCGCGTAGAATTCGCATTGCCCAGCCCGCTGGTCGTGCGTGCGCGCACGGGCAGCCTCGTCCCAGACCCAGGCGTAGAGGGTGCAGGAAAGACGAGCTCGGTGGGGAACTTCTCGCTCAGCGTGGGCACCATCTTGCGCAGGTGTTACCTGCGTGCTTTCCACGGGGGCGAGGGAGGAGTCGGAGGAGGTGCGGGGTCGATCGAAGGCGAAGGGGAAGGATAGAGAGGAGGATGCGGACGGCGGGACGCACACGGCCAGCAGCGGGTGCGTATGAGCGTGGGACGTCGAGCCGTGCGGCGGGGGCATGTGTACGCCGAGCGAGGAGGAGCGCGGGGTCGCTGCGTAGATGAACGCGACGGGGCACGTGTTGTTTTCGTTGGCTTTGATGCCGTTGATTGGGTTTGGCGGGACGGGGAAGGCAAAGGCAGCGGCGTGGGGCGAGTCAACAAATAAGAGCGTCTCGTCGAGGAGGGCCTCCACTTTGCGGCTGGAGCGCATGAGGCGGACGCGTTGGTCGTATTTCAGCATGTGGGTTGTGCGCGGCAGTGCAGTTGGGGCTTCCATTGTCGCCAGTATTTCAGTATCGACGAGAGCGTAAAAAGACGAGAATTTAGTGTGGGCGCCATGATTTTGTGGTTATAGGCGTCGCGATGTTGGCGATCTTTGACGATCCGCGTTGAATGCTCGCAAGAAGTGAATAAAAGCTGAAGAGAGACGTACCGCGGGAACTGTGTGTTGCCATGACGCAATAGGCAATCATCCTCAGGTTTAACAGTTCCCTAGTCTCTTATAAACAGACAATACAACAATCTCGCTCGTACCTCGCGTGTTGTAAATACGGCCTGAGGGCCGAGGCACGGCTTCTACCAAGCTTCTACAGTCCTTCTCGCCCGCCCAGCTTGCACTTTTCACCGAGACAGCCTGTGCTTCCAATAACCTCTGTGATTTACACAAGTGCTGATTCTCTGCGTTCAAGAGCATTCTGGGCCGCCGGGCACCACTTGTGACTTGCCTTGGACTTGCCAACGATTTTCTCGGGAACTCGTCTGGATCCGGCTCGACCTCTGGCGACTCGGAATTGATCCAGTGCACAATGAGCCTCGGTTCAACACAAGGGATCCATCATTGTGCGTGTGTCAAACTTTCAAAGTTGATGATATAGGATGTGGCCGAGGCACAGCTTGCACACTCCTTCTTCTCACCAGCTTGCGCGGTTTTCACCGAAGCAGTCTGCACTTCTAAGAACCTCCATTTGCTGATGCATCTCTGTGTTCAAAAGTGTCCTTGTATCTCAGGTGCTGGCGGCCGGGCACCAATTGTGACTTACCAATGATTTTCTCTAGAACTCGTGGGGAATAAACCGAGGTGTCCATTGGGTGTCCGAGAACGTACAGCTATTCAACTGAAGATGGGCCTCCTTTATTCTTGGATTGGATTCACGGCCTTTGTTCATATCTCGCTGATGCGATCTCCCTCCACCCGATCCCGGCTCGCACTTTGTTCCGATATGCAATACGTCCCATCGCGCGACGCTGCGATTATTATTGGGACCTCCCCCCGTCTGGTAAGAAACAAGAGTACCTCCAAAATCAGCCACACGCACTCGGGGCACGACCCTGCCCCGTGGTACGTACGTACGGATCGCGACTCCAGCCGCCAATTCTCATTCGTATTGTGACATTTATATTCTTGCACTCAGATCACAATCGCCCCGCCGTGGGTCCTGCATTCCGCGGGGATGGGACTCACACCCACCGACTACAGAATCCTTTGCTCCATCCTTCGCCCGTCTGAATAAATGTAGATTTTCCGAGGACGCAACGGCTGCTGTTCTGCTGGGAAGGTCCTTCTCTCGCGAACGCTGCGCTGACGGCTGTACAATTCAACATTTGGGCCTCCCCCGCATCCGATACCACCTCGACACGATTTATTATGCTCATCATTTCAATTCGATTACTATCTCGCTCTGTCCACAAATCTCCCCCGGAAACTTCCGGCGACTCCCCAGGCGAGCCTCCGTTTCTAACTGGCATTTGAGCATGTGTTCAGGTACTTCACATCAAGCCGAAATCACATCGCCGCCTGTCCTTCATGGATGATACTCATAAACAGCTACTACAGAAGGGCGCTATCGCTCGTCACCGATCCCTGCGACCATCTTATCTTCATCAACCAGGTCGGGATGATTTTATGCTTTACCGCGAGATGACAGTCGGGATGCCTTCTCGATGATCACCGCATGCCCGAGTCTGTTTGCTGTGAGGGTTCTTCACTTTCGCTCCGAAACAGAACCACTGCGCGTATCCTGCCCAGTGCCACGAGGGGTGGATCTATTTCACTGCCCTTGTAAACGTCGGTACGATACTCGTTCACCGGCCGATCTGGATTGTACGAATATTGCGGTCCGTGTAGGGGAACACCGCATGAGACCGACCCCCCAGATCGTTTACAGGAAATCTTCTTCACACTTTGATTCCGACCCATGTGTATCCATCCGGCCATGAGGTACGAGTAATGACTTTTATATTTACTACGCACTCGTCAACGTGCTGCAGACTCACCGTCCGGTCTGCATTTGGACTATCTCGTTTTTATCAGACGAACAGTTTATGTGCTGAAGAAGAAAAGGGTGGTCCGTAGGTGGACCGAGTGGCGTCAAGGTCGTGCCGGCAGCGGCGCTGAGTCGTGGGACAGGTCCCTCCCTCGCGAAATCACGAAAGAGGCTCTAATAGTAGAATGATCAGTATAATAAGAAATAGAGAAAACTTAGCTCAATGTAAGGTTGATTATCAAGAACACAGGCTCAGGAGGTCGACTCGTCGTCGTGGTACGGAGGAGAAAAGGAGATTGATTAGGTAAGGATCGGCTAAGCGAAATGTGGGAATGGAAGGTGATGGAAACTACGTAGAATGGCCATTGTAAACCCCGCGGCTAACCCACCTCCTCAGCTCGCTGCACACCAGGGGACGCGCAAAGACATATAGGGAGATATGCTGCCCCGCTCAGCGCCGGAAGTGGGTGCCCAATCCACTCCGAAATCAATCCCCGGTGCGACCCGAGTACACAGCGGCATTGGAAGAGAGCTTCGCGTTGGGATTGCTATGAGAGTGGAGTATGGTAGGTGAGTAAATGTAAATAGGTAGAGATTGAGATAAAATACGGTAAGTTGTCTAATCTTGAATTGAAAGTGATTTGAGCTGTAAAATGCGCGACTGTGATTGAGCGGGAAGAAATGTGGCTCGGTGGCGGAATACTAGTGGTATCGTGGTTCTGGCAACAAATCAACTTGCATGAAAAAAGAATTCAAAATTGTTGTTTGAAGGAGGGACGCGCGAAAAGGAGGTCTTGAAGGCGCGACACGAAATATCAACGCGATGTGATGGAATATTTGGCGAGCACGTGAGCCCGGCCCGAAGCCCGCAGGCGACGAGTGAGGCAAGTCGCGCTGCCACAGCGCATCCCCTGTCACATCACCCAAGAGCCTTAAGGATGAATTACTGATTGGAAAACAAGCACGATAATTCGTTCCGTTGCATTGGGGGAGGGGAGGAGTAGGTGGGTACAAATTGTACACTCGGTACTCAGACAAAGTATCTCAGACAAAGTATCTTGTTCTCATCTGACACACATGTTTTCCCAGCTTCTCCGGTCTCGTTATCGCGACCCCCGTGTTGAGTGGAAGAAAGTCTTGAATTCCAGATGACTCCGGTTCAGCCTCGACTGTCGGTTTCAACGCATGCTATATTCGAGCGCTCACATTCGGGGTTCACACATACAGAATTTTGGTGCTTTAAGTAGGGTGAACTTTTAATGAAGGATTTTCGTAGCCTACTAGTAGAATACCCGGATGGCCAAAAACACCGACCCAGTATATCAACGCGGTAGTCTCCCGTAGTCAGCCCATAAATCAATTTTTTTTTTTTTTTTTTTGGGCGAGGTGGAAAAAAACTTGATTATGGTCTGATTTCAGTCGCGCATCCGAACCCGTCGGTCGAGGTTCGGCAACCGCCGAGCTGAATTAGGAAATTTCGGCCTAATTTAGAACTGTTCACACGCTTTCCCAATCGGGACTTTGCCATCACTCGTCGCGGCGCGTCGACATCCAGCACCAGGCGCGTCTCTCCAGCGTGTTTTTCCATGGATCCGGATGGAAGAACGCGCCAATGGGTTGTACCATACACACCCCACGGCAATAGCGGCTCTTTTCCCGCCAACTTGGACAGCATGACACTCTACGGTCCTGCCGGAGAATTCTTCCCAAACACAGCTCCCACAACGCCTGCGGCCGACAGTATTTATGGGAGCAGTGGAACTGGGCGGTTTAGGTTTCTAGATGCCGAAACTCCCCAGTCTGGGGTGGCACCGCACACCAGCACCAAGCGGCGCCGTCAAAATTCCCATGTCAATCTGTTCGCCGCCAATGACAAAAATATCCAGCCGACGCCGTCAAACCCCTCCAAAAAGCGCGCTAAAACCACAGACGTGTCGATCTCTACTTCTAAAAGCGGTTCTAGCCGCCAATCCCGCCGTACTGATGACGAGAAAATGAAGAGTGTCCTCAATGCTATTAAAGGCCAGGGATGGACTCTCGCCGAGTTTCTGTACAGGTTATTCCGAAAGCCGGATGAAGACGACGCTCCTCCATCCAATCAGCATGCCCAAATGGTTTCCAAATTTCTCGGGGGCACCGCGGAATATACCCCATCCGATATTCTCACCTGCTGGATGACGAACCCATACGGTGCTATTCCTGTCAACTCTCCGCAAGCCGCGGACATGTACTCGACAACGACTCCGTATACAGCCATTTGCCCAGTCAGACCGGCATTCACTTCATTCGCTGTTCAGACAGTGGGTCGACGCCTGGCGCAGGGTGCTGAGAGGGCAGTGCAGGCGAGCAGTGGTTTGCATACCTCCGTCTCCATCAAGAGCAAGGACACTGTCAAACAATTGAAGTGGACTCGGCTGGGCTCTGACACGATATCCACGGTCGGCGATATTGTTGAACTCCATCTGGAGGCGGCGTGGTACCTTCTCGATCTGATCTCGACACGGAAGCCTCGGACCCGTGACGGTGTCCAACTTCCTCCTCGCAAGAGCCGTCCATCTAGAGGGGTCAGAACTTCAACTCGGATTTTCTTTGAGACGTTTCTGACGTCTATTTGACCTCTAGGTTATCATACACGCACTCGCAGATCTCCTTTTCTGTCGATCGAATCGTGCGAACCTTCTCCCTGTCGCTCGGGGGATTTTATACTTTGGATCCTCAGTTCCGGTCGAAATCATGGCTTACAACTGCCGCATTGGCACAATGCCCGTTGTATTCCACAATCCATCGCAATCTCGAGGGGCTTTCCACCGAAGAGGCATTGGTGGCATTTAATCACGGCCGCGACCCCACGAAAGCCGGTATCCTGCTATTCGACAACGTGCAAAACCTCGCGCGGGTGCGTGACCTCCGAATTGGGCGGGAGAACCATATGAACGTTGGCATGTCGGGTTTATGGGTCGAAGCGTGGGATGGCATCGATGTCGCAGTCTTTGACTTGCACGACAAACGGCAACGCATCAATAATAGTCAGCGGGCCAATCTCACAGTGGACAAGCTTATCAGCTTCCTCGACCAAGAGGACGCTGATACAACAGGCTACCTTGAATGGTTGGAAGTCCTTGTACGCTGCATCAGTCAGCTACACCACCAGCAGGTCGAAGTCACTGCATGTTACCGAGCTACTGAAAAGCTTGTCATCCCTCTCGACAAATCGGTAGTTCATACGCTTGCCGCGAGTGGTAAGAAAGAGACCATCCCCGCTGAGCTGAAGGACGGTCTCCTGGATTTTCTTGCACAGGTCGGCCAGCTACCAACCGACTACATCCTCCGGAAGCTCATTGTCGGCGGGGATGGGCTTTCGTATGCCATGGTTCTTCAACTACAGCCTTAGCTCCAATTTCACAAGGATCCATCCTCGAGCCACAATTGCAGGTTTGGCACACCAAATGGACGGATCTTATTCGGATTTTTCAGACACATTGGGGGCGGGTATCTGGTAAAAGCACGAATCCAGCGAGTCTCGGTCACAGTGCTGCAAAAATTGGGCAGGCAGCTCCATCGAATATGAAGAAAGTCGAATTTTACCCAGGATCACAACTCATTTATCTCGTCTTGGATGCTCGTATACTTGATTGTTGGTCGTATGTTGATTTAGATTCAAGATGATACAGAATTAACGAAACTTCAACTTGTTTCTGGGTACCGACAACATTTTCGCTCACTTCGCCAAGCTTGCTGAGGAGAAGAGACTCCCTGCATTCGATGATCTTGTTGCGACGGCCAAAAAGTTGCATCAGACATATTCCACGGCGCGAGCTCGCGATCACGCCATCTATGATACAGGGAGCACAAGTGAATGGGCGAAGACAATTCCGACGGGGTCTAAATGGACACCAATCGATGTCGAAGATTCTAGCCTCGACCAGACCAAGAAGAAGAAATCGAAGGGTAAAAAGAAGGCCAAGCCCATTCCGCCACCTTGTAAGGGAGATTTTGTACTTGGTCAGGCCGTGGACTTCTTCCGCGATGCAATCAACTCCCGGAAAATCGCGTTTGCGGTGGCTGAAGGCAATGTTGGGCGTTTGTATGAATGCATCAAGGTAAGTCGTACAATCCAGCCTGTGCAGACCCCTATCTAATTTCCTCTAGTACATGTTATTCACCTTTGCGGGATCAACACACACCAATTACATGGGTTACATCCTCGAAACCATCATCAATCTCGAACTCGAGTCCAGTCCTGGCCTCAAAGAAGCACTCCTTCTCTGTCTCCTCATCAATTTGACTGGACTCGCTGGCCATTTTGAAGAGGGCGATTACGTTGTTGAGTTCTTCAATCGACTCCTCGAGGACGTTGTGCAGCATAGAAATGCGCAGTTTGATGATGACGAACCAACCGACTGTGCAAGCGTGTAGCAAGACAGAAGGAAGGAATATAAAAAGGCGAGTTGGGACAACAAAGCTCAGGGAGCTTGTGACCGCGGCAACGACGAGGGCCGGGCACGAGAGCGACGAGGGACGAAGCGAAGCGAGGGCGTAAACGTGGGGGGAACGAATCGTGTTGGATGGGGTGCAGAAGTACAAGATATATACTTAGTACAATAGGGTTAAATGAAAGGTACCAATGTATAGCTAATTAAGGGGCAAGGAACAGGAACAACAGGGGTACGGCGTGAAGGCGGAAGCGAACCGGGATGATCGGGGATGCTATTTCGGATGCAGCGGGACGCGAGGCGCGTCAATGACAACTTCATCCGAAACGTTGTTTCCCGTAACCTTCGCCACATTGCAGAACTTAAACCTGCATGGCGCACAGGTACCGGCATGGCACCCAAGTCCAAAAAGCACACTGACCCGCACACAAATCCTGAGATGCTTATTCTCCTCAAAACTTACCGTGAAGAAGAACTGCACTCGCGACGTTTGGGACGACAGGTTGATGATCGTGACACTGATGATTTGCAAAAGGTGTCAAGAAGCTCCGTAACGGTGGCCTCGACAAATGGATTAAAAAGTCTCTACGCACACGCCAGACCACAAGAGCCGCGGAAACGACGCCGGTCCCGGTGGTGGAAGTCGACTCCGAGAACGACTCCGAGGCCAATTCCGAGGATGAAAATAATGGCGACACATCGTCGGATGAGTCTGAGGAATCTGATATGGAGGAACAGGGCTTGTATGCAACACGGGGATCGATGGCAGTCGTTGACGGCCAGCTTGTGATGGATGACCGGGATATGATGCTGGGACCAGATGGGGAGGAAATGTTGGGACCGGAGGGGTGGGACAATACAGCTGCCGACGATATGAGCAGCGACGAGGAAGAAATATAGTACACTGTACCAGCTGGAATCAACTTGAATGGGCTGCCGCAGCTTTGGTGGCTCTCGTGGCAGCAGCTTTATCCTGCTTCATCTGCTTGAATGTGGCTTGTAACTCGACAACGACGCGATGGAGGTCTTCGTGGTGATTTACCATGCCTGCAACGTGCTCCACAACCTTCGAAACATCTCTGATAGTTTTATACTGTACAAATTTGTCGAGAATGGCTTTAATCATGACATCTGGGAGAAACTCGGTGAGTGGTGTGAGCCCCATTTTTCGATCTGATGCCTCAAACCATATGGCGAGACGAAATTCCTCGAGACGCGAGGTCCCCACTTCCTTCATCGCTTTGGTGAGCTGAACGGCCTTGAATCTCCGATAGGCTGACGGCCGAGTCGCATCTTTATCCAAGGACTAACGTATCTGAACATATTTCGGGTCAGGAAATAAATTCGAGCCACCCAAATAACTAACAAATCACCGCCCGAGATTCCACGCACTGTTCCCAAGATCGAATCATTTATACACATAAACGACCCTATGATCTCGGTCCTCAAAATCTCGCAAGTTTCCCGAAATTTCACTCATTGCCAACCCATCGTCTAAGACCGAGAACCCCCTCCAACGTCCGAATTTGCTCTCATCCTGCCTGAGAACGACACAAAAAATTACTAACTCCCTACACATAGACTCCCACTCCCATCTACGTGGTATTCCTACCCCCAACTCTGCTACAGTTACTCTTTGCGTTGAAGAGCACCTTTTTTTGGATTGAATACCATTGATGCTTCGTGTTAGTGCCCCAAGCCCACGAACGAAGCTCGCACATGATCAAGAACGCAGAGGAGAATTCAAGAACGAATCAATTACCTGCACCGGCCTGCCAATACGACGCTTTAACCTCCGAATATTTCACGGATTTCCCAACTCTTGTCCTCTCAAGAGCTCCGAGTCAACCATTACCCGAGGTCACCGTCACATATCCCAATATCGAATGCACTGGCGTCGGAATTAAATCCTAAGAAGGAGTTGCCCAACAATACAGACCGCAAGTTCACCCCTAATTCTCCTCTAAACTCTCACTTATCACCGAAACTACTACTCAAACTCGCACGCATTCCGTCCTAGGATTTTCTTGCCCACGTATTCCCAAATTGAAGAACGACGGGGAACGAGTTACAGGTATTTTGATCCCTTGGCTCCGTCCGCACGAAAGCACGAACGAGAACCGGGACAAATTACATATATAGCACTAGTACTCCTCGTCTAAAATCTCACTCATCTGCACGCACTCCTCGGACCCAAGCACGGCCGAAAGAACCCAACGCAATGAACATCCCCACCCAGGCACCCAAAAAGGTTGTGAAAACTACTATGCTACAACTAAAAGAAATGTGTACGTGCAAAAATTACTACAGGTTAAAAATACGAAAATAGGATACGCCTCGGACAAAGCGAGGATCCGCACAACGAGGACATAAAAGGAAGGGCTAACGCAGTCGCAACCCCCTCAACTTCTTCGCCACGTCGTCCATGCTCTGCACTGTTTTCCCGCTCCCATCCACGCCCGTGACCCACTCGCCCGACCACCCCTTCTCCGTCCTGTGCGTCCCCCTGTCGTATCCTACTCGCGTCTCCTCTGACGGCGACGACGACGACGAATTAGAGGGAGGCGGGGCGCGGTCGTGGCCCACGCCGGGGTCGAACTTCACGTGGGGAGAAGAGGGCGCGTAAGACGATGAGGCGGGTGGTTGGGATGGCATGCGCGAAGAGGGGGGCGCATAAGAAGAAGTGGGGACGCGAGACGAGGGCACGCCGGTATACGGCTCGTCCGTCGAGTATCCCACCGGCGGGCCCGGTCTGTCGGAGGACGATAATGGGGCGAGAGAAGATGCAGCGAGGGGCGGGAAGACGGCGTAGGAGACGCCGCGGACGGGCGTCCCGCGGTCGTACCGCACGGGGGAGGAGGATGTTGGCGGGGGCGCGGGTTCGTAGGCGGCGTATTTCGTGGGTGCGGGTGGGGATGAAAATGAGGGCGGGGACGGGGAAGACGACGAGGAGTAGAACGAGGAGTAGCCCTGCCGCGGGGCGGAGGGTAAAGATGTGGAAGGCGGGGAAGACGATGATGGGATGAATGAGGGTGGGGTGGGCCGGACTGGCGCCGACGAGGAGGATTGGTGCCCCGCACGCGGGTCAGATACGGGCGGGGCCGAATAATTTGATGCTGAGAAAGATGTTGACGGCGGTTTGGACGCGGACGAAGAATACGGGGCAGAGAATGACTGCACAGGCGGTTTTTCAACGCGCACCCACTCGCCGCCTGAGAGCGCCGAGTACGCGCTGGCGGAGGAATCCGAGTCCTCCGCGGCTTCTCGGTCTGATTGCGCGCGCGCAGCCGATGAGGTGCGTTCGCGTGCCGAAGGATCCCGCGAGGACAGTGCGCGGCTGAGCTTCGAGCGCTGCCTCTTCACGCCCCCGCTACTCGTCCGCGCGCGCACGGCCCAGGCGTAGGGGTAGACGGCACAGGGAACACGAGTTCCGTGGGGACGTTCACCCCCAGGGTGCGCACGACGCGTGCCATCTTGCGCGTGCGCTGCCGCCGGGCTTCGTCTGCGGGGGCGAGAGAGGATGCGAGGGAGGAATCGGAGGAGGTGCGTGGTCGATCGAAGGATACATTGAATGATAAAGAGGAGGATGCGGACGGCGGCGGGTCTGCATCCGCAGTTGGCGGCACGCACACCGCGAGCAGGGGCCGTGGATGCGCGGGAGGGTGGGAGCTAGTGCGTGAGCTCGAAGCGTGACCGGGCGAGTCGGGGTGGTAGACACCGAGAGACGAGCTGCGCGGGGTCGCGGCAAAGATGAATGCCGCGGGGCGCCCCTTGTTTTCGTTCGCCCTAATCCCGTTTATTGGGTTGGGTGGTACCGGAAATTCAAAGGCCGCAGTGCGCGGAGAGTCGACGAATAATGGCGTCTCGCCAAGAAGGGCCTCGACTTTGCGGGTGGAGCGCAGAAGACGAACGCGCTGGTCGTGTTTCAACATGTGCGTTGTGCGTGGCAGTGCGGTCGGGGGTTCCATTGCCGCCAGTATTGCAGTGTCGACGAGAGCGTAAAGAGAGCAGAGAAGGAATTGGGCGGCATGTTTTGTGGTTATAGGGCGTCGCTACGTCGACGATCGGAGTTGGATAGAAGAAGACTCGGGACACGGCACATGTGATTGCCGAGTGCGATCACGGCAACGCAACAAATCCGGCTTCGACTCTGCTCTCACTCCCTCACGCTCTCGTCTATTCACTCGGTTTCTTTACGGCCTCCACGCATCTACCATTCATCGCCATCCGTCTCTGTGTGTACCCAGATGAATCATGTTGCGTTAACTTGAGGGAAAGACGATATAATAAGATCAAATTTATGCGCTATAAGTATACTGTACATTAATTCGGGTTGGCAAGGGGGGAAAGAACCCCGAACTGATTGGGCACAGAGAAATGGCATTTCAGGAGGTCTTGAGTTCATTAGATGCAGATGAAAGAGCTGGTGGTTCGGACAAATTCGAACCACTTGGCCGATCGGGCTGCGCGGGTGTAGCAACGGCAAATTCAGCAAGGCCAGCAGTCAAAGGGTAAAAGACGAGTTATCGGTTTGGGAGGAAGGGAAATCGTGTCGCTCGAAGTTGAACCAGGAACGAGCTTTGAATCTCTGAATCCGATGCTCCGACGGCCGAATTGCCGATCGGGTCAAGATGGGCCGAGGCCGTGGCACAGCTTTGACTAGCGTCGACTCGAGCTTTCTCCCTTGTTTCTCCCCATCTCATGCAATGCTTTCTGTGCATCCAAGAAGTTTGGCATTTCTCTGTTCTTGCATCCATCATCCTCACCAACACATCGGGCTTGCATTGGGCATAACTCGGGCCTTGAATCGGGCAACACTCTCACTTGATTCCTTCTCGACCGCTGACTCGGAGTCGACGACTACTACCCACAAACCCACCAGTGACCCGGATTCAATATTCTCGCGCCTCAGATCAGCACCGTGGATCCAGATTGCGATCGTCGCATTTTGGATCTCAATCACAGCTAATCTACGATGCTTGTGACTTGATGAAATCATCTCCTCGATTTCCCTCTATGCTTATGCTCTGCCAGGCTATGGTTTTTCTATGGCAGGCTCCCTCATTGATCTCGCTCAACCCTGACTAGACAGGTCTTACCTCCGAATCCTTGATCTCTCGTGCAATACTTCCCCATCACGCAGCGCTGCATTCCGATTCATTGAAGGCACGAATCCTGCCTTTTTTGGGCAGCAAGTTTACATATGGGGCCTCCCCGCGTGCGATAAGCAGCACTATGTTCCTGAATTCGCAACACAAACTCGACTACTGCGCCCCCCCTGGCAACAGTTCCTGCTCCTAGCGAGCGGCATTTCGACATTTATTCTTGCACTCAAGTGGCAATTACACGCGACTCGTCCTTCCGGCGCGGGAAATACTCACAGGTGCTTTGAATCGTCGAAACTTCGGAAAATTAGATCCATGCGCGAGAATCGTAGTATTCATCGTGATCTGCTCGATGTTGGCGGGATAAATGAGTGCTTACCTATCGGAGCGATTAGCCCTGGGATACTTGTTCACCCGCAGCTGTCGCACCGCGACGACTCGACTTTTGAGAGCCGCGATAGCCTGTCCGTCTCCAAAAACCCGGTCCTTGTTATGGGTAAAGGCTCCCTTCGACATTGAGGATCTTAGCAAAATGAGAATGTTGAGTGCAGTCATCAATTCACCTGCCAACTGGAGCATCAGGGAAGCTGATTATCAAAGATCTCAATTATTTGGGCGCTAGGAGAGTCCTCGGGAACCCATGACTCGAGTCTATTTGAAGGAGAAGTGATGGAAGGAGTTTGTGCGGGAGCGGCGAGTTCCGCCGAATGGGAGCCGTCGTTGAGGTCCACTTAGCTGAAAGTCTGAAAGTCCATCATCGTGCTATTTCCCAGACTTTTATGAAGAGGAAAAAAATCCTTAAAGACGGTGATACCAAGACGCTGAACTTGAGGTGGCTTACTTGCTGAGATTCAGCATCTGAATAAATAGGCTGACTTTATGCTAAGTCTCGGCAAGTTGATCCGAGCCAAATCCAAGTGCGGAGTTGGCGGAATTTAAAGGCTTCAGACAGACAGAGTGCTTAATTTTATAAAGAGGGTGACGACCTTCAGTCTGTCCGAAGCTTTTTAATCTCCGCCATCTCCGCCGATTGATTTCTTGCTGCCGACCCTCTTTAGACTGGTTGCCGTTCATTTCATCAATTCGGTACTGTTCGGAACACATGCCGCTGTCCCGAATGCTCCCGCACAGTCAGCTCCACCACTTCTCGGTCAAAGACACTCTCCGCAACTGGAAAGAGGATGAGGGACGCCGCTCTGCCGTCCCTCAGCCGCTTGTAGCATATAGGATCCCACCATAATTGTTAAATGGGTTCTCTTATCAATCAATCAATCTGCCAACTGGACTATCAAGAAGTTATTAACAGATGATCTCATGGGAAAGCACTGCTTCGAAGAATGCTAATATAGGACCTTGGTTTGGCACATCTTGTCGCGTGTAGGATCCTATCGGAAGATTGAGTGGTCCTATCAATCAATCAACCTGCCAACAGTATCAGGAAGCATTAATAAATGCTCTCATGGGACTCCAAGCACTCCTTTGAATGTTAATATAGGAGGACCCAGGCCCTCAACAGTTTTCGCCCCAAGATGCCCTGAGGCCGCCTGTGACTTGAACTGCAGCGTAGCCGGTTGTGCTCCATCCAATCAACATAATTCAAGCCCTGCAGGAAAAATCAGAGGCACGGTGGAATTTCAGGAACCAGGGACACCCATGTCACATTCGGACCTTCTATATCGACCAATGATTGATCCTGGACAGATACATAGAACCCGATCTAGGGAAGGAAGCTGATTGAGAACCGCTATAAAGGGTTAATGTAAAGCACTAACCCACGTTTCTCGAGGCCTTCCTGCCTTTCCTGACGAGATGCCCCAACAGCCCACTGTCACAGAGATCCGCATGAATGCCGTCCTAGCCGGTTTGACCCCAATGGTGACACTCCTGAATGAGGTCATGGATGCCTTTGGCACTCCATTCATGCGAGCCATCTCAAGCACAACTCTGTCTTTGATTACTTCTGTGCAGGTAAAGTATGCTACATACCACATCTACCAATCTGATATACTCCCCAGAATTTGAAGAGAAATAAAGATGAATGTATCCAGTTCATGGAAAACATTTGTAGCATCCTCTATGCTATAATCAACTTGCACATCACATCTGAAATGGGAGGGAGTTTGCCACCGGCAATCTTGGATCATATTGGGAGCTTTACACAGTATGTTGTGATGGATAAATGAGGAACGACTACCAAGCAGATTCACACAGGACACTTCACAAGATCCATACATTCGTTGAAACACAACAGGATGGAAACAAGGTCAAGAATTTCCTGCGTCAAAATGAGATAAACATGCTTCGCAAGGACTGTGGGGCAGGGTTGGAAGAGGCTCGGAAAGTATTCATAGTATGTTCTTGTCAACCTATCCACAATATCAATCAGAATGGAAACACACTTAGGTTGAGACCGGTCTCACAATTGCCAAAAATATAGCCGAGGTGCAGAAGAAGACACAAAACATGCACCAGGAGCTGCTAGAGTTGGCTGAAAATCTTTCTGATGGGACAACTTCTGACAGATCATCATCAGTATGTCACTACTCATGCTTTGTCTTAGAATAGTCCGTAACTTGAGAAACAGATATATCAGACTACAACCAGCCCAAACAACAGGTATGAATTTCAAACTACATGGATGGATCACTGTTGATAATTTATTTGGCAAGTTCAAACTCATTTTCTCTGTTGCCTGCACAGCCGAAGATCTTCTATGGCCGTGAAAAACAACTTGAGGAGATTTTAGTGCATCTTACACAGGAATCAGCCCACATTGCTATTCTGGGTGCTGGGGGAATAGGGAAAACAAGTCTTGCAAGAGCTGCCCTGCATCACCCTCAGATTTCTGCCAAATACCAACACAGGTTTTTTGTTGCAGCAGACTCAGCCACCACCAGCATTGAGCTTGCAGCCCTGACTGGCTCTCATTTGGGACTGAAGCCAGGTAAAGACCTCACTAAGACTGTTGTCCGGTTTTTCTCTACAAGTCCACCTTGCCTCTTGGTTCTTGATAATTTAGAAACACCTTGGGAACCCCTTGAGTCACGTGGTGGGGTTGAAGAGTTTCTTTCCCTGCTTACTGACATCCCACATCTTGCATTAATAGTAAGCATATATATTTGTTGACATTTATACCTACTGATGTTTCAATAGATCACAATGCGGGGTGCAGAAAGACCGGCCAAAGTCCGCTGGACTCGTCCATTCTTGGAGCCTTTGAAGCCCCTGTCTTATGATGCTGCTCGCCAGACCTTCATCGAAATTGCAGATGATTTCCATGATCCTAAAGACATTGACCAACTTCTCCAATTTACAGACAACATGCCACTAGCTGTAGATCTCATAGCCCATCTGGTTGACTATGAGGGCTGTTCAAATGTGTTGGCTCACTGGAGGACAGAAAAGACATCTCTGCTTTCAACTGGGTATGACAAACAGTGGAGCTTGGATGCCTCTATTATCATGTCACTTCAAAGTCCTCGTATGACACCTGGTGCAAAGGATTTGTTGAGCCTTCTCTCAATCCTTCCTGATGGGCTCTCAGATGCTGAGCTTCTTCAGAGTGATCTTTCTATCCAAGATATTCTGCTGTGCAGGGCTACATTGCTCCGAACATCGCTGGCATATTCTGATGATAAACAGAGGCTGAAGTCTCTGATCCCTATTCGAGAACATATCCAGTCTTTCTCTCCTCCAGCACAACCCCTCTTTCACCCTCTTTGCAAGTATTTTCAGTCCCTTTTGGATTTACATAACAAATACCATGGACTTTCCCACAACAACACAAGAATCAATCAAATCTCTGCAAATCTGGGCAACCTTCACCAACTACTGCTCCTAGCATTGCATCTAGACAATGTAGAAGTGGCAAATGCTATTGACTGCATTATATCTCTAAACTCCTTTCAGCGGCTCGCTGGTCGTGGCTGTACTGCATTGATGGATGATGTCCCCGCTGTCTTTCCCCAGCCCTGTGACCACCAGCTAGAAGCAAAATATGTTACAGAGATGCTTAGGATTATCCCACCTGTAGAGCCTCAAGCCCTGATCACTCGAGGTATGGCTCATTTCCATCACTTCAATGATCCAGCCCTTGAGGGTGAGTTGACATACCATTTTGATTATCATTTCTTACACACCATCCTCTTAAATAATAGCCCAATTCTATAGTGCAGTCGGGTATTACTGGCAGTACAGTGAAAATGACATGGTTATATCAAGACAATCATTTGAAAAAGCACTCTCATTGGCAAAGCTTTGTGGAGACTCAAAGGAACTCTGTATAGCACTTGAGCTTCTAGCTCAGCTCAAGTGGTCTATGGGTGATTATCATGTAGCCCAAATGCATGCCTGTGAAGCACAAGAAATTGCTCAGCTGTCTGCAAATTTATACCAAGAAGCATATGCAGTAACAAGAGAGGCTGTATGTGTCATGTCATTGGGTGATCTGAAACAAAGTGTTTTAATGTGTCACAGAGCAAGAGAGCTTCTGCAGCTTTGTGGTATGCACGGAGGTGTGGTGGATAATTATGTCATGAATACCTTGGCAGAAGTCCATCGGCTGAAATCTGAGTATTCAAAGGCCTGCAGCATCTATATTGAACTTGGTCAGAATGCTTCTACTCGGCGAGAACCATTTTATACTGCTTATGGCCTGCTCAACATTGCAGAGCTTGATGTCATGATTGGTGTAGATGCTCTCAAAGTGCAAAACAATGTGGAGAAGGCAAAGACTATATTCAACACCTTGGGGTTGGCTAGAGCAGTGACTCAATGTGAAACCACTTCAGCAGGCCTTCATCTGAGGGAGGGCAATACACAGGAAGCGAAAACCATATTTCAACAGTCTTTGAATGCAGCTTGGGGAAACGATCCTGAAGTTACATCCTACTGTCTGGAGAGACTTGCTGATGTGGGTTGCTGGACATCTGCCAACAACAACCAGTTAGACAGATGGCCAGTGATATATTTGGTGCATGCACAAAAAACAAAAGAGAAACTGGCACTGTACAAGGCACTCTGCTTTTTAGGCGATGTTTTTCTTTCTGAGGGAGATGATCACACTGGACACAACCTCTTTGTGATTGCACTGGATGGATTTACCTACATGGATATCCATCGCAGCAGAGCAGATTGCATGCTCCGTCTTGGAAATATTGCAAAGCAAAGAGGAGATCTGGTGAAGGCAGCAGAATGTTGGAAGGAGGCCCGCCCATTATTTGTATGGTCGTCACAAACAAAGGACATGGCAAAAATTGACACCAGACTTGCCTTGATCGAACAAGAGATTTCAGACAGGAGCTGTCCATTGTGAGCGACAAGCTAGACATTCAAGGAAAGGATGCAATCCTTGAGAATTAGCAGCAACCATTTGTGCCTTGACAGAGATTGGGTTTGTGAATCTGTGATATTTATTTTGTGGCCATTTGTTTCTGTGTTTCCAAACCTGTTTTACCTCAGCTTCAACAGCTGGATGATACCTTCCCATTTTTCTCTCCTGTCTCTCTCACTCCTTCTGTTGTAAACCTGCACCCAATTTTTATCCATAACTCTGTAGCAGAGACACTGAATAAGGATGTCCGATAAATTAGTCAGAATTAGTCAGGATTATTCATAACACGAGAAAAGAGAAAGGAAATAAATTCTCATGGAACTAGTATATAAGGACTTGGACTTTTTATGGTAATGTGTTTATTTCCCTAGCTGCGCCTCCTTTTCCTCAACTTTCGTTCTCTCCAGCCTGCCTGCTGCTGCCTTCTTGGATTTTGCCCTCCTCCCTTCCTTTGCTTTTGCTCTCTGCACACATTTTGTGTCTAGGCATATTTACTTTACCTACTATACCTACCACAGCTACACCACACTCCCGCCTGCTGTGCCCTCTGTCTGACCACCAACATGGTGGGAAGCAAAAGGTAGAAGGCTGTGCACACATTGGACTGCCTGACTTGACGCGCTCTTCGGCACGTCTGTGCCAAAGACTGTCATGTCATGTGGGGTCCAGACCCTGCACAGTCACCTTTTCCCTCTTGATCCCGACCACCATCATCACGTAAGTATTTTTTTCTTGTAGTGTAGTAAAGTAGCATGTAGACAACAAATAAAAAGACTGCATATTGTATTGGAGTGTCATCGGGCAGTGCATTGAGCACTAAAGCCACAAAAAAAACTGTAGTTAGTGTAAAATCTGGAATTAATATAGCCCCGCTGAATAACCATGCTGACCGATGCTAATAACACTGCTACCCAGAGATTCACCATGAGCACCCCCCACCGCCCTGCCACGCAATACATCGACGGTAGTGCACAAGACACTGACTATGACGAATGCTGTATGTTAGGCACAGCTGACATGTCATTAGGTGACTGATTTGCAGTAGCATTCAATGATGGCAAAGACTCCGCCGAAGCTGAGGTGCACCGGCAAGATGCACATGACTTCGATGTGCCGTTTATCCTAGCAACACACAAGCTGCGACTGCACGCCTCCATGCCATATCGGATCCCGACGGCGCTGCTTCAAGCGGGTGCAGCGACACCATTGCACAGGGAAGAGATCAACATGGGCAACTTGCCCCCCTCCTGCCCAGTTAGCCCCGCGTTTGGATTCAGTGCGCTGCTCACCCAGACGCAGATATCACGTGCTGCCACCCCTGTGTACATGCCTGCCCCGGATGCACTCCTTCCATCCCCGATTCACGGGGTGCTACACCAACTCCGGATCCCCAGCGCGCACCCAGCTCCGACCCCGACGTGTGCGCAGGAACACCTCTATTCCTCCCTGGCTCACAGGGTCCGACTCCTCACCAGTATGACTTCCGCACCCCCACACCATTCTCCGGAGGAGCATTTCCCGAATGTTGGGCGGGGCCGTCTTCTCTTCCGCCAGCTAAACAAAGGCGCATAGCTTCCTCCTTGCCTCCGCCCCTCCCCCAGCAACAGCATGGTTTGAGTTTAAACCATGTTGTCTCCAATGATAATGTTTGGTTTAAACTAAGTTTAAACCATCCCAGGGTACTCTGGTTGACTACGAGGGCTGTTCCATTGTGTCAACTGGGTATGAAAAGCAGTCAAGCTTGGATGCATCCATTATCATGTAACTTGGAAGTCTTTGGATGGCACCTGGTGCTAAGGATTTACTCAGTGTCCTCTCAATTCTTCTGTATGGACTTTCAGATACAGAGCTTGTGCAAAGTGGGCTGCCCATCCAAGATCTTTCCAGGTGTAGGGCTACATTACTCCGTACATCACTGACATATTGTGATGATAAACAGTGCTTGAAGTCTCTTGTTCCTATTTGAGAACATATCCAGTCTTTCTCACCTCCATCACAACCACTCTTTCACCCTCTTTGCCAGTATTTCCACTCAGTTATAGATTTATATGAAAAATACAGTCACATACTAGGAAGCGAAATGTGACGTAGAAGCGAAACACTAAATTGTTCAGTGACTCAGAGGTCGCGGATGAGCCCAAGTTTTTGAGACATATATCTGCTCCATATGCACTGTCTGTACACCCAAGGAATTGTGGAAAAAGGTTCTGTAGAGCCGGTGCAATCTAGTTTTGTTTGTGCCATCATTTTGCCAATTTTCGCATCTGATGCACATACACTGGTATGGCACCTTCAGACCAAATTCCATTGCCAAATCTCTCCCATGGGTTTTTTGAGGTCTGCGGTCATGTATATCCATATCCGGAATGTTCAAGGTACATAACCGAGCTACTGTACAATCGTTTGTTTTGTAGTGTTCCGTTATCACGTTATGTGGCAACATTCGACTCCCGATATAGAATCTGCTCGTTCTCCACCAAAGCAAAGTCGAATCTTGTGATCCCTTGTTCTATCGGATAGCTCAGAGGCCGCTGCACTGTTGCCGTCGACTACTGTTTACCGTTGAGATTCGCGAGTCGGCCAGATTTAGTAAAGTCGGACGATGAGGTGAAACTTAGGAGGGAGGGTGGCAAGGCAGACACGCCATTGTCGATTCAAATAGTGTTGGTGGATTTGCACATTAAACGGGCCGTTCAGCGCTAGCGGTTGAAAGCCCGACGGATCGGAAAGAAGAAAAACGTGATGGTTGCCCTGCCGTACGGGGTTCATCGCTTAGGTCGGTATATATATATATCAGTGCGCGCGAATCCGAGTCGGCAAGGACTTGAACTTACGTCGCATGGCCCCCACGACGTGTCGCAAGTCGGAAGTCGGGATCCGAGGTGTACTTGCGCTGTTCCGATCTAGAGACGGAAGTAGGGGGTTGCGATCTTGAGAGTCTCATTCCGTCGGCTCTGAAAAATAGCACCTACGACGAGAAGTACGCGAAGGGATGCGGGGGACCGGGGCTAGATAAGTGTGCGGCCACCGCGATGGGGTGTAGTAGGCTGTAGTAGGGTGGGGCGCTGTATTGTTGAATGTACGGAAAATACTGCAACTGCAAGTAAGGGATGGAGAATTCGACGAATGTAACCTGAGGGAGGATAGATATCAGACTTCTATCCTGCATGTTAAAAGTTAAAATGCAGGACAGAAGATTTAACGCACAATTCAACGCTGCAAGCCCGACAGACCATGGCGTCACTGGTCACGGTTGCCGGTCTGCTGTCTCCCACTGGGGTTCACCGCTTAGATCACCGAGTATACGTACGCAAATCGACGTGTACGTACGTACGTATTCCGACTATTCGCCCCCCCACGACGCGTCGCGCCTCGCGAGGCGGAGGTCTACTTACCACCGTCCGATCCGATCTTCTGTGAGGAGCGAGGTTAATTTAGAACCCACGACTGATTCAGAAGGCCTGTGAGACTTGAGGCGAGTTCGCAGGGAATTGAATCGAGTCAGTGCAATTGAGCGCAAATCCCAAGCAAATCCAACGTGCAAGTCTTGTCGATTGTCGCCGTGGAAGTGGGGAAAGTAGGACGGAGCGCGCGCGCTCCTCCCGTCAACGAATCGCGATGATGGTTACCGACCTTACCGACTCGGATGCATATGGCTCGGCCCAGGCCGGTGTGCGGGGTGTACCAGGTTTACCGTCGGCGTTTAGAGTCGGGCAACGCAAGCGAGGCCCGGCGATTAGATGTCCTCGGGGGCGGGGTTCAAACGTTCGCACTCGCAGATGTGCGGCCTTCACCTGGCTTCACGTCAGCGGACGCGGACGGCGGGATCTGCGTCGGTGAGCTGGGAAATTCGACGAGTGAGGTGGGTTAGGTGCTAGGAGCAGGGGCCGTGAAATCCGGGATAATTGGAGGGCTGGACGATTCGAATAAGTGAGGCCTAGTGAGGTTTCAGAGATTCGAACATACAAGCGAAGGTAGGAAGATTCGACTTCGCTCCACCAAGTGAACGCACTAAGAATGCACAGTTGTAACGGCTAAAGCCGAAGAGGTGATGGTTGCTGTCTCCCGCTGTACCACCATATGGGTTCATCGCTTAGATCGCTATATATATACATCAGTCTGCGCGAATCCGGAGTCGGGAATGGACTTGACTTACGTGTTATGGCCCCCACGACGCGTCGCGAGTGGAGTCGGGACCGGAGGTGTACTCGCGTTGTTCCGATCTAGAGACGGAAGGAAGTAGGAGTCTCAGAACAATTGTGGCACGACGAAAAGTCGGGTTAAATATGTAAGTGTGCGGCCACTGCGATGGGGTGTAGTGCTGTAGTAGGATGATGCTGTATCAAGTTGTTGGATGTAGGGATTTCCATCTGCAAGCAGGGGATGCACAATTGAACGAGATCAAATTAACCTACGAGGGATGATGATACATAAACTCAACGGTTAAGCGCTCTCCCGAGCGCGGGCTGGAATATTTAGATTTAACGCTGCACGCCCGACGGGTCCGGGACTCGGGATCGTGGCGTCACTGGTGATGGTTGCCGGCCCCTAGTACCTACGCCTTTACCGGCCTCACTGTGGTTCGCCGCCTAGATCACTATAACCGAGCCGGGAATGGGCATGTACGTACGTACGTATTCGGGCCCCTACGACGCCTCAGCTCGCGAGTCGGAGGCATACTTGCAGTTGTCCGATAAAATCCGGGGAGGATAGGGAAATCGAGTCGAGCCAACTTCTTGTAAACTAATTCGAGTCAGTGTGAAAATTGAATCGGGTCAGCGCTGAAGGATGGATAATTCGACGAGCGAGATGGATTCCACCTGCGAGGGAGAATAGATATTAGACTCGATGGTTAGGATCCTAAGTGCGTTCAGATTTAACGCACAAATCCAACGCAGCGAGCCCGACGGGTCCGGGACTCGGGATCGTGGCGCCACTGGTGATGGTTGCCGGCCCCTATTACCTACGCCCTTCCCGGCCTCACTGTGGTTCGCCGCCTAGATCGCTATAACCGAGCCGGGAATCGAAATTGTACGTTCGTACGTACGTGTTCGCTCCCCTACGACGCGTCGCGAGTCGCGAGGCGGGGGTGCTCTTCCTAAAACCGGGCGATGGGCACGCCGATAAAATCCGGGGAGAATAGGAACATTGATTCGAGCCAACTTCCTGTAAATTAATTCGAGTCAGTGTGAAAATTGAATCGAGTCAGCCTATTATTGAGCGCCGATCCCAGGCAAATCCGTGAAAGTCTTGGTGCCCGAGAGAAAGTGGCACACATCCGCTCCGCTGCACGTCAACGAATCGCGCTTACCTACGCGCTACCTACGCGAGTGTCGGGCAACGCAAACGCAAGCGAGCACACACGAAGCGGCGGCTAGATAGGTAGATACCAGGTGACATGCTCGTGGGGCCCAGACCCGGGTACGGTGCATTCTCGTTTATTCCGTTGACCGTTGACGCCGCCACTGACGGTACATCTGTATCATTTATTCGGGGGACCTGGACAAGCTACGACGGAGAAGGTAGTGGGTGAAACAGGACAGAGGAAGACACGTACACAAACACCTGCCTGCTAGTGTTTGCCCCAAGGAATAAGATAAAAGGCAGCCCAAAGGAATAAAAGGGCCGAGGCTCTTCTGTCAAGTACAGGGCGACGACAACGAGGAGAGGGTACTTAGACAACGACGCGACAATGAGGAGAGGACAGCGACGAGGACAGCGACGCGACAAGAAAAAGAAGCTGACAGCACTGTATCAATGGAAGCCTTGGGGTAAGAATCACGATTGTTCGTCTGTTTTGTCCCACACCTCCTGAATTTCTCTCGGCTCCGCGCCACTCAATGCAGGGTGGTCTCTGTAGTGCAATGAGGCGCAACGGAAGCAAAGGCGCGAGTGAATAGCGAAGAGCCAGCGAATATATAGAAGAAGAGCGTGGAGGAGCGAAAGGAGTTCGCGCCGAATTTGTTGCCATGATGGCGCTCGGCAATCAGACGCGCACGTTGTAACCGGACCCGTGTCCCGAGTCTTCTTCTATTCCAACCCCGATCGTCGACGTAGCGACGCCCTATAACCACAAAACATGCCGCCCAATTCCTTCTCTGCTCTCTTTACGCTCTCGTCGACGCTGCAATACTGGCGGCAATGGAACCCCCGACCACACTGCCACGCACAACGCACATGTTGAAACACGACCAGCGCGTTCGTCTTCTGCGCTCCACCCGCAAGGTCGAAGCTCTCCTCGGCGAGACGCCGTTATTCGTCGACTCTCCCCGCGCTGCTGCCTTTGAATTTCCAGTACCACCCAACCCAATAAACGGAATTAGGGCGAACGAAAACAACGGGCGCCCCGCGGCGTTCATCTATGCCGCCACCCCGCGCAGCTCGTCTCTCGGTGTCTACCACCCCGACTCGCCCGGTCACGCTTCGAGCTCGCGCGCTAATTCCCACCCTCCCGCGCATCCACGGCCCCTGCTCGCGGTGCGCGTGCCGCCAACTGCGGATGCCGACCCGCCGCCGTCCGCCTCCTCTCTATCCTTCTCCCTCGCCTTCGACCGCCCCCGCACCTCATCCGACTCTTCCTTGGCCTCCTCCCTCGCCCCCGCAGACGAAGCGCGCAGGCGACGGACGCGCAAGATGGCGCGCGTGGTGCGCACCCTGGGGGAGAACATCCCCACCGAGCTGGTGTTTCCGGTACCCTCTACGCCTGTGCGCGCACGGACCAGTAGTGGTGGAATCGGCCGGCAACGCTCCAAATTGTCGCGCAATCCATCGTCCGCAGCGCCGCGCGGACGTGTGCACTCGGACGCGCGAGATCTTGATGCAGCGGACGACTCGGACTCCTCCGCCAGCGCGTACTCGGCGCTCTCGGGCGGCGAGTGGGTGCGCGTTGAAAAACCGCCTGTGCAGTCATTCTCTGCCCCCTATTCTTCGTCCGCGTCTAAACCGCCGTCAACATCTTTCTCCGCATCAAATTATTCGGCCCCGCCGCCATCCGATCCGCGCGCGGGGTACATGTCCTCCTCGTCTGCGCCCGTAAGGCCCGCCCCACCTTCATTCATCCCGGCTTCGTCCTCCCCGCCTTCCACATCTTTACCCTCCGCTCCGCCGCAGGGCTACTCCTCCTTCTACTCCTCGTCTTCCTCCCCGTCCCCGCCTTCATTTTCATCCCCACCCGCACCCACGAAATACGCCGCATACGAACCCGCCCCCGCGCCATCAATATCCTCTTCCCCAGTCCGATACGACCGCGGTACCCCCGTCCGCGGGGTATCGTACGCCGTCTTCCCGCCCCTCGCTGCGTCTGCATTGGCGCCTTTATCGTCTTCGTCCGATCCGCGCACGGGCCCGTCGGTGGGCTACTCAACGGACGAGCCGTATAACGGCGTGCCGTCGTCGCGCGTCCCCACTTCTTCTTACGCGCCGCCCTCTTCTCGCATGCCGTCCCAGCCCCCTCCTACATCCCCGCACGTGAAGTTCGACCCCGGCGTGGGGCACGACCGCGCCTCGCCTCCCTCCAATTCCTCGTCGTCGTCGCCGTCGGACGAGACACGGGTAGGATACGACCGCGGTACACACCGCACCGAAAAGGGCTGGTCGGGCGAGTGGGTCACCGGCGTCGATGGGAGCGGGAAGGGCGTGCAGAGCATGGACGATGTCGCGAAGAAGCTGCGCGGATTGCGACTGCGTTAGCTCTTGCTTTTATGTCCTCGTTGTGCGGATCCTCGCTTTGTCCGAGGCGTATCCTATTCTCGTATTTTTAACCTGTAATAATTTTTGCACGTACATTTCTTTTAGTTGTAGCATAGTAGTTTTCACAACCTTTTTGGGTGCCTGGGTGGGGATGTTCACTGCGCTGGGTTCTTTCGGCCGTGCTTGGGTCCGAGGAGTGCGTGCAGATGAGTGAGATTTTGGACGAGGAGGAGTACTAGTGCTATATGTAATTTGTCCCGGTTCTCGTTCGTGCTTTCGTGCGGACGGAGCCAAGGAATCAAAATACCTGTAACTCGTTCCCCGTCGTTCTTCAATTTGGGAATACGTGGGCAAGGAAATCCTAGGACGGAATGCGTGCGAGTTTGAGTAGGAGTTTGGGTGATAAGTGAGAGTTTAGAAGAGAATTGGGGGTGAACTTGCGGTCTGTATTGTTGGGCAACTCCTGTGGGCCATATACTGTCCAATAATTGAATTCAAAAACCGAAAAAAATACACACCTCAAATGGAACTATATAAAAAAGCACACCTCAATCCAAGCCACAAAAATAAGCATACCTTCACCTTTGACAAAAATTACGGCGCGACTTGTATTTTTTTTGCCAAAAAAATGACAGCACCTGTGGATGCGAAATTTGCCACACATTCTCTCCGCTTCTCATATCACAAATGATTATGGAACAAGGTTCTAACACGATCCAACCCCCGTGGTAACAACAAGACTAGAAATGAAGGTACAATGGCAGCGACATGAAGGGGGACAGTAATAATGCCCCAGAGGTCGGAACGGCGGCATGAATGGACAAAGTGCCGAGTAAGGAAACTGAATAAGTAAGGCAGCAGATGGTAATCGAGTGTGCAGGAGCACATACAGTTTGATATTCCATTTCAAGCAGCTCAATGCTTTTGCCATCTTTCTCCATCACCATACCTGTCTTTTACTCGCATCCCCCCTCTTCTACCGTCCACAGATGGTGGTCACCCTCAATGACCCAGGGAAATAGGTTGTGTATCTTTCTGCTCCATTTCTGGGCTGTGTAGTTTCTCTCGGTTTCCAGGGTGTGTCATTTCCTTTGCTCGCCTTTTTTGCAAGGTGTCATTTTAGGTCCTAAACATCAACTATGTCTAATGTTGCGCTCAATGTGCATGTGGTGTTTTTTTCAGAGACCATTTTGGTGAAGTTGTGTCTTTTATCCCCACTTACCTCGAAGTTGTGTCGTTTTCGTTGATTTTCATCGTAGTCGTCGTTTTTTTTAATTATTGGACAGTATATGTGCCATAAACTCCTTCTTAGGATTTAATTCCGACGCCAGTGCATTCGATATTGGGATATGTGACGGTGACCCCGGGTAATGGTTGAGCTCTTGAGAGGACAAGAGTTGGGAAATCCGTGAGGGTAAGGCTTCGGGACTGCGGTGAGGAGAAGGCTTGATGAGATGATATCCTAGGCGTGGAACGGGTGTGATCTGGGGCAGGGATTTAATCCTGGCAGTCGTTCTTTCCCAGTCGATAAGCTTCGCTCTTCATGATCATGCATTCCTTCGTTCTATTTTGAGTTTATGGAGCGCGATAACTCGAGTGTGTGCGATGTCGGTTGCTGCGTCAGATCTTGTCCAGGCGTTCCTCGATTTGACCCAAATTTACGTGGAGCGATCTTGTGTGCGTGCGATCTCGAACAGGAGGAGAAGGCTCGGGCGGACTCGTTCTCGACCAGTGATTCGGGGATACCTATCATCTTCGCAACACCGGTGAATGGGTGAGACTGAGGCGGAGTGGAGATTTCTCATACTTTATTAGTTGCTGCCAGCTGATTTTTTTGTCGCGGGCCCGCACTCACCAAATGCCGAAATTCGATGAATCTACGGCAGTGTTAACTGCGCGCCAGCGAGCCAGTTCAGTACCCCGAACTAAATATATTAGACGCATGATTGAAACACAGATACTACGAGGCCAGAGGCACGAACCGGCAGGCAGGCACTCGGGTGTCTCTCGCCTTGCATAGCCAGCCGAGCACCCGAACCTAGGCGGAACTTATCAACGCTAGGGAGAGAAAGAATAAAAAATACAAGCATCATCGGACTCGACTCGGAAGCAGGTCTGCAAAAAAAAAAAGTTCAGCGGGTCGCAGCTTCTTCTTTTTTTATCAGTTGGCAAAACGAACAAATCTGAGCATATTTCTCATCCGGAAGAGAGTGGAAAGGAGAAGTTTTACACACCAAGTGGGTTCAATTAGTCCTCATCGTTCTGATATAGGATAATCTTGGTTTGCATCTCAGTGAGTTTCACTAAGTAGCAAAAGACAGATCTGCCAGAGTGTTCAATTTAACGAAAATTCCAACAGTAAATGCCACGAACAACCTCGAGTTCCGATTGCAGCCTGGACGATGTTCGAAGGAGAGAGGAGAAGGAAGGAGTCTACATACCGAGTAAATTCAACTTCATCACCATTGATGCGAGTAAAAAATGAGAGCTAAGCGGAGGCGGAGAAGAAAGCGCCCACCGAAATAATTGATCCTTAACTTAGCCGCCAATCGTCCGAGGGAAAGTACTTCGTTGTAAATTTGTGACCTAGTTCAGTGGCCAGATTTTGGCATCTACCTGAAACGAGTCGGAGTAGAGGGAAGGACTTGAACAATGAAATGTTGCGCGAAGTCCGAGTCCCGCGTCCAGCGTGGTGCGGAGACGGAGGCCAGCTTTGCGTGAAAGGGACTAGCACTTCAGGTCCTCCGACTCCAACCCTGATTTAAACTCTGGGCGCTGGGTTCTGATCTCTGATCTCTGGGGTACGCTCAGTCGAAAGCAACATAATTTGGAGCGTGGCGAGGCAGGAGCCGATAAGGCTCGACGCGGGATTAGAGGCAGGTTGCAGATACAGATCCGGTATCGAAATCGGGGTCTGACGAGGGGCATGCTGAAACCATGATTGACAGCAAGTACCTGTGGTACCAGAGGCGGAAAACACCTGTCGGAGACTGAGAGTGCGCCGCTGAGTAAAAATAACTAAGCCCCGGGAAATGAAATCGATCAAATGCAATTCGACAGATGTGGTGGAAGGTGAGCTCACACACGCGACTGAGGTTAAGGAAGAACAGACACTCCGAAGCCGTCGGGCTAAATTGGCAAGTCCTAACCTTGAGAATCAAATAGGGCCCAGGAGGGATTCGTAAGATGAGCGCAAAGTTGAAGGAAACTCATCTTATGGACGAAGACTCCATCAAAAAAAAACCAAAAATCACCTCGAAGTTTTACATTGTGCGAGTATTCGAAGACGGCGCCCAGAGCGAGGGCTAACTTGACACATATATGCGGAGACGCAGACCAGATTATTCGTACAGATACCGGAATTTTTCTGCTCACAGGCCCTCTGAGTCTGAGGGATGTAAACCTCTGATTTGCATTCTGGAGCTCGAGTGCACGATGGAGCAGATCCGGATGAGCAGTGCACTTGCATTTGGCATATTCAGAGTTCTCTGGACCAGTGGGAGTGGGAGTGTGGATACAGTGCCAGGAAAGAAGCAACACGGAGAGCAAGCTTTTTCATCGGTCTTCAGAGATGCGCAGGGTTTGTGAGGGGGAAAACCATATAAAGTGGGGAGGAGAAAGGCGCCGTGCGTCCTCGGGCCGGCTTGACCCGATCGGCAATTCGGCCGTCGGCCTATCGAAGGGCCGTTCAACTCTAAGGAAGTCATTTTATTGTAAGATAGGTGAAATCCATTGCTTCTCCTGGAAAGCTGATCTGGTGAAGTTCTTCCTCTGGTTCGTCAGGTTTTTTTTTTGATACTGAGCGTAAGCAATTTTACTCCCGCTGAAAACCCCTGCGTTACATTATTTAATTCGGGGCAAGCCACGGACAGGATGTGTGGCACTGAACATGTTGTGTGTAGTAAGATAGATATATAGGAATTAGCCTACCAATGATCAAAGCAAGTTTGATGAGCCTACCAAGTTGACCGGCTGGGGTTAGTGTAACGGATATGGACGTTCCGCATCCAAACAAGTCTACGGTGATCGCCGAGCCACGAGACCGGATTAGATTAGATATCATTTCTATTCTTAGGGGCGTGCGACACTTACCCCTCGTTAATAGCACGTAGTGACTCGCTGACTGAGCATTGTCAGCTTGTGAATGATTGGAGTGGTTCCCTTTTAGTATAAACTATATCTGACTGGGAAGCTGGCCACTTGCCAAATATATGTATGAACAGTACCAAATGCTGACAACTTTCGACGTGGGGGAGGGAGTACGACCCTTGACGCCCCTCCGTGCCAAAATTTGAGGCGGAATGTTGCGTTGTTCGAAGGCTGTGCTTCGTTTAATCGCGGGCCGGAGGGTGATCACATCATTTTCTTAAGACCGAGAGGCCATTTCACCTGTTTCTCCACCAATCCTTGGTGGATCCACAAGTTTTGGTGCTCGTTCTGACCCAAATTATATCGCGCTCATAACCTACATCATGGGCTTGCGGAAATTCACTTCCCTCCTCATAAAACTTGAAGGATAAACATGATATGCCCTGAAATACCTCACCGCCGCGACCTCCATATGAAACAACCTTTTGACCCTACCGATCTAGAACTTGATATGGTCCATTATGATGTATAAAGCTTCAGTTGCGAAGGTATAACACTATTATATCTGTTTGATAACTCCCTCAGCATTGATCATGCACCAAAACAGCTGGGTTCTTGACAGTTCGAGACTCAGGGGTGGAACCCGGGATAACTATGTTCATCTACTTATTATGAAGCTCTGAAAACCTTATTTTGGGCAAGCATGTACTCTCACTGTTGCGCTGCAGTCGTTTGATCAGCAGGATGGACCCCGTTGCATGCGCCTAGCATCGGAAGCACTCAGTTCTACCATTTCTCTAGGTCCAACATGCCATTTTACCATCTAAAATACTGTATTTAGATCCCCTGAACATCATAAAGCAGCATAATGGCATTAAATGAGCTCGCAACAATGGATTTCCGTGGGTGGCCAGCTTCCCCATAATTGCCCGTTCGGGAGTTTCGCCCGAACTAAATTCACTGCACCTTCAAAATGTCCTCAAATGTACCAAAGATAGGCTCAACTTGTTCTCAGGATGCGTGCCTACCATCCAGCACCTTCAGATGTCCACAAACCTTCTCGAGGGAGTTGTGAATGGGTCAAAACCCCTAAGGTGGCCAGATTCCCAGCTCCTGATAGTAAGTAGGTTGAGTAGCGTAGCATAGTTTCTTTAGTTTTCTTGAATCCAACATTTCCCCACTCAGCTCTTGTGCGAACTTCTTGGTTTCTTGATGACTCGCACGGGGTCATTGTACCTCAGAACTACTGGGACCTTACAGTTAGAAGCCCTCTTGCACCTACAGCCTTTACACATATGGATTGGGGAACTCTTTGTAGATAGAAAAATAAATAAATTCATTAAAAAATCACAACAGGGCAGCTACATACAAGCCAAGCATATGAAGGTCCAGACATGGATGATAATCAGGATAAAATTTGGGGCAGAGTTACAAGAGAGAGAGAGAGGAAGGTGTATGTCCAGCGATAAAAGTTAAGGTACAATGGTCCGAAAATACGAGAAGTTTCTGGAAGAAATGGAAAACCAAACAAGGTCACCGTCCATGAGTGAGACAGGAGGGTACCATCCAGCTTTTGAAGCTGAGATAAGATGGAATTGAAACATAGAAACACATGCCCCCAAAATACATAGCACAGGGAATCACAAATCAAATCGCTGTCAAGGCACGAACAATTGATGCTAATTCTCAAAGATTGCATCCTCTGATTTAATGTCGCTCGCAATGGATGGTTCATCCACTGATGTCATAGGTCTGTCCAGCCTGTTGAGAAGTGCAAGTGATTCCTGATGTGCATCTGAAATCTCTTGCTTAATCAAAGCCAGTCTGGTGTCAATTTTGGCCATGTCCTTGGCCTGGGATGACCGTTCAAATAGTGGGTGGGCCTCCTTCCAAAGCTCTACTGCCTTTGACAAATCTCCTCTGTTCTTTGCAATGTCTCCGAGACGAAGCATGCAATCCCCTCTGCTGCGATGAACATCCATATATGTGAATCCCTCCAGTGTAACAACAAAAAGATTGTGTGCAGTGTGTTCATCTCCTTCAGAAAGAAAAATGTCGCCCAGGAAGCGGAGTGCCTTGTACAGTGCCATTTTCTCCTGCGTTTTTTGCACATGAACCAGATATATCACTGGCCATCTGTATAACAGGTGGTCTGCAGTAGATGTCCAACAACTAATGTCTGCGAGTTTCTCCAGGCAATAAGTTATCGTCTGATTATCATTTCCCCAGGCAGCATTCAGACACTGTTGAAATAAGGGCTTTGCTACCATTTCATTACCCTCCCTCAGATGAAGATCTCCCAAAATCATTTCACATTGATTCACTGATCTAGCTATCCTCAAGGTGCTGAATATTGCCTTTGCATTGTCCACCTTGTGTTGTACTTCGAGGGTATCTACACCAATCATGATATCCAGCTCTGCAATGTTGAGCAGGGTATAAACATGAGGAAGTGGATCTTGTTGAGCAGAAGTATTCTGAACAACTGTGTGAATGCTGTGTGCCTCCAAATACTCAGATTTCATCCGATGGACTTCTGCCAAAGCATTCATGACACTATGATCTGCCTGACCTCCCTGCATGCCACAAAGCTGCAGTAGCTCTCTTGCTCTGTGACATAACAAAAGACTTTCCGTCAGATTACCGAGATCCATGAGACATCTGGCCTCTAATTCCACTAATACTGCTTCTTGATGTAGATTTGCGGACAGCTGTGCAACTTGTCGTGCTTCCTGGGCATGCATTAGGGCTGCATGATAATCACCCATAGACCACTTGATCATAGCTAGACGTGCAAGTGCTAGTGCATGCTGTCTCGAGTCTCCACAAATCTGTGCTAATGAGAGTGCCTTCTCATATGACTGCCTTGATGTAACGAAGTCATTCTCAATATACCACCAGTAATTGCCGACTGCCAGATAGAACCTGGCTATCATGACCATGAGATCTCAGACAAAATTAAACACAATAATAGTCTAGACTCACCCTCAAGGACTGGATCGTTGATGTGGTGGAAATGGGCTATCCCTTTTTGGACCAGGGATTCTAGATCAGCAACTGGGTAATGGAATATTGTGTAAAGTGTTTCAATGACATATCTCGCCTCTAGTTGGTGGTCACAGGGTTGGGGAAAGGCAGCTGGAATATTATCCATCAATGCAGTACGACCGTGACCAGTGAGCTGGTGAAAGGTGTTTAGAGAAAGTGTGCAGTTAATAGTGTCTGCCACCTCGGTGCTGTCAATATGAAATTCTAATAGTAGTAATTGGTGGAGGTTGCCCAAATTTGCTGTTAGTTGATCAATTCTTGTGTTGTTCAGCTGAGTTCCCCGGTACTTTTCATATAAATCCATAACCGACTGGAAATACTTGCAAAGAGGGTGAAAGAGTGGTTGTGATGGAGGAGAGAAGGACTGGATATGTTCTCGAATAGGCACCAGAGACTTCAATCGCTGTTTATCATCAGAGTATGCAAGTGATGTTCGAAGCAATGTAGCCTGGCATCCCAGAAGATCTTGGATAGGCAGCTCACTTTGAACAAGTTCTGCATCTGAGAGTCCATCTGGAAGGATTGAGAGAAGGCTCAACAAGTCTTTAGCACCAGGTGTCATACGGGGACTTCCAAGTGACATGATGATGGATGCATCCAAGCTTGACTGTTTGTCATACCCAGTTGAAAGCAGAGATGTCTTTTCTGTCTTCCAGCGAGCCAAGACATTGGAACAACCCTCATAGTCAACCAGATGGGCTATGAGATCTACTGCAAGTGGCATGTTGTCAGTCAACTGAAGAAGCTGGTTGATGTCCTTGGGATCATGACAATCATCTGCAATTTCAATGAAGGTCTGACAAGCAGCATCATATGACAAGGGCTTCAAAGGTTCCAAAAATGGCCGAGTCCAACGGACCTTGGCTGGCCTCTCAGCACCTCGCATTGTGATCTGTTAGAATATTAATGCGTGACTTTTTAAAATAGGCATATGCTCACTATCAATGCAAGATGTGGGATGTCTGTAATCAGAGATAGAAATTCTTCAACCCCATCACGTGACTCGAGTGGTTCCCATGGTGTCTCCAAATTATCCAGGATCAGGAGGCAAGGTGGTCCTCTAGAAAGGAACTGGACAACACTTTTTGTGAGGTCCTTTCCAGGCTTCAGTCCTAAATGAGACCCAGTGAGAGCTGCAAGCTCAATGCTGGTTGTAGAAGAATCTGCAGCAACAAAAAACCTGTGTTCATACTTGGCAGCAATCTGAGGATCATGCAGGACAGCTCTTGCAAGACTTGTTTTGCCTATGCCGCCAGCACCTAGAATGGCAATGTGGGCTGATTGCTGCCCAAGACTTGTCAAAATGTCCTCAATTTCTGATTGGCGGCCATGGAATATCTTTGGTTCGGCAGGCAACATAGACAATGAGTTTGAACTTGACAAATAAATCATCAGCATGACACGCTGGAAAACTCTCATCTTCCTACCTATTTTTGGAGCCTGTGTTACTCTGGTAGATCTAGTTCCTACATTATGAGGTGTCTGGTGAGGGAGTACAATGACTTACTGCTGATGAACTATCAGAAGTCGACCCATCAGAAAGGTTTTCAACCAATTCGAGCAGTTCCTTGTGCGTGCTTTGTGCCTTTTTCTGCATTTTGGCCACGCTTGTAGTAATGGTGAGACCAGTTTCAACCTACATGGTCATTCCTTAAGTTTTTTAAACAAATAGATATGTATGGGAACACACCTCGAACACTTTCACAGCCTCATCCAACCCTACTTGACAATTCTTCCACAGGGTGCTCATCTCATTCTGGCGGAAGAAATACTTGAGCTTGTGTCGATCCTGCTGTGCTTCAATATATATGTAAATCTTATGAAGTGTTCTGCATTAATTAAGTTAGTGGGAACAGGTGAGACTTTGAACCATGAATACTCCGTAAATTTCCCAACATGATCCAATGTTGCTGGTGGCAAACTCCATGCAGTTTCAGATGTGAGGTGCAAGTTGATGATAGCATAGAGGATCCTATGAATATTTTCCATGAGCTTAATACATTCATCTTTGTTCCTCTTCGCCTTCTGGGAAAATATCAGACTGGCAGGATCCTTTATCGAAATTCATTACCTGGACCACCATAATCAATGAGAGAGTTGTACTTGAAATAGCTTGGAGAAATGGGGTATCAAAGGCACGAGTGAGCTCATCTAGGAGTGTCACTGTGGGTGCCAAACAGGCTAGAATATTGTTCACACGGATCTCTGTGATATTGGGTTGGTGGGGCATTTTGGGGAAATGTCGGGGCAGAGATCAAGATATGGCTTGGTGCTTTATATATCAACTGCAAGACAGTGCGGCTCTTAAAATTTCATTAATCACCTGTCTTGATGCCTGAGTTGGCAAGGTGATTGATTTGAGCATGGCACATCCTCATAGCTGTAGTGGGCCTCCAGTTCCTGTGGATATAAGAAAATGAACATGCACGGATAGCAGAATAACGATGACACTACCAACGACCACATGAAAGGTGAGCCAGTTCCGTTGGTATGACTGATGCATTGAATAGATCCATCAAGTTAGATTGTATAGCCCTGGCTACCTTGGGTACTTCCGAATTTGGGCATATGGCCCTCTAGGCATGAAATCTCTATAAGGTTTCATTAATCCACAGGTCCATGGATCCGAATCGTCCTGATTAATCATGAACTTCCATGAAAAGACACTGTCAGAGGCCTCAATGGTATTGGTATAGACTATCCTTCACCATGTCTTTTTTCCTCTTTTGGTTTATTTTCTTCGGGTAATCCGCTTTTCCGTACAAATCCAACACTGCTCAAACTTTTGACTTGAATCTGGAGTTAAGTTCGATGCAGCAACCCGACACAACCCAGGATGAAATAATAGAAGGCAGGAATCAGTGCGGGCTGCGTGAGCTGTCTTTTCTGTGATGATGCCATAATGTTCTTGATTCACCTAGTTCATATTGAGCTAAATTAATGTACAGTTATACCATAAATTTGGTTTTGATATACCATCGATCTCTCAAGTTAACTCAACGCCATTTATCAGGGGAAGGCAGGCGGCGGAGGTCGTAAGCAAAGTGAATGAATAGAAGGAAACGTGAAAGAGCGAAAGTAGCCGAATTTGTTGCCATGATGGCGCTCGGCAATCAGACGTTGTAACAGGTCCCGCGCCCCGCTCAGCCATTCTTTTTTGGTCCCTCCCTTGGCAGAAACAAGTTGTCTTGTCGCCTAGCTTGAGTTAATGTACAGTCTGTTGGAATTACGAGTCCACGCTCGCACAGCCCATTTGCATCAAGCTATATTAATTCCGCCACTTAATATACCTTTCCCCTCGTTCCTTGCATTTGTTGCTATCACTGTACCTCTCGTACCTTTAATTCGACCTTATTAGTTATAATTAGCTACCACTCTTGTTTGTATTTAAGTCGTAGCTACTCGTTGAATCCCCTGCGCGTTTGCGAGGGTTTACTGCTATCTCCTGAGTAAAGGCCGTGGCTACCTTTATTTCAACACAGCCCTCATATATGGCCCATACTGTTTTTTTTTTCACATCCCCGTCATTGTTTCGACTGTCTTTAGCGCACATGCTCTCTGGGGTATTTATTCGGTAATGAGCCTCCAGTTCTTTATCACCCACTCCGATGGCCTGTACCACTCCATGTCGGACTGCACCACTTGTTGGGCACGTACGAGGTTGGACGGAAGCAAACGAATGAATGGAGGATAGAGGAGAAAAGGCAATTTGTTACCACGATGCGCTCGGCGATCATCTGCGCACGTAACAGTTGCCGCGCGCATCTTTCCCACTTCTCTTCAGCTTCTCTTCTATTCATTCGATGGCCATCGAGGTGGCGACGCCCCATAACAAAGATCATGAAATCCTCTGCTTTCTCTACGCTGACTGGAATTCTACTGGCGGCAATGAAAGCCCCACGGCCCTCCCACGGACAACGCACATCCTAAAGCATGACCAGCGCGTCCGCCTCATGCACTCCATCCCCAAATTCGAGGCCGAGACGCCCATATTCGCCGACTCCCCGCGCCACTGTGTTTGCTTTCCCTGTCCCACCCGACCCAATCAACTGTATCAAGCTAAACCGTGCCCCGCCGCTGTGGAAGGGTAGGATGGACCGCTGGTTGCTTTCCCCTTCTTCAGTATCTCCTTGCGTAGCTTACGGTATATCGGTCTTCGGACCGCGTATTTATTCCGTAGGTACACATGGCTAATAATAACTCTTTTACACTCGAACCACCACAATCGACGCGACCAGTGAAGTGAGTAGTCCACCGTGACTACGTCGCCAGTGAACACTTTCCATCCAAGCCCTACGATATCACCCCCATCGAGCCTATACGCGCCCCACTCGTACTCCGCGCCCACACGGCAAATACCCCCATCCTCACTCTATTTTTATCCTACACTTCCGCGACTTTCCTGGGACCTACTACCGACTTTCTACTCCTCCCTTGGACCCTGTATCCAGACGACCGACCCACTTATTCTGTCCTCGAGCAGAGAACTCGCTTCTGCGACACCGCGTTCATCTACGTAGCGACCCCGCGATCCTCCGTACACGTGCCACCGCATGCCTTGAGTCCCATGCCCCGACGCGCGCGCTCCTCGCGCTGCACGTCCCGCCGTCCGCCGCCTCCTCCTTCGATCGACCCCGCACCTCTTCCGCCTCCTCCCTCGCCCAGCAGACGAAGCACGCAGGCAACACACACGCAAGATGGCGCGTCGTGTGCACGCTCGGAGAGCGCCCCCACCGAGCTCGTCCTCGCGCTCCCTTCCATGCTGATGCCCGTGCGCACACAGTGGGGAATACGAATTCGACGCGGAGGCGGGGGTCGAAGCTGAGTCGCGCGCCCTCGTGCAGGCGTGCGCAATCAGGTCGAGACGCGGCGGAGGACTCGTGCGTACTCGACGTTGTCGGGCGTGGAGTGGAAGAGAAACCGCCTCCGTAGTCGTTCTCTGCACCGCATCCCGAATCTTCTCCTTCATCGGGATTCGGCACCCCCGGCATCGAACGCGCCCGTATGGCCCACGCCGCCCTTCTCATCGCCACCCTCCTCTCATTCGTCCGCCCCGCCCGCGCGTCCTTCGACGAAATACGCGGCATACGAACCTGCGGCCGCTCTCACACCCCAAACATCTTCGTCCTCCTCCCCAGTACGCCACTACCGCGGCACGCCCGTGTGTGGCGTGTCGTACGCTGTCTTTCCACCTCTCGCTGGGTCCTCTCTCGCACCGCTATCACAGGGGGCAAACAAGATGGCACTTGTCATAAGGGCATGCTAGTGGCATGCCACGGGCCTTTTGCGAGCCCTTTGTGAGGATTTCGTACGGCATTGAAGGCCGGCACGAGGCAGTGATGTCATATCCCAATGTGGAACTGGTTTCCCAGACAGAAACAAGTGGTGGAAGCCCTGGATTTCTGCTGCAAACTCTTGGCACATGGCACAGGTGAGTTTTTGTTCAAGTAATATATGTACTTTCAACCCAGCTGAACTTATTTGCTGAGTTCATTATATTGTCCGATAATGCAAATATCCAACAAATATCTCAGCCTTCTGCGGGCAGCTCTGGTGTACCCCGTATTGTCCAGCATCTTCTGCGGGCAGACCAAAAGAGTATTTTCCTTGCATTTCTCCTCTTCCACGGCTCCACCATTCTGTCTGCATGGTCTCAGGCTGTGCACCATGCTTTCCAGCCACATTGGCAGCCCTGTACTGCTTGACATTGGAGCCCTCCTGGAGTTCCGAAGAAAAAATCAACCTTAGGCACCCCATGGTCTCATTGACATTACTGATACGCCATATAATCAGTCTCTTTGAATGAAAGGTCAAAATTGACTCTCCTTGACTCACACGAGACTTAGCTCCTCAACATGCTGTTCCCGATCTCAAGGCTATCACAGACCTATTAGGGTATCAACACACAATTTCTTGTAATCTTAAACACGGAGTGTCTTGTGAGCTTGTAAACACTTCGGTGGAATAATAATGTTCCGCTTTATGATCGCTGTGGCCGGCCGGAACTTTTTTCGCTTAATTGGTACCAATCAGTCAATTTATCACCCACGCGGCATGCCTGTCAAAGTCTACACAAAGGGCTCACGAAAGGCGCAGCAAGTGCCTCTGGGTTGCCCTTATGATGAGTGCCCACGCTTTTGCCCCCTGTGTATCTTCCTGCTCGCTGGGTCTTCGGCGCCGCCGGTTGGAAATGAATCAGACACCCCGTATAACGGCGCGCCCTCCTCGCACATCTCGCGCTCCTCCTCTCCCTCCCCCGCGCGCGTTCCGTCCTCATCCTCCTATGCGCCATCCTCCCCACACATGAAGTTCGACCCTAAAGCCACGGGGCACGACCGCCCTTTACCCCCTTCCTCCAACTCTTACCCCACATCTTCCTCGCCATCATCGCTCCCTGCAGACGAGATGCGAGTAAGATACGATAGAGGAACGCATCAGACCGAGAAGGGGTTGTCGGGCGAGTGGGTTACGGGCATGGATGGGAGCGGGAAAGGGGTTCAGAGTATGGACGACGTCGCGAGGAGGCTGAGGGGGCTGCGACTTCGATGATCACGACGCGTCGTTTGATCTGGGAGGGCGGCGGGAGGCAGCTGGGCGCGGAATGCGATGCATCGGAGGAGCGCAGTGACACGTTGTTCGATGCGAAGGACGTGGGCGGCGGTGAGCTGACTATGACTTGATTTGACTTTGTTGACCGTACAATATAATAGTTCTTAAATGTAGTAATTTTCCACGTACATTTCTTTTAGTTGCAGCATAGTAATTCTTCATCCGATTCGGCCGTCGGTCTTGGTGTATAGATGTAACGCTATCTTGAGTATTCGTTCGTTCGTAAATTGTACATAATTTTCCTTGGTTACATTAATAGATTCTGGGGCCTTCGGTAATTCGTTCGTGGGCCAACGTGTTGGTGCTCCGTGTTCTCCATGTTCTGTGGACGCGTTGTATTCTGGGTGGCGCGTAGGATGTTGGATAGGTAATATGCGAATCTGGCCCATTCGTTCCTGAATAAAATTTCTTATGACGTGCGCGGTCCTTCCCCTTACTTGGTATCGGGCAATGGGTGCGATCATGAAGGGAGGCTGGGAAGAGGCTAGGTAAGGCGTGTCCTTGGGCAGGAATTTGAGGGATAGTACTATTGGTACAGATCTGATTATAAATTGGTCGGGAACTTCATGTGTTCGTGCGTGATTCAGATTCGTTCTGTGGTTCAACCTGCGGTCTTGCTTGAGTAATTCGTTCTTAGGCACGTAATTTCAACCCGCCCCGTGATCGAATTCCGAGGTTTTTTGCGGGAGGATGAAATTGTCTGTAGGTGATGCGTTTAATCTGCGGCAACGTTGGGGTCTTGGGGAAACGTGTGGGCTCTTCAAGTTCGCGTGTAATGCACTCTTAAACAGTGTTCGATCTGAAAAATGATCGGCAGCAAGTAATGCGTGCGGTTTGTGCAGTACTGCGTCCGACTTGACCATGCGGGCGTTATGAGGGCCTCGCTGTTCTCAGGTGTACATTATACAATGGAGTCCTGGTCATTAGAGTGTATTAGTTAAGACTTTTTGAGCTCCAAACGTGACCTATTCGCACCCAAAATCGTCACGTTTCAAGTCAAAAAAGTGTTAACTAATACACTCTATTGATAGGTTCGGAACCAGCCGCCTTCTCAGATCACATGATATTCACGTGCTTCGACTCCGAGATTCGGCTTGCCGGTGCAGAGACAGGCTTGCTCCGAACCTAGGTCATTGATTCGTTCTTGAGAAAGAATGCGTAGTGTTTCGTCCTTATGAGTGGACGATCTTGACAATGGTGTGATCTTCGCCTTAATTAAAATATTTCATTCGTTCTTGGGCATCTGCTATGGGGAGGAGGAATCTCGCCACATCGATACGGCACCAGAATTATTCGAATGCATGCACCCATCTGTACATCGGGGAATTTTGTCCCGTGTTCAGACATTACGGATATTTCCCATTATTTTTGGCAGAGTCCACAGACACCCAAGGCCAGGAGGGATATTGCGATTGTTTGTAGGTAGCTGGTGGGGTGGGAATATTGGGTGATCGAATTCAAGTTGTGATCTTTGGGAATTCAATTTTTCTTGAAATGGCCATCCGGTCGTTCGATGTTGAAGGGAGGAGGGATAGGCGGGTGATGCGTGGAATAATTGTTGGGTCCTGCGCGGACTATTGGAGGAGGTTTGCAATTGAACTATCGTGCGGGCGGTCCCCGGTAACTCGGTCGTTCTTGAGATGACTTAGATCTGGTGTAGTTTGTGGGTGCTTAAGATCTTGCTCTTGGAAGATAGAGGTGGAGTGGTGTGATTTTGAGATGCGTGTGATGCGGACTTGGGATGCGGGGCGGCGATCTCGGGAGCCGGACAAAGTGGGAGGGGAAAGGTGGACGAAGCCGCTATAACACGCGAGGTACGAGTGAGAATTGTTGTAGCGTCTGTTTATTAAGAGACTACGAAGCTGCTGGGCCACGACCCTCGGGCCGTCTTGACCCGATCGGTGATTCGGCCGTCGGCCTATCGGAGATTCAAAGGCAAAGACGAAGGTTTACTTTGCCTTTTTTTCCTCATGAGGATGGGAGCGGGAAAACGGTGCAGAGCATGGACGACGTCGCGAAGAAGTTGAGGGGGTTAAGGTTGAGGTAATATGACTTTGTTTCCTTTCGTTATGATTTAGTTTAGATGTACAGTACACAGTAATTGTTTTCAGGACGTTTTTAGTTGTAGCATAGTAATTTTCAATTTTCGTTCGCATTCATTCTCGCTCTCGGGCTTGGCTACCCACGTTCTCCCTGCGCACTGCTCCTGGAACTCCGAGGTACACAGTCATCTCACCTCGGAGCCGGCGCTGGACTCCGTGGCAGCCGCCCAGCCTCTGTCGTGGATCACAATTGGGTGGCCTTGTGCGGATCCCTGGCGCGGAACTTAGTAGTAACTGGTTTCTGAGTGGTAAGAAATCTTCGGGGTCTACTAGTAGCGTGGTAATTCCTTCTCGGGTTGGCGAAGTCCGTGAGGCCTCGGGTTTGAGAACGAGAAAGGTCTGGTTCTGGTGAACGCGTGAGATTTTCGGGGATGCGTCGGAGGCGTGAGAGGTGCGGGAGATTCATCTTGGGCTGGGTGCGATCCTGTGATTGAGTGGATCGTAATTCGTTCATCGCCAATGCGCAGATCTCGAATAATTCTTGCAATCTTGAGTCGCAAATAAGTAATTCTTGCGTGATCTTGAGCCAGAATACGAGCGATGTTGGGCAGTGGGTGCGTTACATCTCGTGCCAACGTAGCGTGGTTGGTTCAGATTTATTCTGGAGTTGAATTGAAGCTCACATTGTGATCTGGCGTAACACTGCATTCAGCAGGCCAGTAGCCACAGTGCGGCCTCGACAGATATAGCCGTGGACATGCGGCTAACCGGCTTAATCACACCTCCATCAACCTCCACAGCCCTGGGTAGCCCTCAGGGTCTGGCGAGGTCTGGCGAGGGCGTGCGACGGCAGTCTGCCGAGCTTTGAACGCCCGGCTACCCACGCTATGGCTACGCGAGCTAGCCATCAGCTCGCATCAGCTAGACGGTTGTGTCTAGATGGCCATGGCTACATAAATAGCCAGACCTAGACTATAGATAGCCACAGCTCGCATCAGCTACACAGGGCCCCGGCTATCAACCGCCTGAATGCAGTGTAATTGGTGCTCCTTGACTCTTGGATATTTGTTCTGGATGGGTAATTCGTGCGTTCCTTGTTGGTCCAGGAGATGGAGGGGGATTGGGTATTGGACGAGATCTTGTCCTGGGCAGAAGAGAAGAGATGCAGAGATGCGCGTTGGGTACATAACTCCTGGGCAGCTGATAATGCATTCGTTTGTTCTTGGATTTGGTTGGATATTTGTGTACGATTATGTGAAGTCTGGTGATTCGTCCTCGGGTTGAGGATGGGGAGTATTGGACGATTCGTTCTTGAAGAATAGGGTGATCCTGATCAATAACAAGTTGGATATTGAAGGGGATCAACGATTGAGAAAGAATCGGAGAGAAGCCTTAAGTCTTGGTTTGTTCGTGCTTGGGCAATAATCCGTGAGCTTTGGGTTTGATTTGAGTGCGAGTGGGAGATCTTGGGCAGAAGTTCGTTCGTGAAGGTTGAAGTGCAAGTTGTGAGCTGGCGTACCTAATTCTTCCTCAGTTCACCCAGTGGCCAGTCCGGTCGTTTGGTGTGCGAGGATGAGGGAATGTGTGAGTTATTGCGAGGGGCCGGAGGCTAGGACTCAATGGAGGAAATTCCGCGCACCACGATCTTCGTTCGTTGGATGTTGTTCGTCAACGAGTGGGAGTATTAGGACGCGCAGTAAACGGCAGAATTATCCGCACCTCCTGCCTGGTGACGCCGGGTTTAAATCCGCGTCCGGGGAGGTCGGGGTGCCCGTGGATATCCCACACGATGTCGGGAAAGTTCTGTGGTCGACGCGAAACGGATACCTCTTTAAGCGTGTATGCGTGCGCCGTCTAGCTGCGCTCACATTGCGCGACGTCCAACAGCTGAATCCTGGTCGCATCCCGGCGTCGTTAATAGACGCCCGGGTTGCATTCTGGAAAATGTTCAAGGTTCAATCCGTATCAGGAGCGCGCGGACATAACAAGAAATCGTGGTAAACAGAACAGCATATAACCGCGAATCCGATAGAATTAGAAAAGCCAATGCCGATGAAAACAATAACAACACCCTGCGACATCGTCTACTGGCAGCCCCACGGGCTCGACTCGAAGTTACAGTCAAGAAAAGTTCATGAGATACTCGTACCATTGACCTGATCTCGATAGAGGAAATCTTCGCGTCGCTCAGTGGCTGGCTTGGATCTCCGCGCAAATTAAAATGAGACATACGAACTTAGAATGCCTGTGGTACCCAATATAAAGATGACTACTTGTGTTCTCCCATGAATCATGTCCGAGTGCGTCAGCCTTGTGAAATATCGACCGAATTCGAGCCAAAGAATCGTTGGTCTGCATCCGGAGGACGGTGAGCACGTGGACTGGTAAGAACGGAACCCTGCAAGGAAGCCGGAGCACGAGAATGTTACTACCCTTGTCAATGATCCGTTCTGCTTCATTCAGTCTGCTTTGGACAGGAATACGCTCGTTCTTATGTGCCAGTGCTCGATTGCTCCTGGGTCTTAAGTGTGCCTTCGCACTTGCGCAACCGTTGGTCCGCGACGCTGTTGAGCATGTGTTGATCTTGGACAAAGATACCGGATGAGTTGATGCGACGACCCTCGTAACCTGTGCAGATACAGTGTGAGATCGGACTGTGAATTTGCGGTACATCGAACTTTTTGGCAGGATGTGTACCCGGCCTTGTAAAGTATCCCTCGTCGAGCGTCAGACGCAGTCAGCTTTCAAGCTGTGCCACTCCAACGCTGATTCTGGAGCTCCTTAAGCAGGAGCAGGTGAAGATGAATCGTCCATGTATATGTTTCGGGAGTGATTTTTCCCGGTAGCGTGCAAATGGGGCTGAATGTGCAGAAGCCAGATACGGATGGAAAGTCGGAATGCGGAGCAGCGCGAGGAACAAGAACACAGGTAGAGACCGAGAAAGCGAAAGCGACACGGAGAGAGCGAGCCTGTTAATGGGGGGAAGATCTTCAGAGATGCACAGGGTTTGTGAGCACCTTTATCTCGATACTGAGCACACACAATTTTGCTTCTGAAAACCTCTGTGTTACATATTTTAATTCGGGGCCAGTCACGCACAGGATGTGTGGGGTTGAGCCTGTTGCTGGATATATAAAGATTAACCTACCATCGATTGAGGCAAGCTTGGTGAGCCGGCGAAAATGAACGACCCACAACCTTTTTTATGTGAATTAGGAAGTCTTCATAAAACAATAAATAAATAAATTCATTGAAAAATCGAAACACAAACAGGGTAGCTACAAACAACCTAAACATATTAAAGTCCAAACATGGACCATAATCGTGATGATACAGGATTACAACAGAAAGAGAGGGAGACAGAGAGGAGAGAACAAAGCGAGGGTATTATCCAACTGCTGAAGCTGAAGTAAAATGAGTTTGGAAACACAGAAACAAATATCCACAAAATGTATAGCACAGGATTACTCGTATCTTAAGCAGATGCCTCGAATCAGATTGTCCGTGTTTGCTCTGGTCCGATAATACCCCGTTTAGATCTCGCTGTGCCTCAAGGCGATACCACTTGACCGCAGGACTGCTAATTATATTCAAGTGCGTAAATTATGACGTCGAAATCCACCCTATGTTTAATTCATCCACCCGCACAATACCCACTGAAAAGGCCGGGGCGCGATTGTTCCCAAATCTCCTTCCTTCTCCCTAACCATAATCCCCACGATTCGGTGCGCCGCCTAATTTTTCTTATCATTATTATTACTCGTATCTCGGATGCCACGATTCACGATGTACATATTTGCCCATCACCGACATTTCGCCGCTTTCTCCGAAGCATTCTCAGGCACGCGACGAGTTCGGAAATGCAACCTCTGCTTTGGCCTGGTAAGAATATTTTCTCTCACGCGCAAAGCCCAGACGGACGGACCCGAGCCGCTCCAACCCCACTCAAAAGGAACACCCCAGATCACCCTCCCCATACGTCTTTCTGTCCGTTCCCCCATGATTCTCCGCCCACCGATTCGGTCCTCCATGCTTTTGCCGATATCCACTGGCGATACCTACACCTATCGAAGTTGTATCTGGACCTCAAGTCTCGCTCAAGCTTCAAGCTTCAAGACTCGGTCACAATCATGCTGCAAGTCTGTCCATGTTACATGCAAGCTCACATCGAGTAGACAAGAGCACTGCAGCGTCTCCGTCGTCATATCTTTGTCAACTACGTCAACTATCTCAATGCTGCTCATTGCAAGATAAGTCAAGTCTTTCTTCAAATTCCCGCTCCGGATTCTGCTCAACTCAAAACCGACGACGCTTTTGAGCTTCCTGCAAATTTCGCACGCAACTGGTACCACAAATCAGGCCCACGTCATCTCTGGCGCAATACACACCTAGAACACTATCCCGATGCCTCACATCCTTCTGTTCTATTCCAACTACCGCCCATCCCCTCACCTATCCCCTCACGGAATGTACGAACCTTGCCTGTGAGTATTGATGGTAACCTTCCCGTCTGGTACGCAGCCGCTCCACAGCCTTCCTTTTTTATTCTGATGAATTCTCTGTGCAGTGGCTCGGCGGGATTTTCAGTATCACGTCGAACACCCATCAATGCCCGCGCATCGTGCAACAGTGAGTAAGCAAAGTGTGCGCCAAACAACCATTTTATTTACTGTGCCTTCTACAGCGGCGTATTCTGCTTGAGGCTTACGCAGTTCACATCAAGTTGCGTCGCTTCTTGAACTCCGTTCCTGGACTAATGTGCCCTCATTCTCGCGTCCGACACATCATCGCGTGGTCCATACGCTGAATGCGTCAAAACGTGTGCGCATTCTGCCATACACGTCGTGAGTCTGCGCCGCTGTCCTGTTTGTCCCTCCCACCCCCTGTTTCTGAATTCTCTGAGGCCCACCTTGACCACGACGTGGTGTAGCAGCGCTTCCTGGTGAGCCTTTTCGCGTTCACATCAGTGCAGCTCTGAGGCTGTCCCTCCAGCGTCTGACGTGTCGCATCGCTTGAGTTCCCTGGCGCAACTTGAAAGCGAATGTGAGCTGTCGTAGTCTCGTCATCAATCCGTACGTTGACCGCATCTCAGTAGCCGCCGCACGCGCCTTCACGTAATCCGGTCCGCCCAATAACCTGGCGAGGTCAGTCAATCACTTCGTTTTAATTATTTTTAGTGGCTGCATCGCCTGCCCTCATTACAACGCGCTCTACTGTTGCTGGTAAGCATCCGCTGCTCTGAGAATACAAGTTTCCTGACCCTTTGCTTTTGGTAATCTGCGCTCACGTGCTTCCCTCCTCTACCCCTTCCGCCCTCCGGCACACCCGCCCCCGCCCCCCACTCCGAGCTACAGATACACCTCCACTGCCACCACGCCGCTACACGCCCTCCTATTCCTGGTACGCGATCCATTTCCTACAATACAAGTTTACTGATTTCTGCTCATTTGCACTCCCTCCTCTATCACCATCGCCCCGCTTGCCGCCCCGCCCCACGCAACGCCTCCGCGTGCCCTCAAGATCGCTCCGCCGCCTAGGCTCTCCAGCACTCCTTTCGACACATCGGCAGAACATGGAAGGGAGAGATATTGCCAGCGCCGGTGCTAATGGTCGGGTGGGAGGCGGGGTGCTGTCGGGTACTACTAGTAGTACACCATTGACTCGTAGTATTTAGTTTTCCTGAAATGAAATCAATTGGAAAGCACCAAAAGCTGCCATGGGAGAACGTACAGTACCTGAGCATAATTCAGCATACAAAGTTCAGTTTTTTCTTTGGATCGGAAGTCCAGAAAAGATGGTGATATGTGTTGGGGTCACTGGGATTGAACGCCCCTCACAACGGGATTTTGTACAACTCAGAGTGATAGGGGGTTCACTGCGCTAGCCGGAGCGAAGCGACGGCACGTCTTGTATCATAGAAAAAATCTCTGTGAAGGCACGGACGGCTGCTGATGATTCTCAAGGATTGCATCCTCTGCTTGAATGTTGGGTGTGTCACTCACAATGGATGGTTCATCCACTGAGATCGTAGGTACATCCAGCCTGTTAACAAGTGCAAGTGATTTCTGGTGTGCATCCGAAATCTCTTGTTCAACCAAGGCTAGTCTGGTATCAATTTTAGCCATTTCCTTGGTTTGTGATGACCGTTCAAATAGTGGGCGGGCCTGTTTCCAAAGTTCTTCTGCCTTCATCAAATCTCCCCTGTGCTTGGAAATATCTCCAAGATGAAGCATGCAATCTGCTCTGCCACGGTGGACATCCATGTAGGTGAATCCTTCCAGGGCTACCACAAAAAGATTATGTGCAGTGTGTATATCTTCCATGGAAAGGAAAACATGGCCAATGCAGCGGAGTGCTTTGTAAAATGCGAGTTTCTCCTTTGTTTTTTGTGCATGTGCCAAGTACATCACAGGCCATCTGTAGGGCCAGCTGTTGGTGGTAGATGTCCAGCGACCCATATCTGCTAGTCTCTCCAGGCAGTAAGATATTGCCTCAATATCATATCCCCAGACTGCATTGAGACACTGTTGAAATAAGGTCTGTGCTGTCATTTCATTACCTTCCCTGAGATGAAGGTCTGCCAAAATAGTTTCACATTGAGTTACTGATCTAGCAAGACCCAAGGTGCTGAACAAGGTCTTTGCATTGTCCAGGTTTTGTTTCACTTTGAGAGTATTTATACCAATCATGACATCAAGCTCTGCTATGTTGAGCAGGGCATAAGCATGAAAAAGTGGATCTTGCTGAGGTGAAGAATTCTGGAAAAGTTGAGTCTGGATGCTGTGGGCCTCCAAATACTCAGATTTTAGCCGATAAACCTCTGCCAGGGAATTCATGGTACTACGATGTGCCTGACCTCCCTGCATGCCACAAAGCTGTAGTAGGTTTTTTGCTCTGTACAACAACAAAACACTTTGTTTCACATTGCCCAGAGCTTTGACACATACAGCATCAATTCTCAGTGCTATTGCCTCAACATACCAATTTGTAGAGAGCCGAGCAATTTCTTGTGCTTTATGGGCATGCATTTGGGCTACAGGATATTCACCTGTTAACAACTTGAGCTGAGCTATGTTTGCAAGTGCTGTACAATGTTGCCTCGAGTCTCCGCAAAACTTTGCCAATGAGAGTGCCTTCTCATATGATTGTTGCGACATATTCAAGTCACTGTTATAGTAATAGCAACTACCAACTGCAATATAGAATATGGCTATTATGACCATGTTAGCTCAGATAAAATTAAACAGAATGATATTTTGACTCACCCTCAAGGACTGGGTCATTGATGTGATGGAAGTGGGCCATACCTTGATTGATCAGGGCTTGTTGATCTACAAGCCCCTGGGTCCTAAGCATCTCTGTGACATATCTCGCTTCTAGCTGGTGGTCACAGGGCTGGGGAAAGACAGCTGGAATATCATTCAGCAATGCAGTACGACCACGTCCGGTGTTTCGATAGAAAGTGTTTAGAGAGATTGTACAGCTTATAGCATCTCTGATATCTGGATTATCCAAATGTAATTCCAGCAGTAGTAACTGGTGAATGTTGGCCAGATTTTCAGTGATTTGATTGACTCTTATATTGTTCTGGTGAAGTCCACGATATTTTTCATATAAATCAATAACCAACTGGAAATATTTGCAAAGTGGGTGAAAAAGTGGCCATGATGGGGGAGAGAATTTGTGGATATGTTCTCGGATAGGACCCAGAGATTTCAGCCTCTGTTTGTCATCAGAGTATGCCAGGGAGTTGCAGAGCAATGTAGCCCTACACCCCAGAAGACCTTGGATAGCCAGGTCACTTTGAATGAGTTCTGTATCTGAGAGCCCATCTGGGAGAATGGAGAGCAAGCTCAACAAATCCTTGGCACCAGGTGTCATGCGGGGACTTGCAAGCGACATGATGATGGATGCATCCAAGCTTGACTGTTTGTCATAACCAGTTGAGAGCAGGGATGTCTTTTCTGTCTTCCAGCGAGCCAATACATTGGGACAGCCCTCAAAGTCTGCTAGATGTGCAATGAGATCAATTGCAAGAGGCATATTGTCAGTCAACTGCAGAAGCTGGTTGATGTCCTTGGGATCATGGAAATCATCTGCAATGTCAATGAAGGTCTGTCTTGCTGCATCATATGACAAGGGCTTCAAAGGCTCCAAGAATGGCCTAGTCCAGCGGACCTTGGCTGGTCTTTCTGCACCCCACATTGTGATCTACCAAAATATTAGTAGGTGCAAATCTCAACAAGACATATATTCACTATCAATGCAAGATGCGGGATATCAGTGAGCAGGGAGAGAAACTCTTCCACCCCACCACGTGACCCCAATGGTTCCCATGGTGTTTCCAAATTGTCAAGAACCAAGAGACAAGATGGAGTTGTAGAGAGAAACTGGATAACAGCCTTAGTGAGGTCTTTTCCTGGCTTCAGTCCCAAATGAGAGCCAACCAGGGCTGCAAGCTCAATGCTAGTGGTAGCAGAATCTGCAGCCACAAAGAATCTGTGTTCATATTTGGCAGCAACATCAGGGTGATGTAGGGCAGCTCTTGCAAGACTTGTTTTCCCTATTCCCCCAGCACCCAGAATAGCAATGTGGGCTGATTTCTCTGTAAGAGTCACTAAAATCTCCTCAAGTTGATGTTCACGGCCATGGAAGATCTTCGGCTGTGCAGGCAATAGAGAAAATGAGTTTGAACTTGGCATATAAATCCTCAACAAAGATACACTAGTATAGTTTCATATTCATACCTGTTGTTTGGGCTGGTTGTAGTCTGATATACCTGTTTCTTAAGTTACAAGCTGTTCTATGATGAAGGATAAGTAGTCATACAAATGATGACCCGTCAGATGTTGACCCATCAGAAAGGTTTTCGGCCAATGCTAGCAGCTCCTGGTGCATATTTTGAGTCTTATTTTGTATTTCGGCTATATTGTTGGCAATTGTGAGACCGGTCTCAACCTAGATGTGTTCACATTCTGTTTGCTATAGAGAACAATAATAACGTACTGTGAACACTTTCATAGCCTCCCCCAATCCTGCCTGACAGTCTTTGTGGAGTGTGTTCATCTCATTCTGACGAAAAAAATATTTAATCTTGTTTCCATCCTGTTGTGCTTCAATAAATGTATGTATCTTTTGAAGTGTTCTACAAGAATCCAGTCAGTAATTTCCAGCAGAGTTGGAAAACACAAAATACTCTGTAAATTTTCCAATGTGATACAAAATTGCTGGTGGCAAACTCCCTGCAGTTTCAGATGTGATGTGCAACTTGATTATGGTGTAGAGAATTCCATGAATGTTCTCCATGAGCTGGATACATTCTTCCTTGTTCATCTTCGCATTCTAGAACAATATGTCAGACAGGTCGGATCTTGAATTCGGAATTCCTTACCTGGACTGCAGTAATCAAAGAAAGAGTTGTACTTGAGATGGCAGGGACGAATGGGGTGCCAAAGGCATCAGTGACTTTGTTGAGGAGTGTCACGATGGTTTCCAAACAGGCTATAATGCCCCTCGAGCGTATCACGGAGACAGTGGGTTGGTGGGGCATCTTGTGGGGACTGTTGGGAAACAACCCAGTGCTTTAACCTCATATTACCCAAATCTTGTGGAGAGGTGCGAAATTAGATTGCATTTTCTCACCGCCAAATCCACAGCTTCTTTCTCGACACAATTATAAGTATTGCAGCTCAATCATTTGGAGAATCTCAAGTATTTTTTATCTCTGGTCGCTTTGCATCAGTCAGAAGTTGTTGCATCATCGGGGAATGGGAATTATCCTGTAGAATAGACAGCTTGCGCAACAGCCACTGGAGCCATTTGATGGCTTGTGGAGCGTGCGCAGATTCGGCAGGTGAATGGCTGTGAATGGTTCCTCGAAGCCATTGACATCATATTTCCGCTGTGGAGCCATTTATTTGCGTACGCGTCACAAGCCATTGTATGGCTCCAATGGCTTGTGTGCTGTCTAATTGAGTATCCCACAGTAGGTCTGATGGATGCGGGTCCCTGTTCCCATGACTGTTGGCTACTTGGATTCAAGACACAGAATATATCCACATCTCCAAATTTGCTTCTTCTTTCTCAGCCCCGGATTTTGGCCAGACACTTTTAGGAATCAGTTCTCATGTTCTTCATGATGAATGTCGGAAGAAGCCATGGTTGCAACACGAGGGAGCTGTTCAGATCTCATGACTACAGATAACTCGCAGGGTGATCTATGAAAAGCGCGTGGGATATACCCAAGGATCCAGGTACCTGTTCTCATAAATAGACCACGCACTGCGTTCAGCGAGTGGATAGCCGCAGCATCGCCTGTCCAGAGATAGCTGGAGATGCCGGCTAGATGCCGGCTAGTTGGCCGAGCCGCGTATGGCTAGGTGTGTCCCACCGTCTCCCATGGGTTAGCATCAGCGAGCAGGGGCTAGCGAGATCAGGCAGGTGGGCTAGCTAGGGCGAGCTGCAGTGGGATCGCCATGACCTCTGAACAGCTAACCAGGGTCTGTTTAGGCGATCCTGGCTGGGCGGCCATCAGCATCTAGGCTATACATAGCCATGGCTCTGAACACATAGCCGACCCCACGGCTATCAACCCGCTGAACGCAGTGACGGATCCGAAAGGAAAGAAATTGCAGATCTGCAAGTATCTGACCATAGTTTTCGGTTAGAATGAAAAATGCAATTCAGGTTTCCAGAACTGTGCAGGATCCGATCGCAATATTGTAAATGCCGTCGGAATTCTGATTTACATGAACACTGGCTGCAACATGAGATAAATATGATGAGAACATTGCTGCAGTCTGTCGTTCTCAATCCAAGATATCAGGAAAAGGAATTCTGGTGGTACACAGAAAGAGACCTGCGGAAACCCGAGCACGCAGGCATTGAGCCTAGGTTCAAAGAGAAGTCAATACCTGTAATGATATCCCCTTTGGATAGGGTTGGTGCCCACAAGTCATCGACAGAGCTTGGGATAGAGAGTTGTATTAGAGCGGAATAGCCCAGAGCAAGAAGAGGAATATTTGCGATTATTGCTATTTTCAAAAATAATGACACATCGTCAAAAAAAAAAAAAAGTTGAGAGCTGGAGGTCGTGCGTTCGAGCCGGGATGCCGACATCATTTTCTATTTATACAAGACCAAACAAAAGCTCATTTTACTCAATTTGTGGCCTCTTCCCACTCCCTGGCCCTCAAGGGAGGTTTTTAAAGAGGGTAGTTACTCAACATCACCTATAGGCACTGTCGAAGCATTATCAGGACTCCAAATAGCTGTCATAATGCATATTTGAGTGTTTAATGCCCGATGAAGAAACATCGACACAAACGATCAACTCTGACCACAAATCATGCAGTAAAAAATTATTTTGAGATCCGACACTGAACGAAACCTCTCAGGTACCGTCAAATTATATTAGTGCCCTTGTATACACATCATTAGGCCATAATGTACAAGGAGATATAAAGTGTAGTGGCTGGACCCTGGCAGCCAAATTTCGACACGAAACACAAAGAAGTTATTCCTTTAGGCTACTGTATGATGCAAGATGTTTTGTTGGAATTTTATTGTGGATAATGACACCTTCATGTGGGAGAAAGAGGGCAGATGAGTGCATTTTTGCAGATTTCTGTTTTGTATGCTTTTGGTAGACAGGAAGTCCCAGAACTGTACACCCAGACGTGTAATACATGCACTATATGGTCCCTGACTGCGAGAATAGGTTGAGAAGAGAGCAGGCGGGGAGGAGCAACGGTAATCACTGACGCGAACGTGTTGTTTGGTCTTGTATAAATAGAAAATGATGTCGGCATCCCGGCTCGAACGCACGACCTCCAGCTCTCAACTTTTTTTTTTTTTTGACAATGTGTCATTATTTTTGAAAATAGCAATAATAATGGGGGAAAATGAGCTACATGTACACACTATGTGTTCATCTCAGACACGCCCGAGGTCATGGGGAATCGAAGGCATCGCTGGACGAGGAGGAGATCTTATCGCGAGTGCGAGGATCGCAGAGTCCATTTGATCGAGCCAAATATTCATGGAGATCCTTCGTCACGGCATCGGGGAAAACCCTGCAGCGAGAAATTCAGACATCAAATCAGCGCCAGTCGGAGCCGACAAATCGGGGTTAACTATGCCTGATTCGGAGTTCGAACTCTAGGAAGAGCAAAAATGCATCAGACACCGCTGCGAGTTTCCCATTCTTCTCCTACTCAAGCGAGAGTTTCGAGTTCGTTGTCAGTTATTCGTTTTTGAGGTTCATGCGCACCTTTTATTACAGCTATTTGCGGTACATAAGGCGCGGATCAATTTTTCTAAAAAAAGCTGTTTTTCACTATTGCCCCGATATCTCACTCAGTTCTTTACCAAATGCCTTGAGATCATCACCAATAGATTTATACTGATGTTTCACAGTGCTTAGGCTGGTTCCCAGATGTATTTCTCTCAGTGCTGGCTTTGTAAGCAACATCAGGTGATCTTCCACTGTTGACCCTGTTTAAAAGGGAGAACTACTTCAGGTGCCCTGAGTCTTTGTCCAATTATTCTTCAATATATTATGCAGTGTTCTAAGTAGTCAAATAACCAAAATAATACCCTAGTGCTGCACATATGGCTTCTTAAAAATGATGTATTTATAAGTGTCTTCATTTATTTGTTTCACTGCTTGAACATTTCGAGTTTTTCGGTGAAAAAATTGGTGAAAAATGTTTTGAGTTTTTCAGTAGTTTTTGAGCAAAGAACTAGATGAAAAACTTGAAACCTTTTCCTGAATTTTTTGAATATTGTGAAAATGTGGTGAAAAAAATGCTGAAACAGTTTTGAAGTTCAAAAAATTCATGAAGAAGTTTCAAGTTTTTCACCAACATTTTCGTTGAAAAACTTGTGTAAAATGCAAAATATTTTTCACTAATTTTTTCACTGAAAAACTTGAAATGCTCAAGCAGTGTTTTCTGCTCAATAAATACTATGAAACCCACTCAGCACAATGAAGGATATATACAAAAACATGCATAGCAAGATTCAAGATCCTACAACATGTTCTCCTCGCAAAGCAGGGGCATTAGTCTGAAATCACATGACTCTGCTTACAACGCCATCCCTAAGGGAAATATAAATTCTGAACAGCCTAAGCACTGTGATATGTGTGCGGAAATCGATTTGGCAAGTTCTCGGAGCATTTGAACAAGAATTGAGCATGCTGGAGGGGCAATAGTGAAAATATCACTTTTTGATGAAATTTTGATGCACGCCTTATGTTCCGCAAATAGCTGTAAAACCTTCCTTGGTGTTCGATGTCCACATGCGATCTTTTTATCGATTAGGGCCTGAGATCGGACGGTTAACGTGCAGCACATCAAGATCCCCCAAGTGTGGAACAAAGTACCTCCGCTGACGAAAGCGTATCCAGGACGATGGGCGATAAATGTATTCAGAGGTGAAATGTCGTGGTATTTGTCGATATCCAGTGTTGGACGCGTGAAGGCAAACCTGGGATAATATCCCTTGTTGCGGAGTCCAGCCGCGCGAAGTCACACCGTGATAATTGATCCCGGACCGGGTTTGATCATCGATATGTAGAGTGGGGGACATGAGGAAGGTGATAATTGAATCTGGTCGTTGAATTGGCTGGTGCCTTGAGTCAGTCAGAAACTGGCAGCGTAGCATCGCAGTTGCGCAATCAGGAATACGATGGGAGAAGCTTCGGGGGGGATATAATCAGGTTAGGAACAGACAGACGAACCACCCATGCAATAAAGGGCAAACGAGCCAGAGACGTCCTCGGAGAGCATTGTCGGGTTATAACCCTTCAACTTGACGTACGACGGGCGAACAGCCTACTTCCGGTGAGAGGAGTGCGAAAGTGAGAGGCCATTAAATTGCTGAAATAACTGAGTCCGGAAAAGTTTCGATTGAATGTGTGGAGGGACTGGAGCCGTTGTTGAGGGACGTTCTGGAATGTTCTGTTCATTGTCGCGCTAGTAGCCCCCAAAAAGAATTTGGTACGCGTGGTCGCAAGCGTGGATCCACCGTGTTGAGCTGAGCCGCGGGCGCACCAAATCAGCAGAATCAGCAAACTTATAATCATTGCCAGCTCCGACTCAGAGTCCCCAATGATGCAAATGCCGCGAGTTCAGAAAATCGCTGGCAAAGCACCGGAGTTTTTGTCTAGTGTGCTTCGCGCGATGTGTGGATGAGATGCAAGAGCCATCGTGACGGTCGGGATGTATAAGCAGGGTAAGTCGCATAGCTGAGTGGTAGATGCGGGGAATGCCTCAGTCGACCAGTCAAAACCGCACACAAAGTGGGGAGAAGCAAAAGTAGCAGCTGTGCCGTGCCTCGGCCCTCGGGCCGTTTTGACCCGATCGGCCATCGGCTTATCGGACATTCAAAGGTGTGTTCTTCAATACTTGAAGAGAGTTGGATTTTCTTTTGCTTGCGAAACCGGCCCAATTATTTCCTAGATCTATTTTTTCCGAGTCGTCTTCTGTCCACGTAAATCATTGTTTAAGGATGTGGCCATATGTAACTTTTGCTCAACCTTTGCTGGCGACATTCTTTCGCTCAACTCGATTTTGTACTGGACTTGAGTGGAGTGTACGATGCAGGAGGCGCTGTGGACGGAGGCCAGCAAGAGTGTGGAAAGTGGATTCAACGAATCGTTGCCAGGATGGGGTCGGCAATCATCCGCATCATACGTTTAGGTAACAGTTCCCGCGGTGCGTCTCTCCTTCTTCTCTTCAGCTTCTATGTATTCTATTCGCTTCCCATCGAGCGCGGATCGTCGACTGAGCGACGCCCTATGTCAAACGTAAACATGCAACACGAATCCTGCTCTCGTCTCTTTACACTCTCGTCGACGCTGCAATCACACTGGCGACAATGGAAGCACAATACACATGTTGGAACACGACCAGCGCGTTCATCGTGTGCGCTGCGCCCTTGTTCGTTGACTCCCCGTGCACTGCCGCCTTTTCCCTTCCCGGTCCCGCCCAATCCCATCAACGGCATCAAGGCAAACGAAAACAATGCCACGCGCCCCGTGGTGTTCATCTACGCAGCGCTTGTCCTCGCTGGCGTCCGCCCGTCCCTGCCGAACGCCTCAGGGTCTAGCCCGCATCCGTATCTGCATACGCGGCCCCTGCTCGCCATACGCGTCCCCCGGCGGAGGATGCGGACCCACCGCCGCCCGTATCCTCGTCTTTATCTTTCTCCTTCACCTTCGACAACCCCCGTACCTCATCCGATGCCTCCTCCCTCGCCCCCGCAGACGAAGCGCATAGGCGACGGACCGGCAAAATGTTGCGCGTCGTGCGCACGCTGGGGGAGAACGTCCCCACCGAGCTCGTGCGGACGAGCAGTAGTGACGTCGGCCGGCAGCGCTTCAAGTTCTCGCGAATTCCATCGTCCGCAACCCCCCGCGGGCGCGTGCACTCGGAGCCGCGAGATCGCGATGCGGCAGAGGACTCCGATTCCTCCGCGAGCGCATATTCGACGCTCTCGGGCGGCGAGTGGGTGCGCGTGCAGAAGCCGGCGCAATCTTTCTCCTCTTCATCTTCTACCCTGCCATCGACCTCCGCCACTTATCGTTCTCCGTCTTCGAATCCGCATTCTGCATCAAATTATTCGACCCCGCCCTCATCCGACCCGCGCGCGGGTTACCAATCCTCCTCGTCGGTGCCGCTATGGTCTACACCTCCCTCATTCATCCCGTCTTCGTCTTCCCACCTTCCTTGTCTTTACCCTCCTCTTATTCGTCTCCCCCGCCCGCGCATGCTTCGACGAAATACGAACCCGCACCACCTCCCACCAATTCCTCCTCCCCAGTACGGTATGACCGCGGCACGCCCGTGCGTGGCGTCTCCTACGCCGCATTCCCTCCCCTTGGCGCCGTTCTTATCCTCTTTCACGCCTGCGCCTCCTGCAGACCACTCATCCGGTATACCAAGTCCGCCCATAGGATATTCGACGGATGAACCGTATACCGGCGCGCTTTCATCGCGCGTCCCTCCCCCTTCCTTGCCCAATGTAAACTTCGATGCCAACGCGGTGGGACACGACCGCACCCCGCCTCCTTCCTCTATGTCGTCGTCATCCGCGGAGGAGACGCCTGTAGGATACGACAGGGGGACTCATAGGACGGAGAAGGGATGGTCTGGGGAGTGGGTTACGGACAGCGGAGGCGGGGTGATGCAGAGCATAGACGATGTCGCGAAGAAGCTGCGCGGACTACGTCTCCGATGACTCGCTTTGACTCGGTATCATCCTATTCCGACGTGGTATAATATTTTCATATAGTAATTTGTTTTTAGCAAGTTTTTTCGTTGTAGCATAGTAATTCATTCGATTCGGTCATGCAATTTTAATCGGTGTACAAGCATCTTCAGGGAGGGTCCGGAATATGTGTACGAAGAGGAAATTGCAGATGGACTCGGAGTAAATTCCCAGATGTACGCGGAGTGCGTGCCCTGAGCATGGACAACATTCGCTCGGGGATGATCAATTCTAAATTCGGCCAGGGAGGAAGAGGATGCGTGCATCTTTGAGCAAGTCTTGGGCAGTTATTCATGTATCATGCGTAAATCGCGCGCAGTATCTTCTTTTGGGGAAGAATGTGATCTTGCCGTCGGGTGACCGGAATTCGTATATACGTGATTTCTTCATGGGCGATTCGCTCGCGCGTGGGTAACTCGTTCTTGAGTTGAACGGGTAATCGGGTTTAACTTCTCAGCGTTTGCTATGGGATGGGGAATTCCTTCGTTCGACCCTCGGGCGATGTTGGAGTCTCGAGGGAGGAGAGACGTGGATGTGTGAGGAATATTGGGTAAGGAGGGTTGGATATTTCGTACGGTGAGCTTGCGTGCGCGCGATCTCGCGTAACCCGTTCATTCTTGTGGTTGGATAATGAATTGAAGCTGGAGTATGTAACTCGTGAGTGCGTAAGATCTTGGTCTTGGAAAAAGGCGGAGGAGCGGTGCGATTTTGAGACACGTGCATACGATCTTGAGTCTTTCGTGGAGTACAGCCTCAGACGAGCACCGAGTCCAGCCTTGCGGTGTCGGAGTGGATTCCTGCCTTAGCGCGGATGCGGAGTCGGGGGCCATGTTGAGGCTAGCGTGTTTAAATCAAGATGGACTTCAGAGAAAAGAAAGGAAAATGCTGCTTGCCTGCGAGCATCTCATTCCAGACGTTTCTGAATGCTGATGCAGCGCCAGTGTTTAGCACGATAATCGAAAAAGGAGTAAGGCAAATTACTTCTACTTGAACGACTGAAATCTTAAAACTTGAACTATGTAGGCATTAAAAACGCCCACGAGGAACCGTGCGCACCGTCCCGAGCGCATCTTCGACAACGTCATGATCAGCCGAACACCAATACTTCTCCTGCCTCCTCTGCGGCAAGCCGCCTTCCCCAAGCCACCTCTCCTCCATATCGCACCTGTGCTTGCTCTTCTGTTTCCCCTCCGCGATCCTCTTCTTCTCGAAATATACGTACGACGCGTAGCAAACGCGGCTGGTACTCCCGCTCGTCGCGCCCTTCTTGGTGAGGAAGTCGGTGAGCTGCTTGGACTGGATGTTCGGCGCGTCGGTGTACGCAGCGCGCGACATGTCGCGGAGAAGCGCGGTTTTGGTGATGGTGCCAGTACGAAGCAACGCGTTGATTTTGCGACGCAGCTCGTCGCACGTGTCGTATATCTCGACGCTGGCGTCCTCGTCGCCCGAAAGGGTGATATCGAAAAGATCTTTCGCGCTGTCGCCGGTGGCAACTTTCTTGGACTTTTTCGCGCTCGTGGAGGGGCCGGACACGTCATCGGATTTGCGTTTCTTTTGCTGGGAGGAATGAGGTCTGGAATTCGCGCGACAACGCGTAAGGAGCTCACATTGGTCTTTGTGGTCGGCGCCAGGACTTTCTGCGCAGCATCCTCATCTTTCTCCTTCATGAACGCAAGATTCGCAGGGTCGGTGAGGAGTATGGGGTTGGGCAACTCGGAGGCTTTGAAACTCATGGGCATTGTGGATGGTGGTGGTCAAACGAAAGCGGGTCTGTGACAACGCGTGACACCCTGCACGTGTTTAAATACATCAACAAGCATCGCGCACGGACCATACGCTTGCCTGTTTCAATAATCAGAGGTAGCCCGCTCAACGATGTATTCACATCCAGTCTCAGACCCAAGAAAGTGATCAAACACATCCTAGCCAGCGTGGTTCGTTTGATTAATATAGCCCTAGATACAAACCAATCTTGGGCATTCGTTCTTAATGCGCGTTCGGTGAATCGTCGTTGTTTGAATTTATTACAGCAGTGTGCGAAGCAAGCACTTCAGGGACGTCATCATTCAGTATATTACAAGTTCAGAACAATCACTGCGTTCCATGGGCCCGTCGGCAGCGTCGGCACAGATTGCGGCGACCTGGACTGACCCTCCGTCATCCGTCGAGGTCGCATCGGCCCAGCCTGCCTATCTCTGTCTCCAGGATCGACACAGCTCCGCTGTGTGTTGCCTGAAACTAAAATATTAATTGTAATATATTTAGTTCCGATTAATTTGGGAACGATTCTGGCATACCTGGTGGTCTGTCGAACCCGATAGGCCACACGGCGCTGCGATTCGGGGGCGGCGCACGATCCCAGTAATTCCTAGGACTCACTATTTATCACTACTGAGTCCCACTGGCACTAGAAAGTGCAAACTAAGTGGAGGTTGGAGGGCGGCAACAACGGCAAGCCTAATGATGGCACCGCCACAGCACTGTCAATCATTGATCGACGGCAAATCATGCCGCACACTCGGACTTGAGTGCACAGTAAGGTGCACGGTTGAGTTGTGTGCTTAATTGCAGACATACATGGCAGGGCCGATTTCAACCAACGTCGACCCACTGTGTCTACACTGGGTCTGTGGACGTCTGCTGACTGGACTCGGCACAGTCTCTGCCGATGGACCCTCGGAATGCAGTGATTCCGAAGTGGTCCGGGAGGCATCTCAGGCAACTGAAGACTAGTTTACTAGGATGGCCACGCCAGGGATTGAACCTAGGACTGCTCTTCCGACTACACGGTCGATCAATGAATGTACTGGAACCTCAGCATTCCCCATCAGATCCCAATTCGCTTCTTGCAATCATTCTTAAAGGTAAATCAACTCCCTGAAGCCCAAAATCATAAGCTAAATCATAAGCTAAAGCAACAGAATTTGAGATTTTAGATGGAGCTGGTTAGGTGTAAGTGACCGGGGGCCTACGGAGGCCAGCAAGAGTGCGGGAAGTGGAATCAACGAATTAGGATGGGTTCGGCAATCATCCGCATCATACGTTTAGGTAACAGTTGCCGCGGTGCGTTTCTCCTTCTCTTCAACTTCCATGTATTCTATTCACTTCCCATCGAGAGACTGAGCGATGCCCTATGACAAACGGAAACATGCCCCCACACAAAGCTTCTGAGCACTCTGCTCTGTCTAGGCCGGAATTACCCTCGTCGACGCTGGAATCACACTGGCGAACATGGAAACCCCCACGGCCTTCCCGCGCACAGCGCACATGCTGAAACACGACCAGCGCGTCAGCGTCATGCGTTTCGCCCGCAAGGCGCTCAGCTCCGCTGCGTTTGCGCTTCTCGTCCCACCCAATCCCATCAACAGCATCAAAGCAAACGAGAACACACGCCGCGCCGCGTTCATCTACGCAGCCACCCCGCGCAGCTCCTCGCTCGGCGTACACGCGCCACTGCCGCACGCCTCGACGTCCCACACCCATACGCGCCCGTTGCTGGCCGTGCGCGTGCCGCCGGCTGCGGACGCGGATCCGCTGCCGTCCGCCTCCTCTCTATCCTTCACCTTCGACTGTCCTCGCACCTCATCCGACTCTTCCCTCGCCCCTGCAGACGAAGCACGCCGGAAACGGACGCGCAAGATGGCGCGCGTGGTGAGCACGCTTGGGGAGAACGTCCCCACGGGACTTATGTTCCCTGGGACGCCGACGCCTACGCCTGGGGCTGGCGCACCCATGCCTGTGCGCGCACGGATGAGCAGTGGTGGCGTCGGCCTGCAACGCTCGAAACTCGGTCACGCGGCGCTTTAAGGACGCGCACGCACATCATCGGCTGCGCGTGCCGCCTTCCTCATCTTTACCCTCCTCTTATTCATCCTCACCCGCACCCACGAAATACGCCGCATACGAATCCGCACCGCCGCCCCAAAAAATCTTGCACCCCCGTGCAATACGACCGCGGCACGCCCGTGCACGGCGTCTCCTATGCCGTCTTTCCGCCCGTGCCTCTATCCTCGCTCGCACCGCTATCCTCCTCTTCTGCTCCCCCCCCTTTAACGTCTTCCTCGGCGGACACAAGGCCGGGGTACGGCGCACGGCGAGCTGGAGTGGGGCGCGCAGGAACGGGCCCGCCGGTGGGATATTCCACCGACGAACCGTATAACGGTGCGCCTTCGTCGCACGTCCTTGCCCCTTCCTCATCACACGTCAAATTCGATCCCGCCGCAGTCGGACACGACCGCGCCCCCCGCCTGCCTCGTCGTGGTCGCCTGCAGAAGAAACCCGGGTAGGATATGATCGACGTACGTACGAATAGCAAGGGTGGAGGAAGGCAAAGTATGGACGATGTCGCGAAGAAGTTGAGGGGCTTACGACTGCGTTAGCACTTCGTTCTCGTCGTCCCCGGCTCCATCTCATCCCAGTCCTTGTGACAACGTCTCGAAAGGGCCGCGGTGGTCGCGAGCCGGTTGAATCGGGACGCCGCGGTATGACTCGACTATCTCTGTTCCGGTATAATTTCTTCTTAGTTTAGACGTAGTAATTCTTTGACGTACCTTTTAGTTGTAGCATCGTAATTCTTTCGTTCGCAATCTCAATCCTTGTACCAGCAAGCATCGTCAACAAATGAGTGTACCTCACATTTGAAATGATTTGGATCATGGATCCTCGAAGGAGGGGGCGGGCAAATTTGGAGAGCATGAATCAGGTCTGTGCAAAGTCTGAGCACGAGTTGCTGAGTCAGAGGTTTTGGAACGAGGAGCAACAACGAAAACCGCAGACGCTGGTGTGAGTCCAGAGGTTCGGATGAAAAGGATTTCAAGGAACTGGATAACCGGAACACGGATGATAAGTAATTACTTGTGCTAGCCATCTGCGACTCGGAGTTTGGGCGGGGTATGTCTTGAAACGCGCGCAATCCAGCCTCCTGCCGAGTCCAAGTCCAGCGTTAATCCGATCTGGATTGTGGAGTGCGTCCAGTCCGGAGAGGGTCGAGCGAGCTCAGAATCTGACGGCGTTCAGAAGCGAGACGTTGAGTACTGCGAACCATGGGTAATGGCAAGCGGAGAAAATAAGGTCCACATTAAAAGCATTATCTCAGTCCAGACTTCAGGTTTTCCCGCGGTGCGCTGGTGCGGGAGAATGAGAACGACTAGATTATCGCCCTTGAAGTCCAATTCATCTTCAGTAATTCATTCATTCGGTTTTGGGCCGGAAGGAGTCCGCTCTTGAATGACGGGAATTAATTCATGCTTGAGTACCAGTATTCATTGGCTCCAGAGTCTTGATTGTGTGTGCGGTTGGGTCTTCGTAGTCTTCGACAATGTTATACATTTTTTTACACGCTAGTCCTAACCTAAGACCAGGTGGTTAGCTGGAAGCATATCAACGAGCGGAATGAATGTCTCGCTCCTCGGGATAGGATATCGCAACGCGGCCCCTGCTCATTATAGGTCGCCTGAGGGAGCTGTAGGCATCTCCAGGATGGCGAACGGCGGGCCAAGGTATACGTACTCAGGGATTTCCCCATGAGTTGATGATATCCACCCGCCCGGCACGTAAAGCTCCAGGAGTCGCGGAGGTCCAAAGCTGCGAATGTCGGATCCAAACGGGGAACAGCCGGGCTTGGAGGCCTAGATCCACCGTGCTGAACAATGGGCACACTGAGAATCAGGGTTGGTGTTCGGCGCCGAGTTCCAGTCGCCAGCGGTCGAGCTGGGCAGTAGAACAGAAATTGGCGATGTTGCGGCGATGAGATATGCTGACTTGAAGATGGAAGGATGAGTCAAAATCCGAAGGCTGCGGTGCCACAGCCGTCGGGGGAATAGAGATTGAACCCGTAAGATGTGCTGACTTGTAAGTGGGAAAGTCGCGCAAAGTGGGGAAGAGGAAAATGTCGAAGCTGTGCCTCGGCCCTTGCCGGGTCGCCTTGATCCGATCGGGGATTCGGCCGTCGGCCTGTCGGAGAGTACGTTAATTTCAAGGGACGTTCAATACTTGTATTCGGAGCCTGTTTCTTTTACTTTTCGTGGGGAAAACCTGGCTTTAGATCTTGTCTACATTGTCTTCCTCTGCTCCATCAATTTTTCTTCCAACACTGAGTAAGAGAAATTCTTACTCAAGGGTCCTCCAAACTCCTTCGCAAAACCTCTGCTACATATTTTAATTTGGAGAAAGCACGGATACGATGAACCTGTGGTGTGTAGCAAGGATAGATATGTAGAAATTGGCCTCCCAATAATCAAGGCAAGCTTGATGAGCCTGTGAAGATGACTGGCCAGGGTTAGAAGAGGGCTAGCACCTGCAGCTTGTTTTACGTGTGTGAATTGGGAAGTCTACAAACAAAGAATAAATAAATAAATCCATTGAAAATCAAGACACAACAGGGCAGCTACATACAACCTAAACATATGAAAGTCCAGACACAGAGCACAATCAGGATGGAATTGGGTGTGGGGTTGCAACAGGAAGAGAGAGAGAGGAGAGAAAAATGGGAGGATATCATGTAGCTATTGACACCGGGGGCAAAAAGCCATGCATGTGGCACCTGCATGCTTAACATGCATGGGGTCCGTCTGCACTCGACTGATGCCACAAAGGTGATTAGCACCTTTGTGAAAGGTCACACCAGCATGTGGTCCACATGCATGTTGAGCATGCGGGTGCCACATGCAGGGCTTTTGGCCCCCGGTATGAAGTTGAGTTAAGGAAACACAGAAACAAATCACCTTAAAATAAATAAATAGTATAAGCAATTACAAATCTCTTTCAAGGGCCCGAATGCCTGCTGCTAGTTCTGATTGTGTCTGCTTGAATGTTCCAGGTGTCATTCACAATGGACAGTTCGTCCACTGACATCATGGGTGCATCCAGCTCACTCAGAAATCCAAGTGATTTCTAGTGTGCATCTGGAATCTCTTGATCAACCAACGCAAGTCTGGTGTCAATTTTAGCTATGTCCTTGGCTTGTGATGACCGTTCAAATAGCGGGCGGGCACCGTTCCAAAGTTCTGCTGCCTTCACCAAATCCCCCTATTCTTTGCAATATCTCCGAGATGGAGCATGCAATCTGCTCTACTGCGATGAACGTCCATATATGTGAATCCCTCCAGTGCAACAAAAAAAGATTGTGTGCAGTGTGTTCATCTCCCTCTGAATGAAAAACATCACCAATGAAGTGGAGTGCCTTGTACACTGCCATTTTCTCCTCCGTTTTTTGGATATGCCCCAAATATATCACTGGCCATCTACATAGTAGGTCCTCAGTAGATGTCTAGTGACTGATTTCTGCTGGTCTTTCCAGGCAGTAAGATATTGCTTGGAAATCCATTCCCCAGCTTGCATTGATACACTGTTGAAATAAGGGCCTTGCTACTATTTCATTGCCCTCCCTGAGATGAAGGTCCGCCAAAATGGTTTCACATTGATTCACTGCTCTAGCCAGTCCCGAGGTCCGGAATATGGCTTTTGCATTCTCCAGGGTGTGTTGTACTTTGAGGGTATCTACACCAAGCATGACATCAAGCTCTGCAATGTTGAGCAGGGCATAAGCATGAAAAGATGGACTTTGCTGAGCAGAAGTTTTCTGAGCAAGTTCAACTTGGATACAATGTGCCTCCAAATACTCTGATTTCAGCCGATAGACTTCTGCCAAGGAAGTCATAGCCACATAATCTTTTGGACCTCCCTGCATGCCACAAAGCTGCAGAAGATGTCTTGTTTTTTGACACAAAGCAGCAATTTGCATCAGATTACCGAGAGCCATGAGACAGCTGGTCTCTATTAAGGCAGCACGATAATTTGAGCCGAGCTAAACGTCCAAGTGCTACTGCATACTGTCTCGAGTCTCCACAAAATTTTGCCAATGAGAGTGCCTTCATATGCTGGCTGTGATATATTCAAGTCAATGTTGTGGTTGTAAAAATAATAGCCAGCTGCCATATAGAATGTGGCTATCATGACCATGGAATCTAAGACAAAATTAAACAGAACAATATTTTGGACTCACCCTTGAGGACTGGATCATTGATGTGATGGAAATGGGCTATGCCTTGCTGGACCAGGGAGTGTGGATCGACAATTGAATGGTGGTTGATTGTGTAAAGTATCTCAGTGACATATCTTGCTTCTAGCTGGTGGTCACATGGGGAAAGACAGCTGGAGTATCATTCATCAATGTAATACGACCACGACCAGTGTATCAATGGAAAGTGTTTAGAGAGATTGTACAGATTATAGCATGTCTGATATCTGGATTGTCCAAATGCAATTCTAGCCATAGTAATTGGTGAAGGTTGCCAAGATTTGATTTGATTTGATCAACTCTGGTATTGTTCAACTGAACTCCACGGCCCATATAAATCTATAATCAAGTGGAAATACTTGCAAAGAGGGTGAAAGAGTCAGTGTGATGGAAGAGAGAAAGATTGGATATGTTCTTGAATAAGGACCAGAGAATTCAGCCTCTGTTTATCATCACAGTATGCCAGGGAGGTGCAGAGCAATGTAACCCGACATCCCAGAAGATCTTTGATAGGCAGCCCACTTTGCCCAAGCTCTATATCTGAGAGTCCATCTGGAAGGATTGATAGCAGGCTCAACAAATCTTTGGCACCAGATGTCATACAGGGACTTGCAAGTGACATGATGATGGATGCATCCAAGCTTGACTGTTTGTCATAGCCAGTTGAAAGCAGGGATGTTTATTCAGTCTTCCAGCGAGCCAACACATTGGAACAGCCCTCATAGTCAACCAGATGGGCTACGAGATCCACAGCAAGTGGTATGTTGTCAGTCAGCTGAAGGAGCTGGTTGATGCCTCTGGAATCATGGAAATCATCTGCAATTTCAATGAAGGTCTGGCGATCAGCATCATATGACAGGGGCTTCAAAGGCTCCAAAAATGGACGAGCCCAGCGGACCTTTCCTGGCCTTTCTGCACCCCGCATTGTGATCTATTGAAAGATTAGTAGGTGCAAATGCCAACAAATACATATCCTTACTATCAATGCAAGATGTGAGATCCCAGTGAGCAAAGAGAGAAACTCTTCAACCTGCCACACGACTCAAGTGGTTCCCATGGTGTCTCCAGGTTATCCAGGATCAGGAGGCAAGGTGGTCCTCTGGAAAGGAACTGAACAACAGCCTTTGTGAGGTCTTTTCCTGGCTTCAATCCCAAATGAGATCCAGTGAGTGCTGCAAGCTCAATGCTGATGGTAGCTGCGTCTGCTGTGACAACAAACCTGTGTTCATACTTGGTAGAATCTGAGGATGATGCAGGGCAGCTCTTGCAAGACTGGTCTTCCCTATCCCACCAGCACCTAGAATGGCAATGTGGGCTGAGTGCTGTGTAAGACTCACTACAATTTCCTCAAGTTGCTGTTCACAGCCATGGAAGATTTTCGGCTGGGCAGGCAATAGAGAAAATGAGTTTGAACTTGGCAAATAAATTATCAACACAGATACACCAATATAATGTTATATTTGTACCTGTTGTTTGGGTTGGTGGTAGTCTGATACATCTGTTTCTCAAGTTAGAAGGTATTTTATCACCCAGGGTGAGTAGTGACATACTGATGATGAGCTGTCAGACGTTGACCCATCAGAAAAGTTTTCAGCCAACTCTAGCAGCTCCTGGTGCATATTTGTGTCTTCTTCTGTATTTCGGCTATATTGTTGGCAATTGTGAGACCGGTCTCAACCTAGATGTGTTCACATTCTGTTTGCTATAGAAGATGAGAACAACATACTGTGAACACTCCCAGAGCCTCCTCCAATCCTGCCTGACAGTCCTTGCGAATTATGTTCATCTCATTCTGACAAAAGAAACACTTGATCTTGTTTCCATCTCCTTGGGCTTCTGAGGCCACAGCAGCTATTCTGCTGACTAATGCTCAAAAGTGATGACCTACCGGGGATTTCGTCTACCAGGAAGCCGTATTGGAGGTGGGGCCGTAAATCTTAGGACGCAGTTAACTGCACATCTGAAATACGAATCGATTGAGCCTATTCCCAAAGAAAAAGAATGAGAAATGAGGGTAGAACAGTTGTCCTGCTGAAAAATGATCAAAAATGATCAAAAGTAATTGCTTTTGCCGCTCACAAAGCAGCTCTTGGTGTCATATAAAAATTCTGAGGAGGTGGTTAACTGCGTATTCGCGATACGAATCGATTGAGCATATTCCCGAGGCGAACGGCCCAGGTTTGAGGACAGGGCAGCTGTCCTGGTCCAAACCATCAAAAAAGTACCAAAAAAGGAGAAAGAAAAATCGAGTCGCGCCCTAAGTTCTGCAAAGAGCTGTAATATCCCTCAATAATGATCTCCCCGAGTTTGAGATTTTTTCGAAGCTTGTGGCAGACGAACAGAATGAAAAATGTTGTATCATTGACCCGTGAGCCCAAAATCAGTGCCAACCAATGACCAAACAGATTTTAGGGATGGTCACGGGTAAACCCGCGGGTTTTATGTAATGGCGACGTGGAGCTCGACTCTGCGAATTTTTTGAGCCCAAAAACATCCAGACCAGTTGAGAACTGACTGAGTTATGACTAAAACAAGTTTGATACCCCAAGGTCACATACATATGTGACAGGACCTTTGAACGTGGTTTGAAACCCGCGGGTTTAGGCGCTAAATTTGCTATTGGAGACAACAGCGTTGCCATTTCCAGCACCAAACTTGATAGAACCATAACTCAGTCAGTTCTTCACGGATTGTGCTGCTTCTGGGCTCGAAAAAATTGTACAGTCGAGCTCAACGTCATGATTACATAAAATCGATGAAAAACCCGTGACCATCCCTACAAACAATCACTTTCACGGTCCTATCCTGTGATTACCAAGGTCTATATGGACCCAAACTACACTCAGTACATGTTTCTCATATCAGGTCTTCAATACAGAACAGGTTTTAGGGCCAATGGTCCATTGCAGGGAAAGAAAAAAGTTGTATCATTGACTGGTCTGTATCATTGACCCGTGATTTACTGTAGAACACAAAATACTCTGTAAACTTTCCAACATGATACAAAGTTGCAGGTGGCAAACTCCCTGCAGTTTCAGATGTGATGTGCAAATTGATTATGGCATAAAGGATTCCATGAATGTTCTCCATGAGCTGGATAAATTCATCTTTGTTCCTCTTCGCATTCTTGGGAAATATATCAGACCAGTAGGATCTTCAACACAGAACTCATTACCTGCACTGTAATCAAACAGAGAGTTGTGCTTGAGATAGCTTGGAGGAATGGGGTGCCGAGGGCATTGGTGACCTTGTAAAGCAGTGTCACTGTAGGGGTCAAACAGGCTATGATGCCGTTCAAGTGTATCTCTGCGACAGTGGGCTGTTGGGGCATTTTGTGGGAACGTTAGGCAAGAATTTCAGATGTAAGCCAGTGCTATATATACAGTGTCGAAGCAGTCTGCAATTGAGATCTTTTGATAATCAGTTTCCCTGATGCTCCAGTTGGCAGGTGGATGGATGACTGCACTCAACATTCTCATTTTGATAAGATCCTCAATGTCGAAGCGAGCCTTTTTCCCATAGAAAGGAGATGAGTCTAATACAAAAGGCCAGGAAATGGAGCACCACAGGCAAGAACAGATCAGGGACATCTTTGTCTCCACCGTCATATCAGTACCGGTGTACTATCAGTACTATTATTACTCAAATCTCGCACAGATGTGCGAAATCAGGTTGCATCATCTCATCTCCAAATTCAGTGCTTCTTTCTCTGCGCGAGTATAATGCTTAGAGATCTATTAAATTGGCAGCTTCTCATGAAGCATATTCTTCTTTCCTCCGTTGTGTCAGCATCAGAAGATAAGAGAGAAGAAATGTTCGTGTCAGAAATAAAGCAGCCCATGGGCTGGTAACACTAATCTGTGGGAAGACGGACACACAACACCCAAGGATCCGGGTCCTGTTCCCATGACTGTTGGCTACTTGGAATTCGAAGCACGAAATCCATCCACACCTTTAACTGCAGGGCGAATTACAGTTTCCACACAACATTACAAGTGACGAAACATTATAAACCACTGTTTGGTGCGGGGTAAGGTAAATAATAATTTTCGTACAACGACTGCATTTGAAAGAACGAAGATCCGGCATGGTAGATGTTTGAACTCACGTAGGAATAAAATTCGGTGTAGCACCATTGTGTGTTGATGCATATACACTGAGACACGCTAGTCGGGGTGTTCACACAGATACAGCCTGAGTAATCTTTGTGATTTGAATCCTGGAGCAGTGTATTTAATGCATTGGGCATATCAGAGTTTTCTCAGTAAGGGAGTGTGCTAGGGACCGAAGACCAAGAAAGCAACAACACAGAAGGATGCAAGCCTGTGCATCCGACGGAGAGGAGAAGTCAAGCTCGCCGTTGGAACAGCGCAGGCTTGGTGAGTCAGAGCCGGACAAAGTGGGAGGGGGAAAGGTGGTCGAAGCCGCTGGGCCTCGACCCTCGGGCCGTCTTGACGTGATCGGTGATTCGGCTGTCGGTCTATTGGAGATTAAAGGTGGTTAAACTTTGCCTTGTCTACTGTTTGTTTCTCTCCCACAGGTAAGTTCAATCTCACTTCCAAATGCTGGAGGCAAAGCCTTTTTTTGGCCTATTCTCAACTTTAACATCACATGAGCGGAGCAAAAGGTCTGGCTTGAGGCAATTGAGTTGGAGTAATACCACCTGGGTGTAATGGGGACTTCCAACAATATTGTACAACATGATTAGGAAATGAACTGCAGATGATACCGCTTTCGCAGGTATATATAAATGCATTGGCATCGAAGGAAGGATATCAGGTGTTGGATTAACCAAGGCATGGGTAGCGGTCGGCTGTATCAGTACCAGGGGTGCCTGGAGGGCCTTATGAATTTCACACAATGTAAGATAGTTGAAGAATGACTCAAAATCTGGAGTCTGCGGTGCATCAGCTGTCAGAATCGTAGATGTTGTTCCGAACTTGGGATGCACAGCATTTGTGAGTAGCAGCATTGCACAAAGTGGGAGGAGAGAGGTGTCGAAGCTGTGCCACTCCGTATTCGGTCATCAACTACTGATCGGAGATTATTGAGTGACCCATTTTATTCGGAGCGTAGATGGATGACCGGCTTTGTTTTTTCAAAAGCTGGCCAATTATTAAAGGTCCTTCCAGCACTGAGCCAGAGTAATTTTACTGAAGCGATATCCGGGCTCTCAAAACTGTATTTTAGTTGATGGACAAGATGTGTCCTGTGGTGTATAGTAAGGACATATGTATATGAATTGGCCTGCCAAGGAAAGCTGGGGTTGGAAGCTTCCGGAACTCACAGTGTACATATGTATGCATGTGAATCAATAACTTTTCGTATAAGAAAATAAATATTTACTGCCGTTTGCTTAATTCCGTGAAAACACGAAAAAGTTTCACGGTGTCACGTGATCACCGGCAGACAATGCCGAAGTTCAAAACACTCCTATTTCCAAGGTGTCGGTGTCGAAAAAGGTTTTACCAGCTTTTTAACGCTACAAGCTCCTGTTGAAATCCATTTCCGAGTACCCCAAGTGCATGGCACTATCCGGCTTGTCTGTCGATGATCACGTGAGGCCGCGAAACTTTTTCACGATTTCACGGAATTAAGCAAATGACAGTATTTATATGGTCATTGAAAATCAAATTACAACAGGGCAGGTACACAGAGTATGAAAGTACAAAGGAAGGGTAGGTTGAGCAGTAAAATGGACTTGAAAACATAGGATGTTTATGCCAGAAATGGAAGCCCAAACAAGGTCACCGTCCATCAGAGAGAGAGAGTGACAGAGAGATGGGAGGGGTATCGAAACTGAGATAAAATATATTTGGAAACACAGAAACAAATGTGCACAGAATAACTAGCACACACAGCAAGCCAAATTTGGAATCACCGTCAAGGTGGGAAGGGCTGTTGCTAGCTTTCAAGGATCGCATCCTCTGATTAGATAACTGTTGCATTGGTGTTACTCGCAATGGATGGCTCATCCACTGACATTGTAGGTGCCTCCAGCAAGTTCAGAAGTGCAAGTGATTTCTGGTGTGCATCCGAGATCTCTTGCTCAATCAAAGCAAGCCTCGTATCAATGTTGGCTATTTCCTTTGTTTGCAATGAGCATTCAAACAGTGGACGAGCATCCGTCCAAAGTTCTGCTGCCTTCACCAAATCTCCTCTGTGCTTTGCAATATCTCCGAGACGAAGCATGCAATCACCTCTGCTGCGATGGATATCCATATATGTAAATCCATCCAGTGCAACCACAAAAAGATTGTGTGCAGTGTATGCATCTCCCTCAGAAAGAAAAACATCGCCTAAAAAGCGGAGTGCCTTGTACACTGCCATTTTCTCCTCTGTTTTTTGGGCATGCCCCAAATATATCGCTGGCCATCTGGATAGCAGGTCATCCTTGGTAGATGTCCAGCGACCAATATCTGCTAATCTCTCAAGGCAGTAAGAGATTGCCTCGTTATCATTTCCCCAGACATAATTGAGACACTGTTGAAATAAGGTCTTTGCAACCATTTCTTCACCCTCCCTCAGATAGAGATCTGCCAAAATGGTTTCACAGTGAGTCACTTCTCTAGCCAGCCCCAAGGTCCTGTATATAGCCTTTGCAATATCTAGGTTGCACTGTACTTTGACAGTATCTACACCAATCATGACATCAAGCTCGGCTATATTCATCAGAGCACCAGCATTATAAAATGGATCTTGCGCAGAAGCATTCTGAGCAATTTCAATATTGATGCTATAGGCCTCCAAATACTCAGATTTCTGCTTATTGATTTCAGCCATCATTATCATGGCACTATGATCCACCTGACCACCCTGCATGCCACAAAGCTGTAGAAGCTCTCTTGATCTTTGACACAAGAAAACACTTTCTTTCAGATTACCCAGAGATATGAGACATCCAGCCTCATTTCTCAGTGCTGAGGCTTCATGGTATAAATTTCCGGACAGCTGAGCAATTTCTTGTGCTTCATGGGCATGCATTTGGGCTACATAATATTCACCCATGGAAGACTTGAGCTGAGCTAGATGCTCAAGTGCTAGAGAGTGCTGCTTTGAGTCTCCACTAAGCTTTGCCAATGAGAGTGCCTTTTGAAACCATTGCCTTGATGTAACCAAGTCATGTTCATAATACCACCGGTAATATCCAGCTGCACTATAGAATTGGGCTATTGTGAGGTGGTATGTGAGAAAAATCTGTCAAAGTAATATTCTAAACTCACCCTCAAGGACTGGATCATTGAGGTGATAGAAATGAGCAATACCTCGATTGATCTGGGCTTGGGGATCTACAATTGGTATGGTCTTGAGCATCTCAATAACATATTTTGCTTCTATCTGGTGGTCACAGGGCTGGGGAAAGACAGCTGGGACATTATCCATCAATGCAGTACGACCCTGGCCAGTGATTCGAAGAAAGGCACTTAGAGAAATAGTGCAGTTTATAGCATCGGCTATATCCAGGTTGTCTGAATGCAATTCCAGCAGCAGTAACTGGTGAAGGTTGCTAAGATTTGGAGTAATTTGGCTGACTGCATCTTTCAGCTGAGCTGCATTATATCTCCGGTATAGGTCCATCACCGACTGGAAATACTTGCAAAGAGGGTGAAAAAGTGGTTGTGTTGGCGGAGAAAATGTGTGGGTATGTTCTCGAATAGGAACCAGAGATTTCAACCGCTGTTTATCATCAAAATATGCCAGGGAGGTTCGGAGCAATGTAGCCCTGCACCCCAGAAGATCTTGGATAGGAAGCTGACTTTGCAGAAGCTCTGCATCTGAGAGACCATCCGGAAGGATTGAGAGTAAGCTCAACAAATCCTTAGCACCAGGTGTCATACGGGGACTTCCAAGTGACAAGATGATGGATGCATCCAAGCTTGACTGTTTGTCATACCCAGTTGAAAGCAAGGATGTCTTTTCTGTCTTCCAGCGAGCCAACACATTTGAACAGCCCTCATAGTCAACCAGATGGGCTATGAGGTCTACAGCAAGCGGCATGTTGCCTGTCAATTGGAGAAGTTGGTTGATGTCCCTGGGATCATGGGAATCATCTGCAATTTCAATAAAGGTCTGGCGAGCAGCATCATATGACAAGGGCTTCAAAGGTTCCAAAAATGGCCGAGTCCAACGGACCTTGGCTGGCCTCTCAGCACCTCGCATTGTGATCTGTTAGAATATTAATGCATGACTTTTTAAAATAGGCATATGCTCACTATCAATGCAAGATGTGGGATGTCAGTGAGCAAAGACAAAAACTCTTCAACCCCACCACGTGACTCGAGTGGCTCCCATGGTGTTTCCAAATTGTCCAGAACCAAGAGGCAAGGTGGACCTGTAGAGATAAACTGAACAACAGCCTTTGTGAGGTCCTTTCCTGGCTTCAACCCCAAGTGAGACCCAGTTAGGGCTGCAAGTTCGATGCTAGTGGTAGCAGAATCTGCAGCCACAAAGAATCTGTGTTCATATTTTCCAGCAACATCAGGGTGATGTAGGGCAGCTCTGGCAAGACTTGTTTTTCCTATACCACCAGCACCTAGAATGGCAATGTGGGCTGATTGCTGTGTAAGACTTGCTACAGTCTTCTCAAGTTGCTGTTCACGGCCATGGAATATCTTTGGCTGTGCAGGCAACAGAGAAACTGAGTTTAAACTTGACACATAAATTATCAGTAGAGATACACCAGTATAGTTTTATGTTCAGACCTGTTTGAGGTGCTGGTAGTCTGATAGATCTGGCTCTCCAATTAAAAGGTGCTCCGTGATGAAGGATGAGAAGTGACATACAGATGATGACCTATCGGATGTCACCCCATCAGAAAGGTTTCCAACCAATTCGAGCAGTTCCTGGTGCATGCTTTGTGTTTTCTGCTGCATTTCAACCACTTTGTTGGCAATGATGAGACCAGTCTCCACCTGCATGGGTGTGTTGTATATTTTCTATACTGTATAATCCACATACCTTAAAAAATTTCAGAGCCTTCTCCAGCCCTGCCTGACAGTCCTTGCGAAGTGTGTTCATCTCAGTTTGACGAAAGAAATATTTTATCTTCTTTCCATCCTGTTGTGTTTCAACGAACATGTGGATCTTGTGGAGTGTTCTGTTTGAATCTGATTAGTAGCCATTCATCAATGGACAACCATGTAATACTCTGTAAAGTTCCCAATATGGTCCAAGATTGCTGGTGCCAAACTCCCTCGAGTTTTAGATATGATGTGCAAGTCAATTATAGCATAGAGGATGCTATGAATATTTTCCATGAGCTGGATGCATTCCTCTTTATTCCTCTTCACATTCTGGGAATATATATTAGACAAGTAGATGTGGTATCCAGACTATTTACCTGCACCAAAGCCATCAAGGACAGAGTTGTGCTTGAGATGGCTCGCATAAATGGTGTGCCAAAGGCATCCGTCATCTCGTTCAGGAGTGTCACCATAGGGGTCAAAATGGCTAGCACACTGTTCATGCGGACTTCTGTAGCAGTGGGCTGATGGGGCATCTTTTCAGGATAGCTGGGAAAGGAGTGGAGAGACGTGGGTTGGTGCTTTTATATCCACCTTCGGAGCAGTGCTCAATCTTGTTTTAATCAACTTTCCTCGGCAGCTCCTTCCCTGGATCAATCATTTTTGGATATAGACAGTGCACATCTCTTCATCAAGTGGAAGCTCTGAATGTGACATGGGTAACCCTGGTCGCTGGAATTCTACTGCGCCGTCAACATTTGCTGGGATCCAAATTCAGGGTTTGTTATGTTGATTCTGACCACCGCAACATGCTATGATGCCATTCAGGCGGTAGTCTGTAACAGCAAGCTTGTGCCGTATTTTGTGGGGAAATCCGTCAAAACATAGGCCAGCGTTCTATAAGGACACTCTCTGTCTACATGTGTCTACTTATTATTACATCTGTTGATGTGGTTAGACAGGGTTTGGCGTCTGTCACTCTCTTTGGACGCAGAAAAGACAGCACGACGGCGAGGCGAGAAGGTCGGCGGTGATTGGGGATCAAGTTAGATACGGAGGAAGACTTGGGGTGGACAGTTCAAGGAATTCGAAGCATCAAGACTTCAAGCCGGTGCGGCCGTGATTGGAGAGCGCATGGATCTCTAATGTGGACAGTTGGCGGGGGTTCTAGCTGTCAACAATCGGGCGGTGACAAGAGACAGGTGCATTCGGCAAGATCCGAGGCGCCAACGAACTATCACGTGAGGTACACAAACATCGCGAGTGTGGAGCGCCCGTTTCCGCGTCTTTTGCTGCATAATATGGACATCATGCATAATGTTCAACTAACGCTTGTTGACATTCGATACCGCTTCGCATTCCCGAAATAGAGGGACGGATTCAAACTTATTGCCCGATGGCCAGGCCAGATTGGATGATGTGGTCCCAAACAGAAGGGAGGACGCAGAAGGCGGAATCGGATTACGGGTCCTGGACATAACACATTGTTTTAGCATAAAAAACCCATGCGCAAATGAACATTGAGCAACGAACGATTGTTTCAACATCCAAGTCAATTATCTGAAGCGTTCCTGCCGGTGAATCGAGCCTAATGGCATCGCGCGCTGACCCAATTCTCGCAGCGCAAGCTCACCACGCTTTCTCCACGTTCTCTACCTGCGTACTTTCTCTTCGTCGCAAAACCACCATGGCCTCGGACATCCAATACCACCCGTTATTCAGGAACCCGCCGCAGACATCATCCTCCGCTCAGCCGACGGCACGCTCTTCCGCGTGCCGAGCATCACCCTACGCCGCACTACGGGGTATACAGAATTGCACGAGGAGCCCGTGCCCGCCTCGACGCTCGCATACGTCCTGTGTATCCTCTGCGGCCTCCCCTCGCCCATCGAGGACCTGGACTTCGACACAGTGGAATCCGCGCTCGCCCTCGCTTCGCGCTGGGCCGCGGCCACCTGCGCGACGCGATAGTAGGCCCTTCCAAAGCAGGAATGAACTCACAAACCGGTAGAGAGTAAAAATATGCTTTTATTCAATCTGAATTGGGTAATAACGCCCCGCTGTGGCTCTACGCGCTCGCCGCGCGCGCAGGGTGGGTGGGCGAGGCGCAGGCAGCAGCACGAGGGACGCTGGCGCTGGCGCTGTATGAGGACGTGCACAGTGAGGAGCGTAAGCGCGTTCCTTCGAGAGATTTGCTGGCGTTGCTGGCGTTGCATCGGCGGCGGCGGGATGTGCTGGATCAGATGTTCAGCGGGGAGGAAGAGGGAAATAAAAAGGAAGGGAGAGGGAGGGAGCGAGGATGTTAATGGATGCGGTGAGTGAGTAGTGTAAGGTGTGTGGGCTGGAGTCCGATAACTGCGCTTGGCGGGAGTTCTGAGCACGCGTGAATCGCTTTGCAGTAAGCACGAGTGTAATATCCTAATTGAAAGGTCACGCATTTATTTCAGATATTCGCGGAGATGGATAGACGAGTGACGCGAGGCGGCCGCGTGCTGGAGCACAAAATGCGCGGAGGCCGGGTGTAGTAAATGGATTTACGACCGGAAGAGTACTTTGCGGGAGATCAAGGCCTGTATCGATACACCACCATTTGGGTCAGTTGTCAGAGATAGATTGATTGCCGGAGATCCGCTGACGTCTGTGCGTTCCGTGAGGGAGATCGGAACACTGTCTCAGTGATCCCGCCGTCGAGGCATTGGACTGACAGTCTAAACGAGAGCTAGACTATATCTGAATGACATCTGGGGGATCTCCGACTCGAGATCCTTCCTATTCCATCCCATCACATTGCCGAAGCGGTGAAAATTAAAAGAACGGGACTTGAACGCAAGTATCAAACACCTAAGTTTCGTACAAGAATGCGGGAAGAGGATAAAACACTATTGTTTTGCCGTCGCTGGTAATAGTCGTAGAGGCCGAATTCTGAATCTGTCTTAAGTCGTTCAAACTCCGCTGATGCCAAACAATGGCAACACAAAGTCGTACGATCTTTGCTTTTTCTCAGTTGTCTGTTTTCCGCCCTCGTGTTTCCTTTTTGAGAAGGTCACGTTTCTCAGCGGCATTGACAGCAGACCACCAGTTCAGAGTCCGCCATGCAAAACCATTTAATTCATTTGTTTCTGTCACACTCCGTTACACATTGGACAATGTGAGTGACGAGCAGAGCAAGAGTCAGTGAAAATTTGAAGTGGCACTTAGTTGGACTTAAGTGGCACGGAAATTTTATTTGCTTTACATACAATTTAGCGGTACTAAGAACGAGGCGGTGGCATAGTATAGTAAGTATGATATTAATGCGAGCTGGCTTGCACATAGTACGACAGGAACATGTACCCCAAGGGCACGATGTGGAGAGTCGGTGGCACGGCAAAGGCAAAGATAGAGGCCCCAGCTAAGTAGACAACTCATTGTAGGCGGAATACTGCATGGGAATGTGAATTCTGCCATTGGGAGGGGATGGATGGCACAAAGACATGTTAATGAAGACATTTGATGCGTTTCTGTTGTCCAATACGCGTCCAGGAGTCCAGGACAGCCCCGGGTGGTGAATACTGAGTGGCAGTCGGACAGGAAGATGGTAGTAGGAAGAGAAGGGCATGCAGAATTCGGGGCCACCCATGTTCTCATTGTTCGTCTGCCCAAAAGCAGAAGTGTGATATTTGGAACGAGGAGCAAGGAATAATGTTAATAAAATAAAGGAGGCATCATCGACGGCCTGCACTTTTTTGGAACGGCTTTGACGGGGCTTGCGAGCACTTTTGTCGGCTGACATACAGCGACGGCTGGGTAGGGTATATAGCGTAGGTGGACGGCTCGCAGATGGTGCAGAGAGGGAGAAGAATATTAAGATTACATAACGAATACGGTGATACGGGCCCGAGAGGCCGAAGTTGGGGCACCGAGTTGAGGCACCAAGTTGGGGCAGAAGTTGGATGTCAAGTCGTGGTCTTATGCACGACTTGACATCCAACTCCGATTTCGTGCCTCAACTTGTGCCCCAACTTGGTCCGAGTTGGGGTCGAAGTTGGGGCACAAGTTGGGCCCGAAAATCTAATTATGAAACACCCTAATGTAAAAGTGGAGGAACAGTGGCGAGGCGTTGGTTGCAAAACTGAGGTGAAAACAGAGTACGAGAGGAAAATTATGACATGAAGAAGGCATGGTTGTGTGATGTGATTTGGGTGTTTTGGTGGCTAAAGAGCCCACTGGCGGTGTTCTGTAGTCAAAGGGATGAGGAGCATAATGCTGCCTCTGGGTACTTGCACTGCACTGGCTGCTGAGGATGTGGTAAGAAGCAAAGAGGTTGATGGAATTGTCTGTGGGTCCATATTTATGGTACAAACAAATGATTTAAGCTAAAATAGGGGCGCAACTAGATAGAACCGGAAGCTGGACGTGGAATGCAATCAGGTGCGCCCGTCCCGTGCTTGCCAACTCCCTCACCGACGTTCACTACCGTCTAGTTTGTGAGTCCACAGAAATTTCACATGGGAAATCTAGATCCTGGCAGAAATTAAAATTAAACCATGACAGACACCAGTTACTCGAGCTCCGATCTGACCAAAGTAACGACACGACTAACTTGGACGTTTCAGTTAGCCGGGGCGCTATTACCAACGGACTCTTGGCAAGTCCTTGTTGTTGCAATTGTACAGCAAAAGCGCGTTCAAAAAAAATAATTTATCTACTCAAGGTTGACTCAAGGTATCATCTATATACGAACGTATGTAAAGCAAGTCAAAGCGACCACTCCCTTTTCCTGAGCCGCAATTATGGGCTACTACACAACTGCAAACGGGATCAGTGAGCGAATTCTGGATGAGTAGGAATGAGTTAAGCACTCATCCATAAACAAACCGTGGCCAGGGAATGAAGACTGGTTGGGAATGGTCAGAAACCCCAACTGTCACAAAACCCACATCGTACCAGACATCAAGTGCGAGCCGATATGGAATTACTTTAATACTGACCTACCTTGTGTGGTTTGCAAAAATATCAAATAAAACTTGGGGCACGGCTGTAGGCAGGCCGTGGTGCTGCGTGGATTTAGAACATGTCGAGACTGAATGAAAGTTTAGTCTCCACATGGTAGAGTAAAATGACGTAACGCACCCGTGACGCATTCAGTCTTTCGCTGGAAGTCCAAAACTTCAATCGACATCGGGGACACTCTCGGACGGCGTGGCACGGTGGCGGGAGGTGGGGACTTGAGTAGAACATCAGAGGCGGCGCGGACGCGTGCATGACTAAAACTTGATAGAAATATGTCAGTATCGAATTCAATGTGTAGCATGATAAAAGAGCGTACCAGAAACGCGTCCTTGACGTGTCGGTTCACTTGCAGAAACGCAAAAACTCGATCAAAATACAGTCAGCGCAGCACATATTGGTCACTAATTCGGACTTCTGGTCCATCACTTAGATTACTTCGGGACTATAAGACTTGAACTGCGTGTCAGTCCTTGGCAACGCTTTTCATGGTGATGTTCATTTAATTTCAATGTTACTCGTGGGTTTTTGGAATCAATGCAGTATGGATTACATACTGATTCCTCATATTCGGACTTCTGGTCCCTCACTCAGATTACTTCGGGATTATTGGACTTGGACTGCGCGTCAGTCCGTCGCGTCCACTTTCATATTCATATTCATGGAATGCGACCAATGTTTTCATTTTGCCCTTCATTTCCATTTTGATTCTGCGTCGACTTCGCGTCCATCACTTAGACTACTTTGAGATGATAAGACTTGGACTGCTTGTCAGTCCGCCCTGCCCTTCTTCATATTCATTTTCCTGCATAACCGTTTTTCATTTCGGCTTTCATTTCCATTTCTGTCAACTGATTTTTCATTTCACCATCATGCTCGTTTTCATTCTCTGACTGTGGTGCGTTTCTACTTATAGTCAGTGCAGCACATATCCCTCACTGATTGGTCCTGTTTTTCTTCCTGCTCTGCTGGATGGGACGCGGCCAGCATTTTCATTTTCATTTTTCATTTTCATTTTGATTCTGCATCGACTTCGCGTCCGTCAATTAGACTACTTTCAGACTATAAGACTTTGACTGCGCGTCAGTCCGCTGCGCCCCTCTTCATATTCATGTTTATTTTCATTTTCACTGATGTTTTCATTTTGGTCAGCACAGCACATATTCGTCACTCACTGTTCGTTCTATGCTGCCTGCTCTGCCCGACCTTCAAGTACCTTACCATTTTCACTTTGGACTTTCATTTCGGTAGGTTTCAGACCCTGTCGCACTAAAACACCTGTCTGACTTTTCATTTTGACTTGCTATTTATTCATTATTGTACTGTACTTGTGGCTAGAATACATTGGAATAGTACACTGGTTGAACATTTCAAGTTTTTCACTGGAAATATTGGTGAAAAACCTCCTTCATTTTTCACCCATCTTTCACCGAAAAAAGAGGTGAGAAATTCAAGCTTTTTTCACTACTTTTTTGACTGGAAACCAAGGTGTAAAATTTGAAATAAAGTTGGTGATTTTATTTGCAAGAGGAACAGCCATAATTCATGCATATTCATACCTGAAAATGATGGTGAAAAATTCAAAACTTTTTTCACAACAATTTTCGCCACAAAAAGCACAATAAAATGTGTGAGTAATGTTTGGTGAAAATTCGTGTAAAAATTGAAACCCAGGATCTAGGTTTTCAATCCTATTTCACCCTCTTTTTTTCCCACTTTTTCGCTGGAAAATGGGGTGAAAAAGATACCTTGTTTTTTTCGCATTTTTCGGTGTAAAAACAAGTGAAAATGTCAAAATATTTTCCAGGCATTTCCCACCAGCAATCAAGGTGAAAAATGTGAAATAGGGTTCAAGACTTTTCTTCAGATATTTTCAGAGAAAAAGCACAGAAAACAGCTTTTGAATTGGTCACTGGAAGATACAGAGAGTTTTCAATGAACAATTTGGGTGTAAAAGGGCTACCGTAGTGCTGGAGACTTTGAGGCAAAGATGGGGTAAAATTCCAAACAGCTACACCAGGTATTCAAGACCTTTGATCCATGAAGCCCTGAGCCAAGCCAAAACACCTGTCAGCCACTTCAAAGTCCCACAGATATAATATCTGTGGCGAAACTGAGCCAGAATCACAACTTTTCCTCCCCAGCGAGGCAACAGTGGCATGGATTTCTGGTCTGTGACTTGTTTCACACTCGCACAGATCCACCAAGCCTGGAGCCATACCACCACATCTGTCGGCCTCTGCAAAGTCCCACGGATATAATATCCATGGCCAAACTGAGCCGAAATCACAACTTTTGCAGACATTTCCTCTCCATTGAGGCAACGGTGGCATGGATTTCAAGTCTGTGACTTGTTTCACACCCACACAGATCCACCAAGCCTTGCGCCAAGCCAAAACAACCATCAGCCTCTTCAAAGTCCCACGGATATAATATCCGTGGCCAAGCTGAGCCAAAATCATGACTTTTGGGGGCATTTCCTCTCCGGCGATGCGAAAGTGACATGGATTTCTGCTCTGTGACTTGTTTCACACTCACACGGATCCACCAAGCCTTGAGCCAAGCCACAACATCTGTCAGCCTCTTCAAAGTCCCACGGATATAATATCCGTGGTCAAATTGAGCCAAAATCATGACTTTTGGGGGCATTTCCTCTCCGGCGAGGCAACAGTGGCATGGATTTCAAGTTTGTGACTTGTTTCACACCGACACGAATCCACCAAACCTTGAGACAAGCCAAAACACCCATCAGCCTCTTCAAAATCCCACGGATATAATATCCGTGGCCAAGCTGAGCCAAAATCATGACTTTTGGGGGTATTTCCTCTCCGGTGAGGCAAAGGTGGCATGGATTTCTGCTCTGTGACTTGTCTCACACTCACACGGATCCACCAAGCCTTGAGCCAAGCCACAACATCTGTCAGCCTCTTCAAAGTCCCACGGATATAATATCCGTGGTCAAACTGAGCCAAAACCATGACTTTTGGGGGTATTTCCTCTCCAGCGATGCAATGGGGGGCATGGATTTCCTGTCTGTGACTTGTTTCACACTCACACAGATCCATGAAGCCTTGGGCGAAATCAAAACATCCATCAGCCACTTCAAAGTCCCACGGATATAATATCTGTGGTCAAACTGAGCCAAAATCATGACTTTTTGGGGCATTTCCTCTCGGGCGAGGCAACAGTGGCATGGATTTCAAGTTTGTGACTTGTTTCACATCCACACAGATCCCCCAAGCCTTGAGCCAAGCCAAAACACCCATCAGCCACTTCAAAGTCCCACGGATATAATATCCATGCTCAAACTGAGCCAAAATCATGACTTTTGTGGGCATTTCCTCTCCGGTGATGCAAGGGGGGCATGGATTTCCACTCTGCGACCTGTTTCGAGATTGTACACATCCCCCATGCCTCAAGCTCAGCCAAAACACCCATCACCTCTTCAAAGTCCCACGGATATAACATCTGCAGCCAAACCGAGCCAAAATCACCACCACTTCCTCAGCATGTGCTCTCCAGACCAATGGATGGATACCAGATTAGTGTACAGCCCCATGGCAGATAAATGCCCAGCTGCTCACTTCCATCTGTCAACCTGACAGAGAGAAAATCCCCGACTGAATAGTGATTTAGCAAGTGGCCAGGGCAATTGTGTTTGACCACGGATATTATCTGTTGATATGCATACAGCGTGTCTGAGAGCGCGAGCTGATAAAACAAATACCGGGCTCACAACTACAAGTACGACCAATATACTATGTGTGTGCGAGTAGGCCAATCCATGCTCAGTGCTCGACTGGGTGTGAACGGCAGGGAAGGCGGGAATGCAAGGATACAATGAGTTCGTGTGACAGCGAGCAGCAGGGACGAGGAGAAAGCATAGCGAGACTAATGAGAGGTGTACCACAAGGGAGAGGACAAGACTGGAGACAGAGGTAGGCATGAACCATGATGAAGACTCAATGCGGCGGCATATGAAAGGTGGGATCAAAACAGGTATGATCAATTCGGTCTGTAAGGAGAATACAAGTGCTGTATATATGGTAAAAAGGTGAAATAATAAAGGGGGAAATGAATAATAATGAGTACAAGGCTGTATGTGTCAGTGCTACGTCGTCATAGAAATTGGTGATAAATGAGAAAATATCACAAAAACAACATATTCGGACAACAGGGACCTTGCACTGGTTTGGAAATCCATGGAAACTATGAGAATGCTGCGAGGTATGACATAAATTGATACGATGTGAAGGACGTGTGGAACAAGTGTGTCGAGAGAATCCAAGGAGACACATGTGGTGGTGTTTGTATCGAAAGGTATCGGCCTTGACCGGACCGATTCCATGATCAGCGAGCAGTGCTGCTCATCACCGTGTGACTTCAAAGTGGCTACCGGGTATTTTGGCTTTGCTCTGGTGGATTTTTGTGAGGGTGAAACAAGTCAAAGATCCGAAATCCTTGCCACTGTTGCCTCGCCAGGGATGAAAAGCTGTGATTTTGGCTCAGTTTGGCCACGAATATTGTATCCGTGGGACTTTGAAGAGGCTGATAGGTGTTTTGGCTTGTCTCAAAGCGTGGTGGATCTGTGTGGGTGTGAAACAAGTCACGAACCAGAAAATCATGCCCCCATTGCATGCTGGAGAGGAAATGCCTGCAAAAGTCATGATTTTGGCCCAATTTCGCCATGGATATTATATCCATGGGACTTTGAAGAGGCTGACAGATGTTGTCGTTTGGCCGAAGGCCTGGTAGATCTGTGTGAGTGTGAAACAAGTCATGGACCCGAAATCCATTCCACTGTTGCCTTGCCGGAGAGGAAATGCCCCCAAAAGTCATGATTTTGGCTCAGCTTGGCCACAGATATTATATCCATGGGACTTTGAAGAGGCTGATGGGTGTTTTGGCTTGTCTCAAGGTTTGGTGGATTTGTGTCGGTGTGAAACGAGTCACAGAGCAGAAATCCATGCCACTTTTGCCTCACCGGAGAGGAAATGCCCCAAAAAGTCATGATTTTGGCTCAGTTTGGCCACGGATATTATATCCGTGGGACTTTGAAGTGGCTGATGGATGTTTTGATTTCGCCCAAGGCTTCATGGATCTGTGTGAGTGTGAAACAAGTCACAGACAGGAAATCCATGCCCCCCATTGCATCGCTGGAGAGGAAATACCCCCAAAAGTCATGGTTTTGGCTCAGTTTGACCACGGATATTATATCCGTGGGACTTTGAAGAGGCTGACAGATGTTGTGGCTTGGCTCAAGGCTTGGTGGATCCGTGTGAGTGTGAGACAAGTCACAGAGCAGAAATCCATGCCACCTTTGCCTCACCGGAGAGGAAATACCCCCAAAAGTCATGATTTTGGCTCAGCTTGGCCACGGATATTATATCCGTGGGATTTTGAAGAGGCTGATGGGTGTTTTGGCTTGTCTCAAGGTTTGGTGGATTCGTGTCGGTGTGAAACAAGTCACAAACTTGAAATCCATGCCACTGTTGCCTCGCCGGAGAGGAAATGCCCCCAAAAGTCATGATTTTGGCTCAATTTGACCACGGATATTATATCCGTGGGACTTTGAAGAGGCTGACAGATGTTGTGGCTTGGCTCAAGGCTTGGTGGATCCGTGTGAGTGTGAAACAAGTCACAGAGCAGAAATCCATGTCACTTTCGCATCGCCGGAGAGGAAATGCCCCCAAAAGTCATGATTTTGGCTCAGCTTGGCCACGGATATTATATCCGTGGGACTTTGAAGAGGCTGATGGTTGTTTTGGCTTGGCGCAAGGCTTGGTGGATCTGTGTGGGTGTGAAACAAGTCACAGACTTGAAATCCATGCCACCGTTGCCTCAATGGAGAGGAAATGTCTGCAAAAGTTGTGATTTCGGCTCAGTTTGGCCATGGATATTATATCCGTGGGACTTTGCAGAGGCCGACAGATGTGGTGGTATGGCTCCAGGCTTGGTGGATCTGTGCGAGTGTGAAACAAGTCACAGACCAGAAATCCATGCCACTGTTGCCTCGCTGGGGAGGAAAAGTTGTGATTCTGGCTCAGTTTCGCCACAGATATTATATCTGTGGGACTTTGAAGTGGCTGACAGGTGTTTTGGCTTGGCTCAGGGCTTCATGGATCAAAGGTCTTGAATACCTGGTGTAGCTGTTTGGAATTTTACCCCATCTTTGCCTCAAAGTCTCCAGCACTACGGTAGCCCTTTTACACCCAAATTGTTCATTGAAAACTCTCTGTATCTTCCAGTGACCAATTCAAAAGCTGTTTTCTGTGCTTTTTCTCTGAAAATATCTGAAGAAAAGTCTTGAACCCTATTTCACATTTTTCACCTTGATTGCTGGTGGGAAATGCCTGGAAAATATTTTGACATTTTCACTTGTTTTTACACCGAAAAATGCGAAAAAAACAAGGTATCTTTTTCACCCATTTTCCAGTGAAAAAGTGGGAAAAAAAGAGGGTGAAATAGGATTGAAAACCTAGATCCTGGGTTTCAATTTTTACACGAATTTTCACCAAACATTACTCACACATTTTATTGTGCTTTTTGTGGCGAAAATTGTTGTGAAAAAAGTTTTGAATTTTTCACCATCATTTTCAGGTGTGAATATGCATGAATTATGGCTGTTCCTCTTGCAAATAAAATCACCAACTTTATTTCAAATTTTACACCTTGGTTTCCTGTCAAAAAAGTAGTGAAAAAAGCTTGAATTTCTCACCTCTTTTTTCGGTGAAAGATGGGTGAAAAATGAAGGAGGAAAAATGAAGGAGGTTTTTCACCAATATTTCCAGTGAAAAACTTGAAATGTTCAACCAGTGGTAATAACAGAAATAAATTTCGGTTTGCTCTTATAACAAGAGGGAATTAATTGTAGTAACTGATATCACTGTGAAAACTTGGACTTGAGGGAGGAAGTTAGTCTATTAGTTACCGCATGAATGAGAACCTCATATAAATTCGGGAAAAAGTGTTTGCTGCATTCATAAGAAGTGTGCTTTCGTCCTAGATGCCACCGAGACTGGTTGTGCTCGCTCCGTGCTTTGGGCATGAGCCAAAAAGGCTTAGGTTGCCAATTAGCCAGTCACATATAGTACTCCTTCTGAAAACCTCTGTGTTACATATTTTAATTCAGGGCAAGCCACGGGCAGGACGTGTGGGATTGAACATCTTATGTGTAGTAAGGATAGATATATAGAAATTAGCCTACCAATGATCAAGGAAATTTGATGAGCCTGCCAAGTAGACCGGCCGGGGTTAGAAGCCCGCTGGAACCTACAACTTTTATGCATATGGATTGAGGAACTCTTCATAAATGGAAAAATAAATAAATTCATTGAAAAATCAAAACACAACAGGGAAACTACATACAACCCAAGCATATGAAAGTCCAGACACGGACGATAATCAGGATAAAATTTGGGGCAGGATGACATGAGAAAGAGAAGAAGGGGTATGTCCAGCGATAAAAGTTGAGGTACAATGACCCGAAAATACGGGAAATTTCTTGCCAGAAGTGGAAAAACCAAAACAGGGTCACTGTCCATGAGGGAGACGGGAGGATATCATCCAGCTGTTGAAGCTGAGATAAAATGGATTTGGAAATATAGAAACATATGTCCCCAAAATAAATAGCACAGGGAATCATAAATCAAATCACTATCAAGGCATGAACTACTGATGCTAATTCTCGCAGATTGCATCCTCTGATTGAATGTCACTCGCAATGGATGGTTCATCCACTGACATTGTAGGTGTGTCCAGCCTGTTGAGAAGTGCAAGTGATTCCTGGTATCCATCTGCGATCTCTTGCTCAACCAATGCAAGTCTGGTGTCAATGTTGGCTATGTCTTTGGCTTGTGATGACCGTTCAAACAGTGGGCGGGCATCTCTCCAAAGTTTTGCTGCATCCACCAAATCTCCTCTGTGCTTTGCAATATCTCCCAGACAAAGCATGCAATCTGCTCTGCCACGATGGATATCCATATATGTGAATCCCTCCAGTGCAACAACCAAGAGATTGTATGCAGTGTACTCATCTCCCTCAGAAATAAAAACATCTCCTAAACAGCGGAGCGCCTTGTGGAGTGCCACTTTCTCCTGTTTTTTTTGGCCATGCAACAAATATATGACTGGCCATCTGTATAACCAGTTGTCAACACTAGATGTCCAGCGACCAATGTCTGCCAGACTCTCCAGACAGTAAGATGTTGCCTCACTGTCGTTTTCCCACCTTCATTGAGACACTGTTGAAAAAAAGGCCTCGCTACTGTTTCATTACCCTCCCTAAGATGAAGGTCTGCCGCAATGATTTCACATTGATTCCCTTGTCTAACCAGCCCCAAGGTGGTGAATATTGCCTTTACATTGTCCAGGTTGTGCTCCACTGATACGACTACAGTGCGTCTAAGAGTGCAAGATGAATAATCGGTATTCAGCAATAACTCCCAGAATTTGACCGAAGAACTGGTGTGAATGCGAGTTGGTTCAACTTCGTTCCTGCACCCGAGGTGAGGCGACGTATGTGTGAGTGTGTGGGGTTGTTACTAATGTGGGCGGCAAACGACGAAGGCCGCGACAAATACAAACAATAACGACGTAGGACCGTGTGCAGTGACGACGAAGACTGCAGTAACTAGACGACGTAGGACGAGAACGACGTAGGACAATAAACGACTGTGGACGACAAAGGACGAGAACGTGGGAACTTAGACGGAAACTCCCGACTTGGGTGGTTTACGTAATCAGAATCGAGATGTGGGCGGAAAACTTCTTAAATTGCAGCGGAGCTGTCGACTACTCAGAGAGCTATTTATATAAAAGGAAAATGAGTCGTTCTGACTCGTAGTGACTCGTTATGACTCGATCTGGCTCATTGCGGCTCCGACGACCTCTTCTGCACTTGAACTTGAACCGTCCCAATGTGACTCATAACGTGTGACCGGTCCGCTCCGATCCGATAGCGATTCCGACCGATTCCGAGCTTAGCATGTACCGAGGCTGATCACCACTTTGAGAGTATCTACACCAATTTTGACATCCAGCTCTGCAATGTTGAGCAGGGCAAAGGCATTATAAAGTGGATCTTGCTGAGCAGAAGTATTCCGAACAAGTTCGATATGGATGGTGTGTGCCTCCAAATACTCAGATTTCAGCCGATGGACTTCTGCCAAAGCAGTCATGGTACTATGATCTGCCCCACCGCCCTGCATGCCACAAAGGTGCAGAAGCTCTCTTGCTCTGTAACCCAACAAAGCACTTTGTTTCAGATTACCTAGGGCCAAGATGCATTGAGCCTCAGTTCTCAGTGCTTCTGCTTCTTGATATAGATTGACGGACAGCCGTGCAATTTGTTGTGCTTCATGGGCATGCATTTGAGCGGCTGAATAATCACCCATATATAACTTGCGCTGAGCTAGTTGACCGAGTACTGCAGAGTGTTGCCTGGAGTCTCCACAAAACTTTGCCAATGAGAGTGCCTTCTCATATGATTATTGTGATAAATTCATGTCACCGATAATGTAGTAAGAATAATTGCCAACTGCAACATAGAATCTGGCTATCATGACCAAAGTATATGAGACAAAATTAAACAGAACAATACTTTGAACTCACCCTCAAGGACTGGATTATTGATGTGATGGAAATGGGTCATGCCTTGCTGGACCAGGGATTCTGGATCGGCAACTGGATGGTGGCCTATTGTGTAGAGTGTTTCAGTGACATATCTTGCTTCAATCTGGTGGTCACAGGGCTGGGGAAAGACAGCCTGGACAGCATCCATCAATGCACCATGGCCCCGACCAGTGACTCGATGAAAGGAGTTTAGAGAAATAGTGCAGTTTATGGCATCAGCTATATCTGGGTTGTCTGAATGCAATTCCAGCAGCAGTAGCTGGTGGATGTTGCCAAGATTTGGAGTGATTTGGCTAATTGTATCTTTCAGCTGAGTTCCGACATATTTCCAGTATAGCTCCATAACAAAATGGAAATATTTGCAAAGAGGGTGAAAGAGTGATTGTGATGGAGGGGAGAATGTGTGGATATGTTCTCGAATAGGAACCAGAGACTTCAACCACTGTTTATCATCAGAATATGCCAGGGAGGTTCGGAGCAATGTAGCCCTGCACCCCAGAAGATCTTGGATAGGAAGGTGACTTTGCACAAGCTCTTTATTGGAGAGTCCATCTGGAAGGATTGAGAGCAGGCTTAATAAATCCTTAGCACCAGTGTCATGCGGGGACTTGCAAGTGACATGATGATGGATGCATCCAAGCTCGACTGTTTGTCATAGCCACTTGAAAGCAGCGATGTCTTTTCTGTCTTCCAACGAGCCAACACATTTGAACAGCCTTCATAATCAACCAGATGTGCAATGAGATCCACTGCAAGCGGCATGTTGTCAGTCAGCCGAAGAAGCTGGTCAATGTCCCTAGGATCATGAAAATCATCTGCAATTTCAATAAAAGTCTGGCAAGCAGCATCATATGACAAGGGCTTCAAAGGCTCCAAGAATGGCCAAGTCCAGCGGACCTTGGCTGGCCTCTCAGCACCTTGCATAGTGATCTGTTGAAATATTAATGGGTGAATCTCTATAATTGCTGTGGGCTCACTATCAATGAAAGATGCGGAATATCAGTGAGCAGGGAGAGAAACTCTTCCACCCCACCACGTGAGTCAAGTGGTTCCCAGGGTGTTTCCAAATTATCGAGAACCAAGAGGGAAGGTGGGCCTCTTGAGAGAAACTGGACCACACCTTTGGTGAGGTCTTTTCCTGGCTTCAGTCCCAAATGAGAGCCAGTCAGGGGTGCAAGCTCAATACCAGTGGTAGTGGAATCTGCAGCCACGAAGAATCTATGTTCGTATTTGGCAGCAACATCAGGGTGATGTAAGGCAGCTCTTGCAAGACTGGTTTTCCCTATTCCACCAGTACCTAGAATGGCAATGTGGGCTGATTGCTGAATAAAACTTGATACAATCTCCTCAAGTTGCTGTTCCTGCCCATGGAAGATCTTTGGCTGTGCAGGCAATAGCAAAATGAGTTTGAACTTGGCAAATGAATTATCAGTAGGAAGACACTGGTATAGTTTTATGTGTACCTGGTGTTTTGGTCCATGTTAGTCTGATAGATCTGTTCCTCAAGTTATGAGGAGGTATTATATGATAAAGGATGAGTAATGACATACAGATGATGATCCATCTGAAGTCGACCCTCAGTGAGACTCCCAACCAAGTCTAGCAGTTCCTGCTGCATACTTTGTGTCTTTTTCTGCATTTCCACCATATTATTGGCAATTATGAGACCGGTCTCAACCTAGATGTATTCACGTTCGTTCTGACTGATATCGTGGATAGATCAAAAAGAACGTACTGTGAAAACTCTTAGAGCCTCCTCCAACCCTGCCTGACAGTCCTTGCGGAGGGTGTTCATCTCATTCTGACAAAAGAAATATTTAATTATGTTTCCATCCAGTTGTGCTTCAATGAATGTGTGTATCTTGTGAAGTGTTCTACCAGAATCCAGTCAGTAATTTCAGCAGAGCTGTAAAACACGAAAATACTCTGTGAATTTTCCAATGTGGTCCAAAATCGCTGGCGGCAAATTCCCTGCAGTTTCAGATGTGATGTGCAAGCTGATTATTGCGTAAAGGATTCCATGAATATTCTCCATGAGCTGAAGAGATTCATCTTTGTTTCTCTTTACATTCTAGGAAATATATCAGACTGGTAGGATCTTTGACACAGAATTCATTACCTGGACTGTGTTAATCAAAGAGAGAGTTGTACTTGAGATAGCTTTGAGGAATGGAGTGCCAAATGCACTGGTAACCTCATCTAGGAGTGTCACTGGGGTTCAACGATTCTATGACGGTCTTCACACGGATTTCTGAGACAGTGGGCTGGTGGGGCATCTTGTGGGGAATGCTGGCACAGAACTGGTCAGTGCTTTATATCTACCTTTGAAGCAGTGCTTTCTATTGGTATCATTTTTGATCATCTTCTCTGATACCCTGGGCAGCAGGCTGATCGATATGAGCATTCAATGTTCTCACTATAAATGTCGGACGTGCCTGAGGTCCCGGCGAATCAAAATGAATTCCTGGCGGATAGCATAAGAAAAAGAATCAACTTGTCAAATGAGCCAAGAGTTCGTTGTGGTAGTGTCAGATGGCCGGGACGTGGAAACACTTCCACGTCCTCTAGCTGGCTCTACTTTCTAATTTTAGCTAATTTCGCTTACACTATTTATTTATGTAGTAAATAAGGACCCACTGACGAATACATCGACCTCTTTGCTTCATACCACATCCTCAGCGGCCAGTGCAGGGCAAGCGCCCAGAGGTTGCAGCGGAGCACCTTGCCCCTTCGACTACCAAATGCCGCCAGTGGGATCTTTAGCCACTGAAACCCCCAAATCACGCCACACGACCACGCCTTCTTTGCGCATTTTTCCACTCTCGTACTCTGTTTTCAATGCAGTTTTGCAACCGACACCTCGACATCGTTCCTCCCTTTTATATATAACCAAAATCAACCTACATTGTACCGGATCACCGACCCAATTCAACGAACCTACGCACGGGACTATCCACCCTTCTTCATCGTATGAGGACCCACATCTTCACCATGACAAATGGATTGAATACAACCTTAAAGTCATGGCTCTTCGAAGTCGCAGCTGTGGATGGACCAGTATCCCTGGTAATCGTCCGGACAGGAGAGCCCCAATCCGGGATGAGTATCTTCCGTCCGAAAAGGATATGATTGCCACTTGACACAGGGGGCAAACAAGATGGCACTTGTCATAAGGGCATGCTAGTGGCATGCCACGGGCCTTTTGCGAGCCCTTTGTGAGGATTTTGTATGGCATTGAAGGCCGGCACGAGGCAGTGATGTCATATTCCCAATGTGGAACTGGTTTCCCAGACAGAAACAAGTGGTGGAAGCCCTGGATTTCTGCTGCAAACTCTTGGCACATGGCACAGGCGAGTTTTTGTTCAAGTAATATATGTACTTTCAACCCAGCTGAACTTATTTGCCGAGTTCATCATATTGTCCGGTAATGCAAATATCCAACAAATATCTCAGCCTTCTGCGGGCAGCTCTGGTGTACCCTGTATTGTCCAGCATCTTCTGCGGGCAGACCACAAGCATATTTTCCTTGCATTTCTCCTCTTCCACGGCTCCACCATTCTTTCTGCATGGTCTCAGGCTGTGCACCATACTTTCCAGCCACATTGGCAGCCCTGTACTGCTTGACATTGGAGCCCTCCTGGAGTTCCGAAGAAAAAATCAACCTTAGGCATCCCATCGTCTCATTGACATTAGGGTGTTTCATATATACTATTTCGGGCCCAACTTGAGGTCCGATTTGGTACCCAACTTCGGACCAAAGTTGGGACCTGAAATAGTTCGGAACACGAAGTTGGATGTCAAATCGTGCACTACCCCACGATTTGACATCCAACTTCGGTCCCAACTTGAGGTCCCAACTTCACCTCGCAACTTCGCGCACTTGGTCCTTGTTTGGTCCCATGTAATCTAATTATGTAACATAATCGATTAAGATTTTTTCACCGAGTGCCGTGCGCTACCTCCCGCCAGTCCCTACTCCACCTCTCAGATCTTCTCTCCCATGGCGAGGAGGAGGAAGACTGCTGATCCTGCGCCGGCCGCCGCGAACCCCCGCCCCCGCTCGAAACGCCAAAAGGAGCCGGACGATGACAGCTCTGATCCTGAAGACGCAGATGGAACGACGACGACAAAGAAGAAGAGGATCATTGTCAATTGGGTTAAGAATCCACACTGGACTCACAAGATAATGGAATACCTCATCGACAACCCAAAATTCCGCATCAAGCTTTTCTCCGACTCGACCGCAGAGGCCAAAAAAGCAGGTCGTCAAAAACTCGTGGGGAAGGACGGCAAGCAACAGCAGTATGCACAACTCGCCGAATACGTCTTCAAAGATGATCCCGCCGAAATGGTCCGGTTTGCCAGCAACATACAAAAGTATGCCTCAGCGGTCGAGACACGACTACGGAGGCACGTCATTTGCTCCCACTAGGATTGCTCACCACTTACGGCTCCGTCTGCAGGTTGAAGAAGGAGTACATCGCCCGGTGCAATAAGCTGGGAGCCACTGGAGCTAGTCTAGATTTGATTGATGTGTACATACCGTGGGTCGCCATTCCGGATTGGGATGAGAAACGTGACTTGCAAACAACACCACACTTGACGAGACGCGTTCACTGTATACACATGCCAATGGCCACTCTATGGCTGTTTCTTGCTGTTTTCTTCTTCTGCCGTACATTTCAGCCGAATCCGGGAAATAAGCGTGCAGAACACCATCCGGCGGGTGAGAATATTGGAGGGGATATAATTCGCTGTGCCTCCGAGAAACGATTTAACCATCTGCACGTGTATTTGGAATGTGAGCTATTGCGGCCTTGATATAGACCATGCAGATGTCGAAGGGGTGATGTTGGCGAAGAAAGAGCCGCCGGCCTCGTATGAGCGAGTGGTCAGGATAGAACCAGCTCCGGGTGCAGTACGTGCACGGGGGGTGTATGGAACGACCATTGGAGGTCATTTTCGCACCCCTCCATTGGAAGGACGCATCAGAAAAGCACGTCGGGCAGGGGATGTCGACACGACTGAGAAGTGATAGTGCACGTGGAGATTTGTTAGGTTGTCTCAATGCGGAAGGTCCTGCCTAATTGGGAATTCCGGGTTGCGAAGGTCGACCTACGGTATTTGATGCGCGAACAAAATCAGACCATAAACAAGTTTTTTTCCATTTCGCTCTCTCCAAAAAAAAAAATTGTTTATTGGTCTGACTAGGGAGACTACACTGGAGCAGGTCTGGATCCGGAACTCATCAGTGAGGGGACTAACATCGCCAATCTCATCGGTGAGCAAAGACCTGACATATTTATACCTCACGTTGTGCTTATCACCTCCATCCAGAGGAGATCCGCGAAAGCTGGCCATGGTGGGACGATCTCCATGGCTTCTGGCGTGAATTGCCGAATTACAATCCTGTGGGCGTCCAGTCTTCGCAGCCGGGCACAGACCATGCGAGTGCAGCACAGGCACTTTACAGTAACCCGTCCGGGGCCGACGATGATCAAGACAAGCTCGATGAGCTCGACGATGGCTCTGAAACGTCAAGGGCCCATGCCGGAAGGCATCAAGATACTGATGGTGATTATGGCGCCGATGATGAGACCCTTTCGCTAGACCCTAGTGAAGACGAGGACGGGGGCCCAGTTCCTGTAAGTGTTTGTTTTTGACCAACGCTACCGACATTGATGAAGCAAGAAACAGCCTAGACAGCACCACATTGTCGGGTCCCTTTCCCCCCCCATCACACCTCCTCCAGTGACACCGGCTGTCGCACCACCGCCTGTCGCGGCTCGTCCGGCTCCCCCACGACCCCCAAAGGAGAAGATTCAAGCGCCTCTTGGTGGCCGCGATCTCGGCCTCGTCAAGGCCAACAATGCGAAGTCTTCCACTTCGGGAAAGAAGAAGCCCCTGACCGCCGTCGACCGCTTCAATGACTTGAGGGAGACGGAGTCGGAGCGTATGGCTGAGAAACGGAAGATGGTACACGATCAGCAGATGGGGAAGGTCGAGATCAAGCGGATGAAGTACGAGCTCAAACTCCTCCAGGCTAAAAACGAGAACCTGCGCCTCTCTCGCCCGACGCGGGAAACATCTTATTCCCCCCGCCGATCCCCCCAGCGGCGCCGACATCGCACGATTGACCTTAACTCCCCCGGTGCCGTGTCATCTCGACGATCCTCACACGCTGTCGCTGGTTCCTCCCATTCGGCCATCGCTGGCCCTTCGACCTCTGCTCCTACCCCTTCTGATCCTGCTATCATGGGCATCATGTCCGCGTTGCCGCTGCATCCACCTACATCCGGGTCGGAAAGCGCTATTGTCGGTATGGACTCGCTGGCCAGCGATTTTGATTGGAGTTTCATGGGTGACCTCAGAAGTACAGGCGGAAGTGCGGGTGGAGCTTTGGGGGGTGAATCAGGCTCATCGTGGCCACATTCAGGACAATCATTGTAGTATCCAGGACACAAATTATACACACGTAGTAAATAGCCTATTAGTAACAAGTATGTAGCGGATTCAGCACATCCATCTCATAATACGAGGAACTGCACTTGTTTTATGTCGTAAGGCGCTACGAGACAATCAGTCTAATATCCCGCTATTAAATAACTTATTCTTCAGATCCGTCCGCTTCTTCTGCCCCCGGGTCTTCCTCCTCGCCGATGGGACATGCTCTTCGGGAGCAGGCACCAAAGGTTCTGGATTAGCAAGGCCTTCTCTCACGAGCTTGTCAATGAATTCCTGGTCTTCCCTGCCCTCTTCCAGCCTCCCGATGAGCGTGTGAATTACGATGCAGGCTTTGACCCAAGCTAGTGCACGCTCATGATCAAGACTATCGTCGATCTGTTGCCGAAGTCCACGCAAGGAGCAGAAACGGCCTTTGATATAGCCCATCGCGTGCTCCGACTTGACACGTACCTTGAATGACAAGGTGAGCAATTTGACGTGTACGTATAGACAGAACATGACTCACCCTTGATAGATGGTAGTTGAACGTCTGGTTATTAGCCTGCAGCGACGCCGGCTTCTTGTACGGAGTGACACACCACCAATCCAGTCCATATGCCGAGTCCGCCCACATCCATTCGGTGCTTTTAAATAGTGTACAATGCTCTTTATACGTGCGAGAGTCACAAAAGGCCGTGGAGTCGTGGGCGCTGCCGCAGTGTCCAACGACGTAGTCGATGACACGTAAATTAGGAAGGGTTATCAACTGCGCGAGAAGTCGTATGAGCGTAGGAAAAGAGGATGCCGAAATGCTCACCTGCACGTTCAACGAGTAGTTGCTTTTCCGATCGAAGTACACCTCCCCGTGGTGCCCCGGCTTCTCGAAAAGCGGAACTAGTGTACCGTCCACCATACAGAAACCCCCAGCCCATTCCGGACATGATGCCTCCTCCACCCATTCCTTTGCCTCATCCTTCTCCACCTCCGTAGGCCAACGAATGACCAAGTCATGTAGACTCAGGAATGCGATGATTACACGCTGCGTGCTCTTCACCACGAGACCGACACTCACTCCTGCCCATTGCGCGATGCTCTCCACAGACGCCGCATTTCCATCATGACCGAAGCGGAAGAGAGTAATGGCGAGCTGGATCTCGATGGGGGTCTGAGCCCTGTGTGAATTTTTGTGGAATATGGAATGCCCCTGAATTTGAAGGATGAGTTCGTCGAAGGTGTCAGGCGAGACACGGAGATTGCGGCGGAATCGCTTTGGATCATCCTGCTTGAACTCGACAAGGACCAGGTGAAGCTGTGGTGCCTTCGCCACTGTGTGAGGATTGAGGACCCGAGTCTGCGATATAACGTGGAGAAAATCCCCATATGCAATCATCCGAGCGGCGTGGACTTCATCCTCGTCATCATCCGAGAGCTCTGCATCAGAGCCCCGTCCCTCGGAGGCCGATGAGGAGGAACCAGATGACGACGAGGAACTACAGGACGAGGTAGAAGACGTCTCGGAAGTCCCAGAAGTCATCTCGCCATCTGAGTCACTCGTCATGAGATCGTCCGCATCGATATCCATCTCGTCGTCTTCACGCAGTTGTAGTTCATCCAGATACTCCGCGGAATCGATGTCGGCTTGCTGAAGCACAGTGCGAATGAGATCTTGGCGCTCAGAGACAGTAGGCATGGAAGAAGAATAATTGCAGTGAGCTGACAAACAGATTCTATATCAATGACGGCGCACTACACGAGATCTGGCATGGTATCCTCCTCCTCCTCTTCACTGTGAGATACAACTCCCCCACTGAATAATACTCCGCTGTTCTTGCGTGCGAGGACGTTGGCCGAAAGACTGAGCTGCAAGAATGGCGGATCAGTATGTGGCCCGGGAATATAATCTGAAATGAGCTAACCGTGGCTGCTATTACACCGCTTTCACCGAGGTCGAAGTCGGCCTGACGAGTGCCCACGCTTTTGCCCCCTGTGTGAGTACAAAGATTAAATGTCAAAATACTAATGAAACATGCCGGCTCATTGAAAGAGTTGTGAGCTGTACATACCACCGGAGATATGGAGCGAGATCGACTAGACTGAGGTATTGCGAGGGACCGGTGTGCAGGTGCCTTTTATCCGCGCCAGAGGTGGGGGAGTAAATTGCACGTTAAACCCATGGCTGGTGCATTCAATCAATTGGATACCGGCAGCATATCAACGCAATGTCGCAGGATAACTGCTGGATGAGTGGAGGGAGCTGTCAATCGAAGATGTGTACACGTATTGAACGGCCCTTGGAGAATATTCCATTTGTTCGAGTCGCGTCAAGCTTTTAAGTAACTTCCAAGGCCGAAACTGTGGTGTGCGCATCCGAATCGGGAAGCGTGGCATGAGCAATCCAGGCGAGGATCCACCGAATCCACCGTGTTGAACTGTGGGTACAATGATAGACGGGGCCAGTAGAATTGTACATGGCCGTCTCTGATTTCTGAGCTGGGGGTAGAAGAAAGTTGTTGGCCAAGAAACTGGTGCATGATCTGGTGAGATTTAACTTTTGAGAACGGTCTTGAAGGTCGATCTGACTGAACAATGGGAGATACAGAAAGGGAAAGCCGGGAAAAGCGACGAGAGATGCGAGAAGGAGTTGAGAAGGAGTGTTGAAGCTGTCACTGCGTTCAGTGTTACTAGCCAGGGCCGGCTAGACGAACGTTGTGGCTATATCTATTCCCTATTTTCAATATGGCATTTTATTGCTGGCGAAAGGTGTAGCGATACTTGAAGTTTCGTGGAGTTTTATGTGGGTTTTGATAGATTAGATTAGGGATTAGATTTCGCTACGTCCTAAATTAGATATATTAAATTCATTTTCGGGCTCCATCATTTGTTTTACAATATTTTAAGAAGCGCAAACACACCTGTACAGCCCGCATATCACCTATAGTTATAAGCGTTGCAGAGATGATGCATTCCCTATAACTATAGACGATACCTAAAATAACAGTGGTTTCCATTAAAACTCAGTGTTAGTACCACATTAGGGTTGCTCGTCGGCAGGGCGGCAGCGCAATCTACGTGACTATACGTCGGTCGCTGTCCCGCCCGCCATCACTTCATATCCGTCCCATCAGAAGCACCATCAAAGCCGCTGTTTCAGACGGCAAACCCGCCGCCGGGCCCAATAATGCCCGTAAAATCACGCAAAAAATAGGGCACGTAGGGACAGTGGTGGAGAACACCTACCCTCCCATAAAGTCATTTATTGGGTAGAAAATAAGGTATAATACTGAATATAGTTTGCTACGGACAATATACTTGAGGAATAAGGGTGCGCGATGTAATGAATATGGGTGAAGTGCAGGAGACAAGTATTTAGAGAGAAGATGGATGATGGTGGAGGGTGCTCAGGTCGTAGAGAGAATGATAGCCTCACCAACTGCAGTAGCGGCATCACGCGCAGCATCACGCACATGCATTTCATCCCGGAACAGCGCATAGTGGTATATATCACCAGTCTCTGATCAGAGACGTGCAATGATGTATCAGGGCCTGTGGCTCAGAGATCTGCATGATATATCATCACAGAGGCTTATCTATACGCGATCAAACTACTGCGTGCGAGCATTTTTGGTGCCCTGCCTTTCCCTACCGCTTCCGCTTCCGCCCCTCCTGAGCCCCCCGGTACTGGCGGTCTGTTGACGTGCTCTCCATCCTCTGTTTCGCTTTCGTCTGGGCCTCAAATCACGCCCATCAGCCATCTGCTCACCGCGCGTCGCCGGATTTGATGCCCACACCCCGCCCGTCCACTCCAGTACCGGCGGGGGGGTGAGTGCGCCGTTGGACTCATCCGTCCCTACCGCTGAAGCTCAAATTTAGTCCGTAGGCCGTATGCTCACGGTGCTCGGGCGGTATTTTGACCCCGCCCTCGCCCGCCAGTTGCGCCGCGGTTACGCTTCCGAACACAGGCGGGATGTCAGCGCGAAATCAGGTCCCCTCCCACCTATATTTGAAGCCCGAAATCGTGTCGGTAGACCCTCCGCTCACTGCGCGCCAGAACTTTTGATGCTTTGCTCCCACCGGCATTTATGACACTCTTGCGCACTCCAATGAGGGCGGGATATCGGCGCGAGCTTGATGTCATCCTTCGTTATCATTGGAGCACAAAACCGTACCCGTACACCCACTACTCATTGCGCAGCGGCCGTTTTAGTGTTGGTACTCATCCCGCCCTCTGCGCCACTCTTGCGCACCCCAGTGCCAGCGGGGTGTCCGCAGCTACTTGGGACGATCCATTGGTCGTCTTTCCTTCCTAGCCTGTTGCTATATATACCCCATTTACCCCGTATCGGCGGAATCTGTGCACCTGCCTGTTTTTCCCGCCCTTCCTGTAATTGGTACCTCGTCTGACCTTCAATGCTACTTGATAGCTGGATAATTCAATCTTATCTTCTCTATTAACTTCTCCGATCTCCAGTTCACCATTTTGGCGGATAAACTGGCCCTTTTCAATTAGCGGATTAAGCGCCCGTGGGCGCTTAATTTGCGCCTCCATGCGACCTACTCCCCCTGCTGGCGCGATATTGTGGTGGCTTATCCATCAACATCCCACTGGCCTGCGGCATAGGTTTCCTTATTCTTATCATCTTTTGAAGTAGAAATTTGACTGTTAGTAGTACTGCACCACTCCCAACACCATTCTCTCTCCTTACCCTGTCTCTCGATATCTCACTCTTCACAGGCCAGGAATTTAGGCTAATACGAGGGATAATGGTCCTCACAATGCTAAAAAATACCGATTAGGGTTAAACTACACAATGAAGCTTGCTGCAATCCAGTGAACTTCTACATCCTAGTATCGGTCGTATGTTATTCTTAGTCGCATTCTCCGGTATTTTTAGCTATATATCAGTCCAAGGTGTAATTAAGGATTACCTGCAGATATACAGCGACTCTAAAAACAATTTTCTTCCGAAGATTTCCACAGGTACTTGGGAAAGTGGACCGAGACTCGCTATGCCAGCTACTGCGATGTTCTAAATTGGCCAAAACCTGCACTCCGAAAAGAAATGTTTTCAATCTGGAAGCTTTTTAGATATTTGAGTTCGCCAGTCAAACCATCATGTTATACTGTGAAATACCCGCACAATGATTTTTGGATGGTCCAATATGGGCGTTTTTAATGCATATTGCCAAATTTCGACCCCCCACAAACATACCTTCCGAGGTCGTGTATGAATCTAGTTTGTAGGTAGAAGACCTTCTACGTAGTCAACGAAGATCATACAGTACGATAGTTGGGCATAAGACTCGTCTAGCTCTGGATAAACCATTCAATATTCTGAAAGAGTCAATATGCGGACTCGGAAGGAGGAGCATTTGAATCACAAAACTTTTGCTATATTCGAGCTCGGTGGGTCAAATACACTCGGTTTACATTGAAATATGTCCAGAAATAAGTTTCAGATGGTGTAATACGGACGGTCTCATACCTGTTGCTAAAAGTTGACCCCCCTGGAATCATATTCTGAGTAGAGGGATAAATTTGGTTTGGAATTATAGGAATTGGTATCTGTTCAGTTATGGAAAGAATGAGATACTCGCGCTGCAGTAAAGTAAACTTGTTTCGCTACATTGCCGAAACGGGAAATCTTCCTTTCGAGAAGTTCAATCTCAACCCTTTCGATGTATTCCACTTTTGTTAGTCAAATGGTGATTTTAAACCTCAAAATACCTCCAGAAATGAGCTTCAGACGGTGAAATACGGACGGTTTGATGTTGTTGCTAAAACTTGACCCCCCCAAAATAATATTGCAAGGACAGGGATGAACTCAGTTTAAGGTTATGAGATTTTATGTGGATTCCGCTAGCAAAATAATAGAATACTCACCCTACAGGACATAAAACTTTGTTTTTCAATCGTCCGATCGGGCTATTGTGATGTGTTTGATTTCGATCAAAATGACATCTTGACGGCGCTCTCCCTTGCACCCTCGTTACATCTCACGTCTCGTCGCATCCAGCCCTCCATAAACCCAGGCGTACCTTCCAGACGACTGAAAATTGTATATTTCACCTCAAAACTCCCGTCGTTCCCCCGTCCTGCGGCTCGCTAGTGCCTTCGTTGCCAGTACTACATCCAGCTTTCCCGGAGGCCCCCATCTTCGTATTCACCACTAAATACGACGGTTTGCCTCTGTAAGCATGTTCTCAGGTGGTCAAGACCGCACTCGTCGAGTACAATCTCGCTGCAGCCACCCTCGTTGTACCCCGCCCTGCGCTGGGCTGGGAGCAGGTCGTTGAATACACCTTCTTGGCTGACTTTGACCTCTTGCGCGAGGGCAGCGAGGACATCCGTGAAGAGCCTTGGGCCAAACCAGTGGGGCGACTCGCAATGGATCAATACTTCAAACTGAGGCGGGCTGACGAGGAAATTCAGCGCCTCAATGTAGAGATCCCACGCTTTCTCACCTACATGCGAGATGAGGAGGACTTCCTCTGGCGGGAAGAGCAGCACATACGTTGCGGGAACGGTCCCGTGCTGGCCTATCAAATTGGGAAGTACCGGATGCGCCAGGGACGATTCAATGACGACCACCGGGACCGCCTTACCCATCTTTCCAGGTTTCTGGGATTCAGCGCCTCCCTTCTGGGCAATGGGACACCCGTCGACAAGCAGCGTCTCGAAGTAGTGCCCGAAAATGCGGCTGTGCTGGAGCTAATGTCAATGCCAATGCCGATTGCACCTCAGCCTGCCCCTCTGGGAGACGACGATGATTCAGACGACGACGATCTCGCAGATACGCTCGCAGAACATTTTGTTGTCCTCAGCGTTACTGAAGACCGGGGCCAGCTGCAGGATAGTTTACACACTGGACTTCGAGAGGTACTCGAGACGTAACTGTGCATTTTTGGGTGGACTTTATACAAGACTTCTGTGCATTATGACTTCATATAATGTGTCCCTGCGTGCCCAATTTTTTTGCGTGATTTTACGGGCATTATTGGGCCCGGCGGCGGGCTTGCCGTCTGAAGCAGCGGCTTTGATGGCGCTTCTGATGGAACGGATATGAAGTGATGGCGGGCGGGACAGCGACCGACGTATAGTCACGTAGATTGCGCTGCCGCCCTGCCGACGAGAAACCCTAATGCGGTACTAACACTGAGTTTTAATGGAAACCACTGTTATTTTAGGTATCGTCTATAGTTATAGGGAATGCATCATCTCTGCAACGCTTATAACTATAGGTGATATGCGGGCTGTACAGGTGCTTGGAATTCACAAACCGGCACTGTGAGTGCAATTGTTGCCATGACGCACTCGGCAATCATTAATCATCCGCATACGTTTAGTAACATTTCCCACGGTGCTTCTCTCCTTCTCTTCAGCTTCTATCCTATTCATTCGACGCATCCCGCGAAGCGTGGACGCAGCGACGCCTTTAGCCACACCAGCCACTGGAAAAATTCTCTGCTCTCTTCACGCCGACTGGAATTCCGCTCGAGGGCAATGGAAGCTCCCGCGCACAACATACATGCTAAAACACGACCAGTGTGTTCGCTCATGCGCTCCACCCGCACAGTCGAGGCCCTCCTGGGCGAGCCGCCCTTATTCGTTGACTCCTCGCGCGCCGCCGTCTTTACCTTCCCTGTTGCGTCAACCCAATCAACGGAATTAAAGCCGACGAAAACAATTCTCGCTCAGCGTCTACGGCCCCGACGCGACTTCTCACGCTGCGACCACGCACGCCAACTCTCACTCTCTGGCGCATACGCGCCTACTCCTCACGATCCGTGTCCCACCGGCCGCGGATGCGGACCTGCAGCCGTCCGCATCCTCTTCTCTATCCTTCAATTTATCGTTCCACTGACCACGCACGTCGTCCGACTCCTCGTTGGCCTCCGCCCTCGCCCCGGCAGACGAGGCACGAAGGCAACGCACGCGCAAGATGGCGCATGTCGTGCGCACTCTGGGCAAGAGCGTCTCCACGGAGCTGGTGTTCCCTGTGCCGTCTACCCCTACGCCTGAGGCTAGCGCGGCGACGCCCGTGCGCGCACGGACGAGCAGTGGTGGCGTCGGCCGGCAACGCTCGAAGCTCGGTCACGCGGTGTCCTCGGGACGCGCACGCACATCATCGGCTGCGCGTGCGCAATTAGACGTGGCGGCGGAGGACTCGGATTCCTTCGCGAGCGCGTACTCGACGCTTTCCGGCGACGAGTGGGTGGGGGTTCAAAAACCGCCTCCGCAGTCGTTCTCTGCGTCCAGCCACCTTCAACATCTTTCTCCACATCCAACTATTCGTCGGCCCCGCCGCCGCCCGACCCGCGCACGGGGTACGCGTCTGCACACCTATGGCCTACGCCGCCGTCCTTCATCCCGTCTTCGTCTTCCCCGCCTTCCTCATCTTTACCTTCCTCTTCTTATTCATCCCCACCCGCACCCACGCACGGGGTACGCGTCTGCACACCTATGGCCTACGCCGCCGTCCTTCATCCCGTCTTCGTCTTCCCCGCCTTCCTCATCTTTACCTTCCTCTTCTTATTCATCCCCACCCGCACCCACGAAATACGCCACATACGAGCCCGCCCCCGCCATCAAAATCATCTTCCCCCGTACGGTACGATATCGGTACACCCGTGCGCGGCGTCTCCTACGCCGTCTTCCCGCCCATTCCAGCGTCTGCATTGGCGCCGCTCTCATCTCTTCCACGCCTGCGCCTCCTGCAGGCTACTCGTCCGGCAGACCAGGTCCGCCCGTAGGATATTCGACGGACGAACCGTATAACGGCGCGCCTTCGACACGCGTCCCTCCCCCTTCCTCAATACGTCAAATTCGACCCCAACGCCGTGGGCCACGACCGTGTTTCACCTCCCTCCAATTCCTCATCGTCTTCACCGTCAGAAGAGACACGGATAGTATACGACCGCGGCACACACAGGACAGAGAAAGGGTGGAGCGGGGAGTGGGTTACGGGCGTGGATGGGAGTGGGAAGGGGGTGCAGAGTATGGACGATGTAGCTAACCGACTGCGCGGATTGCGACTCCGGTGATGACTTTGTTTCCTTTCGTTATAATTTAGTTTAGATGTACAGCATATAGTAATTGTTTTTAGGATGTTTTTTCGTTGTAGCATATAATTTTCGATTTCCGTTGTCCTCGTTCTTGGCCTTGAGCTTGGGTACAGCCACGTACTTCTCCTGGAATTCCGAGAACATGTACTTGAATTCCTGCTTCACGCGGCCCTGGCTGGGTATATACATAGTCACGATCTTGAATCTCAAATAAATCTCAAATAAATAATTCTTGCGATTGATCTTGAGCCAGAATATGAGCGATATTGGGCAATGGATGCTCTGGTGCGAATTCGATCGCGCCATAGCGTGGTTCAGATTGGTCTTGGAGTTGAAGCTCAACTTGTCCGGATTTGAGTCACCGGTTCTCAGCATTTGCCCTTGGTTGAGTGATTCGTTCCTTCGATGCTGGATAAGCAGGTGTTGGACTAGATCTTGCTAGCAATTCATTCTGCGGTTTGAGTTGCATATGTACGATCCGCGCCAGGAACGTGCGGTCTAGGCCATGTATTCATTTTGGTTGAGATTATATAGTGGGGAGGAAGAGAGGGATTGGATTGGGTGATTCGTTCTTGATGAATGGGAGTGAACTCGAGATTGATAAGTTGGAGAAATCGAACGATTGGCAAGACCCGAAGCGAGAAGCCTTATGTTTCCATTCGTTCATCCGTTCCTCGGCCAGTAATCTGTGTGGTTTATGCGTTTGATTTTGAGCAGAAATTTGAATGGGAGTGCGAGGTCTTGAGCAGCAGTGAGTTCGTAGGTGAAGTGATTCATTCTGGGGTTGAACTTCACGTTGTGAGCTGGCGTTATTCAGTATTTCTCCTGGCTAATGGGTGCCTCCGTCGTTGGGCTGTGTGCAAGGAGGGGAGGATCAGGGAATACGTAACTTATTGCGAGAGGCCGGAGGCTGGAAAATTGATGGAGGCAATCTCGTGCACCGCGATCGTCGTTCGTTGAAGCTTGTGCAAACAGTTCGTCAACGAATGGGTACGAGGACGCGGAGTAAATGGCAAATTCTGTGGGCCTCATGCATGGATACGCCGCGTTTAAATCATACCAATGTCAATGAAAACAATAACACCCTGCAACATCGTCTACTGGCAGCCCACGGACTCGACTCGAAGTTACCATCGAGCATTGAGTTCCACTGCATCGATGACGTTTGAACTCGAGTTTCAATCACAATCTGGGGAATGTAGACATACTCGGAGTGAGAATGGGAAAAGGCAAAGAGGAGGATTCAATACACACCGAGTGAGTTTAACCTCCGCTCGCCCGGGGCCAAAATCGCGTATGAGGGACATCGAAGTGAAGAACAATTCATCAGATACTCGTACCAATGACCCGGATCTCGATAGAGGAAATCTTCGCGTCGCTCAGTGACTGGCTTGGATCTCTACGCAGATTAAAATGAGACACAAGAACTTAGAATGCCTGTGGTAGCCAATATAAAGATGACTACTTGTGTTCCCCCGTGAATCATGTCCGAGTGCGTCAGCTTTGTGAAATATCGACCGAATTCGAGCCAAAGAGTCGTTGGTCTGCATCCGGAGGACGGTGAGCACGTGGACTGGTAAGAACGGAACCCTGCAAAGAAGCCGGACCACGAGATGTTACTACCCTTGGTCAATGATCCGTTCTGCTTCATCCAGTCTGCTTTGGACCAGAATGCGCTCATTGTTATGTGCCAGTGCTCGATCGCTCTTGGGTCTTAAGTGTGCCTTCGCACTTGCGCAACCGTTGGTCCGCGACGCTGTTGAGCATGTGTTAATCTTGGACAAAGGTGCCGGATGAGTAAATGCGACCTTCGTACCCTGTACAGATACAGTGTGAAATCGGACTGTGAATTTGCGGTACATTGAACTCATTGCTCGTAACTTTTGGCAGGATGTGTACCCCGGCCTTGCAAAGTATCCTTCGTCGAGCGTCAGACGCAGTCAACTTTCAAGCCGTGCCACTCCAACGCTGATTCTGGAGCTCCTTAAGCCGGAGCAGGTGAAGATGAATCGTCCATGTATATGTTTCGGGAGTGATTTTTCCCGGTAGCGTGCAAATGGGGCTGAATGTGCAGAAGCCAGATACGGATGGAAAGTCGGAATGCGGAGCAGCGCGAGGAACGAGAACACAGGTAGAGACCGAGAAAGCGAAAGCGACACGGAGAGAGCGAGCCTGTTAATGGGGGGAAGATCGTCAGAGATGCACAGGGTTTGTGAGCACCTTTATCTCAATACTGAGCACACACAATTTTGCTTCTGAAAACCTCTGTGTTACATATTTTAATTCGGGGCAAGTCACGGACAGGATGTGTGGGATTGAGCCTGTTGCTAGATATATAAATATTAACCTAACAACGATTGAGGCAAGCTTGGTGAGCCGGCGAAAATGAACGACCCACAACCTTTTTTATGTGAATTAGGAAGTCTTCATAAAACAATAAATAAATAAATTCATTGAAAAATCGAAACACAAACAGGGTAGCTGCTACAAACAACCTAAACATATTAAAGTCCAAACATGGAGCATAATCATGATGATACAGGATTACAAGAGAAAGAGAGGGAGACAGAGAGGAGAGAACAAAGCGAGGGTATCATCCAACTGCTGAAGCTGAAGTAAAATGAATTTGGAAACACAGAAACAAATATCCACAAAATGGATAGCACAGGATATCATAGACAAAATCTCTGTGAAGGCACGGAGGGCTGCTGATTATTCTCAAGGATTTGCATCCTCTGCTTGAATGTTGGGTGTGTCACTTGCAATGGATGGTTCATCCACTGAGATCGTAGGTACATCCAGCCTGTTAACAAGTGCAAGTGATTTCTGGTGTGCATCCGAAATCTCTTGTTCAACCAAGGCTAGTCTGGTATCAATTTTGGCCATTTCCTTGGTTTGTGATGACCGTTCAAACAGTGGGCGGGCCTGTTTCCAAAGTTCTTCTGCCTTCATCAAATCTCCTCTGTGCTTGGAAATATCTCCAAGATGAAGCATGCAATCTGCTCTGCGACGGTGGACATCCATGTAGGTGAATCCTTCCAGGGCTACCACAAAAAGATTATGTGCAGTGTGTGTATCTTCCATGGAGAGGAAAACCTGGCCAATGCAGCAGAGTGCTTTGTAAAATGCGAGTTTCTCCTTTGTTTTTTGTGCATGCACCAAGTACATCACAGGCCATCTGTATGGCCAGCTGTTGGTGGTAGATGTCCAGCGACCCATATCTGCTAGTCTCTCCAGGCAGTAAGATATTGCCTCAATATCATATCCCCAGACTGCATTGAGACACTGTTGAAATAAGGCCTGTGCTGTCATTTCATTACCTTCCCTGAGATGAAGGTCTGCCTAAATAGTTTCACATTGAGTTACTGATCTAGCCAGACCCAAGGTGCTGAACAAGGTCTTTGCATTGTCCAGGTTGTGTTTCACTTTGAGAGTATTTATACCAATCATGACATCAAGCTCTGCTATGTTGAGCAGGGCATAAGCATGAAAAAGCGGATCTTGCTGAGGTGAGGAGTTCTGGAAAAGTTGAGTCTGGATGCTGTGGGCCTCCAAATACTCAGATTTCAACCGATGAACCTCTGCCAGGGAATTCATGGTACTACGATGTGCCTGACCTCCCTGCATGCCACAAAGCTGTAGTAGGTTTTTTGCTCTGTACAACAACAAAACGCTTTGTTTCACATTGCCCAGAGCCTTGACACACACAGCATCAATTCTCAGTGCTACTGCCTCAACATACCAATTTGTAGACAGCCGAGCAATTTCTTGTGCTTTACGGGCATGCATTTGGGCTACAGGATATTCACCCGTTAACAACTTGAGCTGAGCTATGTTTGCAAGTGCTGTACAATGTTGCCTCGAGTCTCCGCAAAACTTTGCCAATGAGAGTGCCTTCTCATATGATTGTTGCGACATATTCAAGTCACTGTTATAGTAATAGCAACTACCAACTGCAATATAAAATATGGCTATTATGACCATGTTAGCTCAGATAAAATTAAACAGAATGATATTTTGACTCACCCTCAAGGACTGGGTCATTGATGTGATGGAAGTGGGCCATACCTTGATTGATCAGGGCTTGTTGATCTACAAGCCCCTGGGTCCTAAGCATCTCTGTGACATATCTGGCTTTTAGCTGGTGGTCACAGGGCTGGGGAAAGACAGCTGGAATATCATTCAGCAAAGCAGTACGACCACGTCCGGTGTTTCGATAGAAAGTGTTTAGAGAGATTGTACAGCTTATAGCATCTCTGATATCTGGATTATCCAAATGCAATTCCAGCAGTAGTAACTGGTGAATGTTGGCCAGATTTTCAGCGATTTGATTGACTCTTATATTGTTCTGGTGAAGTCCACGATATTTTTCATATAAATCAATAACTAACTGGAAATATTTGCAAAGTGGGTGAAAAAGTGGCCATGATGGGGGAGAGAATTTGTGGATATGTTCTCGGATAGGACCCAGAGATTTCAGCCTCTGTTCGTCATCAGAGTATGCCAGGGAGTTGCAGAGCAATGTAGCCCTACACCCCAGAAGACCTTGGATAGCCAGGCCACTTTGAACAAGTTCTGTATCTGAGAGCCCATCTGGGAGAATGGAGAGCAAGCTCAACAAATCCTTGGCACCAGGTGTCATACGGGGACTTGCAAGTGACATGATGATGGATGCATCCAAGCTTGACTGTTTGTCATAACCAGTTGAGAGCAGGGATGTCTTTTCTGTCTTCCAGCGAGCCAATACATTGGGACAGCCCTCATAGTCTGCTAGATGTGCAATGAGATCAATTGCAAGAGGCATATTGTCAGTCAACTGCAGAAGCTGGTCAATGTCCTTGGGATCATGGAAATCATCTGCAATGTCAATGAAGGTCTGTCTCGCTGCCTCATATGACAAGGGCTTCAAAGGCTCCAAGAATGGCCTAGTCCAGCGGACCTTGGCTGGTCTTTCTGCACCCCGCATCGTGATCTACCAAAATATTAGTAGGTGCAAATCTCAACAAGACATATATTCACTATCAATGCAAGATGCGGGATATCAGTGAGCAGAGAGAGAAACTCTTCCACCCCACCACGTGACCCCAATGGTTCCCATGGTGTTTCCAAATTGTCAAGAACCAAGAGACAAGATGGAGTTGTAGAGAGAAACTGGATAACAGCCTTAGTGAGGTCTTTCCCTGGCTTCAGTCCCAAATGAGAGCCAACCAGGGCTGCAAGCTCAATGCTAGTGGTAGCAGAATCTGCAGCCACAAAGAATCTGTGTTCATATTTAGCAGCAACATCAGGGTGATGTAGGGCAGCTCTTGCAAGACTTGTTTTCCCTATTCCCCCAGCACCCAGAATAGCAATGTGGGCTGATTGCTCTGTAAGAGTCACTAAAATCTCCTCAAGTTGATGTTCACGGCCATGGAAGATCTTCGGCTGTGCAGGCAATAGAGAAAATGAGTTTGAACTTGGCATATAAATCCTCAACAAAGATACACTAGTATAGTTTCATATTCATACCTGTTGTTTGGGCTGGTTGTAGTCTGATATACCTGTTTCTTAAGTTACAAACTGTTCTATGATGAAGGATGAATAGTGACATACAAATGATGACCCGTCAGATGTTGACCCATCAGAAAGGTTTTCGGCCAATGCTAGCAGCTCCTGGTGCATATTTTGTGTCTTACTTTGTATTTCGGCTATATTGTTGGCAATTGTGAGACCGGTCTCAACCTAGATGTGTTCACATTCTGTTTGCTATAGAGGACAATAATAACGTACTGTGAACACTTTCATAGCCTCCCCCAATCCTGCCTGACAGTCCTTGCGGAGTGTGTTCACCTCATTCTGACGAAAAAAATATTTAATCTTGTTTCCATCCTGTTGTGCTTCAATAAATGTATGTATCTTTTGAAGTGTTCTACCAGAATCCAGTCAGTAATTTCCAGTAGAGTTGTAAAACACAAAATACTCTGTAAATTTTCCAATGTGATACAAAATTGCTGGTGGCAAACTCCCTGCAGTTTCAGATGTGATGTGCAACTTGATTATGGTGTAGAGAATTCCATGAATGTTCTCCATGAGCTGGATACATTCTTCCTTGTTCATCTTCGCATTCTAGAACAATATATCAGACAGGTGGGATCTTGAATTCGGAATTCCTTGCCTGGACTGCAGTAATCAAAGAAAGAGTTGTACTTGAGATGGCAGGGACGAATGGGGTGCCAAAGGCATCAGTGACTTTGTTGAGGAGTGTCACGATGGGTTTCAAACAGGCTACAATGCCCCTCAAGCGTATCTCGGAGACAGTGGGTTGGTGGGGCATCTTGTGGGACCGTTGGGAAACAACCCAGTACTTTAACCTTATATTACCCAAATCTTGTGGAGAGGTGCGAAATTAGATTACATTTTCTCACCGCCAAATCCACAGCTTCTTTCTCGACACAATTATAAATATTGCAGCTCAATCATTTGGAGAATCACAAGTATTTTTTATCTCTGGTTGCTTTGCATCAGTCAGAAGTTGTTGCATCATCGGGGAATGGGAATTATCCTGTAGAATAGACAGCTTGCGCGACAGCCCCTGGAGCCATTTGATGGCTTGTGGAGCGTGCGCAGATTCGGCAGGTGAATGGCTGTGAATGGTTCCTCGAAGCCATTGACATCATATTTCCGCTGTGGAGCCATTTATTTGCGTACGCGTCACAAGCCATTGTATGGCTCCAATGGCTTGAGTGCTGTCTAATTGAGTATCCCACAGTAGGTCTGATGGATCCGGGTCCCTGTTCCCATGACTGTTGGCTACTTGGATTCAAGACACAGAATATATCCACATCTCCAAATTTGCTTCTTCTTTCTCAGCCCCGGATTTTGGCCAGACTCTTTTAGGAATCAGTTATCATGTTCTTCATGATGAATGTCGGAAGAAGCCATGGTTGCAACACGAGGGAGCTGTTCAGATCTCATGACTACAGATAACTCGCAGGGTGATCTATGAAAAGCGCGTGGGATATACACAAGGATCCAGGTACCTGTTCTCATAAATAGACCACGCACTGCGTTCAGCGAGTGGATAGCCGCAGTATCGCCTGTCCAGAGATAGCTGGAGATGCCGGCTAGATGATGCCGGCTAGTTGGCCGAGCCGCGTATGGCTAGGTGTGTCCCACCGTCTCCCATGGGTTAGTATCAGCGAGCAGGGCCTAGCGAGATTAGGTAGGTGGGCTAGCTAGGGCGAGCTGCAGTGGGATCGCCATGACCTCTGAACAGCTAACCAGGGTTTGTTTAGGCGATCCTGGCTGGGCGGCCATCAACATCTAGGCTATACATAGCCACGGCTCTGAACACATAGCCGACCCCGCGGCTATCACCCGCTGAACGCAGTGACGGATCCGAAGGGAAAGAAATTGCAGATCTGCAAGTACCTGACCATAGTTTTGGTTTAGAATGCAAAATGCAATTCAGGTTTCCAGAACTGTGCAGGATCCGATCGCAATATTGTAAATGCCGTCGGAATTTTGATGTACATGAACACTGACTGCAACATGAGATAAATATGAAGAGAACATTGCTGTAGTCTGTCGTTCTCAATCCAGGATATCAGGAAAATGAATCCTGGTGGCACACAGAAAGAGACCTGCGGAAGCAGGCATTGAGCCTAGGTTCAAAGAGAAATCAATACCCGTAATGATATCCCCTTTGCATAGGGTTGGCCGCAGGAGTCAAATTGAATCACAAAATGGGGCGGAATGCCTTCAGGTTACCATTTAGAGATACTTTGAATCTTGCTGGAACTAGTGACCACATAATGTGTCCTTTGAAATAATAGAATCATTCGTGAAGTCAAGCAACGAACGAATCGGACGGGGTACCTTTGGAACGATAAATGATATACAGTACACACTCACCAGTTCTTCTTCGTCCTAGTCAGTGTGGTTGAAAGTAATGCGAAGCAAATGTCTGGAAAAGGCCAATCTCACGGGGCGACGATATTTTGATAAAATGACGTGTCTATGCGGATGCTGGAATCATCTTATTTCTTCTCAAATGCCGACTTTCAGGACAATATAGCTTTAGCATGCAGCCCATCGGCTGAATTCGGACGAGGCGCTGCTAAATTGGTGATACAAATGAGGTAAGAGAAAATACAAGACACCAGACTCTCCACCTGAATATAGATCAACGCTGAAAAAATGCTCCCGCATCAATGTTCGAAGGAGAGACGAGGATCATCTTACACAAACCGAATGAGCTCAACTAAATCATAATGCAAGCTTGTTGCACGTACGAGTGAGTAAAAACCAAGCTGGACTGAGCAAAAAGCTCCACCTCGTATCAATCGCGACAGAGCTTGGGATAGAGAGTTTGATTAGAGCGGAATAACCCAGAGCAAGAAAAGGAATATTTGCGATTACAGCTCTTTGCAGAACTTAGGGCGCGGCTCGATTTTTTCCCTTTTTTGGCACTTTTTTGATGGTTTGGACCAGGACAGCTGCCCTGGCCTCAAATCTGGGCCGTTCGCCTCGGGGGTATGCTCAATCGATTCGTATTGCGAATACGCAGTTAACCGCCTCCTCAGAATTTTTATATGACACTGAGAACTGCTTTGTGAGAGGCGAAAGCAATTACTTTTGATCATTTTTGATCATTTTTCAGCAGGACAGCTGTTCTACCCTCACTTCTCAGTCTTTTTCCTTGAGAATAGGCTCAATCGATTCGTATTTCAAGTTCGCAGTTAACTGCGTCCTCAGATTTACGGCTCAACCTCCAGTACGGCTTTCTGGTGGACAAAATCCCCGGTAGGTCATTGCTTTTGATCACCAGTCAGCAGAACAGCTGCCGTGGCCTCAGATCTTAATCATTTGTTTGGCCTATAGGCTCAATCTCTTCGCCTATTGAATCTTCAGGGCACACAACCCTTATATTTCACAACTGGCTCCCACGGCGTTTTGCTGGTACAGGAGTTTGCGTTTAAGCAGGGTTTCATGTAGGACAGCTGTGAGCTGCTTTTGAGGCACCTACAAACTATTATTTTGTTGAAATGTCGCACTTTACTCTATTACCCAGTCTACTATACAGTTGTATTAGGATAATACACACTATAGGACGTTCACTGTATGTTTTCTCTGGGAGAAGGTGAAAAACTAGAAATTATATTAAATCTGTAATTCTGGATTCTGAGTCGGCAGTTGCCTGCGCAGGGGCAAGAGGAGTAAAATGAGCCTATAAACACGGAAAACGGTCAGGGACTGAGGCCGCAGTAGCTGTTCTGCTGACTGGTGATCAAAAGTGATGACCTACCGGGGATTTTGTCTACCAGGAAGCCGTACTGGAGGTTGAGCCGTAAATCTGAGGACGCAGCTAACTGCGAACTTGAAATACGAATCGATTGAGCCTATTCCCAAAGAAAAAGACCAAGAAATGAGGGTAGAACAGCTGTCCTGCTGAAAAATGATCAAAAATGATCAAAAGTAATTGCTTTCGCCTCTCACAAAGCAGTTCTCAGTGTCATATAAAAATTCTGAGGAGGCGGTTAACTGCGCATTCGCAATACGGATCGATTGAGCATACTCCCGAGGTGAACGGCCCAGATTTGAGGCCAGGACAGCTGTCCTGGTCCAAACCATCAAAAAAGTGCCAAAAAAGGAAAAAAAAAATTGAGTCGCGCCCTAAGTTCTGCAAAGGGCTGTAATAATGGGGGAAAATAAGCTACATGTACGCATTATGTGTTCATCTCGGACGTGGGCTTTGAGGCCAGTGCTTCGCATGGCAGTACGAGTCCGGCCGCTTTAAAACGGAAGCTAGTCTGACAGTTCAAAATATTTCGTTGATTCCGCCCTGCAAAATTCTGGTCATTGTTTTAAAACATCCCATCTACGGTCACTGATGCGGAGTCAAATACCGGAAGGTACCGACCGGCACTAGATAATTCTATTTGGCACCCCCCCGTGCCATTGGCACCCAGGGTGCTGCTATATGGCACCCCCATGATTTGTAAGACAACTAATGCTGACGGCTGATGGCACGTGGCAGAATGGAGCAGGATGAGGTAGCATGTATCCAGGGTTCCTGACAGTTAGTTATTATACTGAAAAAAACAATGTACTCAGGACAATACTGCATCAAATCCCTGAGAAAATCCCAAATAAATTCAAGAGAAATGCGAGAAAAAAAGGGGCAGGCTATGCGTCTATGCACTCATAGAAGTGTGATTTTTTGACCAGGTTACATCTCTACTTGGCTGCAATGTGATTATTTCACATTTTTGTGCATCAAAAGCCTTGGAAACCCTTCAAATAACGGCGACAAAAAAGTGGAAAAAAAGGACCGGGAACACAACGGCGTGCATGCTGAGACAAAAGGCCTTTTCTGCTGACCACGGCTTCTTTATTCGGCACAAAATGGACAGGAAAGGTGGTCAAAATGTTTACTGATGCCTTATCTCTGTTATCTTATCATCTCTGGGGGGGGTGCTAAATAGAAAAATACTATATGGCACCCGGGGTACCTTGGCACCGGGGGGTGCCAAATAGAATTATCCGGCCGGCATAGCCCACATCAATATACCGATCACGGACCTGTCATTCGTAACGATGTCAACGCTGCTGTCCCGCCGACTCGACTTGAAGCTGCCGCCATAAGAGTCTCTCTCCCAACCTCTTTTCAATCTCCTGCCTGACTTTTATCAATAGGAGAGACAGTGAACAAACGGAGAGGGAGGACATTTGCATTTCCAAATCCATCTGGATCGGCGCAGCAGTCAAATCAAAGTTGGCAACAGATTTGACAACAAATAACGACAACTTCAACTACGTCAGGTACTTAATTTTACCGACGAATGTAGCGGGAAACGCGTTGCCAAGAACGAGACCTAAAAATAAATTTTAGGACTCGTAACACGCCCGAGGTCCTGGGGAATCGAAGGCATCGCTGGACGAGGAGGAGATATTATCGCGAGTGCGAGGATCGCAGAGTCCTTTTGATCGAACGAAATATCCATAGAGAGCGTTCATCGCAGATCGCGGCATCGGGGAAGACCCTATAGCGAGAAATTCAGAGATCAAATCACCGCCAGTCGGAGCCGAAAAATCGAGGTTAACTATGCCTGATTCGGAGTTCGAACTCTAGGAAGAGCAAAAATGCATTAGACACCGCTGCGAATTTCCCATTCTTCTCCTACTTATCGAATCTACCAGCGAGAGTTTCGAGTTCATTGTCAGTAATTCGTTTTTGAGGTCCATGCGCACCTTTTATTAAAACCTTGGTGTTCGATGTCCACATGCGATCTTTGTATCGATTAAAGCCTGAGATCGGACGGTCAACGTGCAGCACATCAAGATCCCCCAAGTGTGGAACAAAGTACTTCCGCTGACGAAAGCGTATCCAGGACGATGGGCGGTAAATATATTCAGAGGTGAAATGTCGTGGTATTTGTCGATGTCCAGTGTTGGACGCGTGAAGGCAAACCTGGGATAATATCCCTTGTTGCGGAGTCCAGCCGCGCGAAGTCACACCGTGATAATTGATCCCGGACCGGGTTTGATCATCGATATGTAGAGGGGACATGAGGAAGGTGATAATTGAATCTGGTCGTTGAATTGGCTGGTGCCTTGAGTCAGTCAGAAACTGGCAGCGTAGCATCGCAGTTGCGCAATCAGGAATACGATGGAAGAAGCTTCGGGGGGAATATAATCAGGTTGGGAACAGACAGACGAACCACCCATGCAATAAAGGGCAAACGAGCCAGAGACGTCCTCGGAGAGCATTGTCGGGTTATAACCCTTCAACTTGACGTACGACGAGCGAACAGCCTACCTCCAGTGAGACTGAGAGGCCATTAAATTGCTGAAATAACTGAGTCCGGGAAAGTTTCGATTGAATGTGTGGAGGGACTGGAGCCGCTGTTGAGGAACGTTCTGGAATGTTAAGTTCGTCGTCGCGCTAGTAGCCCCCAAAGAGAATTTGGTACGCCAGTTGAGCTGAGCCGCGGGCACACCAAATCAGCGGGATAAGTGGGCTTATAATCATTGCCCGCTCCGACTCGGAGTCCCCGACGATGCAGATACGGTGAGTTCAGAAAATCGCTGGCAAAGCACCGGAGTCTTTGTCTAGTGTGCGTCGCGCGATGTGTGAATGAGAAGCAAGAGCCATTGTGACGGTCGGGATGTATAAGCAGGATAAGCCGCATAGCTGATTGGGAGATGCAGGAAATGCCTCAGTCGACTAGTCAAAACCGCGCGCAAAGTGGCGAGAAGCAAAAGTGGCACCTCGGGCCGTTTTGACCCGATCGGCCATCGGCTTATCGGACATTCAAAGGTGTCTTTTTGGTGTCTTTCAATACTTGAAGGGAGTTCGATTTTCTTTTGCTTCCTGCGAAACCGGCCCAATTATTTCCTAGATCTATTTTTTTCCGAGAGTCGTCTTTCTGTCCACGTAAATTATTGCTTAAGGATGTGGTCATATGTAACTTTTGCTCAACCTTTGCTGGCGACATTCTTTCGCTTAACTCGATTTTTTACTGGACTTGAGTGGAGCCTACGATGCAGGAGGCGTTGTGGACGGAGGCTAGCAAGTGGGAAGTGGATTCAACGAATCGCTGCCAGGATGGCGTCGGCAATCATCCGCATCCTACGTTTAGGTAACAGTTCCCGGTGCGTCTCTCAAGCGTCTCTCCTTCTTCTCTTCAGCTTCTATGTATTATATTCGCTTCCCATCGAGCGCGGATCGTCGACTGCGCGACGCCCTATGACAAACGAAAACATGCAACACGAATCCTGCTCTCGTCTCTTTACACTCTCGTCGACGCTGCAATCACACTGGCGACAATGGAAGCACAGCACACATGTTGGAACACGACCAGCGTGTTCATCTTATGCGCTCCAGCCAAAAAGCCGACGCCTCCTCCCTCGCCCCCGCAGACGAAGCGCATAGGCGACGGACCGGCAAAATGGCGCGCGTCGTGCGCACGCTGGGGGAGAACGTCCCCACCGAGCTCATGCGGACGAGCAGTGGTGGCGTTGGCCGGCAGCGCTTCAAGTTGACGCGCAATCCATCCGCAACCGCAACCCCCCGCGGGCGCGTGCACTCGGAGCCGCGACATCGCGATGCGGCAGAGGACTCCGAGCGCATATTCGACGCTCTCGGGCGGCGAGTGGGTGTGCGTGCAAAAGCCGGCGCAATATTTGTCCTCTGCATCTTCTACCCTGCCGTCGAACTCCGCCACTTATCGTTCTCCGTCTTTGAATCCGCATTCTGCATCAAATTATTCGGCCCCGCCCTCATCCGACCCGCGCGCGGGTTACTTATCCTCCTCGTCGGCGCCGCTATGGTCTACACCTCCCTCATTCATCCCGTCTCCGTCTTCCCCACCTTCCTTATCTTTACCCTCCTATTATTCGTCTCCCCCGCCCGCGAATGCTTTGACGAAATACGAACCCGCACCACCTCCTCCTCCCCAGTACGGTACACTGTGGCACGCCCGTGCGCGGCGTCTCCTACGCCGTATTCCCTCCCCTCGCTGCCTCGACTTTGGCGCCGCTCTCATCCTCTTCCACGCCTGCGCCTCCTGCAGACCACTTATCCGGCAGACCAGGTCCGCCCATAGGATATTCGACGGATGAACCGTATAACGGTGCGCCTTCGTCGCGCGTCCCTCCCCCTTCCTTACCACATGTAACATTCGATGCCAACGTGGTGGGATATGACCGCACCCCGCCTCCTCGTCACCCGCGGAGGAGACGCGTGTAGGATACGACAGGGAGACTCATAGGACGGAGAAGGGATGGTTTGGGGAGTGGGTTACGGACAGCGGAGGCGGGGGGATGCAGAGCATAGAAGATGTCGCGAAGAAGCTGCGCGCGCGGACTACGTCTCCGATGACTCGCTTTGACTCGGTATCATCCTATTCCGACGTGATATAATATTTTCATATTTTTCAATGTCGTAATTTGTTTTTAGCAGGTTTTTCGTTGTAGCATAGTAATTCATTCGATTCGGTCATGCAATTTTAATCGGTGTGCAAGCATCTTCAGGGAGAGTCCGGAATATGTGTACGAAGAGATGGACTTCGAGTAAGTTCCCAGATGTACGAGGAGTGCGTGCTCAGAGTATAGACAACATTTGCTCGGGGGTAATCAATTCTAAACTCGGTCAGGGAGGAAGAGGATGCGTGCAACTTTGAGCAGGTCTTAGGCATTTATTCATGTATTATGGGTAAATCGCGCGCAGTATCTTCTCTTGGGGAAGAATGTGATCTTGCCTTCGGGTGACCGGAATTCGTATATACGTGATTTCTTCATGGGCGATTCGCTCGCGCGTGGGTAACTCGTTCTTGAGTTGAACGGGTAATCGGGTTTAACTTCTCAGCGTTTGCTATTGGATGGGTAATTCCTTCGTTCGACCCTCGGGCGATGTTGGAGTCTCGAGGCAGGAGGAGAGACGTGGATGATGTGAGGAATATTGGGTGAGGAGCATTGGATATTTCGTACGGTGAACTTGCTTGCGCTAACCCGTTCATTCTTGTGCTTGGATAATGAATGGAAGCTGGAGTATGTAACTCGTGAGTGCGTAAGATCTTGGTCTTGGAAAAAGGCGGAGGAGCGGTGCGATTTTGAGACACGTACATACGATCTTGAGTCTTTCGTGGAGTACAGCCTCAGACGAGCACCGAGTCCAGCCTTGCGGTATCGGAGTGGATTCCTACCTTAGCGCGGATACGGAGTCGGGGCCCATGTTGAGGCTAACGTGTTTAAATCAAGATGAACTTCAGAGAAAAGGAAAATGCTGCTTGCCTGCGAGCATCTCATTCCAGACGTTTCTGAATGCTGATGCAGCGCCAGTGTTTAGCACGATAATCGAAAAAGGAGTAAGGCAGGCGGACGATGAAATTACTTCTACTTGAACGACTGAAATCTTACAACTTGAACTATAAGTAGGCATTAAAAACGCCCACGGGGAACCGTGCGCACCGTCCCGAGCGCGTCTTCGACAACGTCATGATCAGCCGAACACCAATACTTCTCCTGCCTCCTCTGCGGCAAGCCGCCCTCCCCAAGCCACCTCTCCTCCATATCGCACCTGTGCTTGCTCTTCTGTTTCCCCTCCGCGATCCTCTTCTTCTCGAAATACACGTATGATGCGTAGCAGACGCGGCTGGTATTCCCGCTCGTCGCGCCCTTCTTGGTGAGGAAGTCGGTGAGCTGCTTGGACTGGATGTTCGGCGCGTCGGTGTACGCAGCGCGCGACATGTCGCGGAGAAGCGCGGTTTTGGTGATGGTGCCAGTACGAAGCAACGCGTTGATTTTGCGACGCAGCTCGTCGCACGTGTCGTATATCTCGACGCTGGCGTCCTCGTCACCCGAAAGGGTGATGTCGAAAAGATCTTTCGCGGGGTCGCCGGTGACAACTTTCTTGGACTTTTTCGCGCTCGTGGAGGGGCCGGACACGTCATCGGATTTGCGTTTCTTTTGCTGGGAGGAATGAGGTCTGGAATTCGCGCGACAACGCGTAAGGAGCTCACATTGGTCTTTGTGGTCGGCGCCAGGACTTTCTGCGCAGCTTCCTCCTCTTTCGCCTTCATGTACGCAAGATTCGCAGGGTCGGTGAGGAGTATGGGGTTGGGCAACTCGGAGGCTTTGAAACTCATGGGCATTGTGGTGAAACGAAAGAGGGTCTGTGACAACGCGTGACACCTGCACGTGTTTAAATACATCAACAAACATCGCGCACGGACCATACGCTTGCCTGTTTCAATAATCAGAGGTAGCCCGCTCAAAGGTAGCCCGCTCAACGATGTACTCACATCCAGTCTCAGACCCAAGGAAGTGAGTAAACACATCCCAGCTAGCGTGGTTCGTTTGATTAATATAGCCCTGGATACAAACCAATCTTGGGCATTCGTTCTCAATGCGCGTTCGGTGAATCGTCGTTGTTTGAACTTATTACAGCAGTGTGCGAAGAGAAAGAACTTCAGGGACGTCTTCATTCAGTATATTACAAGTTCACAACAATCACTGCGTTCCGTGGGCCCGTCGGCAGCGTCGGCACAGATTGCGGCGACCTGGACTGACCCTCCGTCATCCGTCGAGGTCGCATCGGCCCAGCCTGCCTATCTCTGTCTCCAGGATCGACACAGCTCCGCTGTGTGTTGCCTGAAACTAAAATATTAATTGTAATATATTTAGTTCCGATTAATTTGGGAACGATTCTGGCATACCTGGTGGTCTGTCGAACCCGATAGGCCACACGGCGCTGCGATTCGGGGGCGGCGCACGATCCCAGTAATTCCTAGGACTCACTATTTATCACTACTGAGTCCCACTGGCACTAGAAAGTGCAAACTAAGTGGAGGTTGGAGGGCGGCAACAACGGCAAGCCTAATGATGGCACCGCCACAGCACTGTCAATCATTGATCGACGGCAAATCATGCCGCACACTCGGACTTGAGTGCACAGTAAGGTGCACGGTTGAATTGTGTGCTTAATTGCAGACATACATGGCAGGGCCGATTTCAACCAACGTCGACCCACTGTGTCTACACTGGGTCTGTGGACGTCTGCTGACTGGACTCGGCACAGTCTCTGCCGACGGACCCTCGGAATGCAGTGATTCCGAAGTGGTCCGGGAGGCATCTCAGGCAACTGAAGACTAGTTTACTAGGATGGCCACGCCAGGGATTGAACCTAGGACTGCTCTTCCGACTACACGGTCGATCAATGAATGTACTGGAACCTCAGCATTCCCCATCAGATCCCAATTCGCTTCTTGCAATCATTCTTAAAGGTAAATCAACTCCCTGAAGCCCAAAATCATAAGCTAAATCATAAGCTAAAGCAACAGAATTTGAGATTTTAGATGGAGCTGGTGAGGTGTAAGTGACCGGGGGCCTACGGAGGCCAGCAAGAGTGTGGGAAGTGGAATCAACGAATTAGGATGGGTTCGGCAATCATCCGCATCATACGTTTAGGTAACAGTTGCCGCGGTGCGTTTCTCCTTCTCTTCAACTTCCATGTATTCTATTCACTTCCCATCGAGAGACTGAGCGACGCCCTATGACAAACGGAAACATGCCCCCACACAAAGCTTCTGAGCACTCTGCTCTGTCTAGGCCGGAATTACCCTCGTCGACGCTGGAATCACACTGGCGAACATGGAAACCCCCACGGCCCTCCCGCGCATAACGCACATGCTGAAACACGACCAGCGCGTCCGCGTCATGCGTTTTACCCGCAAGGCGCCCTGCGCCGCTGCATTTGCGCTTCTAGTCCCGCCCAATCCCATCAACGGCATCAAAGCAAACGAGAACAACACACGCCGCGCTGCATTCATCTATGCAGCCACCCCGCGCAACTCCTCGCTCGGCGTACACGTGCCACTGACGCACGCCTCGACGTCCTACACCCATACGCACCCGTTCCTGGCCGTGCGCATGCCGCCGGCTGTGGACGCGGATCCGCTGCCGTCCGCCTCCTCCTCTCTATCCTTCACCTTCGACTGTCCTCGCACCTCATCCGACTCTTCCCTCACCCCTTCAGACGCAGCTCGCCGGCAACGGACGCGCAAGATGGCGCGCGTGGTGAGCACGCTTGGGGAGAACGTCCCCACGGGACTTATGTTCCCTGGGACGCCGACGCCTACGCCTGGGGCTGGCGCACCGATGCCTGTGCGCGCACGGATGAGCAGTGGTGGCGTCGGCCTGCAACGCTCGAAGCTCGGTCACGCGGCGCTTTGAGGACGCCCACGCACATCATCGGCTGCGCGTGCCGCCTTCCTCATCTTTACCCTCCTCTTATTCCTCGCCCGCACCCACGAAATACGCCGCATACGAATCCGCACCGCCGCCCCAAAAAATCTTGCTCCCCCGTGCGATACGACCGCGGCACGCCCGTGCACGGCGTCTCCTACGCCGTCTTTCCGCCCGTGCCTCTATCTTCGCTCGCACCGCTATCCTCCTCTTCTGCTCCCCCCCCTTTAACGTCCTCCTCGGCGGACGCAAGGCCGGGGTACGGCGCACGGCGAGCTGGAGTGGGGCGCGCAGGAACGGGCCCGCCGGTGGGATATTCCGCCGACGAATCGTATAACGGTGCGTCTTCGTCGCACGTCCTTCCCCCTTCCTCACCACACGTCAAATTCGATCCCGGCGCAGTCGGACACGACCGCGCCCCCCGCCTGCCTCGTCGTGGTCGCCTGCAGAGGAAACCCGGGTAGGATATGATCGAGGCACACACCGCACCAAAAAAGGCTGGAGTGGGGAGTGGATTACGGATAGCGGGGGTGGCGGGAGGCAAAGTATGGACGATGTCGCGAAGAAGTTGAGGGGCTTACGACTGCGTTAGCACTTCGTTCTCGTTGTCCCCGGCTCCATCTCATCCCAGTCCTTGTGACAACGTCTCGAAAGGGCCTCGGTGGTCGCGAGCCGGTTGAATCGGGACGCCGCGGTATGACTCGACTATCTCTGTTCCGGTATAATTTCTTCTTAGTTTAGACGTAGTAATTCTTTGACGTACCTTTTAGTTGTAGCATCGTAATTCTTTCGTTCGCAATCTCAATCCTTGTACCAGCAAGCATCGTCAACAAATGAGTGTACCTCACATTTGAAATGATTTGGATCATGGATCCTCGAAGGAGGGGGCGGGCAAATTTGGAGAGCATGAATCAGGTCTGTGCAAAGTCTGAGCACGAGTTTCTGAGTCAGAGGTTTTGGAACGAGGAGCAACAACGAAAACCGCTGACGCTGGTGTGAGTCCAGAGGTTCGGATGAAAAGGATTTCAAGGAACTGGATAACCGGAACACAGATGATAAGTAATTACTTGTGCTAGCCATCTGCGACTCGGAGTTTGGGCGGGGTATGTCTTGAAACGCGCGCAATCCAGCCTCCTGCCGAGTCCAAGTCCAGCGTTAATCCGATCTGGATTGTGGAGTGCGTCCGGAGAGGGTCGAGCGAGCTCAGAATCTGACGGCGTTCAGAAGCGAGACGTTGAGTACTGCGAACCATGGGTAATGGCAAGCGGAGAAAATAAGGTCCACATTAAAAGCATTATCTCAGTCCAGACTTCAGGTTTTCCCGCGGTGCGCTGGTGCGGGAGAATGAGAACGACTAGATTATTGTCCTTGAAGTCCAATTCATCTTCAGTAATTCATTCATTCGGTTTTGGGCCGGAAGGAGTCCGCTCTTGAATGACGGGAATTAATTCATGCTTGAGTACCAGTATTCATTGGCTCCAGAGTCTTGATTGTGTGTGCGGTTGGGTCTTCGTAGTCCTCGACAATGTTATACATTTTTTTACACGCTATTCCTAACATAAGACCAGGTGGTTAGCTGGAAGCATATCAACGAGCGGAATGAATGTCTCGCTCCTCGGGATAGGATATTGCAACGCGGCCCCTGCTCATTATAGGTCGCCTGAGGGAGCTGTAGGCATCTCCAGGATGGCGAACGGCGGGTCAAGGTATACGTACTCAGGGATTTCCCCATGAGTTGATGATATCCACCCGCCCGGCACGTAAAGCTCCAGGAGTCGCGGAGGTCCAAAGCTGCGAATGTCGGATCCAAACGGGGAACAGCCGGGCTTGGAGGCCTAGATCCACCGTGCTGAACAATGGGCACACTGAGAATCAGGGTTGGTGTTCGGCGCCGAGTTCCAGTCGCCAGCGGTCGAGCTGGGCAGTAGAACAGAAATTGGCGATGTTGCGGCGATGAGATATGCTGACTTGAAGATGGAAGGATGAGTCAAAATCCGAAGGCCGCGGTGCCACAGCCGTCGGGGGAATAGAGGTTGAACCCGTAAGATGTGCTGACTTGTAAGTGGGAAAGTCGCGCAAAGTGGGGAAGAGGAAAATGTCGAAGCTGTGCCTCGGCCCTTGCCGGGTCGCCTTGATCCGATCGGGGATTCGGCCGTCGGCCTGTCGGAGAGTACGTTAATTTCAAGGGACGTTCAACACTTGTATTCGGAGCCTGTTTCTTTTACTTTTCGTGGGGAAAACCTGGCTTTAGATCTTGTCTACATTGTCTTCCTCTGCTCCATCAATTTTTCTTCCAACACTGAGTAGGAGAAATTCTTACTCAAGGTTCCTCCAAACTCCTTCGCAAAACCTCTGCTACATATTTTAATTTGGAGAAAGCACGGATAGGATGAACCTGTGGTGTGTAGCAAGGATAGATATGTAGAAATTGGCCTCCCAATAATCAATGCAAGCTTGATGAGCCTGTGAAGATGACTGGCCAGGGTTAGAAGAGGACTAGCACCTGCAGCTTGTTTTACGTGTGTGAATTGGAAAGTCTACAAACAAAGAATAAATAAATAAATCCATTGAAAATCAAGACACAACAGGGCAGCTACATACAACCTAAACATATGAAAGTCCAGACACAGAGCACAATCAGGATGGAATTGGGTGTGGGGTTGCAACAGAAAGAGAGAGAGAGGAGAGAAAAATGGGAGGATATCATGTACAGTTATTCCATGGTCCTTGCATTTTCCCTGGTCCTTGCATCAGCACAAAACCATATAAAGGATTTACCAAGCAAATGGGTAAAGTGGTAGCATATACTCTAATACATTATAGAACATTTCCCAAAACATGCGGCTACATGCGGCGATGTGCGGCTACGTGCGGCTACCTGTGTGTACGCCATGATGTAGACAGACCTTCGCCGAGCTTGACCTACGTCCAGCTACGTCTGGCCACATGGCGTAGACACGGTCCGGCTACCCGTCTGCTACATATGTCGACCTGCGTCTACGCTGTAGACACAGTAGACTAATGTTGCCGCGACTCAAAAAGTCGAGTTGCGACTTGCCGAATGGACTCAATTTGAAGTTTGACTCAACTCGACTCAACTCGACTCCGTCTAGCGAAGTCGACTCGGAGTGACTTCAAGTCGACTTGAGTCGGCCAAGTCGGACAATATTTTTGAATTTAGCTAAAACTACCACCTCGTCAAATAGGAGTACTGTAGGTAGGTATATGCGTTGAACTTGACTGGTGTTTACATGGGATCAATAAAAGATCATTTATTTCATCGCCATTCCAGGTTCCCATCGCTATTATGGGGTTTATGCACATGTATCCATTTATATAGCAAAAAAAAAAAAAATCGTGATTTTTCGGGGTCCAATGATGTGCAGAAACTTGATAGAAACACAAAATACCGCATCCGTCACACGAACATCACACATGTGACATTGCATCACACGTGTCACAATCACCCACAAAAAAAAATAGAAATTGCCTTCAATCGTGGTTATCCATGAAAAGAAACATTTCCTAAAATACCCCCAACTCAAGTCACTCAAGTTGACTTGAGTCAACTTCCACTGACTTCGAAGTTGTGGCAGAGTCATCAGAACGACTCGGCTTGACTCGACTCAAGTCGACTTCCCCGAGTCGACTTCGCACGGCCGAGTCGGAAGTCGCGGTAACATTACAGTAGACATACCTCAGCCAACTTCATAATGCATTTGGGGCCATTTTGGTGTTCTACTGTATAGGTCCGTTCATTGCCATCATTATGCTCTGTAGATTCAACGCATGCAACGAATCGAAGCCAACGAGAGAACTTCGGGAGAAGGGTTGCATCCAAAAATAGCCAAGAAACACCCACGTCGGCTTGAGCAATACCCAAATAGCAATGCCGACCCAATCCTGCATCAGTTGGGGTGCCTGAAGATTTGCAGAGGTCTGAGGGAAGCCAGAATTGGATGACCAGAAAATACAGTTAACATTACGCACAGAGCCCTCGGAGAATCAGACCCGCGTCGGCCTGAGATCAGACACCAGTGCCAAACATACACAAACATCAAATTTTGGTGACACATTAGATATCTCTTCAACCACGGTCTTCACACCCATTCTGCATTGAATTTATGCACTTCTGCAGGTTGGTCTAAATTGGTTCAGGTATGTGTATATTTGTCTACGTCGGTCTAGTATGTACGTGAACCAACGTAGGCAGACCCTCTGTCTACCAGGGGTGGGAACACAGTGGATATGCCTGTACATTGATGAAGGGCAGCTGAGACGCAAAGCTAACTTGCAGTAGAGTGACAGTGAAAGGGGAGTCCAGGCCGAATTTGTTGCCATGATGTGCTCGCAATCATCCGCAAGTTCCCATGGTGCGCCTCTCCTTCTCTCCGCACAATGCACATGCCCGCCTTGTGCACTCCACCCAAAAGATCGAGGCCCTCTTCAGCGAGACTCCCCTGTTTGTCGATTCACCCTGTGCTGCGGCCTTTGCCTTCCCCGTCCCACCCAGTCCCATCAACGGCATCAAGACAAACCAAAACAATGCACACCCTGCAGCGTTCATCTACGCAACGACCCTGCACTCGTCCTCACTTAGCATCCGCCTGACCCGCCATGTGTTTCAAGATCTATCCCCTATCCGTATCCGCACACACGACCCTTACTGTGGCGGTACGCGTCCACTGGTTGTGGACAACAACCCACCGCCACACCCCTCCGATTTCTCTATCGCCCCCACAGACGAAGCATGGTGGCAACGCAGATGCAGGATGGCATGCATGGTAAGCACACTGGGGGAAAATGATGTAGCTACCGAGCTCGTGTTCCCTGGGACGCTGACGCCTGTGCGTGCACGAACGAGTAGCAGGCTGGGTAATTTGAACTGGATGCAGAGGCGGGGCTCAAAGCTGAGTCGCATGCCCTCATCCCAGTTTGCACAATCAGACTCCTCTGCAAGTGCGTATTCGACCTTATCGGGTGCTGAGTGGGTGTGCGAGCAGACACTGCCTTCGAACTCCACACCTCCAATGTCAAATGCACCCGTATTGCCCACCCTGCCCTCATTCTACCCCTCTGCACCTTCCTCATCTATAACCTCCTCATCTTGTTCATCTTCCCTATCCACGGCCGCACCCACACAATACAGCGTACAATATAATAGTTCTTAAATGTAGTAATTTTCCACACACATTTCTTTTAGTTGTATCATAGTAATTCTTCATCCGATTCGGCCGTTGGTCGTGGTGTATAGATGTAGTGCAATCTTGAGCATTTGTTCATTTGTGGGCTGTAGATAATTCTCCTTCTTGGTTACATTAATAGATTCTTGGGCCAATATGTTGGTGCTCCGTGTTCTCCATGTTTTGTGGACACGTTGGATTCTGGGTGGCATGTAGGACATTGGGTAGGTAATATGCGAATCTGGCCCATTCGTTCCTGGATAATTTTTTTATGAGGTGTGCGGTCCTTCGCCATACTCATTATCAGGTAATGGGTGCGATCATGAAGGGTAGCGTTGAAACGGTGTGCCGGGGTGCAGCGGTGAAATCTATTGCTTTATACTGAGAGTCAAAGTCTACTCAAATCTTTAATCACTACACAACAAGCAACCAACAACTTAACGACTGTGTATTGTATTCGGGAGGTAGGTAGGTTACGTATTGACTGTCAACTCAAAGACAAACTTCTGTGCTCAAATGATCAAATGGTCTGTTTGGGGGTTTTCAATAAAACTGGGTTAGATTGGGTTCAACGGTGAGCCTATTACAGGTGCACCGGGATCTGGAGTGCTCTTATATGCTGATGCACACATCACAAGAACAATTGGATCTATTAACAACAGTTACTTCAGAGCAGGGGTTGGTATACTGAAGGCTTAGTCAAGGTATCTAGTCAAATAGGCTAGGCTGTTGGGTGCAAGCTTTATATGATCAGAGTGACAGTTGATGCTTGAGCTGGGACAAGTGGGTTGGAGACTTGGCGGCTGTCCTCTATATGAAGCTCCTGACTTTGGCACATGTATAACTCCTTAGCTACATGCTCAGATCTCGCACTAGCTCACATTTGGTGATGATATGTGTATAGCAGTTTCTTTAGCTAAAGGTATACAGCACTTGTAAAATTGAAGAATTTCACAGCTGGCCACTTAGCCTGCTTATCAGCGACTCGGGAGCAGGACATAAAGCTCAACACAGGATCAGAGGTGGGAGGTAGATACAGATCCGGGATTGAAGGTGAGATCTGACGTGAGGCATGCTGGAACTAGGATTGACAGCAAGCACCTATGTTACCAGAAACAGAGAGTACCCCTCGGAGGCTGGGAGTGCGCCATCAAGTTAAAATAACCAAGCCGGAGAGTACACCCTGAAGCCGCCGGGGCAAATGGGCAGGTCCTAACCTTGTGAATCAAATAAGGCCCAGGTGATTTGTACAACGACTGCATTTGAAAGAACGAAGATCCGGCATGGTAGATGTTTGAACTCACATAGGAATAAAATTCGGCGTAGCACCATTGTGTGTTGATGCATATACACTAAGACACGCTAGTCGGGATGTTCACACAGATACAGCCTGAGTAATCTTTGTGTTTTGAATCCTGGAGCAGTGTATTTAATGCATTGGGCATATCAGAGTTTTCTCGGTAAGGGAGTGCGCTAGGGACCGAAGACCGAGAAAGCAACAACACAGAAGGATGCAAGCCTGTGCATCCGACGGAGAGGAGAAGTCAAGCTCGCCGTTGGAACAGCGCAGGCTTGGTGAGTCAGACAGAGCCAGACAAAGTGGGAGGGGAAAATGTGGTCGAAGCCGCTGGGCCTCGACCCTCGGGCCGTCTTGACGTGATCGGTGATTCGGCTGTCGGTCTATTGGAGATTCAAAGGTGGTTAAACTTTGCCTTGTCTACTGTTTGTTTCTCTCCCACAGGTAAGTTCAATCTCAGTTCCAAATGCTGGAGGCAAAGCCTTTTTTGGCCTATTCTCAACTTTAACATCACATGAGCGGAGCAAAAGGTCTGGCTTGAGGCAATTGAGTTGGCGTAATACCACCTGGGTGTAATGGGGACTTCCAACAATATTGTACAACATGATTAGGAAATGAACTGCAGATGATACCGCTTTCGCAGGTATATATATAAATGCATTGACATCGAAGGAAGGATATCAGGTGTTGGATTAACCAAGGCATGGGTAGCGGTCGGCTGTATCGGTACCAGGGGTGCCTGGAGGGCCTTATGAATTTCACACAATGTAAGATAGTTGAAGAATGACTCAAAATCTGGAGTCTGCGGTGCATCAGCTGTCAGAATCGTAGATGTTGTTCCGAACTTGGGATGCACAGCATTTGTGAGTAGCAGCATTGCACAAAGTGGGAGGAGAGAAGTGTCGAAGCTGTGCCACTCCGTATTCGGCCATCGGCTACTGATCAGAGATTATTGAGTGACCCATTTTATTCGGAGCGTAGATGGATGACTGGCTTTGTTTTTTCAAAAGCTGGCCAATTATTAAAGGTCCTTCCAGCACTGAGCCAGAGTAATTTTACTGAAGCGATATCCGGGCTCTCAAACCTGTATTTTAGTTGATGGACAAGATGTGTCCTATGGTGTATAGTAAGGACATATGTATATGAATTGGCCTGCCAAGGAAAGCTGGGGTTGGAAGCTTCCGGAACTCACAGTGTACATATGTATGCATGTGAATCAATAACTTTTCGTATAAGAAAATAAATAAATATTTATATGGTCATTGAAAATCAAATTACAACAGGGCAGGTACACAGAGTATGAAAGTACAAAGGAAGGGTAGGTTGAGCAGTAAAATGGACTTGAAAACATAGGATGTTTATGCCAGAAATGGAAGCCCAAACAAGGTCACCGTCCATCAGAGAGAGAGTGAGAGAGAGATGGGAGGGGTATCGTCCAGCCATTTAAACTGAGATAAAATATATTTGGAAACACAGAAACAAATGTGCACAGAATAACTAGCACACACAGCAAGCCAAATTTGAAATCACCGTCAAGGTGGGAAGGGCTGTTGCTAGCTTTCAAGGATCGCATCCTCTGATTAGATAACTGTTGCATTGGTGTTACTCGCAATGGATGGCTCATCCACTGACATTGTAGGTGCCTCCAGCAAGTTCAGAAGTGCAAGTGATTTCTGGTGTGCATCCGAGATCTCTTGCTCAACCAAAACAAGCCTCGTATCGATGTTGGCTATTTCCTTTGTTTGCAATGAGCATTCAAACAGTGGACGAGCATCCGTCCAAAGTTCTGCTGCCTTCACCAAATCTCCTCTGTGCTTTGCAATATCTCCGAGACGAAGCATGCAATCACCTCTGCTGCGATGGATATCCATATATGTAAATCCATCCAGTGCAACCACAAAAAGATTGTGTGCAGTGTATGCATCTCCTTCAGAAAGAAAAACATCGCCTAAAAAGCGGAGTGCCTTGTACACTGCCATTTTCTCCTCTGTTTTTTGGGCATGCCCCAAATATATCGCTGGCCATCTGGATAGCAGGTCATCCTTGGTAGATGTCCAGCGACCAATATCTGCTAATCTCTCAAGGCAGTAAGAGATTGCCTCGTTATCATTTCCCCAGACATAATTGAGACACTGTTGAAATAAGGTCTTTGCAACCATTTCTTCACCCTCCCTCAGATAGAGATCTGCCAAAATGGTTTCACAGTGAGTCACTTTTCTAGCCAGCCCCAAGGTCCTGTATATAGCCTTCGCAATATCTAGGTTGCACTGTACTTTGACAGTATCTACACCAATCATGACATCAAGCTCGGCTATATTCATCAGAGCACCAGCATTATAAAATGGATCTTGCGCAGAAGCATTCTGAGCAATTTCAATATTGATGCTGTAGGCCTCCAAATACTCAGATTTCTGCTTATTGATTTCAGCCATCATTATCATGGCACTATGATCCACCTGACCACCCTGCATGCCACAAAGCTGTAGAAGCTCTCTTGATCTTTGACACAAGAAAACACTTTCTTTCAGATTACCCAGAGATATGAGACATCCAGCCTCATTTCTCAGTGCTGAGGCTTCATGGTATAAATTTCCGGACAGCTGAGCAATTTCTTGTGCTTCATGGGCATGCATTTGGGCTACATAATATTCACCCATGGAAGACTTGAGCTGAGCTAGATGCTCAAGTGCTAGAGAGTGCTGCTTTGAGTCTCCACTAAGCTTTGCCAATGAGAGTGCCTTTTGAAACCATTGCCTTGATGTAACCAAGTCATGTTCATAATACCACCAGTAATATCCAGCTGCACTATAGAATTGGGCTATTGTGAGGTGGTATGTGAGAAAAATCTGTCAAAGTAATATTCTAAACTCACCCTCAAGGACTGGATCATTGAGGTGATAGAAATGAGCAATACCTCGATTGATCTGGGCTTGGGGATCTACAATTGGTATGGTCTTGAGCATCTCAATAACATATTTTGCTTCTATCTGGTGGTCACAGGGCTGGGGAAAGACAGCTGGGACATTATCCATCAATGCAGTACGACCCTGGCCAGTGATTCGAAGAAAGGCACTTAGAGAAATAGTGCAGTTTATAGCATCGGCTATATCCAGGTTGTCTGGATGCAATTCCAGCAGCAGTAACTGGTGAAGGTTGCTAAGATTTGGAGTAATTTGGCTGACTGCATCTTTCAGCTGATCTGCATTATATCTCCGGTATAGGTCCATCACCGACTGGAAATACTTGCAAAGAGGGTGAAAAAGTGGTTGTGTTGGCGGAGAAAATGTGTGGGTATGTTCTCGAATAGGAACCAGAGACTTCAACCGCTGTTTATCATCAAAATATGCCAGGGAGGTTCGGAGCAATGTAGCCCTGCACCCCAGAAGATCTTGGATAGGAAGCTGACTTTGCAGAAGCTCTGCATCTGAGAGACCATCCGGAAGGACTGAGAGTAGGCTCAACAAATCCTTAGCACCAGGTGTCATACGGGGACTTCCAAGTGACAAGATGATGGATGCATCCAAGCTTGACTGTTTGTCATACCCAGTTGAAAGCAAGGATGTCTTTTCTGTCTTCCAGCGAGCCAACACATTTGAACAGCCCTCATAGTCAACCAGATGGGCTATGAGGTCTACAGCAAGCGGCATGTTGCCTGTCAATTGGAGAAGTTGGTTGATGTCCCTGGGATCATGGGAATCATCTGCAATTTCAATGAAGGTCTGGCGAGCAGCATCATATGACAAGGGCTTCAAAGGTTCCAAAAATGGCCGAGTCCAACGGACCTTGGCTGGCCTCTCAGCACCTCGCATTGTGATCTGTTAGAATATTAATGTGCGACTTTTTAAAATAGGCATATGCTCACTATCAATGCAAGATGTGGGATGTCAGTGAGCAAAGACAAAAACTCTTCAACCCCACCACGTGACTCGAGTGGCTCCCATGGTGTTTCCAAATTGTCCAGAACCAAGAGGCAAGGTGGACCTGTAGAGATAAACTGGACAACAGCCTTTGTGAGGTCCTTTCCTGGCTTCAACCCCAAGTGAGACCCAGTTAGGGCTGCAAGTTCGATGCTAGTGGTAGCAGAATCTGCAGCCACAAAGAATCTGTGTTCATATTTTCCAGCAACATCAGGGTGATGTAGGGCAGCTCTGGCAAGACTTGTTTTTCCTATACCACCAGCACCTAGAATGGCAATGTGGGCTGATTGCTGTGTAAGACTTGCTACAGTCTTCTCAAGTTGCTGTTCACGGCCATGGAATATCTTTGGCTGTGCAGGCAACAGAGAAACTGAGTTTAAACTTGACACATAAATTATCAGTAGAGATACACCAGTATAGTTTTATGTTCAGACCTGTTTGAGGTGCTGGTAGTCTGATAGATCTGGCTCTCCAATTAAAAGGTGCTCTGTGATGAAGGATGAGAAGTGACATACAGATGATGACCTATCGGATGTCACCCCATCAGAAAGGTTTCCAACCAATTCGAGCAGTTCCTGGTGCATGCTTTGTGTTTTCTGCTGCATTTCAACCACTTTGTTGGCAATGATGAGACCAGTCTCCACCTGCATGGGTGTGTTGTATATTTTCTATACTGTATAATCCACATACCTTAAAAAATTTCAGAGCCTTCTCCAGCCCTGCCTGACAGTCCTTGCGAAGTGTGTTCATCTCAGTTTGACGAAAGAAATGTTTTATCTTCTTTCCATCCTGTTGTGTTTCAACGAACATGTGGATCTTGTGGAGTGTTCTGTTTGAATCTGATTAGTAGCCATTCATCAATGGACAACCATGTGATACTCTGTAAAGTTCCCAATATGGTCCAAGATTGCTGGTGCCAAACTCCCTCGAGTTTTAGATATGATGTGCAAGTCAATTATAGCATAGAGGATGCTATGAATATTTTCCATGAGCTGGATGCATTCCTCTTTATTCCTCTTCACATTCTGGGAATATATATTAGACAAGTAGATGTGGTATCCAGACTATTTACCTGCACCAAAGCCATCAAGGACAGAGTTGTGCTTGAGATGGCTCGCATAAATGGTGTGCCAAAGGCATCCGTCATCTCGTTCAGCAGTGTCACCATAGGAGTCAAAATGGCTAGCACACTGTTCATGCGGACTTCTGTAGCAGTGGGCTGATGGGGCATCTTTTCAGGATAGCTGGGAAAGGAGTGGAGAGACGTGGGTTGGTGCTTTTATATCCACCTTCGGAGCAGTGCTCAATCTTGTTTTAATCAACTTTCCTCGGCAGCTCCTTCCCTGGATCAATCATTTTTGGATATAGACAGTGCACATCTCTTCATCAAGTGGAAGCTCTGAATGTGACATGGGTAACCCTGGTCGCTGGAATTCTACTGCGCCGTCAACATTTGCTGGGATCCAAATTCAGGGTTTGTTATGTTGATTCTGACCACCGCAACATGCTATGATGCCATTCAGGCGGTTGTCTGTAACAGCAAGCTTGTGCCGTATTTTGTGGGGAAATCCGTCAAAACATAGGCCAGCGTTCTATAAGGACACTCTCTGTCTACATGTGTCTACTTATTATTACATCTGTTGATGTGGTTAGACAGGGTTTGGCGTCTGTCACTCTCTTTGGACGCAGAAAAGACAGCACGACGGCGAGGCGAGAAGGTCGGCGGTGATTGGGGATCAAGTTAGATACGGAGGAAGACTTGGGGTGGACAGTTCAAGGAATTCGAAGCATCAAGACTTCAAGCCGGTGCGGCCGTGATTGGAGAGCGCATGGCTCTCTAATGTGGACAGTTGGCGGGGGTTCTAGCTGTCAACAGTCGGGCGGTGACAAGAGACAGGTGCATTCGGCAAGATCCGAGGCGCCAACGAACTATCACGTGAGGTACACAAACATCGCGAGTGTGGAGCGCCCGTTTCCGCGTCTTTTCCTGCATAATATGGACATCATGCATAATATTCAACTAACGCTTGTTGACATTCGATACCGCTTCGCATTCCCGAAATAGAGGGACGGATTCAAACTTATTGCCCGATGGCCGGGCCAGATTGGATGATGTGGTCCCAAACAGAAGGGAGGACGCAGAAGGCGGAATCGGATTACGGGTCCTGGACATAACACATTGTTTTAGCATACAAAACCCATGCGCAAATGAACATTGAGCAACGAACGATTGTTTCAACATCCAAGTCAATTATCTGAAGCGTTCCTGCCGGTGAATCGAGCCTAATGGCATCGCGCGCTGATCCAATTCTCGCAGCGCAAGTTCACCACGCTTTCTCCACGTTCTCTACCTGCGTACTTTCTCTTCGTCGCAAAACCACCATGGCCTCGGACATCCAATACCACCCGTTATTCAGGAACCCGCCGCAGACACCATCCTCCGCTCAGCCGACGGCACGCTCTTCCGCGTGCCGAGCATCACCCTACGCCGCACTACGGGGTATACAGAATTGCATGAGGAGCCCGTGCCCGCCTCGACGCTCGCATACATCCTGTGTATCCTCTGCGGCCTCCCCTCGCCTATCGAGGACCTGGACTTCGACACAGTGGAATCCGCGCTCGCCCTCGCTTCGCGCTGGGCCGCGGCCGCCTGCGCGACGCGATAGTAGGCCCTGCCAAAGCAGGAATGAACTCACAAACCGGTAGAGAGTAAAAATATGCTTTTATTCAATCTGAATTGGGTAATAACGCCCCGCTGTGGCTCTACGCGCTCGCCGCGCGCGCAGGGTGGGTGGGCGAGGCGCAGGCAGCAGCCCGAGGGACGCTGGCGCTGGCGCTGTATGAGGACGTGCACAGTGAGGAGCTTAAGCGCGTTCCTTCGAGAGATTTGCTGGCGTTGCTGGCGTTGCATCGGCAGCGGCGGGATGTGCTGGATTGGATGTTCAGCGGGGAGGAAGAGGGAAATAAAAAGGAAGGGAGAGGGAGGGAGCGAGGATGTTAATGGATGCGGTGAGTGAGTAGTGTAAGGTGTGTGGGCTGGAGTCCGATAACTGCGCTTGGCGGGAGTTCTGAGCACGCGTGAATCGCTTTGCAGTAAGCACGAGTGTAATATCCTAATTAAAAGGTCGCGCATTTATTTCAGATATTCGCGGAGATGGATAGACGAGTGACGCGAGGCGGCCGCGTGCTGGAGCACAAAATGCGCGGAGGCCGGGTGTAGTAAATGGATTTACGACCGGAAGAGTACTTTGCGGGAGATCAAGGCCTGTATCGATACACCACCATTTGGGTCAGTTGTCAGAGATAGATTGATTGCCAGAGATCCGCTGACGTCTGTGCGTTCCGTGAGGGAGATCGGAACACTGTCTCAGTGATCCCGCCGTCGAGGCATTGGACTGACAGTCTAAACGAGAGCTAGACTATATCTGAATGACATCTGGGGGATCTCCGACTCGAGATCCTTCCTATTCCATCCCATCACATTGCCGAAGCGGTGAAAATTAAAAGAACGGGACTTGAACGCAAGTATCAAACACCTAAGTTTCGTACAAGAATGCGGGAAGAGGATAAAACACTATTGTTTTGCCGTCGCTGGTAATAGTCGTAGAGGCCGAATTCTGAATCTGTCTCAAGTCGTTCAAACTCCGCTGATGCCAAACAATGGCAACACAAAGTCGTACGATCTTTGCTTTTTCTCAGTTGTCTGTTTTCCGCCCTCGTGTTTCCTTTTTGAGAAGGTCACGTTTCTCAGCGGCATTGACAGCAGACCACCAGTTCAGAGTCCGCCATGCAAAACCATTTAATTCATTTGTTTCTGTCACACTCCATTACACATCGGACAATGTGAGTGGTGAGCAGAGCAAGAGTCAGTGAAAATTTGAAGTGGCACTTAGTTGGACTTGAGTGGCACAGAAATTTTATTTGCTTTACATACAATTTAGCGGTACTAAGAACGAGGCGGTGGCATAGTATAGTAAGTATGATATTAATGCGAGCTGGCTTGCACATAGTACGACAGGAACATGTACTCCAAGGGCACGATGTGGAGAGTCGGTGGCACGGCAGAGACAAAGATAGAGGCTCCGGCTAAGTAGACAACTCATTGTAGGCGGAATACTGCATGGGAATGTGAATTCTGCCATTGGGAGGGGATGGATGGCACAAGACATGTTAATGAAGACACTTGATGCGTTTCTGTTGTCCAATACGCGTCCAGGAGTACAGGACAGCCCCGGGTGGTGAATACTGAGTGGCAGTCGGACAGGAAGATGGTGGTAGGAAGAGAAGGGCGTGCAGAATTCGGGGCCACCCATGTTCTCATTGTTTGTCTTCCCAAAAGCAGAAGTGTGATATTTGGAACGAGGAGCAAGGAATAATGTTAATAAAATAAAGAGCAACGGCGGGAGAGCATGTCGAGATCACGTTGAGATATTCTCTCAATAAGGGAATGCTTTGTCAGGAATGCGAGGGCGGAAAGTCAAAAACTCTTTTTCTCCGTCTTCTTTCTCCCACCGCCCACCACCTGCCCACCGTCCCATCCCTGGCCTCCCCGTACTTTCCCCGTCCTTCAAACAGCTCTTGTCCTCAAGCTTCAACAGCTGTTGTCCTCAAGCTTCTTGACCTCAAGCCTCGAGATCAAGAGGTGCTCGATCTCTGGATCAGCCAATACGGTTATGTCAGCTGATGATCACTCGGTGATCGCCGGGGTGTCCCTCAGCAGTCCTCTTAGTCGGTAATAATCACAGTGGAATAGTGTTATGCTAGTAAAACAGTTAAGGAGGTCAACTGAAAGGTATTTGCGAAGTATCTCTGCCCCGGGCTAGGGAGAAAGCATTCAAGTGAGGTTGATGAGTTGATCCCATCTGATGAAAGTTGCCTTTTACAGGGGGGGGGGGGGGGGGGGGGGGGGGGCGTGGGATTTATTTAGTGATCCAGAGATCGAGCACCTCTTGCTCAAGATTGGTCATGCGCCACGTCATCAACTTCGATGAATCAATACCCAGGAGTGCACCTCAAGACCTTGCCCTTGCCCTCAAATCACAATACCAAGTTCTCTTGTTGGTTCCTCAAGACATCCCATGTCATCTGCACCTGCCCATCAAGCTCTCACCTGCCTTTGCCACCATGTCTGTTTTTTTTCTTCAGTCGGGTGTTCTCGACGAATTGCTTCTGTTTGTATCACATATCGTAGAACCTAATGAAATTTGATTCTGCATTCAATTGTTTGGGTGCCATTTATTTATTATAATAGGGAAATCTGGAAGGGATAATGGTGCAATATATACGAGCAAGCCCGGAGACCTCCACCGATATCATGGATACATCACGCCAGGTCTCGCTAGGAGACTGGTCTCAGAGGACTACCAGGGGATAGTCGTTTTTTATATCACGAGGAGATTCCGGCCAATCTCCGGCTCACTAAAGCCCGAAATAGCAGGTGGGATCTCTGGCTGATGTTGCCATGAAATGGCGGTGTAGGCTGCCGGATGCGGTGTGATTGGTGTGATCACTTGAGGAGGAGGATGTCGACGATTGTTTTTGAACATATGAAATTGCGCGCTTGAGGATATTTGATAGGTGCCACCGTGACCGAGATAACATTCAAGGGCAGAAACAGACACCTGTCGCAGGAGATGAATACAGCCCTGCCGATGGATATCTAAGCGTTAATCCGAGGGACAGAAACAGGTTAATGCGAGGTGAACTGGTGTTCATTTGCCGGGTACAGTTCTGAGTTTGTTCATCGGAGTTGGTCGGATTACAAAGTACCTGCGGGCGAGAATAGAAATCTGAAGGGATATTTAAAGGTTGGCGAGCACAGTACTTTGCATGTTGCGATGACGGTCCGGGACGCGGAAGATAGCCAGAAATACAAGAATTGTTCTTCTGAGAACGAGGCCGTCATGGTGATTTACCACCCGTACCAGAAAGAGCGAAGTCGAGATTCACTTGATGGGCATGTAGCTGCTCGGGCATAGTCAGAAGACGCTGGAGGCAAATTGCACACGCGACTGCATCCTGCGACGGCTGATTTTCTCGTCCCACCTGGGAGAAGAACTGGCTCGTTCCACCGGTGAAGAATTGGGATGGTCTTGACATTGCACCCTCCAGCGGGTGGCCATCGAAAACGTCGTGTTTGATGGTGGGTGGAAAGAACAAGAAGCACAGGCTTACCTCATTAACTCTCACGCGCAACTCTTTGCTTTTAACCGCTCCGACCTTCGTCTTTGCCTTGCCCGTCCCGCCGAATCCCATCAAAGACATCAAGGCGAACGAAAAACAATGCATGTTCATCTACGCAGTAGTCTCTTATAAACAGATGCTACAACGATTCTTGCTCGTACCTCGGGTGTTGTCTGGTGTTGTAGTCTGTTGATCACTCGATCACTGACATCGGTACCCGACATTATTATGTAATCCCAAATTTCTCGGGTGTCGTTCCCACATTTATGACACGTTTTCGCCGGTTTTTATGTTGGAATCTGATTCATGATACCATAATGAATAACTTCTCCTGCCAAATTTCGCACACCGAGCTCAAACCCAAGATGTAGAATTTTGATGGGCAAACACGTGTTCTGTTCAGCATTTTGCTTTACTTGGAAGCTCGACAGAGACATGAAATCTAAAGAGATAGTTCTCTTCAGAGTGAGCATAAAATATACTTCACCTCCTAGTTGCGTTGAAGTGGCAGGAAGCGTTGAACGCTGCGGGTCATAATTCAAACTCCGCACTTTACATAATAAGTGGGGGTACCAATGACGTGCCACGCGGTTAACTACACACCTTAGTCTGGCGGGCTGATGCATCTGGCACCGGTGGGAGTCGAGGAGCGGTGAAGCATTAAAATTGCTAATTTAGCGGTGGCTATGATGCATCAGGACTTCTCTTAAGCAGCGAAATTTAAAATAATACGCGCAAGGGGAGTCGAACCCGAAACCTTTCCGTTACTCCGATTTAACAGGAGTAACGGAGGAACGAAGTACACCAAAGGGACATGGAAGTAGAATGTTCTGGTGATAATACCATGCAGTCACCAAATCACATAATTAGCGTGAACAAATGTTCTATGGCCCCGCCTTAGGGGCCTGGTTATTGGTTAGAGCTCCAGTTAGTGTTAGAGGTTAGAGTTAGGGTTGGTTAGTTGTTAGGGCCCAGGGATATATTAATTTGTTGCTGAACCTTTTGATGGTTAAGTTGGCTTAGTTAGGTTAGGGTTTAAGGTGTGTTTCATTTTGCCTCTTAATGCAGTGCTTCTTTATTACCAAATCCGGACGTCCTCTAATCAGCGCTATTAATGCATCATTGCGCTATGGCTCTTACCGATCATCTGATGCATCAAACCACCGTATACACCTGAACTACAGACTATCTACGCAGCCACCCCGCGCTCGTCCTCGCTCGGCGTCCGCCCGCCGCCGCCGCCGCCGCCGCACGTCTCCGGATCCACTTCGCATCCATACGTGCACACACGGCTGCTCGCCGTGCGAGCTGCGGAGGCGGACCCGCCCTCCTCGGTCTCATTTGATCGACTCCGCACCTGCTCCGACTCTTCCTTCGCGCCCCTGACAAAGTGCGAAGGCAGTGGACGCGCAAGATGGGGAGAACGTCTCCACTCGTAGTACTGGTAAATAGCGACCGGAAAAAATGAAGGAAGGAGAGTGATTGAGTGGGAATTCCTCGTACATCCCGTGTGCGCGTAGTATCCCGGCGGACGGGACCGGATCCCTGGGATCTTGCGCATTCATTTGAATGGTGGAGGGGAAGAAGCTCTATCTAACTTGTGGGCTAAATGACATACATTGCGGTTTTGGACAGGAATTCGGGTGATTTCCGTTGAATATTGCCAATCCGTCCGAGCGGTGTCGCGAGTCTGAGTGCCTTCGTCGATTTAGACTCGGAATAAAATGAAACATAACATCGAAGATGAGCCTGTGGAGACACAGTATGCGCGTGCGCTGTAACGAAAATGTAATATCAAAAGATGCACTGGATATACAATGAGGACTGAACTTTTAGGCTTGAGCACCGGAACAGGCGGTGTTAGGTAGTCGTGGCGACTTCTCTCCGACTGCACAGCCAACAGAGCATTTGAGCCCATATATCCTTCCAAAAAATGAAACTTTCAAAGACCGCCGCGTCGTCTCTACAGCCCACGTAGCATGCCATCAGTCATCGATGCAAGTGTGGAACATGGAGAGAGAGAAGAAGGATTCCACACACCGAAAGGTCCAACTGTATTACCACCATCACTCCATGTGGATATTTGCTCCGCCTTGGCCCGCGCATCCGTGAGATGAACCGAGGCCGACATGAAGAGCATTCGCAACATATCACTGACCGTATACGAATTTTGCTTCGTGTACTCGCGAGACCCATGTGAAGGCTGAGAAAAAATGCTCCACAGACTTAGATCTGTCACCTCTGGGATCCATCAGTAGCAGACACGACAACGAAAATAAAACGCACAAGCTAGGGATAATCTGAAGGATGGCATGAGTCGAGCAGCGAGCACGTTCTATGAGACCTTCGAGCCCAGAGCCTAGCCTAACGCAAAGTCCACTGAAACTCCGAGTCATAGCATTACCTCCCGAGTCCAACGCCCACCATGATTTGAATTCTGGTTCAGTCCGGAGCCGAGACGGGGAAATTTGGATCGCGTTCAGAATTCGAACATGCGGATGGCCCCTGTCGGAGGAGGGTGGGATGCTACGGAGTCGTTCTGCGGCGCGAAGAGTTGAGGTGAAAGATTTTGCGGAAAGGGCTTCGCGTCAGTGATGTTTGAAATCTCAGTCAAGACGTCCAGGATGTCACAAGGGTGCTATTAAATAAGTGTTTGTCTCTTCGTAGCCCACAGCGGCAGTGGGCAACGGGAGTATATGCGGTGTTTGTATAGATCCAAAATCTACACCGGACTAGCACATCAACAAGCGCAGAATAAAATCAGTCTCTCAACTTAGAAGTTATCCTGGACCTCAGCTTCGATGTGCGGCCTCGCGGAGTGCTGATTTGGATTCTGGAGCTCAGAGCGGGCAGGTCTGGATTTTTTTTTTCGGTGGCAGGAAGATGAGGCTAAATGTGTCGGGGGGGGGGGAGTCAGCCTGACTCAGTCAGGATGTGGCCCCAGAGATGATGCCGAGAACCGAGGGAGCACGACGGAGTGAGCGAGCCTCGGGGAGAAGGGAGATCGGATCGCAGAGAGATAAACGAAAGCCGTGCACGCAACCCAGTATAACGGAGTCCGGTGCCAGCAGAGCAGCTTGTGCATCCTCGGAAAGGATCGGTTCATTGTATGCCAACGTCCACGGGCGAAAATTCAAAGGACGATGATGGGGATAAAATTGCTGAGATGAGTCCAGGGAACTGTCAATCAAAAAATGTGTACATTTATTGAACGCCCCTTGGAGAATATTCCTTTTGTTCGAGTCGCATCAAGGTTCTAAGTAAATTACAAGGCCGAAACTGTGGTGTTCGCATCCGAATCGGGAAGATGGGCGATCCAGGCGTGGATCCACCGAATACACCGTGTTGAACTGTGGGCAAAATGATATACAGGACCAGTGGAATTCGATCTGGCCGTCTCCGACCTCGATTCGGAGTCCAGCTTGAGCTGAGCTGGCAGAAGAAAGTCGTTGGCGAAGAACTGGTTAGGGCTGCCGCCCGTGACCGTCGCGACGGTTCGACGGCACCCGTCGAACGGGTGCCGTGCCCGTTCCGTCCGAGATTTTGAGTTAAGGTCAACGGCACGGTCACGGCACGGTTTAACAGTCCGACGGCCCGTCGAAAGACGGCCGTCACGGCCGTTGAACGGGTTCATTTTCCCTGCGTTTAGGAGGGCCCATTGAGTGGTAAATTGGTGCGATTTATGCCATATATCTCACCCAGTATCCATTCCATGTATTCTTCAACCTTTCTACTGCAGAAACATCGAAATTCTAGTCACTTGTGCTTGTATCGGCAATTGCCGTGAGTGATGGCGGAGTTTCAATGTACTCAACATGTTCAATTTTCGTGATGATTGTATTTCTCTGATATAAGGAAGATCCAGTAGACCCAAATGAATCAATGGGTTGACTGAGGATTCATGTAAGGCTTTGTGAATGCCGAGCTCATTGGTTTTGCCCACTGATCGTCGATGTTGACCTACTAGAACAACTTTGAAAACACCACATCCAATGTAGGTGCCTCACGGTAAGAGAGAACTCGCATTTTGAACTGAAGCACTGAAAATAATATTTTAATCCAGCCGTTTACCCGTCACGGCCGTCCCGTTAACCGTGCCGTCCCGTCAAACTATTTTTGAAGCACTCGACGGGCCGTGCCCGTTTACCACCCGTCAAATCGACGGCCGTTGCCGTCACGGGCACGGGTGGCAGCCCTAGAACTGGTGCCCGATGTCTTGGTGAGATTTAAGAATGATTTTGAAGGCTGAGCAATCAGAGATACAGAGATTGTTGGAAGATAGGCAGAATATCTCAGTGAACGCCGGGCAGAGTGACGAGAAATGCGAGAAGAAAGAGCGTCGAAGCTGTGCCTCGGCCCTCGGGCCGCCTTTACCCGATCGGTCATTCGGCCGTCGGCTCATCGGAGATTCATGCGCTCCACCTGCAAAGTCGAGGCCCTCCCGGGCGAGACGCCGTTATTCGCCGACTCCCTGCTCGTCCTCGCTCGATGTCCGCCCGGCCCCGTCGCACGTTTCCGGATCCACTTCGCATCCGCACGTGCACACGCGGCTGCTCGCCGTGCGCGTCCCACCCGCTGCGGAAGCGGACCCGCCCTCCTCCTCGTTCTCATTCGATCGCTTCCGCACCTGCTCTGATTTTTCCTGTGTGCCCGCCGATGAAGCGCGAAGGCAGCGGACGCGCCCCACCGAGCTTGTCTTTCCTATGCCCTCTACGCATGCAACTGGCGCTCCGACACCCACGCGCGCAGGAACGAGTAGTGGGGGCGTTGGGAGGCAGCGTTCGAAGCTGACTCGCGCCTCCTCCTCCGTTGCCCCGCACGGGCCGCGTGCACTCGGACTGCACTCGGACGCGCGAGACGCTGCGGAGGACTCGGATTCCTCCGCGAGTGCGAAGTGGGTGCGCGTGCAGAATCCGGCTCTACACTTTTCCTCTTGGCCTCCCTCCACGCCATCGAACTCCACGTCCTCGAATTACACGTCTGCGCCCCCAGCCAAACGCACCGATATGGTGCACACCTCCCTCCTTCATCCCGACTTCATCATCCCCGCGCACCCACGAACCGCGCCGCATACGAATCAGCGCCGACGCCTGCACCACCGCCAACAAAATCGTTCTCACCAATGCGATACCACCGCGGCACACCCGTGCACCGGGTGTCTTACGCCGTATTCCCTGGCACCGCTATCTTCGTCTTCCACTTCCCCGTTATCTGCCCCCGCCTCAGCCGGATGCGATTGGGTTCAGATTCGCGGGTAGGATCAGATGCGCGGCAGCTTCAGGTGCGTCATTGGGTTCAGACTCGCGTGCGGGCTCCGCGCTCGCGCCTCCGCTGGGATATTCGATGGAGACTTGCGCGTATCCCTGGCGCGGTACTTAGCGATCTATTTTTAACTAGTTCGAAGCTTCTCGTCCCCGCTGCGTAGACTTTGGCCGGTATGATCCGGGCAGCGAGGAAGGGAAGAGACTTGAGAATCTTGCGTAATTCGGTGTCGTGGGTTAATTTGTTCGAGAATTCAAGCCGGCGTGGGTGGCCTCCTGATTCCCGATTTTTTTTTGCCGGTTGCACAACCTCAGTGATACAAATTTCCACTTGCGGCCCAGAGACGGAAGATGTGTTGACACGCGCAGAGGGTGCAAGTAATTACATAACTTCTCAGCTAAACAAACTGTTGTAATTTTGCCAGTCAGTGTAACTATGTCATGTGAAGGAAGTTCCACTTGGAGCGAGACTCATTCAAGCTCTGCATGCTGCATCATGGACCGACGTTGCTTATGTAGAGGCGGAAGCAGAACGTTAGTGTTGGAAAGAAGAAATTGAATACTGAGCGCTAGAACTCGCAAATTTTATTAGAGCGTGGAATGACCGTAAGAAATCTGCGCGAATCCATAAGGACGCATCTTAGTGGTTTCTGGATCATGCCAGATTCAGTTAGATTTCCATTACATGCTGTGCCATCCACACCTACCTAGATGGTTCGAGGCGTGGTCGCCAGCTGAATGTGAGAGACGCATTGGTTTACGTCTCAACCACCACAGATGGGGTAGGTATAACAATCGCGAATGAAACTGCATCTTGATTTAGTCTTGGATTTCCAAGGGAGGATGGAGAACGTACGGTCAACAAAATTGTAACCTGCAAGATGTTAATAATGGGTCAGAATTGAAGTGGATCGAAAGAGCCTCTACGGTGGCGTAGGCACTGTTTACGCCATGGATGACACCGGCTCGAGCTACGTAAAATTCAGTAGCCGTCCGCCTCCCGTCTTGGGACCTAAGAATTCCGCTAAACTAGCTATCTCCACTGCGTCTGCACAAATGAATTAATACAGTGGAGGGAAGACAATGTTACCTCTCATACACACACGCCAGAGCTCGCCAGAGGTTAGGACCAGTGACAGTCGTGCGTATACTGCCAGCGCGTGAGTCACGGAGGCAGGTGGTTGAAATACTGTGCACCAAAGCGATCTGAAAAAGAAAAACCACTGTTTGAGTGGTCCAGGAAGGAAGCAAATCCGTACGTACACAGCCTTTCCGTTGCAGACTATGCCTGTTGCAAAATGAAATTATCAACGGGCTGACATGGAAGTCTGAGGACCTCGGCGAGAAGCCTTCCACCTTGATGCTCGCGGTGTCTTGCTGGGCCTGATCGATGCTAAAAGGGCCCATGAAAGAAGAGAAAACTGGTGCCCGTTGAGTGTACATGTTGCAAATTGCAGTGCGTCATTCACGCGAAGGTCTGGCCCTGAGAGTAAGGGGAGGGCACAGTATGCTGCAGAAGAGCGTGAGTATGAGGGTGCATAGTTCTGGACGGATGTGGCGCGATTCGGGAGGAGATGATGGGGGCATGAAAGAAAAAAAGAGGTCGAAGAAGAGCCTTCCTTTTGAACGGTCGTTGAGCGGCTGATGGGCGAAGTCGAAAATCCACAGACCGCTTCGCTGCCCAAGATAAAATTAAATGGGAACTGGATTGCGCAGTGAAGAAGACAAACGGGGTAGATTTGGAAGAACAAACATGTACATATGAAATCACCACATCTGCTTAAGATACGAGTATTACTGGTGAAGAAGAGGGAAATATCCTGGAGGTGGTTCGTTTACGAGGGTTGGTGATCTGGCAAGATGTAGGTTGATTTTGGGAATATAAAAGTGGAGGAACAGCGGCGAGGCGTTAGTTGCAAAACTGAGGTGAAAACAGAGTACGAGAGGAAAATTGTGACATGAAGAAGGCATGGTCGTGTGATGTGATTTGGGTGTTTTGGTGGCTAAAGAGCCCACTGGCGGTGTTCTGTATTCAAAGGGATGAGGAGCATAATGCTGCCTCTGGGTACTTGCACTGCACTGGCCGCTGAAGATGTGGTAAGAAACAAAGAGGTTGATGGAATTGTCTGTGGGTCCGTATTTATGGTACAAACAAATGATTTAAGCTAAAATAGGGGCGCAACTAGATAGAACCGGAAGCTGGACGTGGAATGTAATCAGGTGCACCCGTCCCGTGCTTGCCAACTCCCTCACCGACGTTCACCACCGTCTAGTTTGTGAGTCCACAGAAATTTCACATGGGAAATCTAGATCCTGGCAGAAATTAAAATTAAACCATGACAGACACCAGTTACTCGAGCTCCCATCTGAGCAAAGTAACGACACGACTAACTTGGATATTTCAGTTAACCGGGGCACTATTAACAAACGGACTCTTGGCAAGTCCTTGTTGTTGCAATTGTACAGCAAAAGCGCGTTCAAAAAATTTAATTTATCTACTCAAGGTTGACTCAAGGTATCATCTATATACGAACGTCTGTAAAGCAAGTCAAAGCGACCACTCCCTTTTCCTGAGCCGCAATTACGGGCTACTACACAACTGCAAACGGGATCAGTGAGCGAATTCTGGATGACTAGGAATGAGTTAAGTACTCATCCATAAACAAACAGTGGCCAAGGAATGAAGACTGGTTGGGAATGGTCAGAAAACCCAACTGTCACAAAACCCACATCGTACCAGACATCAAGTGCGAGCCAATATGGAATTACTTCAATACTGACCTACCCTGTGTGGTTTGCAAAAATATCAAATAAAACTTGTGGCACGGCCGTAGGCAGGCCGTGGTGCTGCGTGGATTTGGAACATGTCGAGACTGTGAATGAAAGTTTAGTCTCCACATGGTAGAGTAAAATGACGTAACGCACCCGTGACGCATTTAGTCTTTCACTGGAAGTCCAAAACTTCAATTGACATCGGGGACGCTCTCGGACGGCGTGGCACGGTGGCGGGAGGTGGGGACTTGAGTAGAACATCAGAGGCGGCGCGGACGCGTGCATGACTAAAACTTGATAGAAATATGTCAGTATCAAATTCAATGTGTAACATGATAAAAGAGCGTACCAGAAACACGTCCTTGGCGTGTCGGTTCACTTGCAGAAACGCAAAAACTCGATCAAAATACAGTCAGCGCATCGCATATTAGTCACTAATTCGGACTTCTGGTCCATCACTTAGATTACTTCGGGACTATAAGACTTGAACTGCGTGTCAGTCCTTGGCACCACTTTTCATGGTGATGTTCATTTAATTTCAATGTTACTCGTGGGTTTTTGGAATCAATGCAGTATGAATTATATACTGATTCCTCATATTCGGACCTCTGGTCCCTCACTCAGGATTATTGGACTTCGACGGTGCGTCAGTCTGTCGCGTCCACTTTCATATTCATATTCATGGAATGCGGCCATCGTTTTCATTTTGCCCTTCATTTCCATTGTGATTCTGCGTCGACTTCGTGTCCGTTGAAGAAGAAAAGGGTGATCCTAGGGTGGACCGAGTGGGTGTCCAGGTCGTGCCGGCAGTGGCGCCGAGTCGTGGAGTGGTTATCTCCCTCTTGAGATCACGAAGCAAGCTCTATATATAAAAGAGTTAGTGCTGTAGGAAAGGGATCAACTCAGCTTAAGATTCAAGAGGAACTCAAGTGTGAGCAGGTTCAGAGTTAAGAAATTGATTTGCCGTCGTCGTGGTAAGAGGGAAAGAGGAAGGTGATTAGGTAAAGACCGGCTAAGCGAAATGTGGGAATGGGACATGATGGAAAAGTACGTAGAATGGCCATTGTAAACCCCGTGGCTAACTCACCTCCTCAGCTCACTGCACACCGGGGGACGCGCAAAGACATATAGGGAGATACGCTGCCCCACTCAGCGCCGGAAGTGGGTGCCCAATCCACTCCGAGATCAATCCCTGGCACGACCCGAGTACACAGCGGCATTGGAAGAAAGCTTCGCGTTGGGATTGCTACGAGAGTGGAATATAGGTAGGTGAGTCAATGTGAATAGGTAGAGCTTTGAATAAAATACGGTAATTTGTATAATCTTGAATTGTAAGTGATTCGAGTTGTAAAGTGCGCGATGTTGATTTGGCGGGAAGATATGGAGCTCGGTGGTGGAATAAGAGTAGTGTCGGTTGTGGAGCAGTGGATGGAAATAGATATCGAAAATGTTCTTCAAGGAGGGAATACGCGTGAAGGCGAGATTGAAGGAGCAGCGCAGAAATTGGACGCGTTGTATTGACGAGTTTGGCTCGCACGTGCACCCGGCCCGAAGCTCGCAGGCGACGAGCGAGGCAAGTCGCGCTGCCACACTGTCACTTATACTACTTTGAGACGATAAGACTTGGACTGCTGGTCAGTCCGCCCTGCCCTTCTTCATATTCATTTTCCTGCATAACCGTTTTTCATTTCGGCTTTCATTTCCATTTCTGTCAACTGATTTTTCATTTTCACCATCATGCTCGTTTTCATTCTCTGACTGTGGTGCGCTTCTACTTACAGTCAGTGCAGCACATATCCCTCACTGATTGGTCCTGTTTTTCTTCCTGCTCTGCTGGATAGGACGTGGCCAGCATTTTCATTTTCATTTTTCATTTTCATTTTGATTCTGCATCGACTTCGCGTCCATCAATTAGACTACTTTCAGACTATAAGACTTTGACTGCGCATCAGTCCGCTGCGCCTCTCTTCATATTCATGTTCATTTTCATTTTCACTGGTGTTTTCATTTTGGTCAGTACAGCACATATTCGTCACTCACTGTTCGTTCTATGCTGCCTGCTCTGTCCGACCTTCAAGTACCTTACCATTTTCACTTTGGACTTTCATTTCTGGCTTTCATTTCAGACTTTCATTTCAGTGGGTTTCAGACCCTGTCACACTACAACACTTTTCTGACTTTTCATTTCGACTTGCTATTTATTCATTATTGTACTGTACTTGTGGCTAGAATACATTGTAATACTATCACGCACTGGGAAGCTGGCCACACGGGGAAGCTGGCCACTTGACAAATATAAGCATGAATACTACTGAATGTTGAAGGCTCGAACTCGGGGGAGGGAGTAGGACCTCTGACGCCCATGTTTGCCAAATTTGGAGGCAAAATGATGAGTTGATCGAAAGTTGTGGCGCGTTTGATTGCGGGCCGAAGGGTGAGAAAATCATTTCTTAACTCCGAGTAGCCATCTCGCTCATTTCTCCACCAATTCTTTGTCAATCCACAACTTTGGGGGCTCGTTCTCCTTGCCCGGTCTCAGGCCTTCTCCTGGGAGTGAAAATATCTCCAGAACTGCACCCTTTCTTTGCTAAACTCGGACATATAATTGCAATACAACCTTGAGCACCCCAGCACGGCGACCCGCATAAAAAAGCATCCTTCCACACCGCGGGTCTAGCATTTTACATGGGCTATACTGATGATTGAAACATCATTTGTACATTTATGCCTTAATTCTATTTATTTAACACCTGCAGCTTATTTTGGCCAAGCACACCCTCTCACTGCCGCACGGCCCTCATTTGATTAGCGATATGGATCCCGCTGCTCCTCCTTCTCATCAGAAGAACCAGTGCTACCCTTTTTATGGGTCCAGTGTAACATTCTAAGGCCGAGAATATGTCATCTACATCCCTTGAATATATTATGCACCACAAAGCTATCAATTGAGCTGGAAACAATGGATTTGCGTGGGTGGCTAGGTACCGTGTCAATTGCCTATCTGGGAGTTCTGACCGAAATAAATTCGCTACATAGTCAAAACATCGCTAAAATTGGTGTAAGTGGGCTTCACTTGTTCACTGGATGTATGCCTTCCATTTAAAGCCCTCGGGCACTCTGAAAGACCCTCGAAGAGTTACTAATGACTGAAAATAGCTAAGGTGGCCAGGTTCCCAGAGGTTGATAGTAGTAATAACAGAAATTAATTTCGGTTTGCTCCTATAACAAGAGGGAATTAATTGTAGTAACTGATATCACTGTGAAAACTTGGGCTTGAGGGAGGAAGTTAGTCTATTAGTTACCACATGAATGAGAACCTTATATAAATTCGGGAAAAAGTGTTTGCTGCATTCATAAGAAGTGTGCTTTCGTCCTAGATGCCGCCGAGACTGGTTGTGCTTGTTCCGTGCTTTGGGCATGAGCCAAAAAGGCTTAGGTTGCCAATTAGCCAGTCAAATATAGTACTCCTTCTGAAAACCTCTGTCACTGGTTGAACATCTCAAGTTTTTCAGTTAAAAAACTGGTGAAAAATGTTTTGAATTTTACAGTAGTTGTTCAGCAAAGAATTGGGTGAAAATTTTGAAACCTTTTCCTGAATTTTTTGAATTTTGTGAAAATGTGGTGAAAAAAGTGCTAAAATAGTTTTGAAGTTCAAAAAATTCATGAAGAAGTTTCAATTTTTTCAGTAACGTTTTCAATAAAAAAACTTGTGTAAAATCCAAAACATTTTTCACCAATTTTTTCACTGAAAAACTTGAAATGTTCAACCAGTGTGTGTTACATATTTTAATTCAGGGCAAGCCACGGACAGGACATGTGGGATTGAACATGTTATGTGTAGTAAGGATAGATATATAGAAATTAGCCTACCAATGATCAAGGAAAATTTGATGAGCCTGCCAAGTAGACCGGCCAGGGTTAGAAGCCCGCTGGAACCTACAAATTTTAGGCATATGGATTGAGGAACTTTTCATAAATGGAAAAATAAATAAATTCATTGAAAAATCAAAACACAACAGGGCAGCTACATACAACCTAAGCATATGAAAGTCCAGACACGGACGATAATCAGGATGAAATTTGGGGCAGGGTGACAAGAGAAAGAGAAGAAGGGGTATGTCCAGCGATAAAAGTTAAGGTACAATGATCCGAAAATACGGGAAATTTCTGCCAGAAGTGGAAAAACCAAAACAAGGTCACCGTCCATAAGGGAGATAGGAGGATATCATCCAGCTGTTGAAGCTGAGATAAAATGGATTTGGAAATATAGAAACACATGTCCCCAAAATAAGTAGCACAGGGAATCATAAATCAAATCACTATCATCAAGGCACGAACTACTGATGCTAATTCTCAAAGATTGCATCCTCTGATTGAATGTCGCTCGAAATGGATGGTTCATCCACTGACATTGTAGGTGTGTCCAGCCTGTTGAGAAGTGCAAGTGATTCCTGGTATCCATCTGTGATCTCTTGCTCAACCAATGCAAGTCTGGTGTCAATTTTGGCTATGTCTTTGGCTTGTGATGACCGTTCAAACAGTGGGCGGGCATCTCTCCAAAGTTTTGCCGCATCCACCAAATCTCCTCTGTGCTTTGCAATATCTCCCAGATGAAGCATGCAATCTGCTCTGCCACGATGGATATCCATATATGTGAATCCCTCCAGTGCAACAACCAAGAGATTGTATCCAGTGTATTCATCTCCCTCAGAAATAAAAACATCTCCTAAACAGCGGAGCGCCTTGTGGAGTGCCACTTTCTCCTGTTTTTTTTGGCCATGCAACAAATATATGACTGGCCATCTGTATAACCAGTTGTCAACAGTAGATGTCCAGCGACCAATGTCTGCTAGACTCTCCAGACAGTAAGATGTTGCCTCACTGTCGTTTTCCCAGCCTTCATTGAGACACTGTTGAAATAAAGGCCTCGCTACTGTTTCATTACCCGCCCTAAGATGAAGGTCTGCTGCAATGATTTCACATTGATTCCCTTGTCTAGCCAGCCCCAAGGTGGTGAATATTGCCTTTACATTGTCCAGGTTGTGCTCCACTTTGAGAGTGTCTACACCAATCTTGACATCCAGCTCTGCAATGTTGAGCAGGGAAAAGGCATTATAAAGTGGATCTTGCTGAGCAGAAGTATTCCGAACAAGTTCGGTATGGATGGTGTGTGCCTCCAAATACTCAGATTTCAGCCAATGGACTTCTGCCAAAGCTGTCATGGTACTATGATCTGCCCCACCGCCCTGCATGCCACAAAGGTGCAGAAGCTCTCTTGCTCTGTAACTCAACAAAGCACTTTGTTTCAGATTACCTAGAGCCAAGATGCATTGAGCCTCAGTTCTCAGTGCTTCTGCTTCTTGATATAGATTGGCGGACAGCCGTGCAATTTGTTGTGCTTCATGCGCATGCATTTGAGCGGCTGAATAATCACCCATATACAACTTGCGCGCAGCTAGTTGACCGAGTACTGCAGAGTGTTGCCTGGAGTCTCCACAAAACTTTGCCAATGAGAGTGCCTTCTCATATGATTGTTGTGATAAATTCATGTCACCGTTAATGTAGTAAGAATAATTGCCAACTGCAACATAGAATCTGGCTATCATGACCACAGTATATGAGACAAAATTAAACAGAACAATACTTTGAACTCACCCTCAAGAACTGGATTATTGATATGATGGAAATGGGTCATGCCTTGCTGGACCAGGGATTGTGGATCGGCAACTGGGTGGTGGCCTATTGTGTAGAGTATTTCAGTGACATATCTTGCTTCAATCTGGTGGTCACAGGGCTGGGGAAAGACAGCCTGGACAGCATCCATCAATGCACCATGGCCCCGACCAGTGACTCGATGAAAGGAGTTTAGAGAAATAGTGCAGTTTATGGCATCAGCTATATCTGGGTTGTCTGAATGCAATTCCAGCAGCAGTAGCTGGTGGATGTTGCCAAGATTTGGAGTGATTTGGCTAATTGTATCTTTCAGCTGAGTTCCGACATATTTCCAGTATAGCTCCATAACAAAATGGAAATATTTGCAAAGAGGGTGAAAGAGTGATTGTGATGGAGGGGAGAATGTGTGGATATGTTCTCGAATAGGAACCAGAGACTTCAACCACTGTTTATCATCAGAATATGCCAGGGAGGTTCGGAGCAATGTAGCCCTGCACCCCAGAAGATCTTGGATAGGAAGGTGACTTTGCACAAGCTCTTTATTGGAGAGTCCATCTGGAAGGATTGAGAGCAGGCTTAATAAATCCTTAGCACCAGTGTCATGCGGGGACTTGCAAGTGACATGATGATGGATGCATCCAAGCTCGACTGTTTGTCATAGCCACTTGAAAGCAGCGATGTCTTTTCTGTCTTCCAACGAGCCAACACATTTGAACAGCCTTCATAATCAACCAGATGTGCAATGAGATCCACTGCAAGCGGCATGTTGTCAGTCAGCCGAAGAAGCTGGTCAATGTCCCTAGGATCATGAAAATCATCTGCAATTTCAATAAAAGTCTGGCGAGCAGCATCATATGACAAGGGCTTCAAAGGCTCCAAGAATGGCCGAGTCCAGCGGACCTTGGCTGGCCTCTCAGCACCTCGCATAGTGATCTGTTGAAATATTAATGGGTGAATCTCTGTAATTGCTGTGGGCTCACTATCAATGAAAGATGCGGAATATCAGTGAGCAGGGAGAGAAACTCTTCCACCCCACCACGTGAGTCAAGTGGTTCCCAGGGTGTTTCCAAATTATCAAGAACCAAGAGGGAAGGTGGACCTCTTGTGAGAAACTGGACCACACCTTTGGTGAGGTCTTTTCCTGGCTTCAGTCCCAAATGAGAGCCAGTCAGGGCTGCAAGCTCAATACTAGTGGTAGTGGAATCTGCAGCCACAAAGAATCTATGTTCGTATTTGGCAGCAACATCAGGGTGATGTAAGGCAGCTCTTGCAAGACTGGTTTTCCCTATTCCACCAGTACCTAGAATGGCAATGTGGGCTGATTGCTGCATAAGACTTGATACAATCTCCTCAAGTTGCTGTTCCCGCCCATGGAAGATCTTTGGCTGTGCAGGCAATAGCGAAAGTGAGTTTGAACTTGGCAAATGAATTATCAGTAGGAAGACACCAGTATAGTTTTATATGTGTACCTGGTGTTTTGGTCCGTGTTAGTCTGATAGATCTGCTCCTCAAGTTATGAGGAGGTATTATATGATAAAGGATGAGTAATGACATACAGATGATGATCCATCTGAAATCGACCCCTCAGAGAAACTCCCAACCAAGTCTAGCAGTTCCTGCTGCATACTTTGTGTCTTTTTCTGCATTTCCACCATATTATTGGCAATTATGAGACCGGTCTCAACCTAGATGTATTCACGTTCTGATTGATATCATGGATAGGTCAAAAAGAACGTACTGTGAAAACTCTTAGAGCCTCCTCCAACCCTGCCTGACAGTCCTTGCGGAGGGTGTTCATCTCATTCTGACGAAAGAAATATTTAATTATGTTTCCATCCAGTTGTGCTTCAATGAATGTGTGTATCTTGTGAAGTGTTCTACCAGAATCCAGTCAATAATTTCAGCAGAGCTGTAAAACACGAAAATACTCTGTGAATTTCCCAATGTGGTCCAAAATCGCTGGCGGCAAATTCCCTGCAGTTTCAGACGTGATGTGCAAGCTGATTATTGCGTAAAGGATTCCATGAATATTCTCCATGAGCTGAAGAGATTCATCTTTGTTTCTCTTTACATTCTGGGAAATATATCAGACTGGTAGGATCTTTGACACAGAATTCATTACCTGCACTGTGTTAATCAAAGAGAGAGTTGTACTTGAGATAGCTTTGAGGAATGGAGTGCCAAATGCACTGGTAACCTCATCTAGGAGTGTCACTGTGGGGTTCAACCATTCTATGATGGTCTTCACACGGATTTCTGAAACAGTGGGCTGGTGGGGCATCTTGTGAGGAATGCTGGCACAGAACTGGTCAATGCTTTATATCTACCTTTGAAGCAGTGCTTTCCATTGATATCTTTTGTTGATGATCTTCGCTGATGCTCCAGTTGGCAGGCTGATTGATATGAGCATTCAACGTTCTCGATATTCTTCAAGGATCCTATGCAATGCCTGTTGGGTCCTTGCATAACACAGATGTGAGCCTGATACCACAGGCCAGAAAACTTAAAGTGAACCAGAGAGCCATACTAAAGAACATTTATATCCATGAGAACCTCTTTTTTTCGTCTCCATCATATCAATATCCGGTTACTCTCAGTATTAGTACTATTGTTATGACTCAAATCCTGAGCATATGTGCGAAATCTGATTTCATCTTCTCACCTAGTCTGTTATTCATGTCCAGGAGAACATCTTCTTTTCGTCTCCATCATATCAATATCCGACGACTCTCAGTATTGGTACTATTATTACAAATCCTGGAGCCGATGTGTGAAATCTGATTGCATCTTCTCGCCTAGTCCGTTATATAAAAAGCTGCTACAAACTTGATGCTCGTACCTCGCATGTTTGTACTTCCGCCATTTTAATTATTACACCCGCTTGACAATCAATTCTAATGGTTGTCGCCCATGTCAGAAGGAGTTGTTGTTGGCATCTGAGGAAGGGAAAAGGTTTTAGCGCGGCGGGCAACACGCGGGTCAGGTTCGTACGTCAGTACCAGTACATGCAGTGCTGATTACTCATGCTGGCTGCTCCCTCGCTGCAGCATTTGAAACTAAACACCCCACCCAAATGAAAGAAAAATACTCAAGATTTAATGCAGCAGCATCAATCATTGTTCAGAGGAGAGAGGGCGGAGAATTTTACACACGGGGTGAGCTTAACTTTACTCGGTTTGCTCATATATATTGTGCGCATATGAAGTCAGGCAAGCTGAACACTGCTGATGAGCATCCACAAGATATTCGTGCCATTGACCCCACTAAACACCACTTCGTACGCATTTACATCGCTCAGTGGCTGGTCGCACGTATGGCAATTAGAGACGCTGAGCCGGACTTTTTCGGGTGGAGTCCGAGCATCCTTAGCACGGTGTCCCAGCTCAAGCGCGAAGTGCACTGGCACGTACTTTTATCCAACGTGAGCTTGACTCGGCAGTGTGTGCAGTCCAGAGCGGGTGTTTGCACGTCGGAGCGAAAGCAGGGAGAATTTGAGCATGCCCAGAAGCAGAGGAAGGCTGCACCTGGTATCAAAGGGCTAAGGCTGCGGTATTTCGAACCAGAAGCAAGGGCGAATGAAATAAGACATCCAGACGTCCAGGCCGACGTGCCTTAGGAAAGCGGTGCATACTCTGTGACTGGATTAAGTCATTAGAACACAGACGATGAATATCCACCTGTGATACATACCCGCCCGGGTCCTCGGAACAAATCAGTCAGCTAAGTGCAATGACGGAAATATGAATGGATCTGCGGGACGCGCGGGGTGAGGATTCGTACTGGTAGATCAGAGAGGATCAAACAGTACGACGCCTACATTCCCTTACGTGAAAACGGCCATGGAGATCCTCCGTTGTATATTTCTGGTGTCTAGCTGGTAGTTTTTATTGAAGTCCTATACTGTATTATTTCAATCCAATCGACCTGGGGCGTGACGCGTGACCCAAATTAGCAATTCAACCATTCGACCACGGCCGAAATTTGCGTGACAGAGCTTAGAAAAATTCGACCACGAAACCAAAAATTTGAATTTTTCACGTCACGGGCGCAAATTTAAGCGTTTTAGGGGCGGTGTGACAGATTTTAGGTTCGACCAGCGGGGACGCGGTCGAATTGATCGAAATTATATAGTAACAAGGGACTGGTCGGCCGCTTCGCGGCCTCCCATCCCTTTTGTGTGTTTAACAAAGTCATCGGGGGTGATTGGGAGCAACACACCATTCATAGTCAAGTTGCACTTGGTTGAACTGAGCTGAGTTGAGCTGGATATTATTCACTGCCGAGTCTGCAAAGAGCCATAGGTGAACGAAGCAATTGAAGATTCGGCGCTGACAGTCGAGGAGCAAAATAAATTATCTGAACTTGGCTAATAACAAATAACACAGAAGCACAACACTCCATCCCCCTTCATTGGGACACCAAAAAAATTATCTCCCTATTTGAAAAAATTGCGCCTGCCGGAATTTTTATTGTCAGCTCAACCTCATCGGATTGTGCACAGCTTTCCAAGCAATATTATTCCTGGAGTGGATCATCTTTCCAGCCGTAAATGACACTGACTACACTGCATCAGAAGGGACCTGTTCGCCGCGGCCGCCTTTGTTTCGGTGCGGTGGGAGAGATCTGTCAATATTAGCGCCGGGGCAGTGTCTGTCAAAGTATGTTGGAATGGTGACATCAAGTGCCGAGATGCCGAATGATTGATTGCCCGTGGCCGGCGGGAAAGAGAGAGCACGATCAAGGGCGGCGGACTGCCGTGGCGGACGGCATCAGCGGAGATTCAGTGGAGTTTAAAAAGGCTTCCGACGGACAGACAGACGTAATTTTATAAAGAGAGTGATGTGAAAATCCGAACTCAGCGCGTATAATCGAGGTCAGAAGTACCGTGACAGACCGAATTGACATCCGCATCCGGGCAGTGCGACAAAGCGCCACACACGTCAAGCCATGAGTTCACCATTATTGGTCGGGGTGAATAACAGGACCGGGTTGGGCATTTGTTAATTTGGGGGCACCAGGTCCCACGTGTGACATGGTACAAGCTGAAACGGGACTGAAGTGGAGCAAATCAAGATTCACGAGGACGTAATAAAATGGTCGGTACTATTACTACTAAGATCATGAGCTCAATGCTTGATATCCACTTCGAAGTAGTACAACTGATTTAGATTTTTGTTGACCATCTTCCCTGATGCTCCAGGTGGCAGATTGCTTGATCTGTGTACTCAATATTTTTCTACCAATATGTTATGCTGTGATGCCAGGTGGGTCTTTGTATAACAAACAAGGACAGTAGGCTTACACCACAGGCCAGGAAACTTGAAGTGAACAGGAGAGCCGTAGTAAAAAACATGGAGAACATCTTTTTTTGTCTCCATCATATCAATGTACGGAGACTATCAGTACTGGTACAATTATTACTCAAATCCTGAGCAGATGTGTGAATTCTGATTGCATCCTCCCACCCCTAAATTTATTTCTTCTTTCTCTCTGCCACTGTAATTATTATACCCCAAATCTTTCTACAATCACTTCTCATGGTTGTTCCCAATGTCAGAAGGAGTGATTAATATTGTGGGGGTTCGAGGCAGGAAAAACATTTCTTTCAGGGTTAAAGCATCCGACAGAGGCGAGTAACACTTGATCTGTGAGGAAGGTCCGACGACCAAGGATCTGGGTCTCTGTTCAATGAATGACGGCAAGATTTGAGCCACGAACTACATGCACATTCTGAATCTTATCTGTGCGGTGACTGTGTTCACAGCTTACACCCACAGGTACGAATGAAGAAATCACTATTTATAACGAGTTCTTTCTTGGGGATTTATTTGATCTTGGTAACGGTGTTTTTCCTGTGATCCTAGTGCAGATACAACCTGAAATGCGACTGTGGACTTGCAACAATTCGAGATTCAACGAGTACTGAATAAAATACGCAAGAGCCAAACCATCATCGCCGATTGAGGACTTTACAAATCGACTCACGATCATCACGGAGCCTAGAGGAGAGCACACCAACTCAAGTGAATTCTAGATTCCGATTTCCGATCCTGGGTGGCGGATTGCGAGTTCCGTCCTCCCTTTTGAATTTTGAACTTCCAGGACTTGGAACGGGCAGAATCTGAGTGCGGCAATAACTCGAAGTGAGAGCGGAAGGGGTGTGAGTGCGTTCAGGAAGGAACAGAGTTTGGAGCGAATACAGTCGGGAGCGGACAGACCAGGAATAATGTCTGTGTATGGCTGTAATAGTGGGACATTATTATTTGGTGCACCACAAGCGTGTTTTAGTGGAAAATTGCACCGCTCTGAGGACATTTCAGTTTATATTCACAGCTCACTAGCCACATAAGAGAATAAGTTGCACCCCATGTTTTTAAATGAAAACACAGGTTGTTGTAAGGGATTAAAAAAATACACTGCCTGGATTTGAGGTACAAAAAATGCACAGGTGGCAATCGAAAATATTCACACCCTCCAGATTCGAAAATATATATATCCATCTGCTTATTTATCACATACACCGGTTGTTTAGTCCCCGCCCAGAAATACAGAGCCCCGAGGTATCCTCCTAAATTCACCACCTGCAGATTCGACTAGTTGAGGTCGTTGATTTTCTATTTGGTAACATCACACGTGATTTGATCTGCCCATACTCATTGCTCGGTGTTTCCAGGCACGTTCAAGTTCTACCGCAAGCAACAAGCAACATGTAAGCTTAAAGCTCTGTCAATTCTTTTCCAGAACTAACGATCAATGCTCTTGGCACCGTGGCTGCAAACATACAACTACTGCTATACGGCTTACCATATTATGAACCAATTGATTCTACAGGACTGGTGAACTGAAGGTTGAAATCCAACATGTGAGATAATAGCCTTCAGAACCCTACCACAACCTCCAGAGCGGTCTGCAGTCAGAATCTATGCCTAATTTCCTCCGAGGTGTGGTTTCCAACTCTGGAAATGACCACTTAATTGACTACCCCAGCCTCGAGAGTCAGGATTGTGTAGCTGCTTCGCTGTGTCAGACTTGATATTTCTTGTTATTCTCAGCTGACCTTCTGACTCAGATACCAGAGAACTCCAGCCTCAGTAGCGAATTCCCTCAGACATCTGAGTTTCTAAGTTATAGTGTTCAACCCGGGCAACTCGAGGTTTAAATTCTGCACAGGGTTCGTTCTGGCTCATATAGCTATACATGTTTTGAACACATCATCCACTTGGAATCAAGGCAAATCACCCAATATCAAGTCAATTGCCTTGATATTACCTGAGAAATGAAAAACTTGGCTTTGCTATAGTAAGCTTGGGATGTTAATGCAAACCCCTCGCACAAATGTCTATGGAACCTAGGACTATAACAGTCCAGGGGCTGGTCTATTGTTAAGTTCAATCCCCTGTGAAAATAGGTGATTCCTGGGACCAGTTTTTTTTTTTTTTTTTTTTTCACTTCTGAACCAGGTGTGAATTCTTTGGAACAGAGGGTGTGAAAAATGAACACATCCTCTCTGGTAGTGTATTTCTCGGGAGTGGTGTAATTTCGGCGACAGGCAACCTGTGAATGTGTGAATGTATCAGGAGGGGTTTTGAGCGGTGAAAGTCTCAATAGGGGGGGGGGGGGGATATATTATACTCGCATGGTCCACAACATGAACAATGAGCGAAGAAAAACATGTAGGTACATAAGGGTGTTTATCCTTACATAAATCTACAAGATGTCAATGGAGCACACACCATTCCAGGGGGTCGATGACTACGAGATGCTCACCAAGTGTGGACTGGCCGGCTGCGAATGGCAGGATCACCAGATAAAACCCTGTGGGACCTGGTTGGAGTTCTCTCCTTCCAGGTATAAATCCCTGGTGTCCACCAGCTCACACAAAGTTGTCATAGGTCTTCCCTTTGCAGTATGCATGCATGAAACAACCATCAAAAATAAAACCAGACTCATAGGAATGAGACGGGGATAAGGGAGTACTCAGTGGGAGAGTATGGGTCACGAGGGACTCAGACGAAATAAAAGGTTGCATGCAGGCGAACCATAGGCAGGAGAGGCTCAATAAGCATTGAGGGGGTCGCGTGCCGGCGATATTTGGAATAGTTGCACGCCGGCAAGGCAAGAGCAGGAGCCCTGTGAGCATCAACTGCACAGGAAGAGCGCGCACCGGCGAGGGGATAACTCGGATGAGTTCAAGCATTTTTGCGTCAATCACGCTGAGGAGCGTGGGCACCGATGCCAAGACATCTGCGATCACGATTGACAGAGTGTGGGACATCTCGAGTAGTGACCCAAGGATTCCAGTAGCAAAGGCAAAGTGTCAGTGAGGCGCCACTCGGCAAGGTCGGCCACCGCATCAGGATCCGCCCAAGGATTTGGGCCATTGTCGTGATGGAGCGACAACCGGTGTTGAGGGAAAAGATGGCCACTGCACTGTGCAGCCAAATCACCAGGGAGGCGAAATGTGTGGGCGATGCCAAGGCATCTCCAATAACGATCGGGACAGCGTGGGGCAAGTTGGGTAACAACCCGAGGCTTCTGGTGGCCACGGAAAGTGCCAGCGAGGTGCCACTCGCGATGGGGGCAGATGCCCAAGAATCTGCCCACAAATGGGGGCCATCGTCAACGCTCTCATGGGCATTGCCAGGCGCGGTTTTGATGGCGACGGAACGATGACCAGCGTCGAGTGGCAACACAGCCTCTGTGAAATCATCCCCATCGTCCTGGGGCAGCAAGGAGATGTTGGCGGTCACAGACGCATCGTGCATCAGTATCCCGGGCGGTACGAAGGTTTTGGGGCATAAAGCACCCTTTTGAGTGTCATCGGCACTCCAGAGAAGGCAAGAGAGGACGTGCGGGACCAGGTGCACCACTAGCTGAGCCTCGTCATCCTGAGGCAGCGAGCACGCTGATAAGCCTTGCAAATAACCACTAGTGGAACACACTATTTTTGCACCTTTCAGTTGTGTTTGCAATGTATATTATCTTATCCAGAGCTAGTACTGAGACTCAGAGGTAGCTGGTTGGGCCAAGATCACAGAGTAACAGGTCATCGAGGGGGTAATACGTTGAGGTGACTGGCTGCACTCGCCCTGAAACATGTAAGGGTTTGTGTAGTCCACTAAACATCATGAGTAACTTCATATTCAATTGGGTTATGTTGGGCATAAGTTCAAGTAACGAATTGGGTTGAATTGCAATACCGTTGTGATGCTTTAGGGTTGTAGAGATGTGGACATCAGATCAGATGATGGCCTAGAACACCGGTCGGACCTTATTTCGGACTATACTCAACTATACCCAACTATACCCAACTATATCCGACAGGCTCAACTATATCCGTAGTTGCCGGCCTGATCGGAGATTCCCAAAGGGCCAGACTAGACTTCTACCAAGAACCCAATTATGGATATAAGCTGTGAGGGGTATCATTCGAAAGCTGCGACACTATACTACACAGTATAGGGATGCTAGCTGGAGGGGAATGAACGAGGAGTGCAGGATATAGGAATCAATCCTGTATCTGATGTCGGTTTTGACGGATTGGAAATAAGCTCAGTGCCGACTGAGCTTGTGGCCTTTCGGCTGATTGCTGACTGAGGTTCTGTCTTTGCAGATGACTGTAATATGGTGTGCTCAAGACTTGCAGCCAATGGCATCGACTGGATTCACTATACCAGATAACTATCCAACGGATACGCGGCTGTTTGACTCATATTTTCTTATTTCTTGCTTGTACTTATTTATTCTGGGCACCTGCTGATCCCGGATATTCCCTCTAATTAGAAGGGACATGGGCATGCTGGTGTCCCTTCTAATTAGAAGTAATCCAGATAGGTTTAGGCATGCTGCAAACAATGCTGCAGTCAGGCTCAAAAAATGCTGCAGAGATGCTGTAGCATATGCTCAGTTGGACTTAGACGTTTTTTTTGAATGCCTCACTTAGGTAAGCCCTTTTCCAGGCCCAAAAAGGCAATCAGGAAGAAATAGAAACATACTAGCAATTAACCTATATTTCAATTAAAATACTTGAATTTTAATGGCTTGCTTGGAATTGATGAGCCTGGCCATTCCCGTGAATTTGATGGCTGTCCGGCCATTGCCTTGAAATTGATGGCTGTCTGTATTGGGGTGCTATAGCTGCCCTACAACTGGTGGTTGCCCATATTGGGTTGCAATTGATGCCTGGTTGCTTTAAATGCTGATTTTTGTCAAAAGTGCTGGCTCTCAGAAAGTAATTTGCGTTTTGCGGGCCAATGGGGCCACCAATTGCAAAATGCTATAGATGACTCTTGTAGCCCGTGATGAGCTCTACAATTTGGGTATAGGGATCAAAGGTTTGGCCGATGAATTTCCATTTTGGGACACTAACGCCTTCTTCCCAAAAAGGGATTTTTTGACATCAGCCCCTCCCTGGCTCATAATTCGACCGTTTTTGATGTTCTGACCTTATAGGCATGTTGGTATAGGTTCTTGGAAGCCAACTAGGACACAGTAGAGCCTATTACAGTGCAATAATAGGGTGAAAATTGCGAAAATTAATAAATTGTGTCCTGGCCAGAATATCATGGGGATATACCAATGGAAATAGCTCCTGGATGTATTAATTTGTTCCCTCAGACTACACAGACATCCTCCAGGTGATTTCCTATCTTCTTCTGATGAAAAACATCGCAATTTGGCCCTACAAGGAAATTGCACTCTGGCCCTATCATGCCCTCCTCCATGGTGTGAGACATCCCAAAAGTCACCTTTTGGCATTGGCTCATGTAGGTATAGTAGTAAAGTAGACAATGGACACCCAGGACACCCTATACCTCGTGATTTAAGGTGATCTTGTTTCCTATTCTTATTCATCATATTCAGCATGCCACAGGGTCATAGATGATGTTCTGAAGGCTCTAACTGATTCTCCCAAGGTATATGAACAATTCTTAGCCAAAATCCAGGCCATTGCAGGATGGTAAAACTTGAAAATGGCAAATGACACTTTGTGCTTATTTCATGAATAGGGCACCAAGGAGACCATTTAGTGTGAAATAAACAATGGGAAAGGCAAGAGAAAATGTAAATGACTCAATTTGAGCTTTTTTTTAAGTGTTTTGGTCCAGATTTGGCCAGATGGTGTTTTGAACCATGGCCAGCATATGGACCAAAAGTTGCATTCAAACCCATATCCTCGGAAACATAACTCAGCCAAAACTTCACCAAAACACTTAAACAAAAGCTCAAATTGAGTCATTTACATTTTCTCTTGCCTTTCCCATTGTTTATTTCACACTAAATGGTCTCCTTGGTGCCCTATTCATGAAATAAGCACAAAGTGTCATTTGCCATTTTCAAGTTTTACCATCCTGCAATGGCCTGGATTTTGGCTAAGAATTGTTCATATACCTTGGGAGAATCAGTTAGAGCCTTCAGAACATCATCTATGACCCTGTGGCATGCTGAATATGATGAATAAGAATAGGAAACAAGATCACCTTAAATCACGAGGTATAGGGTGTCCTGGGTGTCCATTGTCTACTTTACTACTATACCTACATGAGCCAATGCCAAAAGGTGACTTTTGGGATGTCTCACACCATGGAGGAGGGCATGATAGGGCCAGAGTGCAATTTCCTTGTAGGGCCAAATTGCGATGTTTTTCATCAGAAGAAGATAGGAAATCACCTGGAGGATGTCTGTGTAGTCTGAGGGAACAAATTAATACATCCAGGAGCTATTTCCATTGGTATATCCCCATGATATTCTGGCCAGGACACAATTTATTAATTTTCGCAATTTTCACCCTATTATTGCACTGTAATAGGCTCTACTGTGTCCTAGTTGGCTTCCAAGAACCTATACCAACATGCCTATAAGGTCAGAACATCAAAAACGGTCGAATTATGAGCCAGGGAGGGGCTGATGTCAAAAAATCCCTTTTTGGGAAGAAGGCGTTAGTGTCCCAAAATGGAAATTCATCGGCCAAACCTTTGATCCCTATACCCAAATTGTAGAGCTCATCACGGGCTACAAGAGTCATCTATAGCATTTTGCAATTGGTGGCCCCATTGGCCCGCAAAACGCAAATTACTTTCTGAGAGCCAGCACTTTTGACAAAAATCAGCATTTAAAGCAACCAGGCATCAATTGCAACCCAATATGGGCAACCACCAGTTGTAGGGCAGCTATAGCACCCCAATACAGACAGCCATCAATTTCAAGGCAATGGCCGGACAGCCATCAAATTCACGGGAATGGCCAGGCTCATCAATTCCAAGCAAGCCATTAAAATTCAAGTATTTTAATTGAAATATAGGTTAATTGCTAGTATGTTTCTATTTCTTCCTGATTGCCTTTTTGGGCCTGGAAAAGGGCTTACCTAAGTGAGGCATTCAAAAAAAAACGTCTAAGTCCAACTGAGCATATGCTACAGCATCTCTGCAGCATTTTTTGAGCCTGACTGCAGCATTGTTTGCAGCATGCCTAAACCTATCTGGATTACTTCTAATTAGAAGGGACACCAGCATGCCCATGTCCCTTCTAATTAGAGGGAATATCCGGGATTAGCAGGTGATTCTGGGACTTGTATATAAGTAGTAGGTCGTCGCTACTAGAAGGACACATCACCCCACGACTAGTAGGCATACGCTTGCGATTTGGGGTGATCTGGGATCTTCTAGTTGTGCACTACCATATAGAAGGGTGTGACATCTCGAAATCTTACTTTATTGAATGTGTATTTGAATCAGAATTATATGGGATACTAGAATACTACCTTGGACGTCGGAACTGCTACGAGAACACTGCCTTGGAGGTCAGATTGATACTAGAACACTGCCTTGGATGTCGGAATTGCTATTTTGGATTATATCCACACACACCACAAACCCCACAGAGTTGTAAACTCACCACACGCTCTTGGGTATTGTGCCTATCGTCTTTGGACACTCAACCTTGCCTTGGCTATTGCCCTGTTACTGTGAAGCATTATAATATCTACCGTTTTGGATATATCGTTTTGCACAAGCAAGCAATATCTCCGCAACACAGTTCTCTACACACTTTCTCCTACCCAAAACCTCTCCCTTCAACCTTTTAAAGGCTCTGAAGCAGGGACTGACACTCGTTGGTTTCTACTGGGAATCTTACATCTTATATCTTGCACTTCGTTGGTCGGTTTCATAGGCTTTTGCTTATATCCGCAAACTTTGTGATTGGGTATAAATGTTTCGAGTTTCCCTACTAGTTCATGAGCACACAAATCAATGCCATTTTGGCCAGTCCAGCTGGGGATGCACTGCGCATCAGTACCTGGGACGGTAGTTTGAGTTCCAGGACCAGTGAGCAAGGGTTTCGCAAGATTTTGAAAATCAACATCTCTCTCTTTATAAAATTGTCCGTGTCTGTCTGAAGCTATTCTTTGGAGCTATTGAACTATTGAACCACATCTTCGGTATATCAACTGCATGACGGCCGAAAAAACCCATGCCTGCTGAGAACAAAAATACATACACTGCCTTTTAAGCTCCGATTTTGGTTCATCAGTACCGACACTTTGGTTAATCAGCACCGACAGTGTGGAATATCAGCTTTAAGCTCAAAGAAGTTCGGGAATTCACGACACCGGCATGTCAGCGGCAGCATATCCCGCATGCATCGGAATTACAAAAGTAGCTGATTTTGGTACGCTGCAATCTCAGTATGAGTTTCATTCACTGGTTGAGCATTTCAAAATTTTCAGTGAAAGAATTGGTGAAAAATGTTGTTTATTTTTCAGACATTTTTTACTGAAGAAGAAGTGAAAAAATTTAAAAAATTTCAGCACTTTCTCAATTCAAGGTGAAAATTTCGAAATAAAATAAGAAAGTGCTGAAAGTGTTTTAAATTTTTCATATCCTTTCTCAGTGAAAAATGTCTGAAAAATAAACAACATTTTTCACTATTTTTTTCACTGAAAAATTCGAAATTCTCAACCAGTGATTGTCTAAGAACAACACTCTGGGTTTGTAATTGAGTGTCTGTGAGTCTACACCTCACCTTCAAGTCAGGGCCACGTGCCTCAGCCGTGATGCCGACATCCGCGCCAAACTCACCCCAATGTCAACATCACCAAATCGAATATACTCGGCGGCAGCGAACCTCACATGCCAAGAAAAATGCTCTGAGTTTATGATTTTGCATATGTCAATGGGATATGCCAGCACTTCCCTGAGGCACAAAGTGCAATATTTTATTCTCAAATGATGCTTATATTATAAGGGACAAATTACGTGAAACGAGAACTTTTGTGTCTCCAGGCTGCGATGTATCTTAAACAGAGAGCAGCTATTCAGTCACAGTGTGTAAAGGTGTTGCTTGATTTGACAGCATTGTCTTTGGCAGCCCAGATGTTGAATCACAGCAAGAGAGCTGGCCCCAGATATTGTAAAATTGTGTAGGGCCAGAAAGCTTGATACAGCATTGACAACATGTCAATATTTGCATTGTCAATGTCCAGCAAAGGGATTCTCAAAGAAAAAGGATGTCGGCGACGGCGTATCACATGCATCGTAATTAGAAAAGTCTCTTTAATTTGATATGCTGCAATTTGTAGCATAAATATAAGTTTCACTGGCAACGGAAGGACAATGCCTGGAGTTTGAGTTTAGCCATGACTACCTGTGAGTCCATATTTCACATTTCAACCATACATACTCCTGCGTCAACATCCTATCTACAGGCTGCCGCTGTTGTGTGGATATGGATTTGGAAAAGAGGATGACGTCAACCGCTTGTAGTGGTTAGAGCCTGAGTTCTATTTTTTGGCGACGACACCGGTGTAAATTTGGAAAACACCTGTGCAAATTCTGTGAATTTGGGAATAATAATGTCACAGTATTACCCCCATATCTGAGTGTGCCTTGGAGGAACCAAGTTAAAATTCAAGAATCGTTCGGCTGCCAGAACGAAGAAGATGAGCTCACACATGTGACTGTGACCAATACCAGAGTAAATGTACACCATAAATGTCGGACGCGCCCGAGGTCCTGGCGAATCAAATGAATTCCTGGCGGATAGCAAAGAAAGAGAATCAACTCATCAAATAAGCCGAGAGTTCGTACGAGGACCTCATCTTCAACGGCCGTGACAAATGGGTTGAGTACAGCTTGTGGATGGACAAGTATCCCTGGTAATTGTTCGGACAGGAGAGTCCCAATCCGTGGTGAGATCTTCCGTACGAAAACGAAGTGTCGCATGTAATTGCCACTTGAGTACAAAGACTAAATGTCAAAATACTGATGAAACATGCCGGCTCATTGAAAGAGTTGTGAGCTGTACATACCACCGGAGATATGGAGCGAGATCGACTAGACCGGAGTTTTGCGAGGGAACGGCGTGCAGGTGCCTTTTATCCGCGCCAGAGGTGGGGGAGTAAGTTGCGCGTTAAACCTATGGCTGGTGCATTCAATCAATTGGATACCGGCAGCATGTCAACGCAATGTCGCAGGATAACTGCGGAGATGAGTCCAGGGAGCTGTCAATCGAAAATGTGTACACGTATTGAACGGCCCTTGGAGAATATTCCTTTTGTTCGAGTCGCGCCAAGCTTTTAAGTAACTTCCAAGGCCGAAACTGTGGTGTGCGCATACGAATCGGGAAGCGTGGCATGGGCGATCCAGACGTGGATCCACCGAATCCACCGTGTTGAACTGTGGGTCCAATGATAGACAGGGCCAGTGAAATTGTACATGGCCGTCTCTGATTTCTGAGCTGGGGGCAGAAGAAAGTTGTTAGCCAAGAAACTGGTGCATGATCTGTTGGTGGGACTTAACTTTTAAGAACGGTTTTGAAGGTCGACCTGACTGAACAATTGGAGATACAGAGAGGGAAAGGCGGGAAAAGCGACGAGAGATGCGAGAAGGAGTTGAGAAGGAGTGTTGAAGCTGTGCCTCGGCCCTCGGGTCACCTTATTTACCCGGGCACCTCGGCCGTCGAACTTCGGTTCAACTTTGGTTCAACTTGGGAGGCTTCCTGAAACCTGTCCGATGTTTTGTTGTCCATCCAACTTGAAGGTGTGCTGTTTGAACCCAGTCATAGCCTGAATTTTTGTACAGTACGTCTTACATGGATTAATTTGTTCTTGACATCCCCCATCTTTGCCTATGCACTCGGGGTATTTTGGTAGGGTACGTACGAGGCTGGACGGAAGCAAAGCAAACGGATGAGTGTTGCCATGACATACTCGGCATCATTAATCATCCGCACACGTGTAGTAACATTTCCCACGGTGCTTCTCTCCTTCTCTTCCTATTAATTCGACGCATCCCGCGAAGCGTGGACGCAGCGACGCCTTTAGCCACAAAGGCATTCCAGCCACTGGAAAAACTCTCTGTTCTCTTCACGCCGACTGGAATCCCACTCGAGGACAATGGAAGCTTCCGCGCACAACGTACATGCTAAAACACGACCAGAGCGTTCACCTCGTGCGCTCCATCCGCAAAGTCGAGGTCCTCCTGGGCGAGCTGCCCTTATTCTTTGACTCCTCGAGCGCCGCTTTCTTTACCTTCCCTGTTACGCCCAACCCAGTCAACGGAATTAAAGCCGACGAAAACAACTCTCGCTCGGCGTCTGCGGCCCCGACGCGACTTCCCACACTGCGACCTCGCGCGCCAACTCTCACCCTCTGGCGCATACGTGTCCACTCCTCACCATCCGTGTCCCACAGGCCGCAGATGCGGACCCGCAGCCGTCCGCATCCTCTTCGCTATCCTTCAATTTATCGCTCCACCGACCACGCACGTCGTCCGACTCCTCGTTGGCCTTCTCCCTCAACTCCGCAGACTAGGCACGAAGGCAGCGCGCGCGCAATATGACGCGCGTCGTGCGCACTCTGGGCGAGAACGTCGCCACGAAGCTGGTGTTCCCTGTGCCGTCTACCACTACGCCTGGGGCTAGCGCAAGGCTAGCGTGCCGACGCCCGTGCGCACACGGACGAGGAGTGGTGGAGTCGGCCGGCAACGCTCGAAGCTCGGTCGCGCGGCGTCCTCGACGTGCACGCACATCATCGGCTGCGCGTGCGCAATTAGACGTGGCGGCGGAGGACTCGGATTCCTCCGCGAGCGCGTACTCGACGCTATCCGGCGGGAAGTGCGCGTTAAAAACCCTCCTGTGCAGTCATTCTCTGCGTCGCATTCTTCGTCTGCGTCCAGCCACCTTCGACATCTTCCTCCACATCCAACCATTCGTCGGCTCCGCCGCCACCCGACCCGCGGGCGGGGTACGCATCTGCGCCCTTATGGCCCACGCCGCCGTCCTTTATCCCGTCTTCGTCTTGCCCGCCTTCCTCGTTTTTACCCTCTGGAACACCTTCTTATTCATCTACGCCGCCGCTGGCGTACTTATTCCCATCGACGAAATACGAATCCACCCCGCGCCAACATCTTCTTCGTCAGTGCGGTACGACCGCGGCACGCCCGTGCGCGTCTCCTACGCCGTCTTCTCTTCCCTCGCTGCATCTGCTTTGGTGCCTTTATCATCATCATCCGATCCGCGAGCGGGCCCGCCGGTGGGTTATTCCACGGACGAGCCGTATAACGGCACGCCCTCATCTCGCTCCGAACCACCCGCCTCATCCTCGTACGCGCCATCCTCCCCACACGTTAAATTCGACCCCAAAACCGTGGGGCACGACCGCTCTCCGCCTCCTTCCTCTATGTCGTCGTCAACCGCGGAGGAGACGCGCGTGGGATACGACCGCGGCACGCACAGGACAGAGAAAGGGTGGAGCGGGGAGTGGGTTACGGGCGTGGATGGGAGTGGGAAGGGGGTGCAGAGTATGGACGATGTAGCTAACCGACTGCGCGGATTGCGACTCCGGTGATATGACTTTGTTTCCTTTCGTTATAATTTAGTTTAGATGTACAGCATATAGTAATTGTTTTTAGGACGTTTTTCGTTGTAGCATAGTAATTTTCGATTTCCGTTGTCCTCGTTCTTGGCCTTGAGCTTGGGTACAGCCACGTACTTCTCCTGGAATTCTGAGAACATGTAGTTGAATTCCTGCTTCACGCGGCCCTGGTTGGGTATAACATAGTCACGATCTTGAATCTCAAATAAATCTCAAATAAATAATTCTTGCGATTGATCTTGAGCCAGAATATGAGCGATATTGGGCAATGGATGCTCTGGTGCGAATTCGATCGCGCCATAGCGTGGTTCAGATTGGTCTTGGAGTTGAAGCTCAACTTGTCCGGATTTGAGTCACCGGTTCTCAGCATTTGCCCTTGGTTGAGTGATTCGTTCCTTCGATGCTGGATAAGCAGGTGTTGGACTAGATCTTGCTAGCAATTCATTCTGCGGTTTGAGTTGCATATGTACGATCTGCGCTAGGAACGTGCGGTCTAGGCTATGTATTCATTCGTCCTTTGGTTGAGATTATATAGTGGGGAGGAAGAGAGGGATTGGATTGGGTGATTCGTTCTTGATGAATGGGAGTGAACTCGAGATTGATAAGTTGGAGAAGATCGAACGATTGGCAAGACCCGAAGCGAGAAGCCTTATGTTTCCATTCGTTCATCCGTTCCTCGGCCAGTAATCCGTGTGGTTTATGCGTTTGATTTTGAGCAGGAATTTGAATGGGGGTGCGAGATCTTGAGCAGCAGTGAGTTCATAGGTGAAGTGATTCATTCTGGGGTTGAACTTCACGTTGTGAGCTGGCGTTATTCAGTATTTCTCCTGGCTAATGGGTGCCTCCGTCGTTGGGCTGTGTGCGAGGAGGGGAGGATCAGGGAATACGTAAATTATTGCGAGAGGCCGGAGGCTGGAAAATTGATGGAGGCAATCTCGTGCACCGCGATCGTCGTTCGTTGAAGCTTGTGCAAACAGTTCGTCAACGAATGGGTACGAGGACGCAGAGTAAATGGAAAATTCCGTGGGCCTCATGCATGGATACGCCGCGTTTAAAGGATACCAATGCCAATGAAAACAATAACACCCTGAGACATCGTCTACTGGCAGCCCCACGGACTCGACTCGAAGTTACCATCGAGCATTGAGTTCCACTGCATCGATGACGTTTGAACTCGAGTTTCAATCACAATCTGGGGAATGTAGGCAGACTCGGAGTGAGAATGGGAAAAGGCAAAGAGGAGGATTCAATGGTACATACTACACACCGAGTGAGTTCAACCTCCGCTCGCCCGGGGCCTAAATCGCGTATGAGTGACATCGAAGTCAAGAACAATTCATCAAATACTCGTACCATTGACCCAGACCTCGATAGAGGAAATCTTCACGCCAGTGGCCGGCTTGGATCTCCACGCAAATTAAAATGAGACACACGGACTTAGAATGCCTGTGGTACCCAATATAAAGATGACTAGTTGTGTTCCCCCGTGAATCGTGTCCGAGTGCGTCAGCTTTTTGAAATATCGACCGAATTCGAGCCGAAGAGTCGTTGGTCTGCATCCGGAGGAAGGTGAGCATGATTCTCAGCGTGTGTTACTCCGTGGACCGCCAAGAACGGAACCCTGCAAGGAAGCCGGAGCACGAGAATCTTACTACCCTTGGTCAATGATCCGTTCTGCTTCATCTAGCCTGCTTTGGACAGGAATTCGTTTGTTCTTATGTGCCAGTGCTCGATCGCTCTTGGGTCTTAAGTGTGCCTTCGCACCTCCGCAACCGTTCATTGGAGGGAATTCGGGGTAATTTAGGAATTTAGTGTTTCCCTGATGCATGTATATGTTTCGGGAGTGATTTTTCCCGGTAGCGGGAAAATGGGGCTGAATGTGCAGAAGCCAGATACGGATGGAAAGTCGGAATGCGGAACAGCGCGAGGAACGAGAACACAGAGGTAGAGACCGAGAAAGCGAAAGCGACACGGAGAGAGCGATCCTGTTCATGCGGGGAAGATCATCAGAGATGCAGAGGGTTTGTGAGAGGTAAAGCCGCGCAAAATGGGGAGAGGAGAAAGGTGCCGTGCGTCGGCCCTCGGGCCGGCTTGACCCGATCGGTAATTCGGCCGTCAGCCTATTGGAGATTCAAGGGAGCGAAGACCATTGCTTTTTCTTCTGAAAAGCTGACCCGTTGAAGTGCTTCCTGCTCCGTCACCTTTATCTCGATACTGAGCACAAGCAATTTTGCTTCCTCTGAAAACCTCTGTGTTACATATTTTAATTCGGGGCAAGTCACAGACAGGATGTGGGGGATTGAACCTGTTGCTAGATATATAAAGATTAACCTACCAACGATTGAGGCAAGCTTGGTAAGTCGGCGAAGATGAACGACCCACAGCGTTTTTTACACATGTGCATTAGGAAGTCTTCATAAAACAATAAATAAATAAATTCATTGAAAAACGAAACACAAACAGGGTAGCTACAAACAACCTAAGCATATTAAAGTTCAAACATGGAGCACACTCGTGATGGTGCAGGGCTACAACAGAAAGAGAGACAGACAGAGAGGAGAGAACAAAGCGAGAGTATCATCCAGCTGCTGAAGCTGAAGTAAAATGGATTTAGAAACACAGAAACAAGTGTCCACAAAATGAATAGCACAGAATATCATAGAGGAAATCTCTGTGAAGGCACGGATGGCTGCTGATGATTCTCGAGGATTTCATCTTCTGCTTGAATGTGGGATATCACTCACAATGGATGGTTCATTCACTGAGATCGTAGGTGCATCCAGCCTGTTAACAAGTGCAAGTGATTTCTGATGTGCATCTGAAATCTCCTGTTCAACCAAGGCAAGTCTGGTATCAATTTTGGCCATGTCCTTGGCCTGTGATGATCGTTCAAATAGTGGGCGGGCCTGTTTCCAAAGTTCTTCTGCCTTCATCAAATCTCCTCTGTGCTTGGTAATATCTCCAAGATGAAGCATGCAATCTGCTCTGCCACGGTGGACATCCAAGTAGGTGAATCCTTCCAGGGCTACCACAAAAAGATTATGTGCAGTGTGTGTATCTTCCATGCAAAGGAAAACATTGCCAATGCAGCGGAGTGCTTTGTAAAATGCGAATTTCTCCTTTGTTTTTTGTGCATGAACCAAATACATCACAGGCCATCTGTATGACCAGCTGTTGGTGGTAGATGTCCAGCGACCAATATCTGCTAGTCTCTCCAGGCAGTAAGATATTGCCTCATTATCATATCCCCAGACTGCATTAAGACACTGTTGAAATAAGGTCTGTGCTGTCATTTCATTACCATCTCTGAGATAAAGGTCTGCCAGAATAGTTTCACATTGATTTACTGATCTAGCCAGACCTAAGGTGCTGAACAAGGTCTTTGCATTATCTAGGTCGTGTTTCACTTTGAGAGTATTTATGCCAATCATGACTTCAAGCTCTGCTATGTTGAGCAGGGCATAAGCATGAAAAAGCGGATCCTGCTGAGGTGAAGAATTCTGGAAAAGTTGAGTCTGGATGCTGTGGGCCTCCAAATACTCAGATTTCAGCCGATGAACCTCTGCCAGAGAATTCATGGTACTACGATGTGCCTGACCTCCCTGCATGCCACAAAGCTGAAGTAGGTTTTTTGCTCTGTACAACAACAAAACACTTTGTTTCACATTGCCCAGAGCTTTGACACACACAGCATCAATTCTCAGTGCTACTGCTTCAACATACCAATTTGTAGAGAGCCGAGCAATTTCTTGTGCTTTATGGGCATGCATTTGGGCTACAAGATATTCACCCGTTAACAACTTGAGCTGAGCTATGTTTGCAAGTGCTGTACAATGTTGCCTCGAGTCTCCACAAAACTTTGCCAATGAGAGTGCCTTCTCATATGATTGTTGCGACATATTCAAGTCGCTGTTATAGTAATAGCAACTACCAACTGCAATATAAAATATGGCTATTATGACCATGTTAGCTCAGATAAAATTAAACAGAATAATACTTCAACTCACCCTCAAGGACTGGGTCATTGATGTGATGGAAGTGGGCCATACCTTGATTGATCAGGGCTTGTTGATCTACAAGCCCCTGGGTCCTAAGCATCTCTGTGACATATCTTGCTTCTAGCTGGTGGTCACAGGGCTGGGGGAAGACAACTGGAATATCATTCAGCAATGCAGTACGACCACGACCTGTGTTTCGATAGAAACAGTTTAGAGAGATTGTACAGCTTATAGCATCTCTGATATCTGGATTGTCCAAATGCAATTCCACCAGTAGTAACTGGTGAATGTTGGCCAGATTTGCAGTGATTTGATTGACTCTTATATTGTTCTGGTGAAGTCCACGATATTTCTCATATAAATCAATAACCAACTGGAAATATTTGCAAAGTGGGTGAAAGAGTGGCCATGATGGGGGAGAGAATTTGTAGATATGTTCTCGTATAGGAACAAGAGATTTCAGCCTTTGTTCATCATCAGAGTATGCCAGGGAGTTGCAGAGCAATGTAGCCCTACACCTCAGAAGATCTTGGATAGCCAGGTCACTTTGAACAAGTTCTGTATCTGAGAGCCCATCTGGGAGAATGGAGAGCAAGCTCAACAAATCCTTGGCACCAGGTGTCATGCGGGGACTTGCAAGTGACATGATGATGGATGCATCCAAGCTCGACTGTTTGTCATAACCAGTTGAAAGCAGGGATGTCTTTTCTGTCTTCCAGCGAGCCAATACATTGGGACAGCCCTCATAGTCAGCTAGATGTGCAATGAGATCCACTGCAAGGGGCATGTTGTCAGTCAACTGAAGAAGCTGGTCAATGTCCTTTGGATCATGAAAATCATCTGCAATGTCAATGAAGGTCTGTCTTGCTGCATCATATGACAAGGGCTTCAAAGGCTCCAAGAATGGCCTAGTCCAGCGGACCTTGGCTGGTCTTTCTGCACCCCGCATTGTGATCTACCAAAATATTAATAGGTGCAAATCTCCAACAAGAAATATACTCACTATCAATGCAAGATGCGGTATATCAGTGAGCAGGGAGAGAAACTCTTCCACCCCACCACGTGACCCCAATGGTTCCCATGGTGTTTCCAAATTGTCAAGAACCAACAGACAAGATGGAGTTGTAGAGAAAAACTGGATAACAGCCTTAGTGAGGTCTTTTCCTGGCTTCAGTTCCAAATGAGAGCCAACCAGGGCTGCAAGCTCAATGCTAGTGGTAGCAGAATCCGCAGCCACAAAGAATCTGTGTTCATATTTGGCAGTAACATCAGGGTGATGTAGGGCAGCTCTTGCAAGACTTGTTTTCCCTATTCCCCCAGCACCCAGAATAGCAATGTGGGCTGATTGCTCTGTAAGAGTCACTAAAATCTGCTCAAGTTGATGTTCACGGCCATGGAAGATCTTTGGCTGTGCAGGCAATAGAGAAAATGAGTTTGAACTTGGCATATAAATCATCAAAAAAGATACACTAGTATAGTTTCATATTCATACCTGTTGTTTGGGCTGGTTTTAGTCTGATATACCTGTTTCTTAAGTTACAAGCTGTTCTATGATGAAGGATGAGTAGTGACATACAAATGATGACCCGTCAGATGTTGACCCATCAGAAAGGTTTTCGGCCAATGCTAGCAGCTCCTGGTGCATATTTTGTGTCTTATTTTGTATTTCGGCTATATTGTTGGCAATTGTGAGACCGGTCTCAACCTAGATGTGTTCACATTCTGTTTGCTATAGAGGACAATAATAACGTACTGTGAACACTTTCATAGCCTCCCCCAATCCTGCCTGACAGTCCTTGCGGAGTGTGTTCACCTCATTCTGACGAAAAAAATATTTAATCTTGTTTCCATCCTGTTGTGCTTCAATAAATGTATGTATCTTTTGAAGTGTTCTACCAGAATCCAGTCAGTAATTTCCAGCAGAGTTGTAAAACACAAAATACTCTGTAAATTTTCCAATGTGATACAAAGTTGCTGGTGGCAAACTCCCTGCAGTTTCAGATGTGATGTGCAAGTTGATTATGGTGTAGAGAATTCCATGAATGTTCTCCATGAGCTGGATACATTCTTCCTTGTTCATCTTCGCATTCTAGAACAATATATCAGACAGGTGGGATCTTGAAATCGGAATTCCTTGCCTGGACTGCAGTGATCAAAGAAAGAGTTGTACTTGAGATGGCAGGGACGAATGGGGTACCAAAGGCATCAGTGACTTTGTTGAGGAGTGTCACGATGGGTTTCAAACAGGCTATAATGCCCCTCAAGCGTATCTCAGAGACAGTGGGTTTGTGGGGCATCTTGTGGGGACCGTTGGGAAACAACCCAGCGCTTCAACCTTATATTACCCAAATCTTGTGGAGAGGTGCGAAATTAGATTGCATTTTCTCACCACCAAATCCACAGCTTCTTTCTCGACACAATTATAAGTATTTCAGCTCAATCATTTGGAGAATCACAAGTATTTTTTATCTCTGGTTGCTTTGCATCACGATCAGAAGTTGTTGCATCATCGGGGAATGGGAATTATCCTGTAGAATAGACAGCTTGCGCAACAGCCATTGGAGCCATTTGGCTTGTGGAGCGTGCGCAAATTCGGCAGGTGAATAGCTGTGAATGGTTCCCCGAAGCCATTGACATCATATTTTCACTGTGGAGCCATTTATTTGCGTACGCGTCACAAGCCATTGTATGGCTCCAATGGCTTGTGTGCTGTCTAATTAAGTATCCCACAGTAGGTCTGATGGATCCGGGTCCTTGTTCCCATGACTGTTGGCTACTTGGATTCAAGACACAGAATACATCCACATCTCCAAATTTGCTTCTTCTTTCTCAGCCTCGGATTTTAGCCAGACTCTTTTAGTAATCAGTTCTCATGTTCTTCATGATGAATGTCGGAAGAAGCCATGGTTGCAACACGAGGGAGCTGTTCAGATCTCATGACTACAGATAACTCGCAGGGTGATCTATGAAAAGCGCGTGAGATATACCCAAGGATCCAGGTACCTGTTCTCTGCGTTCAGCGAGTGGATAGCCGCAGCATCGCCTGTCCAGAGATAGCTGGAGATGCCGGCTAGATGCCGGCTAGTTGGCCGAGCCGCGTGTGGCTAGGTTTGTCCCACCGTCTCCCATGGGTTAGCATCAGCGAGCAGGGCCTGACGAGATTAGGCAGGTGGGCTACCTAGGGCGAGCTGCAGTGGGATCGCCATGACCTCTGAACAGCTAACCAGGGTCTGTTTAGGCGATCCTGGCTGGGCGGCCATCAACATCTAGGTTATACATAGCCCTGGCTCTGATATAGCCGACCCCACGGCTATCAACCCGCTGAACGCAGTGACGGATCCGAAGGGAAAGAAATTGCAGATCTGCAAGTACCTGACCATAGTTTTCGTTTAGGCAAAATGCAATTCAGGTTTCCAGAACTGTGCAGGATCCGATTGCAATATTGTAAATGCCGTCGGAATTCTTACGTACATGAACACTGGCTGCAACATGAGATAAATATGATGAGAACATTGCAGTCTGTCGTTCTCAATCCAGGATAGCAGGAAAAAGAATTCTGGTGGCACACAGAAAGAGACCTGTGGAAACCCGACCACGCAGGCATTGAGCCTAGGTTCAAAGAGAAGTCAGGATCAATACTATCAGAGACTGGGTACTGGGCCACCTTAAGGGTTTTTTGTTGCCCCGAAGCCAATGGATGGAGCTACCGGGCATTGTAGCATTCCAGAATGTAGTCTGGCATCATATGAGTGAGTAGCGGTAGTGGCACGGGATTTGGTGACGCATTGATGGCTCACCGAATATTTTGCTGGGGCAAGTCCAAAAACGGTCAAAATGTGGTAGTGGGCCGATCGTGCAGGGCAGAATAAAATGGTCAGAATCAGATTGACACCATCAGAGGGATGCAACAACCATTCTCACTGCCCATGCCGAGTTTCACAATCATAACACCACTATGGAATGCGATACAACGGTGGCGAGCGCATGACCTTCAGATGAATTTTGGCATTTTACGAATCTTCAGCATAATAACAACATATTTAGAGGGTCAAGTGCGCTAGACGTGGTGTATATGTGTGGCCAGATATCCACTGAGAATAACGAGCGCCAGACCTAGGTGAAGGACGAAGAGGTCGTGGAGAACGAGACGATTTATGCCATTCCAAAAATAAGAAAACACGTGTTCGGCAACCCGCCCGGCCGGCAAAGCCGGCACAGCATCACGTCAACTCTATCAACCAGTGTCGAACTTTGTTTTTAGGGGCGCCTCTACATGTCTTCCAACATCCAACCAAGCTTGGGCAAGAAGAATATATTTTACTCACATAGGGGCAAATTAGCCCACTACCTAGTGTGGCCCACTAGGCAGTCGCATATAGTACCCGTAATGATATCCCCTTTGGATAGGGTTGGCCGCAGGAGTCAAATTGAATCACAGAGTGGGGGGGAATGCCTTCAGGTTACCATTTAGAGATACTTTGAATCTTGCTGTAACTAGTGGCCACATAATGTGTCCTTGGAAATAATAGAATCATTCGTGAAGTCAAGCAACAAACGAATCGGACGGCGTACCTTTGGAACGATAAATGCACACAGTCGCCAGCTCTTCTTTGTCCTAGTCAGTGTGGTCGAAAGTAATGCGAAGCAAATGTCTGAAAATGGCCAATCTCACGGGGCGACGATATTTTGATAAAATGACGTGTCTATGCGGATGCTGGAATCATCTTATTTCTTCTCAAATGCCGACTTGCAGGAAAATATAGCCTGAGCATGCAGACCATCGGCTGAATTCGGACGAGGCGCTGCTACATTGATGACACAAATGAGGCAAGAGAAAATACAAGACACCAGACTCTCCACCTGAATAGAGATCAACGCTCAAAAAATGCTCCCGCAGCAATGTTCGAAGGAGAGACGAGGATCATCTTACAAAAACCGAGTGAGCTCAACTAAATCATAATGCAAGCTTGTTGCACGTACGAGTGAGTAACAACCAAGCTGGACTGAGCAAAAAGCTCCACCTCGTATCAACCGAGTTTGACTTGGAAAGCTGTGTTAAAACCGAGTAACTCGCAATGAAGATGTCCACTAATTACCTACGGTAGCAGTCTGAGACTGGCTTGAAATGTTGTCCGGCATTCAGCCTGAGGGTGAAGTCCGAATCCAGCCTTTTAGCGGACAGAATCGCACCGACCGTAAGTCTAGGTCGCGCTGAGCGGTCGCGGGGCATAGACGTGCCAACAAGTCAGCGACAGAGTTTGGGATAGAGAGTTGTATTAGAGCGGAATAACCCAAAGCAAGAAGAAGAATATTTACGACTAACAATGGGGAAAAATGAGCTACATGTATGCACTATGGGAATCGAAGGCATCGCTGGACGAGGAGGAGATAATGTCACGAGTGCGAGGATCGCAGAGTCCTTTTGATCGAGCCAAATATCCATGGAGATCCTTCGTCGCGGCATCGGGGAAAAAACCCTGCAGCGAGAAATTCCGACATCAAATCAGCGCCAGTCGGAGCCGACAAATCGAGGTTAACTATGCCTGATTCGGAGTTCGAACTCTAGGAAGAGCAAAAATGCATTAGACACCGCTGCGAATTTCCCATTCTTCTCCTACTCATCAAGTCTACCAACGAGAGTTTCTAGTTCATTGTCGGTAATTCGTTGTTGAGGTTCATGCGCACCTTTTATTAAAACCTTGGTGTTCGATGTCCACATGCGATCTTTGTATCGATTAAAGCCTGAGATCGGACGGTCAACGTGCAGCACATCAAGATCCCCCAAGTGTGGAACAAAGTACCTCCGCTGACGAAAGCGTATCCAGGACGATGGGCGGTAAATGTATTCAGAGGTGAAATGACGTGGTATTTTTCGATGTCCAGTGTTGGACGCGGGAAGGCAAACCTGGGATGATATCCCTTGTTGCGGAGTCCAGCCGCGCGAAGTCACACCGTGATAATTGATCCCGGACCGTGTTTAATCATAGATATGTAGAGTGGGCGACGTGAGGAAGGTGAGAATTGAATCTGGTCGTTGAATTGGCTGGTGCCTTGAGTCAGTCAGAAACTGGCAGCGTAGCATCGCAGTTGCGCAATGAGGAATACGCTTCGGGGGGATATAATCAGGTTGGGAACAGACAAACGAACCACCCATGCAATAAGGGGAAAACAAGCCAGAGACGTCCTCGGAGAGCATTGTCGGGTTATAACCCTTTAACTTGACGTACGACGGGCGAACAGCCTACCTCCAGTGAGAGGAGTGCGAAAGTGAGAGGCCATTAAATTACTGAAATAACTGAATCCGGGAAAGTTTCGATTGAATGTGTGGAGGGACTGTTGAGGAACGTTCGGGAATGTTCTGTTCGTCGTCGCACTAGTAGCCCCCAAAAAGAATTTGGTACGCGTGGTCGCAAGCGTGGATGTGTGGAGCTGAGCCGCGGGCACACCAAATCAGCAGAATCAGTGGGCTTATAATCATTGCCAGCTCGACTCGGAGTGCCCAACGATGCAGATACCGCGAGTTCAGAAAATCGCTGGCAAAGCACCGAAGTCTTTGTGTAGTGTGCGTCGCGCGATGTGTGGATGAGATGCAAGAGCCATTGTGACGGCCGGGATGTATAAGCAGGATAAGTCGCATAACTGATTGGGAGATGCGGGGAATGCCTCAGTCGACTAGTCAAAACCGCGCACAAAGTGGGGAGAAGCAAAGTGGCAGCTCGTGCCTCGGCTCTCGGGCCGTTTTGACCCGATCTGCCATCGGCTTATCGGACATTCAAAGGTATCTTTTTGGTGTCTTTCAATACAAACGCCCTCCGGGCAAACCTGGATCCTCCGGTCACGGTTGTGCTCGGCCCTTTTTGCAGATCTCAATAGCCTCAGAGCGGTGAAGCCATTTTTGTGTCTTTACGAAGGAATGTTGACCTCTCAGTGATAACGTATGCATTTAAAGCCGTGGTCGTGGGTGCCGCGCCTCACTCCCGCAATTTATTTGGTTTGTTATTCTTCTTCACTAGAACTTGTCTGAAATGCAGCTCTGATGTTGTTATTGTCGTCGCGCACTCCTCCAAGTTTATTTTTCTTTGCCAGAACTTTCCGACGAAATGCCGTTCCAGTGTTGTCGTCGTCGCGCGCTCATTCGGCGCTTCGCGCCTCACTCGCGCACTCCAAATTTATTTGATTTTTGTTTCCCTTCTTCCCTTACCCGAACTTTCCGAAATGCAGCTCCAGTGTTGCCATTCGGCGCTTCGCGCCTCACTCGCGCACTCCTCCAAATTTATTTGGAATACAGTATTGGTCGTTGTCATCGGTTCGAGCCTACGAGGGGATTTTTGTTGTCTTGTATGAGCTTTTCGGTCCGGGTAATAGCTCGCGGCATACTAGGTCAGCGAAAAGGGCAATGAGAGTTATGAGCAGGGAGGGTAAGCAAGTGCAAACAAAAAGCGTGGGAATATTGGGAGTGATCGAGTCGGACGGACAATTACGGGTTAGAGACCTGGATACCTACGGATCCAGGAATACTTGAAGGGAGTTGGATTTTCTTTTGCTTCCTGCGTAACCGGCTCAATTTTCCTAGATCCATTTTTTCCGAGTCGTCATTCTGTCCACGTAAATTATTGTTTGAGAATGTGTCCATATGTAACTTTTGTTCAACCTTTGCTGGCGACATTCTTTCGCTCAACTCGATTTTGTACTGGACTTGAGTGGAGCCTACGATGCAGGAGGCGCTGTGGACGGAGGCCAGCAAGAATGTGGGAAGTGGATCCAACGAATCGTTGCTAGGATGGCGTCGGCAATCATCCGCATCACACGTTTAGGTAACATTTCCCGCGGTGCGTTTCTCCTTCTTCTCTTCAGCTTCTATGTATTCTACTTATTCGCTTCCCATCGAGCGTGGATCGATGACAAACGAAAACATGCAACACGAATCCTGCTCTCGTCTCTTTACACTCTCGTCGACGCTGCAATCACACTGGCGACAATGGAAGCCCCCACGGCCATCCCGCGCACAACACAGCACAACACACATGTTGGAACACGACCAGCGCGCTCATCTTATGCGCTCCAACCAAAAAGCCGAAGCCCTGCTGGAAGAAGCGCCCTTGTTCGTCGACCCCCCGCGCACTGCCGCCTTCCCCTTCCCGGTCCCGCCCAATCCCATCAACGGCATCAAGGCAATCTACGCAGCGCTAGCGACTCCGCGCTCATCCTCGCTGGCGTCCGCCCGCCCCTGCCGCACGCCTCAGGGTCTAGCCCGCATCCGTATCCGCATACGCGGCCCCTGCGTCCCCCCGGCGGCGGATGCGGACCCACCGCCGCTCGTATCCTCGTCTTTATCTTTCTCCTTCACCTTCGACAGCCCCCGCACCTCATCCGATGGCTCCTCCCTCGCCCCCGCAGACGAAGCGCATAGGCGACGGACCGGCAAAATGGCGCGCGTCGTGCGCACCCTGGGGTAGAACGTCCCCACCGCGCTCGTGTGGACGAGCAGTGGTGGCGTCGGCCGGCAGCGCTTCAAGTTGTCGCACAATCCATCGTCCGCAACCCCCCCGCGGGCGCATGCACTCGGAGCCGCGCGATCGCGATGCGGCAGAGGACTCCGACTCCTCCACGAGCGCATATTCGACGCTCTCGGGCGGCGAGTGGGTACGCGTGCAGAAGCCGGCGCAATCTTTCTCCTCTTCATCCTCTACCCTGCCGTCGACCTCCGCCACTTATCGTTCTCCGTCTTCGAATCCGCATTCTGCATCAAATTATTCGGCCCCGCCCTCATCCGACCCGCGCGCGGGTTACCAACCCTCCTCGTCGGCGCCGCTATGGTCTACACCTCCCTCATTCATCCCGTCTTCGTCTTCCCCACCTTCCTTATCTTTACCCTCCTCTTATTCGTCTCCCCCGCCCGCGTATGCTTCGACGAAATACGAACCCGCACCACCTCCCACCAGCTCCTCCCTAGTACGGTACGACCGCGGCACGCCCGTGCGCGGCGTCTCCTACGCCGTATTCCCTCCCCTCGCTGTCTCGGCTTTGGCGCCGCTCTCATCCTCTTCCACGCCTGCGCCTCCTGCAAACCAGGTCCGCCCATAGGATATTCGACGCATGAACCGTATAACGGCGCGCCTTCGTCGCGCGTCCCTCCCCCTTCCTTACCACATGTAAAATTCGATGCCAACGCGGTGGGACACGACCGCGCCCCGTCTCCTTCCTCTATGTCGTCGTCATCCGCGGAGGAGACGCGTGTAGGATACGACAGGGGAACTCATAGGACGGAGAAGGGATGGTCTGGGGAGTGGGTTACGGACAGCGAAGGCGGGAGATGCAGAGCATAGACGATGTCGCGAAGAAGCTGCGCGCGCGGAATACGTCTCCGATGACTCGCTTTGACTCGGTATCATCCTATTCCGACGTGGTATAATATTTTCATATTTTTCAATGTAGTAATTTGTTTTTAGCAGTTTTTTTTTTTCGTTTTAGCATAGTAATTCATTCGTTCTCGTTCATGTAATTTCAATCGGTGTACAACATCTTCAGGGAGAGTCCGGAATATGTGTACGAAGAGGAAATTGCAGATAGACTCGGAGTAAATTCCCAGATCCAGAGCATGGACAACATTTGCTCGGGGGTGATCAATTCTAAATTCGGCCAGGGAGGAAGAGGATGCGTGCATCTTTGAGCAGGTCTTGGGCATTTATTCATGTATCATGAGTAATTCGCGCGCAGTATCTTCTCGTGGGGAAGAATGTGATCTTGCCGTCGGGTGGCCGGAATTCGTATATACGTGTTTTCTTCATGGGCGATTCGCTCGCGCGTGTGTAACTCGTTCTTGAGTTGAACAGGTAATCGGGTTTGTTAGCAGACGGTGATCGTCACGCGCCGTCTTTTGGACTCTTACTCATCATACCTGGTCGGACATCCCCCCGTTACTCCGCTCGGACTTGTGGCCGCGTATTTCCGATATATATACTTTGTCTTCGTTATCTTGTCCTTGCTTTTGTATCTTGACGCCCCCTTCAATATATCTTTGGGACTCGACATCTTGCGTGACCTGAGCTTCTAACAGGGTTTAACTTCTCAGCGTTTGTTATTGGATGGGTAATTCCTTCGTTCGACCCTCGGGCGATGTGGGAGTCCCGAGGGAGGAGAGACGTGGATGTGTGAGGAATATTGGGTGAGGAGGATTGGATATTTCGTACGGTGAACTTGTGTGCGCGCGATCTCGCGTAACCCGTTCATTCTTGTGCTTGGACAATGAATTGAAGCTGGAGTATGTAACTCGTGAGTGCGTAAGATCTTGGTCTTGGAAAAAGGCGGAGGAGCGGTGCGATTTTGAGACACGTGCATACGATCTTGAGTCTTTCGTGGAGTACAGCCTCAGACGAGCACCGAGTCCAGCCTTGCGGTGTCGGAGTGGATTCCTGCCTTAGCGCGGATGCGGAGTTGGGGGCCATGTTGAGGCTAGCGTGTTTAAATCAAGATGGACTTCAGAGAAAAGAAAGGAAAATGCTGCTTGCCTGCGAGCATCTCATTCCAGACGTTTCTGAATGCTGATGCAGCGCCAGTGTTTAGCACGATAATCGAAAAAGGAGTAAGGCAAAGTACTTCTACTTGAACGACTGAAATCTTAAAACTTGAACTATGTAGGCATTAAAAACGCCCACGAGGAACCGTGCGCACCGTCCCGAGCGCATCTTCGACAACGTCATGATCAGCCGAACACCAATACTTCTCCTGCCTCCTCTGCGGCAAGCCGCCTTCCCCAAGCCACCTCTCCTCCATATCGCACCTGTGCTTGCTCTTCTGTTTCCCCTCCGCGATCCTCTTCTTCTCAAAATACACGTACGACGCGTAGCAGACGCGGCTGGTACTCCCGCTCGTCGCGCCCTTCTTGGTGAGGAAGTCGGTGAGCTGCTTGGACTGGATGTTCGGCGCGTCGGTGTACGCAGCGCGCGACATGTCGCGGAGAAGCGCGGTTTTGGTGATGGTGCCAGTGCGAAGCAACGCGTTGATTTTGCGACGCAGCTCGTCGCACGTGTCGTATATCTCGACGCTGGCGTCCTCGTCGCCCGAAAGGGTGATGTCGAAAAGATCTTTCGCGGGGTCGCCGGTGGCAACTTTCTTGGACTTTTTCGCGCTCGTGGAGGGGCCGGACACGTCATCGGATTTGCGTTTCTTTTGCTGGGAGGAATGAGGTCTGGCATTCGCGCGACAACGCGTAAGGAGCTCACATTGGTCTTTGTGGTCGGCGCCAGGACTTTCTGCGCAGCTTCCTCCTCTTTCTCCTTCATGAACGCAAGATTCGCAGGGTCGGTGAGGAGTATGGGGTTAGGCAACTCGGAGGCTTTGAAAGTCATGGGCATTGTGGATGGTGGTGGTGAAACGAAAGCGGGTCTGTGACAACGCGTGACACCCTGCACGTGTTTAAATACATCAACAAACATCGCGCACGGACCATACGCTTGCCTGTTTCAGTAATCAGAGGTAGCCCGCTCAACGATGTACTCACATCCAGTCTCAGACCCAAGAAATTGATCAAACACATCCCAGCCAGCGTGGTTCGTTTGATTAATATAGCCCTGGATACAAACATCTTGGGCATTCGTTCTCAATGCGCGTTCGGTGAATCGCAAGTGAATCGTCGTTGTTTGAATTTATTACAGCAGTGTGCGAAGAGCAAGAACTTCAGGGACGTCTTCATTCAGTATATTACAAGTTCAGAGCGTTCCGTGGGCCCGGCGGCAGCGTCGGCACAGATTGCGGCGACCTGGACTGACCCTCCGTCGACATCCGTCGATTGCCTGAAAATAAATATATTCATTGTGATATATTTAGTTCCGATTAATTTGGGAACGATTCTGGCATACCCGGTGGTCTGTCGAACCCGGTAGGCCACACGGCGCTGCGATTCGGGGACGGCGCTGCGATTCGGGGGCGGCGCACGATTCCAGTAGTTCCTAGGACTCACTACTGTGTCCCACTGGCACTAGAAGGTGCAAACCAAGTGGACGTGGCAAGCGGGAGTGCGGCAACAACGGGAAGCCTAATGATGGCACCGCCACAGCACTGTCAATCATTGATCGACGGCAAATCGTGCTGCACAGTGCACACTGCACGGCAAGGTGCACGGTTGAATTGTGTGCTTTATTGTAGATATACATGGCAGGGCCGACTCAGATGTCAGCCCACGTCGACCCACTGTGTCTACCACTGGGTCTGGACGTCTGCTGACTGGACTCGGCACAGTCTCTGCCGACGGACCCTCGGAATGCCGAAGTGGTCCGGGAGGCATCTCAGGCAACTGAGGACAAGTTTACGAGGATGGCCATACCAGGAATTAAACCTAGGACCTCCAGGTGGTGCTCTTCCGACTACACGGTCGATCAATGAATGTACTGGAACCATGTACTGGAACCTCAACATTCCCCATCAGATCCCAATTCGCATCTTGCAATCATTCTTAAAGGTAAATCAACTCCCTGGAGCCCAAAATCATAAGTTAAATCAACAGGATTTGAGATTATTTTATTTTATTTTAGACGGAGCTAGTTCGATGTGAGTGACCGGGGGCCTACGGAGGCAAGAGTGTGCGAAGTGGAATCAACGAATCAGGATGGGTTCGGCAATCATCCGCATCATACGCTTAGGTAACAGTTCCCGCAGTGCGTCTCCCATTCTCTTCAGCTTCTATGTATTCTATTCACTTCCCATCGAGCGCGGATCGTCGACTGAGCCACACCCTATGAAAAACGAGAACATGTCCCCACACAAAGCTTCTGAACACTCTGCTCTCTCTAGGCCGGAATTACCCTCGTCGACGCTGGAATCACACTGGCGACAATGGAAGCCCCCACAGCCCTCCCGCGCACAACGCACATGCTGAAACACGACCAGCGCGTCCGCCTCATGCGCTCGACCCGCCAATTCGAAGGCCTCTTCGGCGAGACACCGTTATTCGTCAATTCGCCGCGTGCCGCGGCCTTTGCCTTCCTCGGCCCACGCAACTTCACAGTCAACGTAATTAGGGCTAACGAAGACAACGCGCGCCCCGCCGCGTTTATTTACGCCGCCACGCCGCCTCCTCCTCGGTTGGCGTATACGTGCCACCGCCGCAGGCCTCGACGTCCCACGCCCATGTGCGACCCCTGCTCGCGGTGCGCGCCCATCGGCTGCGGATGCGGACCCGCCCTAGTCCGCCTCTTCCTCCCTATCCTTCTCCTTGGCCTTCGATCGACCCCGCACCTCCTTCGACTCCTCCCTCGCCCCCGCGGATGAAGCACGCCGGCAACGAGCACGCAAGATGGCCCCCGGGGGCCGACGTAGGCGGCGGTGCGCGCACGGACGAGTAACCGTGCTGGGAAAGTCGAACTCGACGCGGAGGAGGAGTTCCAAGCTGAGTCGCGCGCCCTCATCCAAGCGTGCGCACTCAGACCGAGACGCGGCGGAAGATTCAGACTCCTCCGCGAGTGTGTACTCGACCCTGTCGGGCGGGTCGGAGTGGGTGCACGCCACGACGCCTGCGCAGTCCTTCTCTGTCCCGCATCCAAAAATTTCTCCTCGTCGGCACCTCCGGTGTCAAACCCGCCGCTCTGGCCAACGCCGCCTACCTTCATCCCATCTTCGTCTTCCCCGCATTCCTCACCTACCCCGCCGCTGGCCTACTCATCCCCGGCCCCACCTCCATCGACGAAATACGAACCTGCGTCCGCTCCCACAACCCAAAAATCTACGTCCTCCTCCCCTGTGCGGTATGACCGCGGCACGCCCGTGCGCCGTGTCTCCTACGCTGTCTTCCCTCCTGTGCCTCTATCCTCTCTCGCCCCATTATCGTCCTCGGCGCCTCCTGTTGGTTATCAATCCGACACCCCGTATAACGGCGGGCGCTCATCTTACGTCCCGTGCTCCCCCTCCTCTTCCCCCACGCATGGCACACGTTCCCACTTCATCCTCCTATGCCCCGTCCTCGCCGCGCACGTGAAATTTGACGCCGTCGGACACGACCGTGCCTCACCTCCTCTTCCTCTACGCCCTCGCCCAATTCCAACTCGTCACCCAACACAGAGACACTGCGTTGAGGCCCCCCGTAGACAGACCTCAGTCTACCTCTGTCTACCTCTGTCTACCCGGGTAGACATATGTCTACCACGACATGTAGACACATGTTAATCTACCTCCGTCTACCCCTGTCTACCTCCGTCTACCTAAGGTAGACAGCCTTCGGCTACCTCGGTCTCTCTTGGTAGACTGACCCCGTCCAAACGTACCCGGCTAATTTGGCCTTTCCAGCTCCAAAAGTCCCTAGACAAGTCCGAAGAAGAACGAGCCGGCGACTCGGAGGAACGCGCCAGCAGAGAGTCGGAATCACGGCATCGCCGCCAAATATGTGCACATACATTGACAGCTGTCAGCCATCGGATCAAATAATCACTCATTGCTCGATATTTCTTGGATATTTCCCTTCTTCAACATTCGCAACCCATTCGCAACCTCGTTTACAGTTCCCTGAAAACTCCTCTTCAACCTGGGTCGCCAGCCAGACTATGTCTACTTCGGTCTACCTCGGCCCGGGTCAGTGTACCCCATTTACAGGGTAGACACACGGTAGACAGAGGTGAACTGGGTATGTCTACTCAACATAGACTGAGGTAACCAGACAGGTCTGTCTACCCTGTGTCTACCCGGGTAGACAGACCCTCTGTCTACGGGGGGTCTCAACGCAGTGAGACAATGGGCTATGATCTAGGTACCCATCGCACCGAGAAGGGCTGGTCAGACGAGTGGGTTACATATAGCGGGGCGAGATGCAGAGTATGGGCGACGTCGCGAAGAGACTGCGAGGACTACGTCTCCAGTGACTCGGTTTGACTCGGTGTCGTTGTCTAATATTTTCATACTTTTCAAGTGTAGTAATTTTTCCACGTACATTTTTTGAAAGTTGTAGCATAGTAATCTTCTTTCGATTTGTTCTTGACCATGGATGCGTGTGATCTTTGAATATGAGCGAGATCTGGCGTAACGCGTGCGCTCTCAATCTGCACATACACGTGCAATCTCCGAACAACAACTGGGTGGGTCCGAGTCGGGAGTAAATTCTGAGAGCAACGAAGGGATTCAATTTGTTGAAGGAGGTTTAGGGCGCTCCCAGTTGGGCCCTGGGTCATTCATTCTTGGGCAATAGTTCGTTCTTGCCGTATCCACTAGATTCTAGTACTGGTAAATAGCAACCTGAAAAAATGAGTGAAGCACAGCCTGTGAGTGAATGGGAATTCTTCATACTCTAACATACTCGGAAACAGCTGTGAGTTAATACGAATGCGCTGGGGACCCGCCTCGGACTCGGACTCGGTTGGCCGTGGAGCCAGGCTGGCACGGGATGTGTTCATTATTTTGTGAGTTGTGGGATCTTTTTTCCTGGGTACCTGAACGAGGAGTGTTCATTGCGTCGGTGTTAGGTTGATTTCGTTCTCAGGCTGATGGAGTGCGTGCGGTCTTGTGAGAGGAGGAGGAAGGCAAATGTGATTTGTCACCGTTCTCGTAAGTTCGCAATGTCGGAAAAACTAAATTTACCTTATAAGGCCCCTGAGGCAAAACTAAATTTTCTGTTCGTTCGCTCTTATGAGTGAGATCTGCTCCGACCTTCGCGCTATTTAACGTAAATTTAACCTATGTTCCTCCTTCAACAGTGAGTGATTGGTTCGTTCTGGGTGTGTGATACCTGCAGTCTTCGCAGTACCCTCGTATGGGTGAGACTGAGACGAGACGCGCGGAGTAGATTCCTTGCACTCACATAACGCCCAGCCATTGCTCCAATTCGTTTCTTCATAAATGATGTCCGGGACGGGGGCTCAAAATACGTACCGAAAACCGCGAGCAGGTTGAGCAGTGAATCCAGAGTGATTCTTGATGCTTTCTTCCCTATTACCAATGCCTGAGCATGTTCTCGCGTGTAGTATGGTGAGCGACGAGATCCAGGAGGCGTGCATTCACGCGAGAAGGTGTCTGTTGAATATTACTAATCCGTCCAAGCGGTGTCACGGGTCTGAGTGCCTTCATCCATTTAGATTCGGAATAGAATGAAATGTAAAATTGAAGATGAGCCTGTGGAGACCAGGGTATGGAGTACCACACAATCAATCACAACGCGATGCGCGCGCGCTACAACGAAAATGAAACATGAACAAAAGATGCACTGGATGCGCAATGAGGAAACCTTTGAGTGTCTCCGTGGTGATTTGTCCTGGACTACACAGTGCACAAAAAGAATTCCTGAACTCATCCTCATTGCAAATGAAACTTGAAAGACCGTCGCGTCGTCTCGATACGGAGAGGGGAAAAGTATTCCACACACCGACAGGTGATACCCACCGCTCCATGTGGACATTCGCTCCTCCTTGATCCGCCCAACCCAACCGGGGCTGAGAGGAAGAGCATTCGCAAGATATCACTGACCGTATACACTTCGCGTACTCGTGAGACCCATGCGAAGGCTGAGTAAAAATCCTCCACAGACTCAGATCTGTTACGTCTGGAATCCCTCAGCAGTCGGTACGTACGACAACGAAAATAAAATGCACAAGCCAGGGATAATATAAAGGATGAAATGAGTCGGAGCAAGCACGTTCCATGCGAGTTTCGAGCCCAGAGCCTAGCCTAACGTAAAGTCCACTGAAGCTTCAAGTCAATAGCACTACCTTCCGAGTCCAACACTAACCATGATTTGAATTCTGGTTCAGTCCGGAGCCGAAACGAGAATTTGAACATGCAGATGGCCCCTGTCGGAGGAGGGAGGGATGCAGATGCAGACTTAGATAGTCGTTCTGCAGCGCGAAGAATTGAGTTGAGGTGAAAGATCTTGCGGATGGTGACGACGCAGGAATGCTGAAATCCTGATGCCTGAGGAGTCGAGAGTGCGAGGGACCATGGGAACTAGAACACACCTGTGCAATCAGAGGTCATTGAGAAGGCGAAATCGGATGGATGCGTAGACTTGTGAGTGGGAAAGCCGTGCGAGTGGGCGGAAGAAATTGGGAAGAAATGTATGAAGCAAGTATGAGTCATCCCGGCCGGTTGACCCCATCGGCTATTCGGTCGTCGGCCGATCGGAGATTGAAGACATTTTGTTGTGAGTGAAGAGTTTGCGAAGAGCCGGAAGACAGGTAACATCCATTGCTTTTTGTTCCTGAAAAGCTGATCTATTGAATGAAGTTCTTCCTTCCGGTGCTGCAATTTTAGTCCCACAGTCAGACTCCAGTCGATAATTTTTGAAAGCGATTTACTCCTTCTTAAAACTTCTGTTGCATCTTATAACGAGCTTTAAACTTGTGTCTTCATCACAGTCATACAACCGCACACTGTGAATTCTCAGTTTCTGCACAACACAGCGGATTCAGAGTCCCCTGTTCCGCCAACACAGGCTAGCTCTTGACAGGCACTGTATTGATTCTAGCTCGTTCCTCACTCGATAAAGTCTGTTGGTTACTGTGCTTGATACCCGGCAGCCTGCATCATTATGTAAGATTTCCTTTTCTGGGACTCACGTGCACAGTCCATTGATGCGACTTGAACACGTCTTAGAGGTAACTGGGATTGAGGGAACAAATTGAGGTTCCCATTCTGAAATAGACACTTTCAAATGTCTCCTTCATTTTTCCCGGCATCAGTAGAGCCAGTGGAGTTCCTCTACGAATACTTTCGTCTGATTTTCCTCATTCCTCCTTGGAAACATCCCACTGTGTTCAATACGTGAAACTAACCATTCCTGATTTTTAGGATAGCTGTCTTCAATGCATTTCCCACCATCCGAGGAGCTTCCTGAATGGTGAAGAAGCAAAATGTTTCTCGGCTAATGTTGCTATGACTCAAAAAATTGAGTCATGACTTGATGAGTCGACTTCAGACAATGTTTGACTCAACTCGACTTGGTCACATCCAAGTCACTTGAAATCGACCCAATTTGACTCGAGTTGATGGAGTCATAAATTTTTTCGATGTGTATTCCCAGGCTACTGACAATGGAGACGGGCTCAATTTAGGTCAGGTTGTATGATGGTAAGATATCTGTCTTTGTCAAACTGTATCAGGCCCCATTTGAGAAACTCTGAAAGGTGGCATTTCTTCTAATTATTAACGGACAGGCACCTACTTTTAAAGTATGTCTGAAATCATATCCCCTGGGCTCAGAAATTCAACCTTGCCTATTTTTCGAGGTTTCTTTCCTCTTGGCATCAGTATAGGTCTCTTCTAGGGTGTTTATAACCCAATTTAACTACCTACCTACAAAGGCTGACTCAAGTGACTCCAAGTCAGCTCCAAGTCGAGCAAGTCAACTTCGTTCAACTCCAAAGTTGGACGGAATCACATCAAGTGACTCAACTCAACTCAACTTCATCAAGTCAACTTGGGGGGTTAGAGTCAGGAGTCGCGGCAACATTAGTCTCGGCTAAGTTCCTAAAACAGATGCTTACATAATACCGCAGGCCGCCTACTATATCAGCGCGGTAACCAACAAACTAAACACAGGCTGAGTCCAAGACATGTGCAACCAATAAATCTGATTCATGTTTGGGAAGAAGTCCCATGTTCATCCTTCCTTATTGGGTTCTAGGCAAGCTATGCGCCGAATGTGTGGGATTAACCCATGGCGTATAGCAGAGATAGATATATAGAAATTGGCCTGTGCCAGCAAGAGGTGAAATGGGTAGTTTGTGCCAGAAGTGGAAACCCCAAACAGGGTCACCTTCGAGAGAGATAGGAAAGGTATGATCCAGTGAGGTAAAGTGGATTTGGAAACAAATGTCCACAAAATAAATAGCACACAGAATCACAAACCAAATCACCATGAAGATGGGAACAGCTGCTACTAATTCTCAAGGATTACACCCTCTGCTTGAATGTCCGGCTTGTCGCTCAGAATGATTCACTGGCATATGAGGCGGCTCCAGTTCATTCACAAGTGCAAGAGATGTCTGGCGTGCATCTGAAATCTCTTGCTTGACTAAAGCAAGTCTGGTGTCAATTTTTGCCATGTCCTTTGCTTGTGATGACCGTTCAAATAGTGGGCGGGCCTCCATCCAAAGTTCTGCTGCCTTCACCCAATCTCCCTTATCCTCTGCAATATCTCCAAGGCGAAGCATGCACTCAGCTCTGCTGCGATGGATATCCATCTGTGTGAATCCATCCAGTGCAACCACAAAAAGATTGTGTGCAGTGTATGCATCTCCTTCAGAAAGGAAAACATCTCCTAAACAGCGGAATGTCTTGTAGAGTGCTATTTTCTCCTGGGTTTTTTGGGTGTGTGACAAGTATATCACTGGCCATCTGTATAATGACTTGTTGTTGTTGGTGGATGACCAGCAACCAATATCTGCTAATCTCTCCAGGCAGTAAGATATAGTTTGATTATTATTTCCCCAGCTAGCATTGAGACACCATTGAAATAGGGACCCTGCTACCACTTCATCACCGTCCCTAAGATGAAGGTCTGCCACAATGATTTCACATTGATTCACTAATGTAGCCCGCCTCAAGGTGCTGAATATTGCCTTTGCTTTGTCCAGGTTGTGTTGGACTTTGAGACTATCTACACCAATCATGACATCAACCTCTGCAATGTTGAGTAGGGCAAAGGCAGTGTAAAGTGGATCTTGCTGAGCCGAAGAATTCAGAAAAAGTTGAGTCTGGATGCTGTGTGCCTCCAAAAACTCAGATTTCAGCCGATGAACTTCTGCCAAGGCATTCATGGCAATATGATCTGCCCGACCTCCCTGCATGCCACAAAGCCGCAGAAAATGTCTTGTTTTTTGACACAAAGCAGCACTTTCCGTGAGATTACCCAGGGCCATGAGACAGCTGGCCTCTGTTTCCACTGATACTGCTTCATGATATAGGTCTGCAGACAGCTGCGCAATTTGTTGTGCTTCATGGGCATGTATCAGGGCTGCATGATAATCACCCATAGACCACTTGAGCTCAGCTAAACGTCCAGATGCTACTGCACACAGTTTCAAGTCTCCACAAATCTTTGCCAATGAGAGTGCTGTCTCGTATGACTGTCGGGATATAGTGAAGTCACCATTACTGTAGTAAGAGTAATTGCCAACTGCAATATAGAATCTGGCTATCATGACCATGGTTTCTCAGACAAAATTAAACACAATAATGGTATAGACTCACCCTCAAGGACTGGATCATTGATTTGATGGAAATGGGCCATGCCTTTTTGGACCAGGAATTCTGGATCAGCAACTGGATAGTGGTTCATTGTGAAAAGTGTCTCAGTGACATATCTTGCTTCTAGTTGATGGTCACAGGGCTGGGGAAAGACAGCTGGAATATCATCCATCAACACAGTACGACCATGACCAGTGAGCCGCTGAAAGGCGTTGAGAGACAGGGTGCAGTTGATAGCATCTACCACCTCTGTATTGCCTAGATGCAATGTTAACAGGAGGAGTTGATGAAGGTTGCCCAGATTTGCAGAGATTTGATAGATTCTTGTATTGTTCCGGGAAAGTCCTTGGTATTTTTCATATAAATCCATAACCGACTGGAAATACTTGCAAAGAGGATGAAAGAGTAGTTGGGATGGAGGAGAGAAAGTGTGGGTATGTTCTCGAATAGGTACCAGAGACTTCAACCGCTGTTTATCATCAGAGTATGCTAGTGAGGTTCGGAGCAATGTAGCCCTACACCCCAGAAGATCTTGGATAGGAAGGTTACTTTGAACAAGTTCTGCAACTGAGAGTCCATCTGGAAGGATTGAGAGGAGGCTCAGCAAATCTTTAGCACCAGGTGTCATACGAGGACTTCCAAGTGACATGATGATGGATGCATCTAAACTTGACTGTTTGTCATACCCAGTTGAAAGCAGAGATGTCTTTTCTGTCATCCAGCGAGCCAATATACTGGAACAGCCCTCATAGTCAACCAGATGTGCAATGAGATCTACAGCAAGTGGCATGTTGTCTGTCAATCGAAGAAGCTGGTCAATTTCCTTGGGATCATGGAAATCATCTGCAATTTCAATGAATGTTTGGTGAGCAGCATCATATGGCAGTGGCTTCAAAGGCTCCAGAAAAGGACGACTCCAGCGGACCTTCGCTGGCCTCTCAGCACCTCGCATTGTGATCTATTGAAACATTAATGGGTGCAGGTTTCAACACATTTATAAGCTTACTATTAGTGCAAGATGTGGGATGTCGGTAAGCAGGGAGAGAAACTCTTCAACTCCACCACGTGACTCAAGTGGTTCCCAAGGTGTTTCCAAATTATCGAGAACCAAGAGGCAAGGTGGACCTGTAGAGAGAAACTGGACAACAGCTTTGGTGATGTCTTTGCCTGGCTTCAGTCCCAAATGAGAGCCAGTCGGAGCTGCAAGCTCAATGCTAGTTGTAGCAGAATCTGCAGCCACGAAGAATCTGTGTTCATATTTGGCAGCAACATCAAGGTGATGTAAGGCAGCTCTAGCAAGACTTGTTTTTCCTATCCCACCAGCACCTAGAATAGCAATGTGGGCAGGGTGCTGCATAATACTCACTAAAATCTCCTCAAGTTGCTGTTCACGGCCATGGAAGATCTTTGGCTGTGGAGGCAATAAAGCAAATGAGTTTAAACTTGGCAAATAACCTATCAACAGAGATACACCAGTATAATGTTATGTTCGTACCTGTTGTTTGGGTTGGTGGGAGTCTGATAGATCTGTTTCTTGAGTTAGAAGGTATCTTATCACCCAGAATGAGTAGTGACATACAGATGATGATCCATCAGAAGTCAACCCATCAGAGAGATTCCCAACCAAGTCGAGCAGTTCCTGGTGCATCCTCTCCGTCTTTTTCTGCATTTCCACCACATTGTTGGCAATGATGAGACAAGTCTCCACCTGCAGGGTTTTGTCTTATCTTCACTATATACTGTATAATCAATCATCACAAACCTTGAACACTTCCAGAACCTCCTCCAACCTTGCTTGGCAGTCTTTGCGAAGAGTGTTCATCTCATTTTGACGAAAGAAATATTTGATCTTGTTCCCATCCTGTTGTGTTTCAACGAACATGTGGATCTTGTGGAGTGTTCTGTGTGAATCGGGTTGGTATTCATTCATCAATTATCCACCACAACCTACTGTGTAAAGTTGCCAATATGATCCAAGATTGCCGGTGGCAAACTCCCTCCAGTTTCGGATGTGATGTGCATGTCGATTATAGCATATAGGATGCCATGAATCTTTTCCATGAACTGGATACATTCGTCTTTATTTCTCTGGACATTCTGGGAGACTATATCAGATTGGTATATGTGGTATTAATAATTTATTTACCTGCACTGAAGTAATCAAAGACAGAGTTGTGCTTGAGATGGCTCGCATGAACGGGGTACCAAAGGTATCCGTGACTTCATTCAGGACTGTCACCATTGGGATCAAGCAGGATAGGGCAGCATTCATGCGGATCTCTGTGACAGTGGGCTGGTAGGGCATCTCGCCAGGACAGCTGGGAAAGGACTGGAGAGATGTGGGTTTGTGCTTTATATCCACCTTCGGAGTGCTCAATCTTGTTTCAATCAGCTTCCGTAGACAGCTCTTTCCCGGGATCAATCATTGGTGAATACACATCTCTGCATCAATTCGAAGCTATGAATGTGACATGGATGACACAGGTCGCTGGAACTCTAGTAGGCCGTCGACATTTGTTGGGCCCATAATTGAGGATTTGAATTATGTTTATTTGGACCACTGCAACATGCTACGGAAATCTATTGAAACCCATGCCAGTGTTCTATAAGGACACACTCTATCTATACATGCATCTGGTTATTCTTATATCTGTCGATATGGGTAGACACGGTTTGTCGTCCGTCGATCTTTTGGATGCAGAACAGATAGAACAACGGCGAGAGGTTCGGCGGTGATTGGGGTTGGGGTAGACAGTTCAAAGAGAGTTGGCAGGTTGATTGATAAGATCACAAGCAGTTGACGGACCGCCATCTCCTTTTCCGAATCCACTAAGGATTGACGGCGGCGGCGGCCTGTGGATGTCGGAGTGAGGCTGGTACGGATCCGGGCATCACGGCTGAGGCATCACTGCGTTCAGAGGGTCCTTAGATCGGCCGACGTCTAGTTCCGCTGATGCGGCGTCTAGGCGCATTCTATATATGGCTAGGTGTCTATATTTGCCTAGACTCACGTGAGTATAGTCGGCTAGCCACATGTCCAGTTGATGTCCGTTGAGCTCACCTAGACTTAATACATTGTACCAGTGGCAGACACAACTCCGAATTCAAGACTTTCTTCCACTCACCATGGGGTTGCGATAACAGGACCGGAAAAGCTAGGAAAAAATGTGTGTCAGACAACTGGAGTACGAGAACAATCTACAGTGTCTAAGTTCCGAATTGTACAATTTGTACCCACCTACTCCACCCCCAATACAGCGAGGTATAGGAAGGAGTTACCGTGCTTGTGTTCCAATCAGTAATTCGTCCTTGAGGCTTTGGGCAACAATGTCAGATGCACACAAACTGTTCGTCGGATAGAAACCAGATTATTGGTCCAAATGCAGACCGGACTGTGAGCCTCCAGCACGTCAACGGGTGCCTCATGTCTGGATACGTGCGGTTCTCGATGTTAATCGAAGTGAAAATGTGAATGCCATTTCGCGGTAAACGCGCTCCAGCGTCTATCCAATGCGGTGTTCCTGAAGACACAGTCCGCATTATTGCATCATATGGATGTCAACAAGTGCGGAATAAATTCATTCCTCGTACCTGGTTACAGGATCCGCCTGGTTCGGGTCCCCAATTTGGGGCGAATGCGTGAAAACCCCTCTCGCTGATGAGGGATAAGATGATCGCGGGGATCGCTGACGAGCCACAGCGCCCCTCTGTAGTAGCTTCTTATGAGAATCGTCCATGAATGACAGGCGGCGACACGATTGCGGCTTGATGTGGAGTATCTAAAGAAATACTAGAATATCAGTCAGAAACGGAGGCTCCCCTGGGGAGTCGCGTTTGCGCGGGAGATTTGCGGGCAATAGAGCGCGATAGCAGTCAAGTTCTATTGGTGCGTAATTTGGCATTGCAACAGTATAGTTTCGGCTATCCCTGCTCTTGAAGTGGCCCAGAAACTTGGTATGAACACAGTAGGGCATCATCTCAGTCGATCCAGAAAAGGATTTGTGTAAAACAACCAGGTGGATGGAGAGAAATAGCATTGTTTGTTCACGGGTTCAACTGTTGTTGATGGCGATGAGTAGGTCCTGCCTTCGTCAGCCAATACTGCACCCAAAATATCAGCTATATTGGCTTACTGGGGTTCAAATTTTAGGCCCCTGATTACGGATATCTAGGTCCCAGATCCAAAAACACTGGCGCCGGAACTACAATGGGTGGCGCCGCAGAGTTGCGCTTCTACATATTTGGGCATATTTGGCCCGGCAGAAAGTATTGGCCTCGCTCTCCACAACTACGAGGACTATCCCTTGCGAGTGAACTGTAGCATGTAGGGCGGACCAGTGGAATTCAATGAATGACTTGGACCGAGCGATTTGGTTTTTTTTTGGTTGAGATATTCACAGAACAATCTGACCGTTGCTCTTCCCGGTTTGCGACTGTATCTGAACACAATACATAGTGTGGAGGGATCGGGAAGGTCCAGATGTTGAATTGTGCAGCTATCACCGCGGTGTTGAGTGAGAGAAGGATGATCGCATTGCAGAAAGATGGACAAGGACCTTCCACGAAGCAAAGAGTAAAAAAGCCAGGTTCCCAGCAGAACAGCAACCTGGTGCGTCCTCGGAAAACGTCGATTTATTCAGACGGGCGAATCCATGCGGAAGGACGCGCGTGGCGCGATTTTGTTTTGAGTAGAAGGATAAATGTCACAATGCGAGTGAGATTTTGAGAATCAGAGGCTAGAGTCGTGATCTGTACCGCGGGGGATTGATATGCATGTAGCTGATTTTGGAGGTGCCCTTGTTTCTTGCCAGATATGGGGCAGGTCCCGATAATTATGGCAGCGCTGCGCGATGGGACGTATTGCATGTCGGAATAAAGTGCGAGGGGCTTCGGGAGGACGGAGATTGCATCAGCAAGAGATGAACGAAGGCCGTGCATGTGAACGAAGGATAAAGGAGGCCCATCTGCATTAGGATGGCCTGCACAGACAGCCAGCGAGAACCTGCATTTATTACATGATTCAGACGTAAACGGATGAAAAGATGATTCCAAGGGAGAACGAGCACGAGGGGAATTAAAATCACTAAGATCATAGAGTCGTCCAGTAAAGTGTTGACTGAATACATGGACGACTCGAGCTTCTCTTGGATCATACCCCGCCTGTTGTGTTGCACTAAATCATCCGCCGCAGATGACAAGTGCCTCCTACAGCACGGAAATTGGGCACACGCACGCTGTCGCAAGCGTGCGTGCCTTGTTTGAACCGAGGGCAATTGCTGGACTTGCCGAGTCGCCAAAGGTAAAGCTAGTTCCAGATCGGAAATCGTTGGCAAAGACCTTGAAGGGGTGCGGCAGTGCGTCCCTGCGTGGCAAAGGGCCGAGCAGTGGAGACGCGTTCGGTATGTTTATATCTATTGTTCGATCACATGTATTCATGTCCTGACAATGCCGAGACGGATCCGCTTACTATGTCATAGGTCCGCCGGACCTCCAAAATGCCAGACTTTCCATTTCCCAAACGCACTCGGATTTTCGGATCAGGGCTGGAATTGCCGGTACCAGGAATAGACACCGATCGAATTTGGTGCTGGGTTGAACTTCAAGCTTCAAATTGGGGTCTTGGTAAGTTGTAATTCGTCCTCCGTATTTGTTCTTCAAAGCGGCCATCCGTTCGGCTGATGTTGGACGGAGGGGAGGTGTTCGTTCTTAGCTTGTCCTCGGGGTAACAAAAAAAGAGCCTGTGCGATGAAATTTTGGAATTCGTGGAGGCCATCTCGGGCACTGCGGAAAATATTAATTGCGAGCTCGTCCCAAGAATATTGGGCTACTTGGATTGGGGCCAACTTCCTTGTAGTAGACTGAGCAGTTCCCTTCAATTCCAATTCCATGTATCCTGGTGAATTCAGAAAAAAAATCGACTCAACACAGTTGCAATCTCCGACCTGATGTGTTACTGTCTCGCTGCACTGTCTCGCCGGATCCTGCCGTTCTGTGCCACTATGCATTCTACTTCGCATCAAGCAAACTTACCGCCACGACAGTGGCGCAAAATTTGCGGTGGTAGCGTATTGCTGTGATTGCGTATTGTTTCTTTTGCTTCGCCACTTGTGTTAGAACGAGGTAGTACTCATCTGATGTTTAACCGTCCCGTAGAATTCCCCTCCGAAAAATCGCTCAACACAGGTCGGCGTGGACTGGCGTATGCATCGACTTGTCCATGGTCACCAAACCAGCTAGCGTCTCCGGGAGTGACGGCATTGCTCAGCGCAATAGTTTGTGCCGCTGCGGAAGAGAACCTGGCCGGCAGGCTGGAAATATCTCGCCACAGAACCGCTGGGTGCTACCTCCGTTTATCTACCGACTGCGGATCCTTATTCAATCCGATCAATTAATATGCGGCAGGGTTTCTCAAAGGTTTTTCCGCCGGTCCAATGTTTGGTCCAACGCGTCTGGAACCTGGGCAAAGTTTTGGGTTGTCGATTTTAGGCCATTTTCTCATTCAATCCCCTTGGCTCAGCTCTATCGCAACCGAAATATCAGAATGGGAGGGGAATCTGATGCGGCCAAGACCCGGCCATCCCACTGATCTAGCATCTAAAATAGCTTTCCGAGTTAATCAAACTCCATTTGGCACCTGGGTCTATCCTTTTTCAACCACCTCCACATGCACCAGTATTCAATACTGAGTTGTCCTTTTTTTAAATCCGCCTCTATTCGCCGGTGGCACTAAGTTGTGTTACGCCCTGGAGCTGAACGAAGCTTGGGGCGTGTCCGCATCCTGGTCTATGTCTCTTGAAATTCTCCACCTTTCGGGCTGTTGTGCTGCTGGCTGTGGTGTGCTTTCCTCCGATTTCACTTGAAAGAACGCCGGGGCACGTCAATGCATGCCACGCCCATAGCATCGGGAGCATGTCCAGGATTCCTAACTCGGGTTCATATGTGCGCAAACATGGTTGAACCTTCTTCCCAGTACGGCCTCTTCCTAGTACGGCCTTCTGGACAGTATAAAGTCTGTGCGTTTGCTTCCAATTCCTCAAGTTGGAACTCTCCTCTCCTTAGACATGCACTTCTCCAAGGCCTTCGCTGCTCTGCTCGCGACCGCAGTTGCCACTGCGGTGCGCGCGTCACCTGTTGAACCCGGGACGTCGATTGTTTCCAAAAGGGACACCGACTCCTCCGGTATCGCGGTACATATCCACCTCATCCGCTTCGCCTCAAGTGATATTAATCACTACCTCAGAGACGTACTCCAGGCAATATCTACATCTGCAATGAGCTCAATTGGCAGGGGTGGGGGAGTACCCCCTGCACGGTCGTCTCGACAGCAGACACCTGCCTGACTCTAGACTCCACCTGGGCCTACGAGATCGGTAGCATTGGCCCCGATTCTGGCGCTACCTGTTACGGTGAATACAGTTTCCAGCCTCGCAACAACATCTGATGCATAATCTTGTATAATAGGCTACTCGTTAGTCTCTTTTCTCCTCCACTGTTATAACCTGTTAATATTTGATGACAGGGGAACCTCGTGTACTGGCACTTCGTGGACCTTCACTGACCCCGGAGATGCCACTGGTGGCTGGTCGACTGCTAGCCCTTGGGAGAACTTGGTCAATTTAAACAGCGGTTATTGAGTCCAGCTCACACTCCATTAGATTGGCAGCTTCTGCTGCGACACCACCGGCAGCGGCTGCAGCGGCGGCGGCAGTAGCCCTCCACCTCCCACTACTTACAGCGGAGATGGTATGTCATTGAGTTGATATCATTACGGGTCATACTTTAACATTTGTCCAGCAACGTATTACTACCCCAACGGCGGAACCGGCGCGTGTGGCAACGTCCTCCAGAATACGGACTGGATCGTCGCACTGTCGTATGGCACCTGGAACAGCGGCGCGAACTGTGGGAAGACAATCACCGTTGAATGTCGGCATTCCCTGTTCATTTCTTTTCCGATCCGGCCGCGGCTGACGCCATATTGCTGTTTAGATAATGGGGGAAGCGTCTCCGGCGTTCTCGTCGCGGATTTGTGCCCCGGCTGCATCGGTGATGGTATTGATTTGTCCCCGGCTGTGATGGCCGCGCTTGACTCGAACTATATCAACGATGGAAGGATCTCGGTTACTTGGTACTTCGACTAGGAATTCGGCTAGCGCGGTTATATTTGGGCTCCTCGACCTCTCTATTATGTTTTGAATTTTCGCTTCTGTTCTGTTTGTCCTTCGGTAGTGTTTGTAGTGGTGTTTTTGCGTTCCAAAAGCCGAATTTAATGTTTAACCCCGTGTCTTCATTATGAAAGTCTGAATTTATTGTGATTACCGTCCGCGCCGTTCCGATAAAAGTTTTTCAGTCAATTTTCAGTGCAGCACCGGACATACTTACCATTGACCTCACATAATGCCACTGCTGACCGTTCGAGAGAAAAAAATCTGTCACGTCGCTCAGTGACCTGCACGTTCAACGATATAGAATGAGTCGAAGAAGCGGGTTTTTGGTGGCACAATGTAAACCATCATAAACCGAACGCGAGCACTCAATGAAAAAGGTATGTTAGACAAATATCTGTGGCACTGTGCGGAGGAACTGTCATGAATTTCAGCATGTCTTTCATGATCTTGCGTCATGGATTTCATGATAGTTTGCCTTGAAATTCATCATGATTCAACATGCTGTCCTAACGAAAGATCATGAACGATAGTCCTGAATTTAGTAACAAATATAGGAACATTCATGATGCTTTTTTCATGATGTTTAATTTTGAATGCAGCATGTTTCGTCATGACTGGGGTATGCCAAACAGCGCTACCCAAATCTTGTACTGGTTCATTGTGAAACATCAGGAAGATACCAGAAAACATCATGAATTTCAAGAAAGTACAACTAATCATCCGCTACAGGTAGTTCCTCCTCCCCATCGTCATCCTCCTCCTCCTCAGCATCGCTAAGACCCCTGCTTTATCCCTCGTACCACCTTCGCCGGAGTCGTGAAGGTCTTCCTCGACGCCCAACGGGGGAGTAGCGCGGGAGCCTGCTATCCCCAATGAGTAACAGAACATTCTACGCACCGCTCGCGTTAGGATTGTCGATGTCCACTACACAGAGAGGATCAGTAGGAGAGCAAGAATGCCCGTGGAAGACGCACTTGGATCTTCATCCTCTGACGAAGGGGATAGAACTAGACGAGGGTTCCAGTGGCCCAATTATATGGTCGAACACAAATTATGCAGACATAAATAGACTCACGGTGACGAGCCTCTCCCTCGAGCCTTCCAACGTTTGTGAGGCGCTGACGGCGACGGGAAACCCCGCTCGAAGGATTCTTGCGGCTGAGAGCATCATTTTTAGCCTCGGAGGACTCGAGCCGGGCTGGGAATTGAGTTAGATGCGTGGTATAATGAAAAGAGCGAAGAACACGCACTTGTCAGTGCAGCGATCTGCTCCTCGGGCGAAAGCGGCTCTCCAGGGACATTAGTGTTATCCCGGAGCACAGCTGCTTGCGTGTTTTTGCCGCTACGATTTTCCCCCTTGACTGCTGCCTGGTTTTCCCTCTCCTTGTTCCTCCGGGTCTTGGCTGCAGCATCCGCCTTATTCTCGTTCGTTTGCTTTTGCCCCGCTAACGGTTTAAGTGGGCGGTGGATCGTGTTGCGTGCCCCGTGGTATGTGACATGGGAAGTGAAAGCTGGAAGAGAAGACGATGGTGGGAGCTGTGGAAGCGGATGTGGAGCCGTGGTTGACTTTGGAGCGAATGACTTCATGTGCACGTGATTTACCTCCGTTTCAACTGCGGGTCGAATTCCGCGAAGTCATTTGCTGCAAAAGATGCAAATGATTTGCATCTTGTACTGCACCGTCGACTCAGGCTATGCTCCGAATTCGACTGGTATTAACTCTTGCTTCAATCTTTCTTCTATTTGCTAGCGCTGTTTGACTTGTTCGGACATCTTACATTGAGATCGTGGTTTCATGTTGAATCATCAGGAATTCATGATGGCCAGAATATTGCGAGTTCAGGCGTCATGAACCCGACCATGAAATTCATGGCCCCATTCATGATGAAACATCATGAAACTTGAATTTCATGAGAATAATCATGAAGTTCATGACGGTTCCTTCTCACAGTGTGGTACCAAGGAAGTATGCTCCCGAGTGCGCCTGCAATTTGGAGAACAGCATCGTGCGATATGTGATTCCCACATGTATCATTTCGTGGACCGGAAAGCTCAGGAATGGAGCGCCCGGCAGTAATGTACCCAGAGTGTGACTTGAGAACAAGGACGACTCAAACACCGTCCTTAAGTCCCAATTCGGTGTAGATTTGGTCGTCGGGAATTTGTTCGCCCTTGGGTGACATTTCTTGAGCCTGGGTACGTTCTCGTTAGGGAATTCGTCGAAACGGGCTCGGAGGTCTGTCTCATGCGTTAAATGGTGTGAAGGTCTCCTTGGCAAGGGATCTCCTTACCGGATGCGTTAAGGTTGAAATGTTGAATTGCACATCGGAGGCAGGGATAGTGGGTGTCTTCAATCAATCGGAGATCAGCAGCATGCCATCGGAGCGTTGCACACCATTGGCAGGGAAATATTGCGAGGAATACGGCTAGAGACCTCGGGAGAAGAGAGCTCAGATTGCGAAGACATGGAATAGATCTAGAGGATGACCAGCGACGGAGGATAAAGGAGCCCAGTTCCGAGCAAAGCAGCAGCCTGGGCGTCCTCGGAGAGCACCAGTTTATTGCCTGACGAAAGATACCCCCAGTTGGAAGAGCGAATGTGGGGGAAAGTGAGTGTGATAAAGTGTTGAGTGGGTATGTGAAGGACTCCGGTGGCCTCCTGAAGCATTGAAGACTAGTCTCCTGTCGCGTCCCCAAAGCTGCGGGTTTCGCAATCCAAAACGGAATTCGGGCGCACGCGGTCGCAGGCGTTGATCCACCGCGTGCCGCGTGCACAGAGAGGACCAGGGTGATGTGTTGACTTGTGGTCGCTTCCGAGTCCCGACTCCGACTCGGAGCGCCCAGCGGTTGAGCTTGGATTGAGCTGAGTTCCAAATTGAAACCGATGGCCGCAGAACGGATGCCTGGTATGTCGACGAGAAGGATGATTTTGAAGACTGAGATCAGAAATCGGAGAAGTCGTACAGAAGGCGTGCAGAACCTCTGCGTCAAAACCGCACAAAGTGTAGTCTCTCTTGACAGACGCTTTATCGATTCTAGCTCGTTCCTCGCTCGATAAACAAAGTGGGGAAGGGAGGAGAATAAGCTCGCTCGGGCCGACTTGAACCGATCGGTGATTCGGCCGTCGGCCCATCGGAGCCTTCAACTGGCGTTCCTTTGCAATTGCATTTGCTTTGCATCCTACAAAACTAGCCAAACTTCTGTCTCAATGCTTTGTGTTCTTGCCCTTGCAAACCTGAATTAATTTGGCTCATAAATTTGTCGTTGATGTCTCTGTCCTTCCCTTAGCTAACTTCATGTTCTTGCTCAAAATCAGAGGTGGGGGGTATAAGGAGGCAGAAGCCAAGGAACCAAAGCAACGGAGAGAGTGTGAATGAAATTGGTCTGCGACTCAGCGACATGGAGGATCTTGAGATCAACAATAATACGGAACCCGGGTTCATCGATCATCGATCATCAGTGGCACTGCAAAATCATTGGCAAATCAAGCGCAAATATGGAAGCACAATGGGATTAGAGCGTCCCTTTCTTCACTCCCACATCCATCGCCTTGAGGCTCTTTTGCGCCCAAGAACCACCGGAAACATCACGAACGGAGAGGTAGCAAGTGAGACTTGTCTTTGCGGGCCCCTCGTTGTCAGAGACTCGTCTGCCATAACTAATCTTTCTAGTCCGCAAAACCACGCTACCAGCACATGGCCCCGTCTGCTTTCCCCTTTCCCGATCCACCTACGTCTCCTCCCGCCCTCGCCAGCCTTCTGACTTTAAATACTCCTCCACTCGGCGTAGAATTCAGTCTTGCCACTTCCCACATTGAGGAGTTAGAAGCACAGATTGTGTTGCTCGATGAAGCTATGTCGTTCATCACTGGCCGCCGCGCAGACCTCGTGCGATCGCTACGCAGGCACAAAGCGATCGTCTCCCCCATCCGACACCTCCCACCCGAGATACTCGGCGAGATATTCTTCTTCGCGGTCCGAAACATGTTCCACTTCGGCGACATCTCCGAGGTGCTCGGGCCGATGTCCCACCATGCGCCATGGGTACTGACCCGAATCTGCCGCCACTGGACTGCAGTCGCGCTGGCGAGTCCCGCGTTGTGGAGTATGCTTTTCCTCGACCTAGATCGCGTGGGCGAGCGCGGCTCCGTTCCACTGACCCAGCTCTGGCTTGAACGATCCGGAAACATCCCGTTGATCGTGAAGATATTCAACGAGAATCCGGGAATCAACTCGCACCTCGTTCTCGACGCCGTCATGTCGTACTCCGAGCGATGGAAGACCGCAGATATCTACATCGAGTTCCCGCTCCTTTTCCGGCTGGCGGCGACGGAGGGGCGACTGTCGTCTCTCACCACACTCGACATTTCCGGCGACATCACCCTCGACGGCGTATTCGTAGATGCGGGCTTTGGGGATACGTTGGCCGCGGCACCGCGGCTGACATCCCTCCGCGCGCTGTTCTGGGACACCGACCACATCCGACGCGCGCCCTTCAAATTCCCATGGCACCAGCTCACGCGCCTCTGCACGACGTTCACGTTCAACACCGAGGTGCTCTCCCTCCTACAGACCCTCTCCAACATCGTCGAATGTAGGCTGGGCTACGCGACGACGCTGCTCCTCCCCGCGGACGCCCCGGTCACCACCCTTCCCCATCTCCGCATACTCGAGCTCCAGATCGAGTCTGGAGACGTCCACGCAAAAATGACACACCAGCACACCGTCCTCAATTACCTGCGGACCCCGCGCCTCGAGCGTCTCAGCACCTACTACACCGCCGATCCGGACGCGATCTTCGCGCTTCTCGCGCGCTCGGGGTGCGCCGCGTCCCTCACAACATTCCGTTTCCACGGCGCGGCGGTCCATGCGGACGCGCTGGAGTGCTTCGCGTGCGGGATGCCAAGGCTTGACGAGCTCGAGGTCGGGGATTTTGAGGGGGGTATTGGGCCTGGGTTCGTCAAGGCGTTCGCGGCTCAGTGGCGGGCGGCGCAGGAACAATACGATGAACTCGAGGCCCCTCGGCGGGGACTCGATGCGCCTCGGCCTCGGCAAGTGCTTTACGCGCGCCTCGTGGATGGGATGTACGAGAAGCCCGACCCCGACAGTGGCCGCGGTGCGCTGGTGGAGGAGATGTGTAAGGACGGGCTGTTCGTGGAGGTGTCGTCGTGCTCGCATTATTCCTCGATTATTGCGGCCGACTTTTGATTAGTGCCAGTTTTGATCTGTAATATCATGCTGTTGTATATGTCTAATATATTCTGTCGTAAGACCATTTATCGGAACGCCAATAACACAGTTACTTTGAATAAGTAAGTACTGGAGCTCGCTCCTGTTCGCGAGGTTTGGGTGCAAGTAATTTACATGCTGCCGTAATGTGCATTCAAAGATGCGGCACAGGATCTCGGGTGGTAGGCGACGAAATGGGGTGAGGACTGCGCGGTAAGTTCTGATTTACTCCTCTAGCGCATCACGCTCGTTCACCAGCTTCGCCGCACGAGATGTGCAGCGCCGGAGTTTCGCAATCTGACCGTCAAATGCGACGAGGCAGTTCTGTCCAGGTGAAACAAAGTCCTATATCACGAGGATTTGTGAGGCCAAGGGCGGATCGTTACTTGTGAGCAAGTCAGAGTGCGCGTCTTGGGGCGGCCATCTGGGTCTGAGTCGGGACGCCAGAAGTCAGCGGAGTAGTGCTAATGGATAGGATAGGATGCAAGTACCAAAATATCCCCACTAACTTTAGATAGTGTGTCCTGTATTGCACTAAAGTTGCAGATTCGTGATCATTACCGTGCTCTTGATATGATTATCATGATTACGGTCGCGTATTTCAAAATGAGAATCTTGAGTGGGTCCAACTTGGAGAGTTTGGCGAATGGAAAGTCTGATGTTTTCAAGAGGAAGAGCCATGACTCACCAGCGCGACTCGAATATTTGCGATAGATAAACACTTGCACATAACACATACGCGTCTCCTCTATGCCGTCCTTGGCAAGCATTTGCTTTCTTGGAAGACGACGCGGCTCTGAGCAGCATACATACAATGCCATCCGATCCAGTGCGAAGTGCGAGGTCAGGCTCAAGATCGTGAAGCAATCAAGATGCCCGCCCACACCTACTGTAATAGCCATCCGGTTTCAGGCCCCGATGTGAAGGTATTGATCAGAACAGAAGCCAACGCGGTGAGGTTGGAAGAGTCCAGACGAAGGGACAAATCGACCGGCGATTCTTTAATTTTCTATTTATGATAAGTTCAGGAGATTAAACACCGCCTCGATCCTCTTTACACCGGTGGCTCCCAGGAATACACAGCATGTTCGGCTAGTACTCGGTCTCCCAGAATGGCGGAGTGGGACAAAACTGCTCAAGTTGTCAGTTCTGTGGATCCAGTGGGAGGTGAATGAAAATATACACGCGAAGTCCGACTATTAGGCCTTTTTGCAGCCGTGTTTATCTTTATGTTCTCTCCATCCCTCCTTCAGGCACTCTGAATCACAAAAGAACACGCGTCCTTTGCACGTGCCTAGGGAAGTGGGGGAAAAATCACATAAATTTGTGCGCCAGAGAAAAGAGAGACACGAACCACCACAGCGTTTCCAGGGTCCCGTCGAACTGCACGTGAAGCAGCGCTGCCACGGCCCCGCCTGCGCCGTGCGCGCCTCCTCCTCAAGGTCCACACCCTCGAAGAACCCGCCAGGCATGTCGAGCCGCAGCTGCCACAGGTCCATGAAGCTCCGCACGCTGTTGTTGCCCGCCTTGTTCTTGGACTTCACGTACGTCGTATTCTTGTACCCGCCGAAGAGGAATATTTTACCCGATTTCGCGTCGGTGATGAGCGTCGCCTGTGCGCGGTACGTGGGGAAGCCCCGCGTGAGTACCTGCTTCCATGCGATCGGGACGCGGGACGCGCCGCGGGCGCCTGAGCCCATGTCGGCGATGAATGTATCGGCGTAGTAGGAGTACGTCACTGCGTTCTGCATATCGTCGAACCAGGTCGGCACGGCGGGGCTGTATCCCCCAAACACGACGACCTTGTCCAGGGCTTGGCTCTGAAAATCGCGGTCAGCACGTTCAATGTGCATGATAAATGGATGGAGCGAACGTAGACGCAGGCCATCTCCGACCTGGGGGAAGGCACATTCCCGAGTAGACGCTCCTGCGTCCATTTCGCGGCCCGTATGTCCCAGCTCCACAGATCACCATACGCATAAGAATAAAACCCCCCGTGGACCGCTTCCTGGCTCATGGCCGCCTGGCGATCCGCCTCCCCGAACATGAAGAAAATTCGCGATCCGTCCTTCCCGACCCAGCTGTGGCACTGCGCCCTGGGCCCAGGACTCGAGACGGATGGGACGGGTTCCGACGTGCCGCTGAGGCGCCGCCACTTGCGGCTCGGGACGTGCAGCTCCATGAGGAGATCCGTCCCAATGACGCTGCGCTGCTCCAACCCACCGAAGACATACACCCGGTCACCGACGCACAGCGCGCTATACTCGATCAGCCGCTGCGAGGGGTACGGCCACTCAGATGTCTGCGCATCGGGCACGAATTCTGTCAGCATCGTGCTCCATTTGCGCCGCTTCGTGTCAAACACAGCGAGCGAGAGCGTGCCGGTGAACACAAACGCGCGGCCGTCGCGGTGGGGAACCATATGAAACCCTACCAAATCGCCCGTAATCTCGTTGGGGAGGGGAAAGTCTGGGAGTTGTCGCCAGCCATCCAACTTTGCGAGATCGAGCGTCCAAAAATCGCGATACCACGGTCCCTCGAGTGACTTCTCCCCACCGAGGAGATAGAAATGACCTGAGGAATTTTCAGTAATGATAGGAGATTAATGCGGCGGTGCTCGCCATCGAAAGCAAAGATGGCGGAGCGCATCCGGGACGCAAGTGTGCCCGGTTTGAGAATGCTCAGTTTCTGCCACGATCCGCACAATTGCAGTGCGGGGTGCTCTATGGTCAGCGTGGGCGCGGTTTGGGGATCGGGATGACGGAGGGCCAGAATATCGCTTCCCAAAAGTGGGGTCAGCTGTACCGTTTGCGGGGTCTTCAAGCTCGCAGGAAGAACGGCGAAAATTTCGTCGGCGAGCCACCGCCTGTGAACCGCACTGCCCGTATTTCCTAGGGAGAGGAAAACCGCGGATGCCAGGCAAAGCGTGCTCAGTCGCTCAAAATAATAATCCGCCGAGGAGACTTGTATCGGTGTCCATTCTGTAAGGGCTTGAGTGTCGACTCGAAAAAGCGAATAATGGGAATACCAACCGAAGGAGGATGAGCGCAGTCTACTTGTATTATCCAGGTTTTTTTGGAGGACTTCTGCTTCCCCGAGCCATAATAACGCCTAGAGAGCGACGCATCAACGACTGAAGTGCTCAGATCAAAAGGCTCCTACGCAATCATAATCCTTCAGCTGCCTGGAGCACTCGACAATTCCATTGATACAGCCAATGAGATCGATCGCGTGCCAGCCTTCTGCGAGTGCAGTGTAGACATCTGAGCGAACATCGCCCGACGAAGGCAAAGAGGTGGCAACCATTTCCGACGCGGCCCGGATATACGTTGACCGTGCCTCGGAGTAGTTCTTTGCTGCCCACTGGTGTTCCGCGAGCGATTTGAAAACATTGGACCTCACAAAGCAAGTCGTCTCGTCCGCACTGTTCACTGGGCAGAGGTCGTCGAGCTCGTCCGGATTTTGCTGCAGCATTTGAATTATTTGCGTGTTAGGTCTGAGTTTGAGACCCGGGGGATTTGGAGAGAAATTCACAGGTGCAGAATTTTTGGGGACTGGGCCTCTGGCATGACGTGGAAAAGCTTCTCCAGTACTAGCTGCGACTGATGCCAGCATAGCTTGGAAACTCTCCCAATCTATCCCTTGTTCCTGGAGACGGGCCATGAGTTCCGGTGACAACTCTTCTGAAGCCATTGTGTAGTTATGTCAGGTGGACGATGTGAAGGGAGGAGGAAACTCAGTCGTGAAAGCAACGTGAAAGAGGAGAACAAGACGAGTCACGCGTGACTGCCTCGGCTGTCGGAGTTTGAAATAACGTCGGAGTTCAATCGCGGCTTCCTCTTTCACCCTCTTTATAAAATTAAGCATATCTGTCTGAAGCCTTCAAACTCCGCTGATGTCTTTGTACTTTCAAAACAGTGCTCTGCATTTCTGATCCTTGTTAATCACTAATCACGTATAATTGTGATACTGATAGGGCTTCCTTATAATACAATAGATAAGATTAGATATATGTACCGTAGGGGGCGAACACTAACTTCAAATCACAGCGCCCGGGTCTCCCTGGTTTACCCCTGTCCCTGGTCAACTTCCCTGATTCTCCACTCGGAACATAACCGGACCGGAGACAGGGCTGAACCTAATGGTGGAGTGTACCATTACAACTTCCACAACATTACGAGTGATGAAGTTTGTTGGAGCAAAAAATAATGTGGACTGGATAGGCTTGTGCACTTAGCTAGGTATCAGAGATTCGGAGTTGAAGCAAGAAATTCAACCGCGATCGGTATCAGCACAGGTGCCGGCAACTTGCAAGTTCCGGTGCCACTGTCCGCGCTAATAATTTGGCTTCTCGAGTCCGCATTCGGCGCACTGGGGTATGATGAACGTGCGGCACTTCGAAGGATGTGTGTTCAGTGGTGCGATGATTACATGTTAATCTTATTCAACGGGAGGTCGCTCGGATATTTTGTTGAATGTTGGTTGGAACTTGGATTAGTAACTATCTTCAGGGTTCATTTGTTTAACCATAGCATGGTATTTCCGTTCGTTCTTGATTCAATCCCTGGGAATGAATGGCATCTTGAGAAGGAGGAGGCTTGGGTATTCGTTCTTGTTTTTTGTTTTGGCCAGAAATCCGTTCTGGTGCATCCATCTCGTTCTCGTTGGTGGAGCGGTAATTGAACAATTGACGAGTGACTGTACTTAGTGGGATGAAAAGTAAATTTATAGTACATTGAATGGGTAATATAATGGGTGCGATGTTGCAAGGGTTCTTTCTCGCTCTTAGGCGATCCATGGGTTGGCAACAAGGGGGAATGGATGATATGAGATTTTGGGCAATGAGTGAGATCTTAGAGCACGCATGAGAGGAAGAGTGCAGCATGCGTGCGTTGGTCTTTAAGAAAGAGTGACATTGATAACAAGACTCTCTGCGCACAAGGAAACATCTAAGAATGAATACTAGGCGCTTTGTAAGTATGTACGGAAGTCGAATATATACACACTTCACGGGATGCGAAAATACCTCTGTGGTCACAGCACTGAGTACATGCTTTATCTGTTCATCCGAGGGAGCTATAGAAGGCTCTGATAAAGGAGTGTGTGTGTGTGGGAGGATGAACTTCTTGGGTGATGCGCGCGGAAGATTCGATCTTGGATAATTCGTTTCTTCGTTCGTGCCTGCCAACGATCCTCGCTGACCGAATGACTGAGACAGCTCATTAAGAAATGGGTAGGACACGAATTAATTTGATATTTTCTTGGTACCTCATGCTTGGTTTCATAGGCGGACGAATTTTGTTGATAAATTCGCGCCCGAGGGACGAAGAGTGGATCCTCGTGGCGAACCTCCCTCGCAACGTGCACTGTACATTGACAGTGTCCCCAACCGGGGCCAATAGTGAGCTGGCGGAGTAAATTAATCCTGGGACTTGCATGCTATTAAATAATGCTACTTTGGCTCCGAGTTGGGTGCGCCAGAGCGGCGGAGAGGCCGCCAGCAGGCACTAAATATTGTAAATCAGATCCAGGCCCCTGACATTTCGTGTGGTAAGTTCCGGTGACGCGTTCGTCGATTTGGATATGGAATAGACTCTGAAGTGGCATAATGTAGAATCACACACCAAGATTAAGATGGCCTTGGTAATGAGACCGTGGATGAGATCAGTGCGTGTATGAATTACATAGATCGGAGGCGTGACCGAGACGAAGGGAGTTCACCGGATTCGTGGCAACATACAAATCTGCATCGAGAGGGTTAAATTACAACATGCCTGCAACGAAAATATGAGTGGCAAATGTAATGGATGCATAAGAACGAACGAAGTTCAGCCCACCTCTCGGGCTTCTCTCGACAAAGTCAATTCTAGTAGCATCAATGTTCGAAGAGGGAACTTGAGGGGATTTTCCGCACCACTTGATCACCATCGCCCGTGCGATCGCTCGCATCCTGGTCTGAACATGAGCGAGAGTCAAGCTGGGCTGAGACGGACGAGCGGAAATGTTGGTTGCGACGTCCTTCGCGCAAATTTGAGTCTGAATTCTGGATGCTGGCGGCGGAGCGTAAGATCCAAGTCAAAGAAATCCACGCTACACAGAGCGAAAAATCTAAGACAGAAGATTCAGATTTTTTTTTATTCACCGGAGAGTCCCTAACCGCGCGTGGAGCATGCTTTCGGCCTGACACCAGAGTAGCGACAGCTGTGAACTTGAACTCATCGACGAGGGAGAAACAAATTGAGTGAGTTACCGTGTCCGGGGTAGGCGGGCGGTAACTCGTCGGTGGACAGCTGGTCAAAATAGTGAGGCTGCACGCACCGAACGAGGCGACGATCTCCGGCGCTAGCGGCGGCGTGAATCGCTCGTACGCGACGTCAAGGCACCTGAAAATCGGATCGCGGCCGGGATAGGCGTCGAGCCTCGCGCTCGCAAATTCTAGGAGGTCCGAGTCCCCGCGCGGGAGGTCGTGGCACTCCTTGATGTGGAGCTCGCGGAGAGGCGGGGAGGTGAGCGGTATATGGCTGTCTGGATGCGGTGTAAGGCAGGTGAGGAGCTGAGGCACCGTTGCCGGGCTGGGCGGCGCGAAACCGGAAGTCGGATCGTAATACAGCGGGGTCTAGTCGACGAGGACGAGTTTTTTGAGTAGAGAAAGCATGCGGAGGGTGTCGAAAAGGGAGTCCTGTGCGAGGCCCTGTAGAGCGATGCTGAGCTCCTCTATCAAAGGCGCGCGCGAGGCGAGGCTGCTGAGGAAAGAAACGGGAAAGTGGTTTATTGATATATGGGACAATCGTAAATGGCGCAGCTGGGGTAGTGAAAGGGCCTGGAGGCTATATATCATGGTCTCCGGTGTGATGGGAGCCGTTCGACAGAGGATGGGTGTCTTGAGTGCAGGCATTGATACGGCTGGCTTAGGGGACGAATGTCGGACTAAATGGCTGTGATTGCCGACATCCATTTCGGAATGTATGAGGCGAGGGCACCGTGTCAGAATTTCGAGGAGGGTCTGGGGAAATAGACCGTCGCCGAAAGCGGCGCTGGGATGTACCGGGTAGACTGCTGCGCAATCGAACGAGAGGTGGGTGAGGTGGGCCCAGCGAAGGGGCCTCTGGGGCACAAGGCGGTCGAACTCTTGCATGCCGCTGAAAGTGACTTCGCGCAATTTCGGCATCGTCAGGAGTTTCAACCCCACGACATCTTCGGCTCGGGCCTGGATTTTGGCGGAGACCAAGTTCGGAGCATACGCCTGTGCTAGCCGGTCGAGACCAATCTCGAACGCCAGCTCGACTGACTTCTAGCGATACGAACATCTCACTAACGCGTTGAAAACCCCGTCGACGCCATCCGCATCGCAATCTTCCCATTGCTCTAAATAGCGGGGGCTGATCCGCCGGACCGTCTCAACCATTCATCGAGAGGCGCGCGGAAGCTGTTCTCCACGAGTCAAGATGAGGGGCGCTTCCTTGGCGCTCATTACGGCGTTTCGATGTGTCGGGAAGCATGTAAGAGAAATCTCCTGGACGATGTCGCGGGGAAGTTGACGTACGGGGGAGACGAGGACTTTGTGCGCTTTGATGTGCGTCATGCGCTGACAGTGAGAGGTGAGAGAATCTAGACGCAGGACCTCGGGGAAGCAGGATGCTAGGTGTGCATTGATCTGCTTGAATTCCGAGTCGGATGGCACGTAGTTGGTGTGCAGATGGTGAGCGAATGGCGATTCCAAGAGGATCGTGAATGTGGGGTTAAATTTGGACGTCGCCTGTAGAAATCCGTTGATGGCCGCTGTTGCTTCGGGATCTCGACCGACGGCTGCAACGCCGCCCAAAAGACTCTGAGAGGGAGGTTGGAGGGAGGAGGAGCCGTTGAGCGCTGGGCGATGAGCAGCAAAGATTCCAAGGTCTAAAAGGAATCACGGAATGGCATCCGAGAGGACAGAGAAAGATTGAGAAAAGATGACAAAATTGTACACACGTGACACTCCTCGACGCGTCAAACGACCAAACACTGACAATCTCACCCGAGCAAATAAATTGATAAAAGTACGAGAGATAGCTGCCTCGTGATATCCTGCTCTCGGATATAATGTGAGTGCTCGCCATTGTGAGGCTCAATACTTAGTTCTGGTTCCAGGTTCAATTACGCGTTGCAGCACGTTTGGTACTCTGCGCAGTGAACGAGCGCTGACAGACTCCCTCGGCGAGGGAGTCTGTCAAGAGAGACTATCTGCGCAGGTAGTTCTGGATCCCTATGGTGCGACCTGTTTCGCGTTTATGACTCGACTGATTTGTTTTTGGTTTGCTTGTTCTTGGGCACATCACATTGTCCTCGGCACGTATGGCTCGAAATGGTCATCGCACATAGCAAGACCTGGGATGGATGCTGTCCTGTACGTCTTTCAACTCCTTTCAATTTTTTTTTGCTCAGTGCCATCAATTTTTTTTTGAAAAGGTGGGCAAATGGTAATCTTTGCCCGCGCGGCGATTTCGTTTGAAAGCAGACAGGGTGTGTTGGTAGGAGTACATACGTATGAACTTGTATTGGTACGTTAGACTCCTTAGGTGGCACTGGGCACAGGGACCCGGAATGAGCGGTCGGTCTTCAACAAAGATATTCGGCTGTGGTCGCACTTTCCCGTAATGTTGAATGCGGGTGGGCAATCTTTCCACGTGACCTTCGCCGGGCATCGCCCGCGGCAAGGGTGACGCGGCTCGTCACTTTCCCATCAATCTCCTTTCTCCGCCGACCTCTCTACCTTTAAACGTTTCTTCTGCTTTCCTTTGGTTCCCTGGCCACACTCTCGGACAGCACTTGATCGCGCGGCGGCTCCCCCTTTAGACCAGGACCATGTCGTCCAATGACAGAGGAATTCCCCGGGAGGCACAGGATACGCCTAAGAAAGCGGCTCGAAGACCATGCGACGTATGTCGTAGAAGAAAAAGTGTGTCTCCGACTTCTGTTGCTAATAATGGATCCTCACTTGTTTTAAGCCCGATGTGAGCTCCCAGTCGCGTGGAATCGATTCAGAACTCACCCAATTTACCAGGTGTCGACGCAAATGGCAATGGCTCGCAGGTGCCGGGATCCAAGTGCTCTATCTGCCTCGAAGCGAATCTCGAGTGTACATATGTGGGTCCCGCGAGAGTACGTCTTTCTTTCTTCCCCTGTCATCTACGTTATTCCCTCGTTGTGTTCATTGCCATGCAGAAACGAAGAAGGTGGGTCTTGCCAGATGCTGTTCCATAGAACTTTGATAACACCTTGAGCAGCCCCTATGTGACTGGGCTCGAGACGCGCGTCAAATACCTCGAGACGCAAGTCGGGGACTCCGAGGCGATCATCTTTCAGCTGCGCACCAAGATCGTGCAGTTGGGCGAAGAACTCGTGGCCGCGCAGGCGCAGTTGGGCGCCAATAACTCCGCCTCCTTGAGCAACATCTCAACCCACTCTTCGTCCCCCTCCGACGGGAATGGCATCGGGTCCACTTCGACTTCCACAGAGCAACAGCACGACGCCCGCAGCGCGGCGCTGCAAACCCTGCGCACGGGGTTGCACAGCGTGTCTGATCCCCCGCCTGCGCTCCATCCCGACGACCTCTTAGACTCGGAGTTGGAGCGCAAAGTAGGCGGTGTTTTTAGAATGTTCTCGTAACTCCTTGCTAACTGCATTTGCTCTCTTCACACAGATCAAAGCGTTGACGGTGAATACACCGCAAGGATTTACTGGGAGGAGCAGCTGCGCAGCGCTTCTTAAGGCCGCGCTCGATCTCAAGGAGGATGTGCGGCGTGGGGAGCGACGTACGGATACCATGAGTACGGGACCCCTGATGCAGGGCATCAGCGCTGCGGAGAGCCATCCGGATTTCTGGGCGAAGGATTGGAATGATGCTTCTGAGTACGTGGACGCGGATGAAGATGTGGAGTGGACATGGCCCACACAACGGCCAGAATACTGGATCTTGACACCGGTGCGTGGTCGTGGTGTCCTTCTTGGTTTCTGTTCCTGCGCATCTTCGAACGTATCATATTCTCCCGCCTTCCTCACCACTTGACCACTGACTCATAATACTGATTGATCCTTTTTCCTAGTGGGAGAACACCGCCCTGACGCGCACACACGCGTATCGCCTCCCGCCGCCGGATCTCGTCGCGCACCTCGCCGAGTTGTACTTCACATGCGCACATATATATCTCCCAGTCCTCCATCGCCAGACGTTCGAGCGCAGTGTCGAGGTGGGGATGCATCATTGGTAAGTTATTTATTTCTTCATCGATCCTTCGTCGGTGCCTCTGACGCTTTTCTTTCTTTCTTCGTTCATTATCTCCCTGGCGGAGGGTTTATTGCCCTGATTTTGCATCATCCGCAACTGACGCTCGATCCAAGGGACGACGGCTTCGCAGCAATCGTGCTGCTCGTGTGCGCCATCGGCTCGCGGTGGAGCGACGACCCACGCGTGTTGCCGCCCACTGGCAACGGCAAACCTCATCTTCAATGCGGGTGGCAGTGGTTCAACCAGGTATAGCTGTCTTATTTATGTCAATGTGTTGATCTGGTGCTGACCTATTGCCACCGACAGGTCACGCCCGCCCTGTCCGGGAACCATCTTTTGGGGCAGGGGACGTTGTGTGATTTGCAGTATCATTGTGTGCGTGCTTTCGCTGTTCTGTTCCTGTGTTGAAGCATTATGCGCCTTTGCTGATCCACTGATCTTCTTGAATCCTTTCTTAGCTCGCCGTCCATTTCCTGCTAGAATCTGCCTTGCACAAGCCCGCATGCTGGATGCTTGTCGGTATTGGGCTACGGTTGGCTCAGGTGCGTGCGCTCCATCCTGAAGATCATTGGCAGTCCTGCAATAATTCTTTCCTTTTCCCCATACTGTAGGACGCCGGCGCGCACCGCCGCACCGCACACGCGGAGGAGCCGACTGTCGAGCGCGAGCTGTGGAAGCGGGCCTTCTGGGTGCTGGTGTACCTGGACCGCTACGTGAGCTCGCACATGGGGCGTACGTGCGCGATCCAATATGATGAGTGAGTCGTGTTGTTTATTCTGCGTGCTTTGTTCCTTCCTCCGTCTTTTAGTTTCGACGTCGAGCCGCCAATAGAGTGCGACGATGAATACTGGCAGCACCCAACCCAACCATTCCAACAGCCGCCTGGCGTGCCCTCCCGGATCGCGTTTTTTAACGCGCTTCTGCGCCTGAGCCATATTCTGGCATTCACGCTGAAAGTGTTGGTGCGTTCACCATCGTTTCTCTCGCTCGGCATCGGCCGCCAGCAATCCAAATGCAAGAAAAGCTAACGAACGTCCACCCCTAGTATTCACTCGGAAAGTCCCGTGCCAGGTTCACGGCCGACGATGGGTGGGAGGAGCACTTCGTTGCGGACCTCGATTCTGCGCTCAACCGCTGGCGTGATCAAGTGCCGGAGCATTGTTCGTCTTTCTCCCTTGGCAATGCCATTAACGCTCCCTCACATTACTCTCATCAGTGTCATGGGACCCCGCGCGCGCGGATTCAGTGTTCTTCGACCAGTCCGTCGCGCTGCATTGTGGGTATTACTATATGCAGATTATGGTGCACCGCTCGTTTATCCCGACGGTGCGCAAGGCGGCGCCCACGGTACGTCGCCATGATTTGATTTTATTGTGAATGTGTGCAGGTATTCATAACGACACAGGGGCTTCCTTCCATGACGGTGTGCACGAACGCGGCGCGAGCGTGCGCCAACATCGTCAATGTGCAGCACCGTCGGAAGGGAGACGAGCCGGTGAATTTCAACATGGTGCGTCCCATTTAAATTTGTTCTACTGCGAGGGATCCAACGACTCGATTCATTGATGTAGTCGGATATGTTCAACGCGGCACTTGTGCTGCTGATGAATGCGTGGAGCGGCAGGCGTGCGGGGGTTGCGCCCGACTCCCACTCCAACCGCGAAAATCTCGAGAATGTGCACAAGTGTATGGAAGTGCTACGCCTGTGCGAGGATCGGTTAGTGGGAGGACCATACACCATCAATTCTATCGTGCAGCAGTAGTGGCTGATTTGCTGTTTCTAGATGGCCGACCGCAGGGATGATGTGGTGCGTACATGCCCGTCTGCTGTGCATCCTGTGGGCGACATTGTAATCCATTTCATTCCACAGGGACATCCTTGCAGAACTCATACCCACGGACGAGCCACCCGCGCGGTCGTCAAGCTTGTCATTTGCAGAGGCCTACGGCGAGCCGCACGATACTGCGGCTAGCGACATGGCAACATTCGCGTCCACGCCCCACGACTCTCAGTACGCACCGCCGTCTGTGCCCATGCCGGAGTATTTTGCGGACGGGGGCCAGATCCCGCCGATTGAGGCGGACATGTCCTGGCTTGCGTGGCAGGCGCCGTTCGCTGTGGATCTGACTTCCGATGCGGCGGCCATGATCGATTTCTACTTGGATGAACGCGCCCACTGAATTCGAGTGCGTATGTTCCTCCATTTGACTTTTGGTTTGGAAGGATCTGATGACTAGTGCAGGGTTTATGATTGTGGGACGTTATTTTCAACAATGTTGTTGGAGCATTTGAACCGAGACCCAGTTGAATGCAAAATACCAACGCTAAAAAATACAAGCCCCCAATTTTATCATCACTCTCTCCAAATACACTCACCGCCGACACATCAACTTAGCAATGTGCGTGTGAGTGATGCCCAAGTTGGGCTGAGATGAAAGAAACATCCACCAGATGCCATTGGCCTGTATCTGCCCCGCTCATAAATTTCCACATCGCTCAGTGACTAGCATCCGAATTAAAATGAAAACGGCTCGGGCGATGCGAAGTGCCAAAAGTGAGCAGAATAATTGAAGGTCGGAGCGCGTGAGATGAATCTACGCCCGAAATCCATCGTAAGCCTACCAAAGTCAATTCGTAATGGCGTGAGCGCCGAGGGAAATTCATATCGAGGCAACGAGACGGGAACGGTATAAGATGTTAGTACGTAGCGATTGCTTTCCGAACACATACGAGTTTAGTTTAGCCGTAGCAGAGTAACTCGCTCGAACGCTGTTAAATGCGTGCTTTCCCATACGGAGTACTAAGGATGTCTGGGAAGCAGCACCATCCACCAATATACCCAATAGAAATAAACTCCTCGCACTTACAGTAATTAACACCCGATTCGTCCAGAGCTAATTTTGCTCGAATGACGCGAGGATCTCCGGCGCGATCGAGAGGCAGCTTGTAATGCTTGCTTCATGATATCCTGAATCTGACACAGAAATATCCGGGCAGCAGGTGGAGTACGGAGTCGATTGGTAGAACTCAATCCGATTTTGGGAATGGGGCAAGCCGTCTTCGAGCGAGACATTCCAATTTTATTTACCGCCGAGCGGCCTGGCAAATACATGCTCAAAATTGGCTGAAAATATAGTAAACATTCACCAATTGCGAGTCAAATTTCGTCTTGTACCTGTAATGGTTCCCTATCTTTATTCAAAAAGATAATAATCCAACTACAGAAACCACTATACAGCCATTTATGCAGCTGGTTGTTTTGAATAGGTTGGCATTCTAATTAGCTAAAGTGTTCGACCATGCGGGGGTATTAGGGTGTTTCATATATCCTATTTCGAGCCCAACTTTGGACCCAACTCAAACCCAACTTTGTGCCCAACTTCGCGTGAAGTTGGAACATGAAATAGTTCAGAACTCGAAGTTAGATGTCAAATCGTGCTCCGGACCACAATCTGACATCCAACTTGAACCCCAACTTCATGTTCCAACTTCACCCGCTCGATTTGGCCCACCCATTGCGCATTCCGGGGCCAAATTCTAATAAATGATGTCCCAAGTTGGAGCCAAGTTGGGGTCGAAATCGGGTCTGAAGTTGGACACGAAGTAGGATATTTGAAACACCCTATTGGCAGCTCTGCGACTAGTTTTCTTTACATTTGAGCTCTTAAACGCTGTGCTTACCCTCGGTGCCATATTTATTATTTGAAAATTTTCTTTCCTTTGCCCGAAGTGGAACAGACTTCACCCACTGCACCGGTACCAAGTCGCGATGGTGATCAGTCCATTTACCGGTCTCTATGGCTCAGCCCAAGGGGTACCCGCCGGAAGATCCCGAGACACAGGGTCATAGGGTAGGTACCCTTCGAGAGACCTTATTTCACTTTTCGGGAATTTGCTCAGACTACTCTAAAAATGCTTTTTGAAGGGTTGAAAAAAATCTAGTTTTTTTGAAGGGGTCGGCAAGCTCAAAAAAGGTGTCAAAACGAGATCGGTCATTGTCGGATTCCACTTTGGGTGCCGCTTCATTGCAAATTCACTCCTCATAAGGGTCGCATTGCGGCCAAAAATATCATTTCGGGGAGGAATTGTGTGGGAAATTACCCGATGGGGCTCGGCTAATAGGTAGGTAGGGTCTGCGAGGTGTTAATGCACTTTTCCGACCCTGTGTGGCAAATTTTAATAGCGGGTACCCCTTGGCTCAGCCGTCTCTCCCGTATCATAGAAACCCGCTGTCCAGAGCTGCAAAGGGCACGTGGAGGGCGCTGAGATGGCCTGAGCTGTGAACAGGAAGCTTGACCTGCTAACCACACGACTGACGCGATACAGGAAGACCCCGAGGGACAGCTATCGGTGTAATGCAGGTACAGACTACCTACGCACGTAGCGGATTATATCTCCACGGAGATAAATTTCGGCAGGGCAGCGTCTCGTTTTACCTCTCTTACGTCTACCATAGACATCTGGTATTTTCCAGAAGTACCTGTTACGGCGGGCTCGGATGCACTAGTAGTCACAATCTTCACACGCCGCCCGGGTCCGACTCGACTCCCTTCCCATCAATTAATCTCTGCTCCTCTCTTCGCAGCACGGCAACTCTCCGCCGGGTAACCTCTTGACATAGTCTTGGACAACACTTAACCGCGAAGCTGTAGCTCTAGACCAGCATCATGTCGTCCAACGACAAGGGAATTCTCCAGGAGGGACAGGATACGCATAAAAATGCGACACGAAGACCATGCGACGTCTGCCGTAGGAGAAAAAGTGCGTCTTTGATCTTTTCAACGATAAGAATGTTCATTTACTCGTGTCAAGTCCGATGTGAGCTCCAACTCGCTTGGAATGGTTGTATAATTCACCCAAATTACCAGGCGTCAACGGTGACGGCTCTCAGATGCCGGGATCCAAGTGCTACACCTGCCTCGACGGGAATCTCGAGTGCACGTATCTCGTTCCTGCAAAAGTACGTGTTCCTATGCCATTTCCGTTATTTCCTTGTTGTTAATTGCCATGCAGAAACGCGTATCAAAAAGGTGAGTCTCGATGTTAGATGCGCTTCGATCGAGCAGGGAACACTGAGAACACGTTGAGCGGCCCCTACATAACTGAGCTCGAGATACGCGTCAAATCCCTCGAGCCGCACGTCGGGGAGTCCAAGGCAATCATCCTTCAGTTGCGCACCCAGATCGCCCGACTGTGCGAAGAACTCGCGGCCGCGCAGGTGCAGTTGAGCGGAAATTCTGCCTTGAGCACCATCTCCACCCACTCCTCACTCCCCTCCGACGTCGAGAGGAATGTCATCGGATCCATTTCCACTTCCACAGAGCAACAGCACGACGCTCGCAGTGCGGCGCTGCACACGCTGCGCACGGGGTTGCACAGCGTGTCCGAACCCCCGCCTGCGCCCCATCCCGACGACTTACTAGACCCTGAGCTGGAGTGCAAGGTAGGTGGTGTTTTTAGAATGTCCTCAATTCCTTGCTGACTGTAGTGCCCTTTTCACACGGATGGCCGCGTTGACAATGAATCCGCCGCAATGGTTCACTGGGAGAAGCAGCTGCGGGGTGCTCATCAAGGCTGCGTTCGACCTTAAGGAGGATGTGCGGCGTGGGGAGCGACGTACAGAGCCCACGCCAGAGAGCTATCCGAATGGTGTTTCCCAATACGTGGAAGGGACAGGGCCTACACGACGGCCAGAATACTGGATGTCCTCACCGGTGCGTGGTCGTGTGTTCTCCTTGAGCGTCTCGCCTTATTCATCACTTCAACACTGACTGATCCTTTTCTCCTAGTGGGAGAACACCGCTCCGACGCGTACGCACACGTATCGCCTCCCGCCGCCAGATCTCATCGCGCACCTTGCTGAGTTGTATTTCACACGCGCGCATATATACCTCCCAGTGCTCCATCGCCAGACGTTCGAGCGTAGTGTTGAGGTGGGCATGCATCATTGGTAAGTGTCGTACTTTATTTGTATTTTTTGGCTATCTTTCGTCGGTGCCTTTGATGCTGCCTTTTCTTTCTTTGTTTGTTTATTTATCTTGTTTGCGGAGGTTTAATCCTTCTGCTTTCACTCCTCTCCCGATTTTGAATCATCTGTAACTGAAGCGCGATTCCAGGGATGATGGCTTCGCAGCAGTCCTGCTGCTCGTGTGCGCCATCGGCTCGCGGTGGAGCGACGACCCACGCGTGCTGTTACCCGCCGGCAAAGGCAAACCTCATGTTGAATGCGGGTGGCAGTGGTTCAACCAGGTATGGGTTTCTTATTTATGACAATGTGCTTTGATAGGCTGTGATATCACAACATGCTTCACGGTGGTCTGGTGCTGACTATACCCACCAACAGATCACGCCCGCCCTGTCCGGGAATCATTTTCTGAGAAAGGGGACGTTGTGTGATTTGCAATATTATTGTGTGCGTGTTTTCGCTGTTCTGTTCCTTCCTGCGTTGATCCAATATGCTCGTTTGCTGCTCCACTGGTTTCTTGAACCCATTCTTAGCTCGCCGGCCATTTCCTGCTGAGCTCTGCCACGCGCGAGCCCGCGGGCTGGATGCTTGTTGGTATTGGGCTACGGCTGGCTCAGGTGTGCACTCCATCGTTGCAGTTGTAGACATAACCGATTTGCTTGGAATAATTCTTTCCTTTGTCCCCCAGGACGCCGGCGCACACCTCCGCACCGCGCACGCGGAGGCGCCAACCGTCGAGCGCGAACTGTGGAAGCGTTCATTTTGGGTATTAGTGTACCTGGACCTCTACTTGAGCTCACTCATGGGGCGTACGTGCGCGATCCAGTATGACGAGTGAGTCGTGTTTATTCCTCCTTCTTTATTTCTCCCTTGCCTCTCCTCTGCTTTATGAATTCAATGCTGACTTAGTGGTCCCTTGCCCATAGCTTCGACGTCGAGCCGCCAATAGAGTGCGATGATGAGTACTGGCAGGACCCAACCCACCCCTTCCAGCAGCCACCTGGCATGCCCTCCCGGATCGCGTTTTTCAACGCGCTCCTGCGCCTGAGCCATATTCTGGCATTCACGCTGAAAGTGTTGGTACGTTCACCGTCGTTTCTCTCGCTAGGCATTGGCCGCCAGCAATTCAAAATACACGAAAAGCTAACGAACGTCTTAGTACTCCCTCGGAAAGTCCCGCTCCAGGTTTACGGCCGATGATGGGTGGGAAGAGCACTTCGTTGTGGACCTCGACTCTGCGCTCAACCGCTGGCGCGACCAGGTACCGGAGCATTGTGCGTCTTTCTACCTTGGTAATTTAGCGCTCTCTCACATTACTCCCGTCAGTGTCATGGGACCCCGCGCGCGCGGATTCAGTGTTCTTCGACCAGTCCGTCGCGCTACATTGTCGGTATTGCCATCTGCAGATCATGGTGCATCGATTGTTTCCGACAGTGCGCAAGGCGGTGCCCACAGTACGTCGCCGTGATTGATATTTAGAGTAAATAGATGTTTATGACGGCGCAGGGGATTCCTTCCATGACGGTGTGTACGAATGCAGCGCGGGCGTGCGCCAGCATGGTCGATGTGCAGCGCCGTCGGAACGGAAACGAGCCGAATGCTTTCAACCTGGTTCGTCCCTTTCCTTTTACTGCGGGGATTCAACGACTCGATTCGTTGATTTAGTCGGATGTGTTCAGTTCAGCACTTATACTGCTGCTGAATGTGTGGAGCGGCACGCGCACTGGACAGGCAGCCAGCTACAGCCGCGACCTCGAGAATGTGCATAAATGCATGGTAGTGCTGCGGCTGTGTGAAGATCGGTGAGCGGGAGAACCCTATACCCTTACATCTTCCAGCAGCGGCTGATTTATATTTCGTAGATGGATGGCCGCGGGGATGTTGTGGTGAGTACCTCCCGTTTTGAAATTTTGTAGATCCTGGGGTGCTTTTGTGATTCATTGCATTACACAGTGACATCCTTGCAGAACTCACATCCGCGGCCCAGCCACCTGTCCAGTCTTCAAGCTTCTCTTTTGCACAGGCCTACGGCGATGCTGTGGCTAGCGACACGGCGCAGCCCATTTCGAGCGAAGAACTGGAGATGTCCCGCATGATCTTCAAGTCACCTATCCTGCAGCAAACATACACTTCCACCTCCCATGGCCCTCAGTGCCCACCATATGCGGCTGCGCCGGAGGATTTTACGATCGGGGTCCAGATCGCCCCGTGCGCGACTGGCGCCTGGTTTGCGTCGGAGGCACCGGTTTCTATGGATCCGAGTTCCGATGCGAGGGCTATGATTGATATCTACGCGGATGAACGCGCCCACTGGATGTGCGTATATCCTTGATATATATCTTTGGTGGAAATCTGATGACCAGTGCAGCATTAATGATTGGGGGACGCAATGTTATTCAGTTTAATTGATACACGACTCCTTTCGATGTCCACACCGAGCCTACTGTCATACTCCATCGCGCCCTAATGCTGACAACAATTATTTGATTTGAGTCAGAATGTTAGCCAGCGATCTCCGTATGAGTAGGCATACATGTAGTGAGACAACATGATACACAATAGTATCGAGATTCAAGAAATCGGAACAATAGGACACATACTAAGTAAATGTTACAAAAAGCCCTAAGTAGAGAAATACAAGAGGTGATCGATCTCCGCGGACACGCTCCCACGACCACCCACCCCCCGAAAAAGGAAATGGCCATCAACGGCCGTCAATTTTAACTGTCACCAACAGTTACGCCACTCGACGCGTCTCGCCACCACCATGTTGCACATAATCCGTCCGATAATGTGAATTCCTTTGCATATACCACATTTTCCGGGAACCCGGGGCACCAGCAGCGACGACAGGATTCGAATTCTTCATGGGGCGATGCTTTCACATAGTAATGGCCAACTAGAATGTTCATTTTCATGTTAAGCATAGTACTTGAGCAGCAAACAAGGCAATAGTAATGACGAGTGCAGGTGAGCTTGCCAGCGGTGGCGAGCCGAAAGTGTGGATGTGGCAGTGATGCCGATGATCCGAGGTAGCATCAGTGATGCAGCTACGCGTCATCAGTGTCCAAGATCCGTCGATCGCTCATCTCTTGGAGAAATAAATGGTAAATCAATTAGAGCCAACATGTGCACAAATCAATACAAAGAGAGGAAGGAAGAAGAACTGGATTTAAAGACAGAGACCCAAATTTGTTCTAATAAATATGAAATCACAAAAAGGATCCACCCACATGTGTTTCCTCTGGCACTTGAAACCACAGCTCATGTTTCAACATTTGACAGAGGATGTTTCCTAACTCTCAGTCAGAGACTGCATCTTTCATGATAGATAGTTCATCCAAATAATCTGGTAGTTGCCTCTCACTTGCTCAGATGTGCAAGTGGGTATCCAGCAGGGCTGGGTTAATTGAGGCAAGTCTGGTGTCAATCAGGGTTATATCTTTAGATTGTGATGACTTTTCAAACAAGGGTGAGCCTTCTTCCAAAGGTCTGTTGCCTTTGCCAAATCTCCTCTGTGATTTGCAATGTCTCCAAGGTGAAGCATGCAATCAGCTCTGCTGTGGTGGACATCCATTGTAGAAGTGGCAGGGAGCCGGTCGATAGCTTCTGGAAATGGGTCAGTGATCCAGTATGGGTAGAGTGGTTTTTGAATGAGGAAGATGGGGAAATATCCCTGAAGGCTAGGTTGCTGAAGACGGTTGAAGTGAGAGTAAAAATTGCGGAAATGAGGGGAAGAGAGCACAAGGTCATATGGTGTCAAATCAAGGTTGCTGGTGACTAAACAGCCCACTGATGACTTGTTCTCCAATTTTATTCCTATGCAACAACAGCTCCATACACCAGTACTGGTCTCGGACATGTGGTCAACAGGTGAAATCAACATGTAGGACACATATAAGGATCACCTGGTCGCGAGATGACTGTCAACTGGCTGCCAGGTTTATTTGTGTATGGGACCAGGTTCATCTGGCTACCAGCTGGCGGTCAGAGCTGGCACAGGCCTTTGGGAGCAGATGCATATTTTTGTTTTTATTTTTATTATTATTCATTTCTAGCGTGCCATATTGCAGCAAAAATAACATGGATTCAAATTGCCTGTCTAACTCATGGTACATTACTTACTAAACAGAGTTGTAGAACAACTTGCTTGGACATGCAAGCAGAGGAAGGTTGAAGGAAGCCTTCAAAGTTTGGCTGCGAGCAGATTGCATGTCAATACGGGGATATCAATGAACAATGATTGCACTCATGAGGCAGCATCCCAATGGGATAAGGAATCAAGGCATGGACTTGATCCAGAAGATTTAGCTGCAGTCATACAAAACCGCCAGGTGATCCGGTGAGAGGAGAGTACTTAGGGTGGAAGAGCTAGAGAGTTGGACTTTCATTTGAGAGCTTGAATAGTTTTGAAAGGCTTGCACAGTAACAGAGAAAAGTCCCAGTTTGTTGGTGAAGAACTTTTGAGGATCCAAGCTCAAAACTTGAAAACTACACTGGTTGAGCATTTCAAAATTTTCAGTAGAAATCTTAGTGAAAACCTTCCTTTATTTTTTACTCTTTTTTTCACTGAAAACTATGTGAAATTTTAAAATTATTTTCACTACTTTTTTGAAAAGTATGCGAAAAAATTGAGGTCTTGAAAAAGTAGTCAAAATAATTTAGAATTTTCACCTACTTTTTCAGTGAAAAAAGTGTGAAAAATAAAAGAAGTTTTTCACCAATATTTAAGGTTAGGCAGGGGTAGAGGTAAACCTCCAGAGGTACACCAAGGTACAACTCATATATGCTTCCCAGACAGTTTTAGCTGCTTGAAATTCAAATTATGTGAGCATATCATCTAGCTTTGAGACCTGTACTTATTTATGAGCATATTCATGTCTGAACACCTGAAAACTGTGTGCTTGTTGTGTTCAGATCCAGGCATGTGATATGTTGGGAAGGACATTGATGACAATGAGAGTCCCATTGAAGTCAGATAACCTTGTATCTGGGAATTATACCTTACAGGACTCGCCTGCATCCATCAAATGTAAGAATAAATCCTTGTTTCGCTCAAATTAATAGGAAAACCTTAGAGGTATACCTCCAAAGGTCACCAGGGAGGTCATGAGGGGTAGACCTTGGAGGTTCTAGAGGTAAGGTAGAGGTTAACCTCCCAAAGGTAAGAGGTTTCAGAGGTAAGGGTAGAGGTTGGCCCTCAAATACCTCTACCTCTACCCCTGCCTAACTTTACCAATATTCCCACTGAAAAACTTGAAATGCTCAACCAGTGCTATGCTTGAGTACTTGAAGATCAAGCTTGGGGACTTTAAGAATGAGCTTGAATATAACATATGATAACCAGATCTATGAGCTGATGTAGACAACTTGAGGGTAGGACGACAACTGCAATGTTGAGGATTGAGTACATGATCCAAGAACTTGTTTATATGGGGAGGTAACAGGGACAACCCGGACTTGGTGAGAATGGGATTCAACATGTACATGCAGTTTTGTCAAGTGGTCATTTGGGATGTGGGTGCCGTCAAGTGTATTGTCAGCAGTTGCTGTTGTCTGGAGGTGGCCATTGGAACATGGCCATTGTGCTTTGGGACCGGTTTGAAGCGGGTGCAAAGCTGATGTGGGTGAAAGAGGCCAGCACAGTAAACAAGTGTAAGTGGGAGAAGGGAGGAAAGATGTGTTTACAAGTGAGCAACATGCACGTGATGATAGATGCCATGCCAAACAAACACACAGACGTCCAAGTCGACTTGGAGTCTAATATGTGTGCTGGATTTTGTATGCACCTCAGATGTTGACTTACCAACTCTGAGGTGAGCTTTACTTTTACTCTTGTATTTATCTTGTACTCATGTACTTGTAGTCTGACTTGATTTAGTTTCTATTTACAACACACCAGACATTTGAGTTGCTGTTTATCATCAGAATATGCCAGCACCGTTTGGAGCAAAGTAGCCCTGCATCCCAGAAGATCTTGGATTGGGAGACCACTTTGAACAAGCTCTGAATCTGAGAGTCCATCAGGGAGGATTGAGAGAAGGCACAACAAGTCCTTAGCACCAGATGTCATACAGGGACTTGCAAGTGATATTATGATGGATGTGTCCAAGCTTGAGTAATTGTCATAGCCACTTAACAGAAGAGATGTCTTTTCTGTCTTCCAGCAAGCCAAGACATTTGAAGAGCCTTCATAGTCAACCAGATGTGCAATGAGATCCACAGCAAGCAGCATGTGATCAGTCAGACGGAGAAGTTGGTCAATGTCCTTGGGATCATGGAAATCATCTGTAATTTCAATGAAGGTCTGTCGAGCAGCATCATATGACAGGGGTGTCAAAGGCTCCAAAAATGGATGAGTCCAGCAAACCTTAGCTGGTCTCTCTGCACCTCACATCGTGATCTGTTGGAATATTAATGGGTGAGTTTACAAAATAAGCATGTCCTCACAATCAATGCAAGATGTGGGATGTCAGTGAGCAAAGACAGAAACTTTTCAACCCCACCACGAGACTCCAATGGTTCCCATGGTGTTTCCAAATTGTCCAGTACCAAGAGGTAAGGTGGATCTTGAGAGAGTAATTGGACAATGGCTTTGGTGAGGTCCTTTGCTGGCTTCAGTCCCAAATGAGACCCAGTCAGTGCTACAAGCTCGGCTCTGATGGTAGCTGAATCTGTAGCAATGAAACATCTGTGTCCATATTTGGCAGCAATCTGAGGATCATCAGGACAGCTCTCGCAAGACTTGTTTTGCTTATGCCACCAGGACCTAGAATAGCAATGTTGGCTGATTGCTGGCTGAGACATGCCACAATGTCATCAAGTTCTGATTGACGACCATGGAATATCTTTGGCTGTACAGGGAGCAGAGAAAATGAGTTTGAACTTGACCAATGAATTATCAGCATAAATATGTCCTAAATGTTTATGTTCCTACCTGTTCCTTGAGCTGCTGTTTTTCTGACTTCTAAATCAGTAGGTATTGGAAGTAGGAGGATTGAAACATGCACAGATCATGATCTGTCAGAATTTGTCCCATCCGAAAGGTTTTCAGCCAATTTGAACAGTTGCTGGTGCATGCTTTGCACCTTTTTCTGTATTTCGGCTACACTTGCAGCAATGGTGAGACCAGTTTCCACCTAGATGAGTGTGTCTCCTGTTTCCAATACCAAATATACAAGAGTATACCTTGAACACTTTTAGAGCTTTGTCCAACCCTGCATGACAATCTTTGCAAAGTGTGTCCATCTCATTTTGGCGAAAAAAAATCTTGATCTTGTTTCCATCCTGTTGTGCTTCAAGAAATGTGTGTATCTTGTGACCTAGTGTTCTGCAGGAACCCAGTCAGTGATTACCAGCAGAGCCATGCAAGACAAAATACTCTGTAAATTTCCCCAGATTATACAGAGTTGCAGGTGGCAAACTCCCTGCAGTTCCAGACATGATGTGCAAGTTGACTATAGCATAGAGGATCCCATGAATATTCTCTATTAGCCGGAAAAATTAATCTTTGTTCCTCTTCACATTCTGGGGAAGTGTATCAGATCGATGGGATCTTTAATTCAAAATGCATTACCTGCACTCCCTTAATCAACGAGAGAGTTGTATTCAAGATCACTTGGATGAACGGGGTGCCAAGGCCATCATTGACCTCATTCAAGAGTGGTACCATAGCGGTTAAGCAGACTATGATGTGGTTCAAGCGGGCATCGGTAACAGTGGTCTGGCTGGGCATTTTGTGGGAGAAGTTGGACAAGAGCTCGAGATGTGGTGTCAGTGCTCTTTATATATACCTTCGATGCACATCTATATCAATGTTAATAGTTAATCAGCTTCCTGCGATGCTCCGGTTGGCATGTTATTTAATTGATATGAACACTGAGCAGTCCGGGATAATCCTGTGTTCTCAATGAACTGCTGGGGGTCTCCTACTGGCACGGAAACCTAATAACAAAGGTCAAGAGAATGAGTAGGGCAAAGTTAGGCAACAGAACATAATTGCACGTCACAGCCATTGAGACTATTATTATTACTGAAACGGAAGCAGATGTGTCAGAGACTCAGAGTGCATCCGCTCTCCTCCAACTCTGCTTCTTCTTTCTCAGCCCCGTTACACCGGAATTATTTTGGTAATCAGTTCCCATGTTTCTTGATGATGCCGGAAGAAGCCATGGTTGCAATGAGGGAGCTGTTGATTCACGTCCCATGATTACAGATATGCATCGTATTTTTTCCCAGAATTTAGCGGGCAAAGTGAGCATTCCCGCTACACTCAGGTTTGTCATTCCGCCTTTTTTTTCTTTGACTCGGACTTCTTTCCCCCCATTACAGTTGATTGTAAGTATTGGAAAAGTGGGATGCTGCAATATATATATACATCAGAGTCACCACTCGCGAACCGTCTGTGTAGGTAGCCTACGATAAAGGATCCAATTCCGACTAGTCATAATTAAACCTCAAGACCAGTCCACGGTGTGCCCGGAGGCGGATCCTCCGAAGGCGCGGGACTATCCGTTGTGATATGGAGCCCACGTTCCAAAAAAGACAGCTTAACAGCGTCCGGAATATCCGGCGTGAACACTGCGTAATGGACGTCGAGGCGCCGGAAATGACGGCTGCCCTCCACCCGCCGCCGAGCGAATTGAAGCAAATCCGATTCCCCGTCCCATTCCCGGATCCGCAGCTCCGCAAGCCGCGGGCAGACGAGTGGGGGTTGGGGGTTGGGGCCGGGTTCAGGAGGAGTGAGTAGTGTTAACAGTGCGTTCACAGTAGCGCCGGGCCCACCCGGTGCGGCGCCCAGGGTGTCGGTGACGGCGAGGGTTTTCAGGTGCGGGAGCATGTGCAGGTTGTGCGAGAGGCAGGCCATGGTGAGTCGTGTTAGTTCCACCACGAGGTGTTCTATGAGTGGGGAGTGCATCGCGAGGTCGACGAGGAAGGGGGAGTTCACGGCCGCGACAAAGGTCCTTGGCATTTGGAAGTGACGCAGCTGGGGCATGCGGAGACGCCGTATGAGCAGCTCGATGTGCAGTGCCCCAATGGGAGTTGCACGTTCCAAGACAGTGAAGATTTTGAGCGACGGGAGGATCAGCGGTGGAGCGCTGGACGTCACCAAGGATTCAGGAACGATCATGCCGTTCATGGTGAACTGGAGAGATATGAGTTGGGAGGACATCTGCACTACCGTTAGCACGTTCTCGAGCGAGAGGCCCACGCCTTCGAACGATAGGTGACTGAGCAGATTCCAGTGGAGCGGAAGGCTTGGGACGAACGAGCCGATGTGGCTTTGCGTACGGAGAGTGACGCTACGCAGACTCTGTGTCTTCAGGAGATGAAGTTGGACTATCTGCGACGGATGGGCAGTCACTGTGACGGACTCCAGGACAGCAGAGAAAGTCTCTCCAAAGAGCATGAGCAAGCCTTCATCCTCACGGAAGGACAGGTCGGCAGCGCGCCAGCGGTCTGCAGACCCGCTCAACGCCCTCATAAGTCTGTCGATCTGGCCCCCGTCGTCATCTATCCGCTGGGATATGCTGCGCGAACCGACTATTGAAACGAAGAGGGGGGAGCGGGCGGACCGATCTAGCCATTCGGCCACGGGACCTTCCAGCCCGCGCTGAAAGACGAATTCCAGAGGGATGTGCAGCGACGCCCACAACGCCGATGTGGAAAGCGCGATAGTCCGCCACCCGCTGCAGATGCGGCCCAGGAGGAGGGGCGCCTCACTGCAGCTCATGGCGGGATTCCGATGTGTCGGAAGGCAGGCGATGAAGATTTCCTGCACGATGTCGCGCGGCAGCCGACGGGCGGGGGAGATGAGGGCTTTGTGTGAATCGATGTAGTGCACAAGTTTGTCACGTTGGGAGGCTAGATCCTGGATGATGGAGTCAAGACGCAGGACCTCTTGTGAATGGGCGATTAGGTGGACCCGGATGCGCTCCATTTCAGCCTCGGATGGCACGTAGTTGGTGTGGAAATGTTCGGCAAACGGTGACCCCATTATTGGAAGATCCTAGAATCGGAAGTGTGGACACACAGAACAAAGGTAAATTAGCAAGGAATGAAATGGTGTAATAGATTCAGCTACAAAATTGCAAAGACGTCTTCGAGCTGTGGTGTAAACGCTTTCGCTCCCCGGATCTCAAAGACCAATTTAACGGCGGAGGAGCGGAAGCTTCGACTTGAATCCGTGCTTGATTGCGAGTTATTGTACCAGAGGCCGATGGAGCTGGCTTCGCAAGGGCAGCGGAGGAAGGAGGGAGGAGGCAAGCTGAAGGATAACGCTGACGTCATGCCCGGGTCCTGAGCCGTGACTCGGCACTCGGCTCGGTAATGGACCGACGGCCGAGGTTCCTTTTCCGAGATGTCTTTGTCTCTACAACTTGCCGAGCTATTGGAAGTAGTTGCCTCCCTGATTCACAGCGCTTCCGATCTTCTTACCTCCAAGATCCTCCACACCATTATCGTCCCGGAGCACCTCGATTTGCTGACGGTCGGGGCTCTTTTCATCCTGCTCACAGAATCAGACATATGTCGTTGTCTCTGCAACCTGCCGAACAGCCCGAGCTGCTGGACGTGTTGGTGGTCATACATGGACGTCGCCCAGATCGTCAACAAGCTGCGCGACTTCCCCTCGCTGCACGGCGCAAGTGTGTCCATATACACACCGTCCGCGGTGAACACTGAAAACCCTCGCGCCCGAGATTCCAAAGCTGGAACGCCTGGTGCTTTTCTATTCGCCGTGGAATGCAGACTGCAACAGCGCGGAAGACACATGTAGCTCGCATCCCCTCATCATATAATTCCTCAACAAACGAGATTTTCGTCCAGCCCGCCCCCGAGTGCCTCGCTGCCTTAACCTCGTTCGCGCACCTAACCCATCTCGACACGTCCGCTACGATCCAGTACATCGCGGATGCGGATGATGCGGACCGCGGCCCCACGCATGATTCCCTCCTTCGCGCGCTCACAGTCGCTCCGCGGCTGCAATACGTCGGCGTCGACGTGATACACCACGGCGTATTCCGGCCTGTGCTCACATCGTTCTCAATTGTGCGGGACGCACACGGTCAGTATGCGCGGCGGAGGGACACCCGGGATCTGCGGAGAGTGCGCTACCACGACTGGGACGGTGTTTTCCGCGTGGTGGGCAGCTCTTGAAGTGTATATTGGGGCCGGATATGACTGTCCTATTTCGAAGTCTTTTTCGTTGTTGGTGAGTTGTATTTTCGAGGCCGCTGTCCGCTGTCCCCTGACGTCGAGCAGTAGATAGACAATAGATGCTTCCCGCGAACTTCGCTTTCTTTCTTTTTGTTTACCTGTGGTGAGATCAGTTGCACACTCGTATTAGCGCTCAGCGCTCAACCTCCGCGGCTGTGCCGAATGTGAACAGCTGACAGTGATTGTACTAGGTTCGGCGACACTGCCTTGTTTATAAGCGCCCACCACAGCACTTGCCCTTCTTTCTCCTCCTCCACCACCACCTCACAGCCAATATGTCTTTCGCTCTCAACGGTACCCACATCAACGGAGGCACCTTCAACAACGTGTCTGGAAATGTGACCCAGGTCTTCAACTCTCACGTCTCGCACGTCGGGTTGTCAATGGGTGCAGAGCCAGGCGACGGCTTTCTAGGTTCGTTCGTTCCACAGACCCATGCGGCCCAGTGCTCTAAACCGCCGGTGAACATCTCCAGCTTCAGCAACAACTTCAATCGGTGCAATTAGAACAGACAGAGTGTCGAGGCATAGGAATGGCGAGCCGTATGGTGAGCGCATGCTCACGTTCTGGCCGCGCCAAGTCTTATATAATATACACCGCAGCTATTAACGAACGTAGGCACCGACAGGACCATCATCAGTCGGAGCTATCGCACAGGAATGTCAACAGCACCTCGGGATATGTGCACGGCAGCCGAGCTGTGATAGCGCCTACTCAGCACGATATATATACACCAATTCACGCGCCCGCATCCTCCTTCGACTCGTCCCATCTGCAGCAAAGTAACCCATTTCATCGTGAGTTCAAGTTTCTTTCTTCCTTTGACCGAGCAGTGGCTCAAATGCAGAATCAGCGGTATCGAATGGATATGATGGCGGCTGGACCAATATATCTCCGGGTCACGATGCGATACCTGCTCCGGTCCAACACGATCTCGTCCCAGCATATTCGGGCAATCAGGCAAATAGTGACGCCTCCCAGTCTCAACGGTCCGCGATCCCATTCCATCGTGACATGAATTCGTACCAGGCACCCCCGAGATTTCCAGAAACCATAACGAACCACACCTACAACAGTGTCGGTGGCGACATGACACAGTTCAGTGTGACTTCGTACGGTGAATCAGGTGCGCTGACAATCTCATTTTCTTATCCAATGTTCCAACTGGGGTTTTGCAGGCATCGACATACTATACCGTTACGTTGTCATGGAAGCTCTTCATGACTCGGGGGAACGCTTCCCAGAGCCTGCTTGCCATCCGGGAACACGGACTGATATTCTGGACCAGCTGAGATCCTGGTCTCTCGATACGAATCCCGAGAGCATGCTTTTATGGCTTCACGGGTCAGCAGGAATGGGCAAATCCGCCATTGCGCAGATGTTTGCTGGGGAATGTGACAAAGAAGGCCGTCTTGGAGCATCATTTTTTTTCAGGCGCGGACATCCGAGGCGTGGGACGTGGCATGGTCTAATCACGACCATCGCATACCAACTTGCCAAGTCTGTCCTAGAATTTCTCCTCCCCCTCCAGCAGGTCATCGAGACCGATAAACTCGTCGTTGGTCGGGCGATCCCAGTGTAATTTCAACGTCTCATCGCGCAGCCTTTCAGTCAAACACCACCTCCTCGAATCATCCCCGTCATTGTCCTGGACGGATTGGACGAATGTGAGGATCACAGTCCAGCAACAGATTCTTCGGCTCTTCATTGGATCGATTTGTAACTCCCAGCTTCCCATACGCCTCCTTATAATCAGCCGTCCCGAGCCGCACATCCGAGAAGTCCTAGAAACAAACGAGGCGCTTAACATCTGTCATCCTCTCGGACTCTCTGCTGATCTCTCTGCATATGAAGATATCAGAACATATCTGCGGGATGAATTTTCAAGGATTCACTCAGACTATATGGCCCGAGGAATTGACCTCGGAGCGGTTTGGCCTACCCCGGACACACTCGATCACTTGGTTAAAAAGTCATGTGGCATTTTCATATATGCAGCCACTGTCATCCGTTTCGTCGGCGATGAATACCGTCATCCAACAGAGCGATTGGCCTCGGTTTTGAACCTCGATCTGCTGAGTACGGCTCCACTCGATGACTTGTACACACAAATTCTCTCGGTAGTGCCGCCAGAGGACCAACAGCTCCGGATTCTCCACGCCATCTGGCAAGTAACAATCGGAAATGGAACTCGATTGGCCATGGATCCAGAAGAAGTCGATATGCTCCTCAACCTGCATCGAGGGACATGCCGCCTTGCGTTGCGTGGCCTCCACTCCTTGTTTGGGGTCCCTTCGGTTCGCAGTCCAATTTCATTGCGACATAAAATCGACATTTTGCATGCATCGCTTGCAGATTATCTCGGAGACTCACGAAGATCAGGGCTGTGGTGTGTGTCACTGCCGTGGCTACAGACTGACTACCTTCACTGCTTGATTCGTTTGCTGTCTTCTCCGCTACCGAGGAAATTTGCTTTGGCTGATGTACAGAGGGGTTTCTACAGGTAAGCCGTGCAGACTGAAGCTGGCATGAAAGTGACCTTTTATACAGTGAGGCAGTGGACGCGTTGCCAGCAATCCTGAGAGATACAACCCCCTCTGACTACTTAGTTGGACTCATGCGTGACAAAGAGTTCCAACATTCCCTATTCTATGACAAAGGATCGACGCAGTGGCCTCAGGTACATCATTCTTATCACACTGTGACTGGTTTATTAATTTTCAGTCTTCAGAGGGGTTCACGTTACCCATTGGATTTACTCAAACTCTGGGAGGGTCATGCATACATTTTCGAGCTCATTCCACATCTGAGGCTGAGCGAAGACCGAACCACTCCGACATTCCGGTTCGATGCAATCTATGCAGACATATTCTTCAACAATCCCGATGTGCTCTTTGTTTTTCAGGCCATGATAATTCTGCCGCTAGAAGATGATCAAACCGTTCGGATTCTTGGACCAGCATGGAATCAGCAAGTGTTTCTGCCCTTTCTTAAATTTCAGGAACTGCTTGAATTACCTTTCCCTGAAGGTGACTCACCCCTTGATTTTCTAAGCGACTATCGCCGGGCTGGGCACATATATTCTGACCCACAAAATGACACCGAGAAACTGGTGCTTCTCTGGATTCATCGTGCTAAGGAGTTGCTGATTTCTGGCGGTTTTTTTTTGGACTTATAAGTTGTGTGACATTCCTTCTCTAAAGTTATTCAACTGAAACAGAATATGTCAGTATCTGGTCAGTTGACCTCATCGATCGATGGCCAAGGAGTGCGAGCATAGTACTCGAGTTGGAGACCTTCGAGCTCTCCCGACTTTGTGACCAATTGGACATTGATCCCGAAGTTCACGCCGAAGCACATCAATGCGGTCTACTCAGTTCATACATCCACGGCGTCTTAGGCTGGCTTCGGGTAAGTAACAGACCACAATCCAGTCAATGAAATGCTGATATTCACATGCAGGGCTTCCCTGAACCTCCGTTACAAGCGATCGCATTCTGGGAGAGGCAAGCAGATGCCATTACAAGCTGCCCCTACAGTTCAGTAGAATTCAGACAGCGAGTCAGATCTAGAGAATTTGTAAACCATCCTGGAACTGGGCGGTGATTCCTAGGATTCTTTTCTTTTCTTCTTTGTTTGTATGGACGGCACTACTGCCTATGTTGTACTTATGGCGGTCAATTGGCACCCTTATTCAATTACATTAACGTTTTCACGAACTCATGCGGATGCGCACGACTCATAAATTTCTCGATACAGACTCAATTACTCGCAGGAGGATTGATATTTGTATATAGCCTCATACCCTCCCACAACCAGAAAGCAAACACTTCGATGTTGGGCACCGAATATGTCTTCTCATACAGACAATCTGTGAAACAACACCGTCAACGAATGTAAGAGTTAGGCGCACGTAATCGATAGCACTTGGTCGATTCCCCACGCGACTATTTCGCGCATCGGCTCACCACCACACCGGGTGACTAATCTTTGGGGGAGAACTAATCGAAATAATGAGCCCGCGCTCCCGGAACGGCGCAAGAATATCTGGCGCTATAGGCGGCGCGAATCGCTGATATCCAACTTCAAGGCGCCTGAAAAGAACATCATCCCCGCTGCTATCCAACCTTCCCCGCGCGAAGTCCAAGAGGTCTACGTCCCCGTGCGGGAGAGCGCAGCACTCCTTGGTCTGGAGCTCGCTGAGGAGCGGACGGACGAGCGGTGTTTCGGCGTCTGCGGCGTGAGGAACATGAGGAGTTCATGCACCATCGCGGGGCGGGGCGGCGTGGGGTTATACCCTGCAGGATCGTACTGCGGCCCGTCCCAATCCACGAAGCATGCGGAGCGTGTCGAAGAAGGACTCCTGTGCGAGGCCGTGCAGATCAATGCGGAATTCCTCTAGTAAGGGCGCACACGCGGCGAGGGCGGCGAGGAAGGGCGCGGGGAATTGGTTCATTGAGATGCGGGGGAGTTCTAAGTGGCGGATCTGGGGCAGAGGGAGGTGCTGGAGGATGTGTGTGATAGTCTGTGGTGCGACTTCATTCGCGATAATTGAGAGAGAACTTAGAGACGAGCGGCCGGGGCGATCCAGCCCTTTGTAGAGGGGCGCGTTCTCCAGGAAATACTGCAGAGGGAGCTGTAGTGATGTCCAAAGCGCTAATGTGGAAAGCGCGAGCGCGCGCCATGCGCTGCAGATGCGGGTCAAGACGAGCGGCGCCTCGTTGGCGCACAAAACGGCCTTCCGATGCGCTGGGCGGCATGCGAGGAAGACCTCCTGCACGATGTCGTTCGGCAGCCGACGCACGGGGGAGATGAGCGCTTTATGCGCTTCGAGATGAGACACGAGTTTTACACGCCGACAGATGAGATCTTGGATGAGGGAGTCCAAACGCTGAACCTCGGGGGCGCAGGATTCTATATGTGCGTGGATGTGCTTCACTTCCCAGTCGGATGGCACGTAGTTGGTGTGCAGATGCTGGGCGAATGGCGATTGCATGCGAGGAACGTGGACGAGCGAACCGAAGACTTGCTGCAGCTGCTTATATGCGCCTGCCTTGCCCAGATCCCGTAGAACATTGAAAACAGTGATTTGAACTGCGGGATACCCAACTTGGGGTAGCCCGTCGGAGAACTTCTCAAGGTTGTCCATAGTTAGAAAAGCCCTTGACGTCGACTTCGAAACAAGGGGGTACTAAAAAGTTTTTTTTGGAACATAGGTTGATTTTGACGTAAATTGGGGCCAGGAATCCGAATCTGAAGTCTAAAAGTCAGCACGGTCAATGACTCAAAAGATATGGGCACTTTTGTCACTCACAAATACGAAAATAATAATAATTTTTTCTCAATTTTTTTCTGAACAGATGGGCTCATTCTGCGTCACTTTGGAAAAAAAAGTTGGGCCGAGGCACACCGCCAATTGCCAAATTTAGGCACGCCGGAAGTGCTATTCGACACATAAAGTTTCGAATAGCACTTCCGGTGCACTGAAAGTCAACATGACACCCATAATTTCAGTTTACATGCAGGTTGAGCTGAAAGGAGTGGACTCAGATTAAATTACAGCTTGCCTGAAATACACTTGAAACACTAGGTGTCGGAGTGTAAGACAGACGAGCGTAAACTAGTGCTTGAAACTAAATATATCAGGACTGAAATGAGGGTAGCTGATACTACCAGTATCAGCTCGAATATCAGAGAAAGCTGAAATCTGAGCCGAAAGGATTGCTTTCAGCCACATTGAAATCTGTTCTGCGGGGATTTCAGTGCAGCTGAATGCAATAGTTTCGGTTCATATTTCAGCTTGCTCTGAAATTCGAGCTGATGCTGGTAATATCAGCTACCCTTATTTCAGTCCTGATATATTGAGTTTCGAGCACTGGTTTCAGCTTGTCTGTCTTATACTTTGACACACAATGTCTCAAATGTATTTCTGGCAAGCTGAAATGTAATCTGATTCCACTCCTTTCAGCTCAACCTGCATGTAAACTGAAATTATGGGTGTCATGTTGACTTTCAGTGCACCGGAAGTGCTATTCGAAACTTTATGTGTCGAATAGCACTTCCGGCGTGCCTAAATTCGGCAATCGGCGGTGTGAGGGGGACCAACCACATCATCATGACGTCATAATTTACCCATATAAGGCAATGCTCCTTCCAAAAAAGGAAAGTGTGAATATACCTCTGTATCAGCTGAACCATTGCCCAGGTGAAATTTTGGACTCCAGATACGGATTCCCAGACCAATTTAGCGTCAAAATCAACCTATGTTCCAAAAAAAACTTTTTAGTACCCCCTTGCTTCGAAATTATTGACGTGTCTGTGACAATCGTGTTTTGGGCTCGCAAGTGCATCGAAAATGAGGGAAGTTTGAGCAAAGAGATTGAGCTGCCTATAGCCCCTGAAAAGTTGTTGGTGAGAGTTGAGCGCAAGTTGAGCGAGAGCTCGAGGTCGAGAGGCAAGCGCGTCACGGTGTGTCACTGCGTGACCGGTGTTCGGATTGTTCCGGTGTTCCCATAATCGCCATCACGTGTCATTCCCGTCGAACGCGTCGCGTTAAATAACCACACCGCGGCACGAAGCTGATATACCTCGCTTCTGAGATCAATGTTGTCAATTTTAGCACTTTACCCATCGATGAATTGACTCCAATATCACCGCGCAACCACCGCGTGTAGAAATGACAGTCAACTCGGTGCTTGTTCGAGCAGAACTTCCAGCAGCTAGTTGATGGCGCCAGGAAATCGAGTGGCGGAGCTCATTTGTTGAGGTGAATTAGTTCAACGTATATCTATTTTGCCCACGCTATAATGAGTTCATAATGCTGGAATGATGAGAAGGTGTCGCGCATATACTCGCGAACTCCCTCCCGGAACCCATACTTCCTGATGATACATTCAACACTCTCGTACAACATAGATAACAAACCACAAATACAACTGCCTACACCCCACCAGCCTGAGCCCCGCACCACACACTTTGTACATGCCAACCATCACATAAACTGCGTAAACCACCGCACGATCCCACTCGCGCTCTCCTCTTTCGTGAATCCTATAATCAAAAAAAAAAAAAATCCGCGTCAGCTATTTGAATTAAAAAGATGCGCGTCAGCTATTCTCCCACACGCCCCCACGGTCATCATCGCGCCCCACGATCGTTATCGCACACCGCCGCCAATTATCCCCGCGGCATGTCGGGCGCACGTATCAGAAAGCCGCATGTATGATATGCGAAAACGGCAAGCACCAGGAAACGGCATGTACGCATGTAAGGGAAACGGCATATACAGAAAACTCACGCTCATACGCATCCTCCATATTGCCGCGCAGCGCAAAGCCGTGCTCGACGCCGGAGAAAAGCTGGATGTGGAATTTGCATTTCTTGCCTGCGGTGAGGAGCGCCTCGGCGCGGTGGCGCGCGGGGGCGGGGAAGGTGTGGTCTGTCTCGGCGCAGGAGAGGAAGATCGGTCCTACATACATGGAGAGGGAAAGACGTCATAGGTGAGTATTTTTATTTATTTCGGTGGGAAGAGTTATTTTGGAGGAAAGGGGATATTTTGGAGGGGGTATTTTGGGAGTGGGTAATTTAGGGAAACGGGAAAAGGGTGGAGCGCAATGGTTGTGATGGGGGTGGGATAGGGATGGATGGGTATGTGAATACGCACTGGCGCAGTTGATGAAGTGGCTTTCGTTCAGGAATGCGGGGTGCCCGAAGGCTCCAACACCTGCGTATTACTTAAATACGAATAATGTAAAAGAATAATCGGAAGGACCTACAGGCGGTCGAGGATGATTCGGAGAGCGCATCCATAACGTATGGGGCTCCTGCTCCACGTCAAACCCTGCGCTGAAGCATGAACGAGGAATTATACCAAAGCAGTATCCAACGGCAGCGTATTTAGTCTCCGGGGTACCTGGACCCACGTCAATACTAATAGTAACACGCAGATAGTTGATCACGCACCGAATTGAGTCTTGACCTCGTCAATCCATTTCGGTACGGCTACGGCAGCGAACGCCTGGTGTTTCGCTTTCCAGACCTCGTAGTCAAATCCAGGTTCGGTGGTGTCGTTGCGATCTTTGCGGTGCAAGTGGACGGGATCCTATGACGGTATTCAATTCAAGGTTGATCCGTCGGCGATGTGGGGGGGAGGAACTTACCCCGCGAAAGTAGTCTATCGCCAAGACCAAGAACCCTGTGCGCGCATTACAGATTGGTATGGTCGATTTATTGGTAAAAAGGCCTGGCGTACCTTGCGAGGCGAAGAAATCGCAGAGCAGCTGTCCGTTAATGAATGTGTCGATCCCCCAGACGTCCGGGAAGTATCTAGTTCAATCAACGGGCATCAGGCACGGCGCGCGGTGGAATATGTCATTCCGTACAGGATTACACGCTTTTCCTGCTCAGACTTGGGCGGGCGCGCGATATACGTCCAGACATCGGCGACGGTGATAAACTTGCCGGTAGGCGTTCCGGCATGGGGGAAGCAGTTGAGACAGCAATCGCCTGGTGGGCCAGCGAGGACCGGGTTCGACATGGAAGAGGAAAAGAAGGCGTGGGAGCCCTCATCCGGAAGAGAAGCGTGAAATGGACAGGCGGGGAGCCGTGATCAGCTGTTCAACTGAGAAATGATCACATGGTCGGTTGGGGCGCCCGTGCCTGATATTTCAGTGATTTGCGGGTTATCAGCCGAGCCTGCGGTGCCTTAAAGGTTGCATCTAAACATACCGCGTATTTTTGACGTCGTCCGTTCTCCCTCCCACGCGATGACTACTCCTCAAGGGCTTGCGCGATCTGAGAGCGCCACGACGGGCACCTCATTCTCCACTGACCTGCACGAGAAGGACCTGCACGAGAAGGGCGTGGCCCAACCGCCTCCGAACAATCTCGGAGCGATAACAGAGGGCGAGGAGGACGATAATGTCGGGTACAGCGAGTACAGGCAGGGTCTCGCAGAGAAGACGGAGATTACGGCGAAGGAGAACAGTGCCATCCGGTGGCGCGCCGACCTCATCATCCTCCCCATTTTCTTGGTGACACAGACTCTCCAATTTCTGGATGTGCGTGCATCTCTTTCACCCGTTGATCTTCCGCTTATGCTTGATCTAAGAAAACTGCGCTCAACTACGCCAACCTTTTCGGATTCCAAGCGGCCCTCAAACTGGAGGGAAACCAATTCAAGTGCGTTGTCCAACCTTTTGTTAACTCCGGGTGCTCATGGACTCCAGTTGGCTGTCCGGCATGTGAGTCTTCCCAAGTCAAAGCGTGATAATATTCACACTTTTTATAGGGTATACTTCGGTTACGCGGTTTCACAGTACCCCCTGCAGATTCTCATCGGAAAGTACCCGGCACAAAAGGTCCTCGCTATCACAGTCTTCATGTGGGGTCTCTGCGTCCTGACAAGTAGGCATTCGCTCGATGTATATTACCGTTATTATGACTCAACTCTGTCCACCCAGTGGCGCAATGCACGAACTTCAAGACTGCGATGATCAACCGTTTCGTTCTCGGGTTATTCGAGGCCTCGGTGTCTCCTGGTCTTACCCTCATGACGTGCGCCGTTCATCATTCCACGCATTAATTCGTCTAATAAATCCTCAGCGGGTGGTGGTGGACACGAGTAGGTGCTCCAACTCAACGACTTTTGCCTCTCATCGTTCTACTTTCGTAGCAAGAAATTCCGCTGAGACAGTTCATATGTATGTGAAAGGTCATTATCTCCATATTTCGCGCTCACTCTAATTGTCAGGGTATTCTGCACTCGGTGGGCCTGCCTGCCCCGATTGACTTCCTGCAACTTGCTTACCGTCACAGGCTGGGGCGGCGTCATCGGCAGCTAGTGAGCCCTCATGTCCCATGGCATCCTCGCGTGATAGATCTAACGACATTTTTATCGCAGCGTCTCCAGTACGTCCATCTTTCTATTTACATCTCAAACTAAATATACCCCAGCGGGAATTTCCAGCATCAGCCCGACGGCCCCAGGCCCTGAGAAATGGCAGTACATGTGCGCGATCTCCTCCCTTTCGCCGTACGTACCATCTAAACCGACCATAGATTTTACATCCTGGGCGCCTGCACCATGGCGTGGGCCTTCGTCATCTGGTTCGTCCTCCCAGATTCGCCGGTGCGTCCTCCCTCCTCCTCTTTGTTGTTGGGGTTGAATTGAATTGGATTAAACGAACAGGCGACGGCGCGCTTCCTGAGCCCGCACCTGCGCATCCTCGCTGTGCAGCGCGTCGCGGGCAACCAGCTCGGGATCAAGAACAAGAAGTTCAAGCGCGAGCAGGTGATCGTCGCGCGTGCGTGCTTCCTTTCCTTTCCTTATTCCGCCGCCCACCATTTATATATGTCGTGAGTAGTCAAGGACTTCAAGATCTGGATCCTCTTCGCGTCCGTGTTCGCCGCCGCGATCCCCAACGGCGTCGTCAGGTACGCGCTCCTCGTCTCCCCGGGGTCCATACATCCTCTGACTATCCGTCTAATATATAGCAATTTCTCCGCGATCATCATGTACGTTCTCCACCAATTTTCTGTTCATCAAGTTCATTGACGGTGTCATGCAGCAAGGACATGGGATTCTCCAGTGCGCTTTCCCTCCCAACTACAACTGAAACTGAACCACATCTGAATGAATGCCTTGATTGTACTAGCCACCAAGACGACCGTGCTCAAGAGCGTGGGCGATATCACGCAGATCGTCGCGCTCATCATCGGCGGTGTCATCACCCTGAACTTCAAGGACAGTACGTAACCGTCTCGTCTTTGTTCTTTCCTACAATTCCAGCAAATAACAATATCTAATATCTGCGTTCTCTCAGCGCGTCTCATTGCCTCGACGGTCGCGAACGTCATCTGCGTCGTCGCGGCCGCTACCATGGCGTATCTCCCGCGGCACCTCGTCTGGGGGCGCCTCGTGTCGTTCTGGCTCGTGAACTGCCAGTCTGTTGGATTCGTGCGTCTGTCTATTCCTCCCACCCCACCCCACCCCTTCCTCGAGTATTGATTGGCATTCATTCGATTTTGGCTGATTCAATTTGCGTTTTGCGTAGGCGGTGAGCTTGGTGATGGTCTCCTCCAACATGGGCGGGTATACGCATCGTGTAAGTTTCACTCCTCCGTACCAGGATGTTTCTCATGCATGCTCGTGTCTAGACGATTGCATCTGCGGTGATCTTGTACGGGTGGTGATTTTATCCATTCGGGATTCTGGCTCACCCTTTGCGCAGCACTGCCTACTGTTTCGGAAACGTCGCCGGACCATTCGTGTACGTCCTTCCCTCACCCCAACCCCTCTTTTGAAAATTCTGATGTCGTTCGTGCATCTAGCGTGTACGCGGTTTTAATATTCATTATTCCTGCCTCTGACTAACATCCCTCCGCGTCCAGTAAACAATCCCAAGCGCCCTTCTACGTACGTCCCCCTAGTTCGCGCTCACGCTCCGCCGAGACCGAGACCGAGACTGACGTACCTCTAGCAAGACGCAACCGCCGGCCTGCTCGCAGGATACACCGTGCGTCTTCCTTCGTACCACCACCACCACTACCACCCGGAGCGTGCTTGACGATACTCATGTTTCTGCCCGCAGATTAAACTCGTCTGCCAGATCGCGCTCTTCTTCTAGTGCGTCCCTCTGCTCCTTCCCCCTCCCTCCTCCCTTCCCCCTTCTTCCTCCTCTCTCAGTGAATAATTTGCTAATTGAATGAACTCGACGCAGCATGTACATGAGCAACCGGCGGCGCGACAAGAAGTACGGCCCGCCCGATATGGCGGCGTCCAAGGAGGCGGGGATGCAGGATAAGACTGAGTATGAGAATAAGGTGCGTTGACCAGGATGTTTCCCTATTTAACCGCGGACTGGGACGGGTGCTGACGATGGGAATTCGTAGGACTTCCGTTACGTGCTTTGAGGTGTGGTGGGATGATGTATGATAAGGAGTAATGACGGACAGGATTCACGAGAATGGGTGGGGTATTGTACGAGATTTACGATTTGAATGGTGTAGTCTTTGCTAGTTATTCCCGTCACGGAGGCGTGTCGATATGCATGTCGTAGCACATCGTGTGGTGGAGTCGTCTGTTATCAGTCATGCTATGGGTCCCATTCCTCATACCTGTCAATCTCACCATTATTGGTGTGGTGACAGCCCTCCTCGCAATGGTCACGGCAGTCTAGGCATCGCTCACCATTCTTCCCTTGCTTTCTCTTGACTGCCCATATCAAACACCCCTTTCCGGCCTGCTTTGGAGGCTCCTACAATCATTCATTATCGCCCGACATTATCATGGTCAACAGGATGTTCGGCCCCGAGAAGAGGAAACCATAGTCCAATCAATGTTCCGGCAGGTCACAGAATTCTCCGATGAGCGATCAGCTCGAGATAAAAGTACGTTGGTGTGGACGATGAAGTCGTTGGCGGATGACACAGAGCTGGAACCATTTATCGAGGCTATTCCTGACGTATTGTGGGGCCAGTACACCAGACGACATGCATATGACGACCACATAGATGCGCCATCCGAATGTTCCTATTTTATATCGTCTCAAAATCCAGCAAATCTAACGAGACAGATGAACCGGATCTGGGGCAGTAATGCATCAGTTTTGAACCCTGGCCGCCATCTCGACGCCGATGGCCACTTTATAAAGCACAAGGCACCCAATTTCAACGCACTTGGAGCGGGGCCGCGTCTGTGGTATAAATGAGTCCAACCGTTTGGTTCCTTACCTTACTCACCAGTCCGCACAGTCCAGCGGCTCAGCTGGTCACATACGAGTTTGTCGCATGCTGGTCGGTCTTTCTAACTAACTTCTCCTTCGTGGCACGATATGACAAACATCCGAACATGATGGAAGCCTTTACTCCGGCACTTGCTGTGCCGCGCCATATCAAGATACTTAAAGATGAAGAAACAATTTGAAGAAACAGTTCGATAATTTCTTCGCGGAATGGGAAGTCCTGGGTCTGGTTGTCTTACTACGAATACTGTATAATTTCATTCAATTCGATAGTCACGCACCACCCTCGAAAATTTGGAACCTGGTTTTTTTTTCTCTCAATTTATTCAATGCATGCCGGCTGCCAGCCGACTGAGCCGAATGAACACCGTTCCCCGCGGCTGCGGTCAATGCACGACCGTGAGGCGATTTTCGGAGATTTTAGGTTTCGTTATATTGCCTTTGAATCTAGTAGGAAATGCACGTCAAAATGTCGAGAGCAATGAAGGAACCAAGAAGGAACTCCACGTCTCATGTTTGAACTCCGCCATCATCGGAGATGTCCGGCACTGGCCGTTCAGATGCAACCTTGAATTTTGAACAGAGGGGAAGTAAGGCCATGAATCAATACTACAGACGGAACCTTGAACGCTGTAGACTGTCTTTGCACGGTGTGGCGACGGCCCGACGGGACTGGCACAGGAATAGCGGTGTCGATATGACACTTTTCCCTCCTTTCCTTGTGTTTGAAAAAGACGTGGAAACACGGGAGCTATGAATGAACTGTTATCCTGGAGCTCTGGGTGGGATGAGGAGAGTTGAACGTGACTTCGGTGATAACGCTTTCGGCAAAGTCCGGTGAAAGTGATAAGGATAACCCACGGTGTGAGTCAGCGCGGCCCGGACTCGGAAGCAGTGAGAATTTTAAATGGCTCTCCCTTCGCTTCCCCTTCGCTTCCCCTCCCCTTGAAGTGAAGGAATCCGATGAGCATTCACGATGAGGAAACTCCTCTCCTCGCATCTCCCTCGGAAACGGCACACGAGGCGGTCTACGCGCGCTTCACCCCGTCTCAAAAGCGGACAATAAGTGCTCTGGTCAGCTGCAGCGCTCTTATCCCATGTATGGCGACCGATAACGCGCTCGAATGCACCGCTAACTTAGAGTTTTGTTTAGTATTCGCGGGCGCGTCGTTCATCCCCTCCATCCCTGAGATCGCGCGGGATCTGGACTCGACACCCACGGTCATCAGGTCCGTATCTTCGTTTTTGCACGCCGGCCGAAATTGACACGACCCCAAGCCTCGCTGTGAGCATCTCAATCTTCAGCTCTGCCCTCGGAAGTATGGTCTTTGCGACCTACTCGTCGTTCTGTGCGTCCATATCAAATAATCGAAATCGATCATAGTATTAAATGTGCTTTTCAAAAACATAGATGGACGCCGGCCCATGTACCTCTTTGGGTTGCCACTACTCTGCATAGGCTCTCTTGGCGTCGGGACAGCGACTCGCATACCGCAACTCATGTTCTGGAGATTGGTGCAGGCATTCGGCTCTTCCGGGGGAATGTCTGTTGGTGCGTAACGATTCAAAATAATCCATCTTCCTCTTCTCATGCTTAAATCCGCCCCCTTACACAGGCGGCGGTGTAATTGCAGACATCTACAAGCTCACTGAGCGGGGAACGGCCATGGGCGTCTTCCTCGCAGCCGCACTCCTCGGCAACGCACTTGCACCCATCGTGGGCGGTTGGGTCTCGCACTATACCTCGTGGCGCTATTTGCAACTCGGCGTATTTGTGTTCGGCGGCATTTTGGGGCTTGCGATGTTGTTCTATCTCCCCGAGACGTCGCATCCTGGTGTAACAGGGCTGGAAAAGATGGCGAAAATCGAGCTAAAGGCCACAGACACGCCTGATACGGAACAGCGCCCTCCCTTCCGCTGGGTGTGGCTCAATCCCTTCGCGTGCCTGTGGCTCCTCCGCAGCCCCAACCTCGCGATGATCGTGAGTCGTCCTCTACCCCTGTGTCGTCTACTCGTCTCATGAGTTTCTGCGCGCAGACGTTTTCCTCCGCTGCTGTCCTCGTGACGGAGTTCGGTGCGTATTTCTCCTTCACTCAGGACCCATACTAGAGCCTTTGTCATCAGGCCTGCAAGTCCCTATGGCTCACACAATCGTGCGTCCCGTTCCCTCTGCATAACATAAGACCCAACACACTGCTTCCAGGGCGTACGGTACGGGATAACCAATGAGGCCCTTATCGGCGCGTGCTTCATCCCGATGGGCCTCGGCAACATCGGTGCGTCCCTCCTTCCTCCCTACACGCAATTCTCTGATGACGCGGGACGCAGTCGGCGCTCCGCTTGCGGGCTGGCTCTCGGACCGCACGGTGATCAAGTACCGCGCGTTGAGGGATGGTATCTGGGTACCGGAGGACCGCCTCCGCGGCGCGCAGCTTGGCGCCATCTCCCTCGTCCCGCTTTCCATCCTAGCTTCAGGTTTCATCACGACCTTCGTCCCGGGCCGCCTCGGGCTCGTGCTCAACCTCATTTGCTTCTTCGTGAACGGCGTCGGAGTGCGTATTGTTTCGTTTCTATACATGAATTCGGCGTGAGGCTGATATGAGTGTGGTGCAGGTGGATATGGTGCTAAGTCCTGGCTCTGCGTATTGCGTCGACGTGTTGCATTCGCGTAGTGCGGAGGTCATGGCTGCCGGCGCGTACGTATTTTTCTCCTCCTTCTCCCTCTCGCGGGCCAAAGCTCATTTTGCCTAGTGGTCTGCGCTCGCTCTTCCTCGCTGCCGCCGTCGCGGGGATTCTCCCCTCCATTGAACGCAACGGGGTGCTCGCGACAGACGCAATCGCCGCAGGTATCGCGTGGACCGGATTCCTGTAAGTGGGCTCATCTTTCCGTGTCGATCGACAACTGACTTGCCTTTTAACCAATCCCATCCGCCCACTGCGAACCGATTTTGATGATATGCATCACGCTCCGAATGCCTTTCCCTGCATAAAATCATAGCGCGATCTGGTTGGTCATCCGGTATGGGGATCGCATGCGCGCATGGGTGGACGTGGGGTATTCTACGGCGGAAAACAACTGATTGTCATCGAACACAAGATTCAAAAAATTATCTGGAGCTTTCGGTCCTCTATGAAATCAATGATTGCCAACGTAGCCTCTTGTTGTGATCTAATTGAAAAGAGTCACCAGCTCCTCCCCATAATTCAACTCTAGCGGCCCAATACTCTGATTATGCGTCGCCTTAATGAACTTTTCCTCGAAGGCCTGCGACACGGGCGTCGCCGCCAAAACGTTGAAAACATTCTGCGCCTCCTGGACGATGACCTCCCGTGGCGGACGGCTCACCGCGTTGATGCCCGCCTTCGTACCGACGATGCCCGCCGCAGGGAAGAGCGCAATGCGTGCCGCGAGCGTGCGCACGTGGTCCCACAGCTCGGCCGAGGTGTCGAAGGCGCTGTTTACCCAGCCGATGCTGGCGGCGGTGGCGCCATCGACGTCCGCGGAGGAGAGCACGTACTCGAAGGTGCGGCCGCGCCCGATAGCGTGCGAGAGGTACATGGCGCCGCCCGCGCCAGGGTTGACCCCGAAGGATGTCTCGAGCTGCGCCAGGAGCACGGAGGGAGAAGTTGTGGCGAACCGCATGTCGCAGGACATGATGAACTCGTTGCCGATGCCGCGCGTGCGCTGTGTAAGTATCCGGTTAGTAGTCAATTTGTTTGAGAAATATATGGCTGGAAAGGACTCACGCTCTCGATGACGGCGATGGTCGCCTGTGGAAGCTGCGTAATATTCCAGACGACGGCGACGGCGAAGTCCATATCTGGCAACCCCGGGTCGAAGACGGGGAGAGGTGATTCTGCAGTGGAAGGTGATTAGCAGCAGCTATGCTGGGATCGAGGATGGACAGACACACCAAAGCCTGGGAGCACTGCACTTATATCGTAGTGTGCGAGGAAGAAGTCCGGGTTAGCGCTGGAGAAAATCACGACGCGGATGTCGGTGTCGTTCTCCTGCAGCGTCTCGATGAGGTTCGCAAGGTCGGCCTGAAGGTGGAAGTCGAAGAGGTTGATGGAGGAGAATGTGTTGTTGATCACGACGTTCAGGACCCCGGACGAATTTGTCGTCTGGAGCGTCCCGAATGACGGGTACCTCGCCGCGGAGGCGGAGAGGGATAGGAGCGAAAGAGCAGCGAATCTCAGCAGTCTGGAAAACATTTTGGAACAACACGAATTCACGAACCTTCGCCTTTATAGTGTACGGCGAAGACATGAGCTCTGTCATCTGCCCGCCTTGTCGCCCGGGCTCCCTTGTCATCCCCACAGCGAGCCCGACGTTCCTGCCATCGCACTCAAGGCGTAGCCGGATAACCGAGTACGCTTTACTGAGCTGCCGATTGACCGGGATCATTTCCGATTACCAGTCCCAGGCCTTCTGTCCACCTATATGGCGTGAATATTCGATGATGCTACTTCCTAGTAAGACGTTGATATCCAAATCCGAATATGAAATCAGGAAAACTCTAATACACGATGGTTGGCTGCAGGTCAACCAAGTTGAACCAAATGTTAAAACAACATGTCCGCGATACTGAAATATGCGCATTACTGAAGCCGTATGACTTCAAGTATACAACGCATGAATCAGCCCATGAGTAATTTCGGCGGGGTGGCTGTGGCTGAAGCAGAGCTTCGGCACAAGTTGACACACCCAAGAAAGAAAAATTTCGACATATGTCGAGATGTTAACTAAGTTTGGAAAAATAAAGAGCCAAATCAGAATACACTGAAAGTATGTAATTAATTTTGTACCTAAACTGGAACGGAAAGAGCGGCAATCAGCGGCTCTTTCGAAACAAACGACTCTTTGCACTTTCAGCTGCTTGTGAAAGGGCTGCTGAGAATCCATCTTTCAGCAGCCATTTTCCTAAGGGAGGAAAGAGCTTGATTCCCATATAGCTGAAATGCTCACCGAAAGAAATTCTTTCGGTGACCCTTTCATCTATATGAAAACAAAGACTTTCAGGAATTTTGGAAAGCACCGCTGAAAGAGCAACTTTCAGCATAACCCCAGGGTGTACCCTGAGGTGTACCCTGAGGTGCACCCGCAGGTTGCGCCGTCGACCCTCTTTTTTTTTGAAAGGGTCCAATATATTCAACGGGTACTACTAGCTACCGTACAGTGTACGTACCGTCTATTTAGAGGATTCTTCGCCGTCACGCTGCATCTTGGGCTTGATGAAGTTGAGATGAGGGTTTTTCGAGGACGCTTCAGTATTGGCAAATTTTGCCGAGGACTTCTGAGTTTTGAAGCACTTGAGCATTGACGAATCTTGAAGAGCTTGAAGTCTGAGAGGAACGGCGCGTTGGCGTTTTGAAGAATTGAATCGTAATTCCCGCGTTCTGGGCAAAGATAGATGTTAGTGATAGAAAACCTGAGTATTGACGAATCTTGAAGAGCTTGAAGTCTGAGAGGAACGGCGCGTTGGCGTTTTGAAGAATTGAATCGTAATGCCCGCGTTCTGGGCAAAGATAGATGTTAGTGATAGAAAACCTGAGTATTGACGAATCTTGAAGAGCTTGAAGTCTGAGAGGAACGGCGCGTTGGCGTTTTGAAGAATTGAATCGTAGTGCCCGCATTCTGGACAAAGATAGATGTTAGTGATAGAAAAATAAGAAACGCCTTAAGTACTGACACGATACAATCGCTGAAGCAGCAATGCATTACATCTTCGTCGACAATTATGTATCTATTTACACAAGTTCGTTCTCGAGTTCAATCCTGCACAATACAAGTCAGAGGTCAAGTCCAAGCTCGTTGACTGTCGATACTTACCTCTCAATACCCTTCTGGCCGGTGGCCTTCAACGCCGATACCACTTCATCCTCCACCGCACTCCACCCCCCAGCCGCTTTCAGCGGATAGAATTCACGATGCCTTTTGCGGCATTTGACACCCGGGCAGGCGTAGAGAATAGGGTGCGCGCCCTTCGCTCTGAGTGCTAGGTGCACCAGTCTCTCTGTGCAAACTATGTGAGAGTCCGTGACGAATACATGAGACGTACCTGCTTTCATCCGTAAGCGCGCTGGGTAGTACGCGCTCCAGATTGTACAGTACGTCGAATGGACGCATTTTTTGTACTGTTTGCGCCGACGAGGAAGGGTCCGCGTGTGCCCGACCTTGACTTCCATCTCCTCGTCGATGGCGGACTTTGGGAGTTGGCCGGCGCGCACCCGCTGCACGACCTTGCGTTTGATTCGCCCGGTGAGATATAGCCCCCCACGCCCGTCGCCCTTGTAACGCGAATGCTCGATGGCAACTTCGCGCTGGGTCGCGTAGTTGGGAATACGGGAACTACTACGATCAGAAACTAATTACAGCTACACTAGGTACTTACATGTCGGCTAGCGTTAGAGGGCGTCGAAGATCGCTGGGGCGGACCATGTTTCGTCGTTTGAAACACCAGAAATGGCGACGAACGCCAGAAGTGGTGGTGGTGGTGGTGGTGGTGGTGGTGGTTGAGACGAAAGAGCGTTGGCTCTTGTGTGGTCGGGCGTCGATAGCCGAAGTCCGACGACCAAGCACCAGAAATGGCGACGAGCGCCAGAAGTGGTGAAGGTGGTGGTGGTTGAGACGAAAGGAAAGCGCCTTTGGCTTTGGCGTAGATAACGGCAAATCGACGAACAAGCACCAGAAATGGCGACGCGCGCCAGAAGTGGTGGTGGTGGTTAAGGAAGGAGGAGACGGCGACGATGGGAGGGGTGGTTGTGGTGGTTAAGGAAGGAAGAGACGCGCCAGAGACGGCGGCGATGGGAGCGGTGGTTGAGCGAAGAGAACGTTGGGCTCGTTTGGCGCGATGGAAAGCCTTAAACAGGCGCGGGAAGACAGAACGAAATCTGAGAGGGACTCCATAAACCTCGCTTTGACCGAGCGCGGCAATCATAAATGGGCGTACCGCCACCTGATGGCATCATTGGGTGCCCGCCATTTCTGTATTCGGTGGGTGGTGCTGGGGATGTGGGCGGAGTACGAGGAACGGCCAGCGGGGTGGGTTTTATATTATAACCTAGTTGAAGGCCTAGCGCCGCGAAATTTTAATAAAATAACAGATATTATATTAAGGTGAGCGAAACTGGAACTCAGGCATTAGCTTGGGTTTGACGAAGCGGAAGCTCAAGGCGACTTACCATAAGCTTGTTATTACATGTGGGCGCTGCCCCCCAGATCGTTGAGTCGCTCCGATAAGAGTTGACGTAACTGAATGTGAAGGAGGTCAAAATGAGCCCAAGTCGGGTCGAAAAAAAAAACATACCTCGACCGATATCTGGCAAGCCAACAGGGACGCAAGGAGCGTTACTATGATCGTGGACCTTAAATAGCGGCCTGGTGCCGTGATCTTTGCGAAAAAAGGTCGAATATTAGACCAAGGCGGGCGAAACTGGAGATTCAAGGATTAACTTGGTTTGTGATGGGCGAGAGCTTGAGGTGACTTGCAAAAGGTTCACATACATGCAAGCCACTGCCCCCTAGAGCGTCGAGTCCCTCTGATAAGACTTGACGGAACTGATTGTGAAGAGGGTCAAAAAGTGCCCCGAGTCGGGTCAAAAGAAAAAGGTCCTCGGGCAATATCTAGCAGCTCAGCAAGCATCCAAAGAGTAACGGGATACATTTCGTCGCTTGGTAAGCGATTGAGACCCGCGCCGAGCGATTTACACTCGGGGAGGGTCACGAACGCGAGGAGCCTAGTCAAGAGTAGAAGGCAGGCAAAAGCACAGCTGAGAGAGTTGCGAAAGAGGAATGTTATAGGTATTGAAGGCTCAGAAGTGGCTGAGAACCACGCCGAGCGATTTACACTCGGGGGGGTCAGAGCGCGAGGAGCAGATATCCCGTAGAAGGTCGCCAGCGTCGACCGAAAGAACACTTGTAGGGGTTGCAGTCGAGAAATGCGGTGGTCTTTTGGGGCTCAGAATCGCCTGAGAACCGCGCCGAGCGATTTACACTCGGGGAGGGTCATGGCTAAGCCACTTGAGGGTCCGCACGCCGGTCAAAGGCGTTGATGGAGAAGTCGCCAGGCAATGACGCCGACCAACTGCGTCGTCGACAGCGTCCCTTTGGCAAGCTACACCGGTCAACGAGCGATTTACACTCGTTGACCTTGGCGGTCAGGACCAAAGTCAGATGTCACAGCATGTCACAGGGTGATATAATTAAGTAATTAATGCTGACCCTCCGTTTGAAAAAAAAACTTCACAAGACGCCAGCATTCGTTCAGTTCGTTTGAAAAATCTCGTATTGTCTGATCATCATAAATACTACAGCGTCGCATTGTAACTAACAGGAAATATCATCATTTCGCCTCAGGGCACAGGCCGCTTGCCCACTTCGATTAACCCTGTAAAAAGAAGGTCAATGCTACTTAGATTGCAAATAAAGCGGCGAGCATACCCTTGAGAGATTCAGAACCACTGCTCGCTCATCGGAGAACTCATAGCGCGCCACGTGGCCGATGACAGATCCAGGTGCAATGGTGTCAACGCGGTCTGACATTTTCGACGAGTACGTCTGCGCAGGAAAATGGGGGAAGATCTTGAAGGGATCGTTCTTGCCTGGAGGAAGAGGAGCTTGGCGTCGAACTTTGAACTCTACTTTCTCCTTGCCAACCACAATCTCTTCAACGCTCCCTGCATAGGTTTTTCCCGAAACCGCCTCGACATACAAGACGAGACTATTCCCCAGATGTGTGCTGGACCTGGAGTAGTGTGCCCCTTCGTGATCGTAATGCGCGGGTCGAGTTTCGGCCGTCTTGACACTAAACTTCTCCGGCTCAGGTTTATCTCCAAGATTCATGCCGAGATAGAGGGAGAAGAGGCGGTGAAACTCGCGGAGGACGGTGGGGCAGTCGGGGCGAGTAATCCATCGACGGAGATTTGCACCGCGAATCCAAGTGTTGAGGATCGTTGCTTCGTGTTCGCCTAGAAGGGGACTTTAATGAGCATGTTATTCAAGCGCAAGGACTGCAACTTACCGCCAAGATGGTCGTTCGAGTTTATTTTGCCCAATACACCGATAAGGCGTTCAACTGGGAACGCCCACCAGGACAATGCTGGACCAAAAAGTCCAAGGAAATCGTATATGTGCATCGCCACGTGAGGGTTTGTCCTGGTTCTGGGAGTGATCGTATGAGGGAATAGGACTTGAAGCTTTCCGAGCCAATGCTTGATGAAGTTCCGGTACGCCGTCGAGCGTGTAGCCGAACTTGTGTAACGGGAAACGATTGTTGTGGCTTGAAACAGGGCCATGCTATGTTGGAGGAGCTCCCTAAAATGAGGTGCGTCTTTTCCTGCTTGCTCCGCCCATAAAAGGACGAGAGCGATAGGCAAGTAGATAGTTCCTAAAAGACGCCACTCGTCCGCCTTGATGGAACCAGCCCCCTTCTCCCCGAAATTTTTGGGGACGTGATTCACCCATGTAGGAGTGGTGGTATTTGCAATGACATGTTGAACGAAGCGGAGGTCCGCCGTGGAGATCGTCTTTGGGCGAGGAGCGTAGTCGGGGTCCCTGAGTGGTTGGGTTAAACGCTAGTGGCGTGCAAGTCAGTCTTGAGAAGCTGTATGATTTCACAAACCCGACTTACCCAGGTCACCAGAAGTTTCACCAGATCCTTTTTACCCGCTCTCACCATGCTGTCTACATACGGAAGCTCACTCCATTGCGTTACACGCAAGTTGAGGGACCAACAGACGAATAAAAGAGCGGGTTTGTTTTTTGACAGCAGTCTCTTGCGCAAAAGTTCTTCAGTGAATTCATCCTCGCTGTCGGCGTCGCCGCGGCCACGGCCACGGCCATCCCCGTGGCTGTCACCATCGCCATCGCCGTCGCTGTCGCTGCTGTCGTCGTTGTCGTCGTTATCGAGGTCGGTAAACGTACGGACCAGAAGACGGTGGATAGCCGTGATCTGTTTTTCCTCCTTTACGCAGCTGGGTCTAAATTTGGCCGGAGCTGTCGTGGTCTCCCGGTCGAACTCGAGAAAGTCGAAGCTGAAAGCGGGCGGAAGCTCTGGAGCCTTTGATGCGTCGTGAGAATTGAGCCTGAGGACGTGACGCGAATGGAACGCGACTAGTCCTTCGTAAATGCAGTGCATGGGTTCACCGGTGACCATGCGGGTCGGGTCCCAGTACGGAAGCCTCCACAGCTCAGAGTAGCGGAGTCCGTCTGCCGCATAGATTTTTGCGCGCTGAGCAATGGTCTCAGCATCCCGCCAAGCTTCAGCTTGGGCACGCATATGATTCACATTCCTTGACTCCCAGTTCTCGCAGTCAGTCCTGTACGCGTGTTTGCGTCCACGACACTCGCAAACGGTGCACAAGATGTGCGAGTTATGTTGAGCCGCGCCTACGACGTCGCGGGCTGCGGGCAGATCATTGACGGAGAGGACGAAGCCGAGATCCATGATCCGCCCAGATTGCGGACTAGCCCCAGTTTTAGAGAGATGGATCCCGCGTTCCCACCCAATGACCCCAATATCGACCACAGGCCGAAGATAAGGGTTCAAGTGCTCTTTGTGGGGTGCCTTGGGGCCGGTGATGACGCTGAGATAAACATTTGGAGGCGTTTGGCGGGTTGAAAGCGGTAGATTGAGGCAGTAGACGGACAGCACGCCAATGGAAGCAGAACTTGAACGCTTCCTACTGCCATGGGGCGGGAAGAAGTCCACACTGAAGCCGAAGAGGAGCCGCATTCGCTTATTTTCCCCTCGATCAATGAAGAATTTGCCGTCCGGTCCCTTGAACCCTTGTATAAGTGTGCCGTGAAACACGTTATCGACGAACTCAGCGCCACCCTGCCTCTTCCAGGACAGCGCCTCGTCGCAAGTTTGGTCCATCTGCCGCTCAATCTCAGGAGTCGACAGCAGGCGGGCAAGATAGTCGAGGAACGAATGAGAGAGGAAGGGTCTGATGGGACGCGGATGACCTTTATTCGAGGTCAACAAGGCGGTCGCGCATCTGGATCGACCATCTGCTCCGACGATCTCATTTTCACATTCCTGGGGCCATGTTGGTATGTTAGATGGTGAAAGAGTGGGGGCGTGGATGTGATGACACGATGGGCAGGCTGCGTACAAGACGGTTTTGCCGTCCAAATTTAGGCGGTTCATTGCAGTATAGACACTAGTTGGGAGGTCTTTCAGAATTTCCTCCTGCAGAGCATCGTAGGAGTAACTGCCATCCGTGTTCGGTTTTGCATGCACCGACATGGCTAACTTGATCAAAATAGTAACAGTGCCGAAAATGAAGTTCGTATCGCCGATAGCGATCCCGAGAATAACGTTGCAGACAAGTCCGAGTAGGATCATTATCTGAGCCATTAAATCGAGATGTTGTATCGGATTCTCCAATGCGTATGCTAAGTGCAAATTAGCGTTTATAATATTGGAGAAACCCTGATGTCCTTACCTGAGTCGTAAAAGAGAGGCCGCGTATCTTTCGGAAGTGTAGCTGTAAATTCCTTCAATTCGGATTCGAGCTTGCGCATCCCATCCACGATGCTTGCTTTCTCCGGGGCATCCTTGAAACGTTTCAAGGAGCTGGCGACTGTTGCAAGCTCATGCTTCGCATGGTCCACCTTCTCCCACAGCGAGTTTGTGTCCTCTAGCGCGCGATTAGCGCTCTGAAGGCTTGCGATGGCGGTTTGGATTTTGGATGACAAATTTGCCAACACTTCGTTAGATTGTGCCTGACGTGTGGGTTGTTTCGGACAATCGGTGAGTGCCTCAGAAAGTAACGCCCTCACGCTCTTTTCTGCTTCGGCGAGAACATTGTGGGGCGCGGGCGGTTCCGGATGTGGGTCTGAAATGCTGAGATGCACTGCGCGCTCGCTCAATTCTCTCTGTAGACGAGGGTCAGGTACAAGTTGGGGTTGAAATATAAGATCGCGTACCATTTCTGTCGCTAGCGGGTGCCTGAGCTTTTGTCGACTCGTCAGTTATAGGTTTGGACTCAAAAAGGAAGGACGTACAAAATTTTCCAATTCCTGCCGATGCGCATCCTCGTTGTCGCGCTCGACTCTGTGACTTGCCTTGCGGAGAGGGCAGGTGCAGATCCGACCCTTGAGACGACCTTTCATGGCGTTCGTGGCCATGGTGTGAGACCCGGGCGTTCCTTAGCGAAACAGCAGACGCGGCAATAGGCGATTTACACCTATAGCCTCGAGCGCAAGAGATGGGGCTTCTGGTTCGCACCTGCAGCTTTATAGCAGGGAATCTTTGTTCTATATCTAGACAAAGGATACCCTGGACAAAACCGAATGGACGTGAGATTTTAAAAGCAAAGTACCAGAATTGCCGGGGGGTTTACCACCGGGAATCGAGGACTATGCGGGCGCGCGATGGCTGCTTTGATCAAGAGCTTTACGATTGCCACAACGATTGCCGGGGGATATACACCCGGGAATCCAGGGCTTGGCGAGCACGCAGCTACTCACGATTATCAGGGGATTTACCCCTAGGAACCGTGGTGGAGGTATACGATTACTGGGGGATTTACCCCTAGGAACCGTAGTGGGATGTAGTATAGGGAGATCTATAGTTTGACGTTGTTTGACGCCGGCAGGGTCACGGGTCATGGTCTCGGAAGCTGTGACCCTGTGACCCCAGACTTCATCTTTCGTTACACTCGACGTGTTTCTTGGGCGCAGGTCGCCCAACAAACACCTTCCTCTGCTCGCAGCCGTTTTTTGGGCGCACGTCGCTCAACAAATGTGTCGCTGGCGGTACATCCTCACAGTCAATGAGCGTTTCTTGGGTGCAAGTCACTCAACAAATGACTCGCCGACGGCACCTGCCCAGTCAACTGCTGGCCGTCGTTTCTTAGGTGCAAGTCACCCCAAAAAAATGGGCGCGTTCATTCCTGAGCTGAAGAAGGAACTCCCTCTAGCTGGTACGTTGTATTGAATCCGATCGCGAATTGTATTCTGAAGTTATAGTCTATAGATATATGACATCTTGCCCCTGGCGCAACACCCTGATCTTCCCCTCCAACTTCTGGTACAAGAACGCCAAGTTCTGGTACAAGAACGCCAAGCATCCCAAATAGACCAGCACCCTTACGATCCCAAACATCTTTTCCCAGCCGATGCTCATATTCCGAGCTCGCCTCCAGACGAAGATCTCCTCCGAGAAGTCCAAGGCGCGTGTCTGCGCTGCAAAGATGACGGATATGCCGCCACTCTCGGTGGTCTGTACGAAGTGGAATCAGTCGTGGCATGCTAAAATCAGACCCCGACACGCACCGCAACGACTTGGACCCACTCCGACGATCCTACACTCAGAGTCTCGAGCCTCTCGCCCGAGCGGGTGTCGAAGATGTACACGCATCCATGGTCGCTGCCACAAATGATAGTTGACCCATGCTCTCCGAAACGGACCTTTCTCGGACGCCCGTTCTTCCGCTTGCGGTCGATCTCGTACGTCTTCGTCTTCATCTGGTCTGAAATACGAAAGAGAGCGGGACCAGATGCGGGGTCGTCGAGACAGAAAACACCATCCCTCCAGTTGAAGGCGGCGTCTCCACTGGTCAACGGTAGTCAGTAATCCCTTTTGAAACTCGATTACAAGAGAGCACATACATCTTCGCTCCCACCGACCAGTCCGAGGCCGTTTCTCCTGTTTTACCGCGGATCGTGTGGCTAGAACGTTGAATTCAATGTTTATCTATCAAATCTGAAACACGGGCTTACATCGGTCCACTATTATGAAAACCAAGCACGATAATATCGCGGTCTTGGCTGTTATCGAAGGCGGCAAATGTGATTGCTTGAGGCGCCAACCTGGGAAATTTTCTGCTGAAGATGTTGGTGGGTATCCACTTGCCGGTCAGGCGGTCCTTGGCAATCGACCAGGACTGGACGATGTCATTGCGGCTGCATAGGCAAAGACGATTGTTGGTCGAGTCAAATGCCATAGCTGTTATCTCGCCGGGGTCGGGCATCTGTATGGCGAAGGTCTCTTCAAACACCTACGACAACATTAATGACTCAGGAAACTTTATTGAGGTGGATAATTACGCCATCTTGTTGACGCCAGCAAAAGAAATAACCGTTTTGTGTCCCGGCATATAGAACGTCGTGCGGCTCGTCGGCTTGACGCGCCCAAATCACGACCAGAGTGGCGCCACGATTACTGGCGGAACTGGGACGCTGAATTGCCGACATGTCAGCGACGTTCCAAAGCCGGGTTCCTTGTGAGCCTGAGAGAGGATGAGCGAGCACCACTCGGTGGTGAAAGACGCTTACCGCCGCTTGCGAGAATTGTGCCGTCTTCTGTAACTGCGAGGCTGAGGACACTACCGGGGTGCCTGACACCGCAGTGCCGAACGTAGGGAAGATGAGCAATGGACATCGGGGGCAGAGTAGCAGAGTAGAGTGGTTGGATGGGAGAATGAGGTGTGCGAGTGGTGGTCGAGCCTTACATTTAACTCATTAGAGACAAAGCGACCCAGGGACAAAGGACAAAGCTACCTTGAGACCGACGGACAAAGTGACCTTCAGATGTACATGTGATGTGCAGATTGACAAAGCGACCCTCGGACAAAACCGCACAAAGCGACCTCGGTCGGGACCGAACAAATGATGGAGACCTGCACAAAGAACACGCCCCTTATATACGCCCCTCGTGTCCAGCGTTCGACATCCTCTCTCATGGCGCCCCAGTTCACCAGCGCTCCTACAAAATATACCGTCCGCCCGCTACTCAACGCGCCCTGCGCGGTCACGCTGCCGCTACTGCTAACCAACATCATCCCCGAGCAATTCCCATTCCCACGCATTTTAACGGACATCACGGATACTCGCACGCCCTCTCCTCCTCCCGCTATTCGTCGCGCACCTACACCTGCTCCCGCTACTCGTCGCGCACCTACACCTGCTCCCCCACGTCGCGCACCTACGCCTGCCCGCGCATCTACTCCTACCCGCGCACCTCGCCACCCCTCGCCCGACAGCCGAGGCAGTTCGCTGACGCCAATGGAGACCGACGATGAAAATGACTCAGTCTCTTCTTTCACGGTAAAGAAACCGAACTCGAAGCAGATTTCGAGGCCCTCAGCCGCGAACATTCAAACTATCAAGTCGCTGTTCGAGGATCTTTATCCCGACTTGGTTGCAGAGGAGCAGATGAAGGAATATATGGCGTTCAGAGTGAGTTCGTTTCACATTTCGATTAATTTGGCCTCATATTTTTTGCTAGTCCCACCTTGATGCCCTCTGCGCACGGTACTTGCGTCCGGCGTTGGCGCTTAGCCACCAGGACAAAGCCCAGGTCAACAAGGTGAACAAAAAGGTGCGGATCCATTCATTCTTGTATATTTTGAACTCAATGGCTTCTAGATGACCGAAACCTTCGAGTGGCTCGCCGAGTATGAGTTGCACTGGCCCGTGGCGGTGTGCTTGCAGGGCAAACTCCACAATTCCGCCGCGCGCTCCGTTGACAAGTCGACACGGAAAGTCATCAATGCGATCACGGGAGTAGCCCCTCGTCGCGCTGGATCTAAAAGATTGGACAAGAAGCGTAAAACCACGACACCCTCCCCCTAACATTCTTTCATTTTATTACCTTGTTACATCTCGTCCCTGATAACGTGATACCGTCTTTTTCTGATAGCGTCTTCTATATAGGTATATATCCTACTACATTTAATACTACATTTAATACCAGCTCTCTCCCCCCCTTTGGTGTAGCGACGCTGATGCTATTGACTTCGCGATCCGATAGCATGTGCCAAAAAACGATTGACAGGTGGCGGTGACCTTCCATTGACAGGTGGCGGTGACCTTCCATTGACAGGTGGCGGTGACCTTCCATTGACAGGTGGCGGTAACCCTTGACAGCTGTGGCGGTCAACCCCAAACACGACCCGTGATGGCGCACGTCAAGGGTTTTCCTTGACCTCGATGTCCAACCAAGTGTAAATCGCTGGGTTAGCGTCGATGAGCCAAGTATAATTCGCTGGGTGGGGTCGATGAGCGCAACGCTAACCTATCGTCGGAGATCGCGGGTCGCGGGTGGTCACACTCTTTTCTAGGGACAAAGAAGGCCAACAAAGACCCTCCCTATAAAAGCGCCCATCAAGTACTCTTACCCATACTCCACCATTCGCGTTCCCCCCCCTCCCTCCCTTTTCTCCCATTTGCGTTGCCCCCTCCCTTTCCCTCTTCGACCATTCCCAGACGCCATGGTCAACAACCGCCAGCCAGTCGCTCCCCACAAGGTCAGCGTCCTCCCTGATCGCGTCTTTGACGATGACTGACACTTTTTCAGTGCTTTTTGAGAGTGATTCGCTCCCGCCACTATTCCACCTCGCACCACGCGCCGCGCTTCGCCTTCACGCCCACCAACATCAAGCGTTCCGATCCCGACGCGTCACGATACCCTCTCGTTGAATCCAACTTCTCCGACGCTGCCCATCAGCCATGGATCCATGACTTCAAAGTGCAGCTCCAACACGGCAAAAAAGTTTCGCGCTTTCGTATTTTCATGAAACGCGGAAAAGCCTTGCAACCCAACGCGTGCGCCAACGTCATCGCAGGCGACGTGGTGATCATGCGCATGGCAGCGCGGGACAGCAAATCTGTTGTCAACATGCGTTCGACGGATTCGCGGGTCGCAGACTACGTCTTTCATGGGTACGTCTTGGTTTTGTTTCTGTTTCTCATCCCTCATTTTGATTTCTTTCGCAGTGCGCTCGAATGCATGACGAAGTTTCAAAGCGCAACTCGCACCCGACCGCCCAAAGAGCTCATACTCAAACGAGCATACGCGTTTCCCGGTTCGCCCTAGATGTCGCGGCATTGTACTTATCCTTTTTTTTTTGTTCGTCTTCACGCTCGTAACATGTCTCGTCGTTATTCTCGTCGTCGTTCTTACCATCGTTCATGTTTACTACTATACATTTTTCTGTCCTTCGTCCACATATCTTTAATGTTATTTTTGGGCCCATATTCTGTGCGAAAAACGAAGTCAATTCTGTGAGAGTAAAAAAATACATTCCAACCGAAAAGAACAAAGACGAAAATCTACGATAATGCATCCTTGGTTCTTTATTCTGCTCCTTGCACGAGGCGACCCGAAAGGGGTTTCGAACCCTTTTGCGCTCCTTGCCCGAGGTTCTCTCGGGCCCTTTACCCTTTGTCCTTATCAGATTGCTTGCACGAGGCACCCTCCCCATTATCCGAGGCGCCTTCGATTTTCGTTATTTTGTTCCGTTCAGTGCACGATGCCGTTGCATGACGCACCTTTATCGCACCTTCTTCCTTTGTTCAGTTGATTGCCCATTATTCCAGTCGTTGCACGAGGCACCCTATCTCCATCATCCATCGCACAAAGAAAATGGCGAAGCATATATAACACCCTCACACGTCGTCCATTTCTCATTTCATTTTTGCGTCCCCACATCTGTCCCGAGGTGTAAATCACCTCGCTACGGATTCCCGACTCCCAATCCCAACTTTTCAATAATGGACAACATGCCCGGAGGCAGCTCCCTCTTCGGCACCGATGTATGGGCGTCGCAACCCGACAACGTCGGCATGCATGACGGCGAGCCCCACGCGGTGTCCGACGAGGACATCAACATGGTGGACGGCGGACACAATGCCAGGGCGCTTAGCGCCTGGGGCGCCGAGGGAAGGCCCCAAGGCTACAACGAGGTTCGTCGGGCGGCTCATGAGTTTGTGTTGAAGTTAATCTGATTATGTTTTTTTTTTCAGGCTAAAAGGGTTGCCGTATCAAACCCTTTGAGGGAGGAGGCTAGAGACGTGAGTCTGTGCGCTGTTACATTCGACCTTAGCTTGATATCAGTACAGGCACGCGCATACGCCGAAACCCAATTTGCAAAAGCGAAATTGGCCGCACGGGAGAAACGACTATTGGAAGCCCAGTTGGCGACAGCGCAAAAGGAAATGCAGACTATGGCCGAACAGATGCAGGCCAGGGTATGCATCTTTGTTCGTTTGTCTCACATGCACCGGCTGACGCCTGTCAGGACGAAGAATGGGAAGCGGCACGCCAGAATTGGGGGAAGGAGTGGAACCAATTCACAGAGCAGCGCGACCTCGAGTTCAAAACGCAGCTCGCAGACCTTACACAAAAAAATCTTGAGCAGCTACAGCAGCAAATGCACTCTGAGCTGGTAAGTGGGTCGCCGTCGTCGAGGGTAGATAATTGACTGTGTTTAGACTGCGCGCTCAGCGCACACCCAGCAGGAGCTAGAGAACATCGTGAGTGACGGACCCATACTGTTGGTACCGAATACGGTGTTGAGTGCTTTTTTAGGCAGAGAATCATCGGCGCGAGCGCGAGACACTGCTGGCGGAAGTCGTGAGTAACGGCCCCATCCTCTGGCTAAAGTACTGTATTCATTACCTTCTTAGGAAGAGAGGAATCACCTCGAGCAACAGAAAAAACAGGTACGTAGCTTCTTTAATCGCAACACGTATTTAACAATGTACCAGGCAGAATTCGACACACAATTGGCAGCTTTTCATGCTCGCTTCAGCACCCAGAGACGCCAGGCTACCCAGAATAATGGAACGAACGACGTCCGTTTTCCGGACGCACCACCGCCCCGGACACCCCAATTCATCTCAGGGTCGACTCGGGAAGAGCGCCGACTCGAGACGATCATACGGGAAGGACCTGGACGCTTCCCGGTCGTCTCCATGACTGCGCCGGCAGAGTCATCGGCGGCGCCGGAATCGTCCCCGACTCCTGAGCAAAACGCCGGGTTGCTGATGAACTTGGACGACCCGGTGGTACAGCAGCGACTGCTAGGATTGTTTCGCGAGTCGCTGGGGCAACGCACCGCTCAGAAGAGCCCGCGCAAGAAAAGGAAGAACGTGACGGGGGCGCAGACGGCTTTGATTCAAGCCCGAAGAGGTCAGCAGGAAGAACTGTCGGCTACCCATGATCTACGGTGGAAGGTTGGTCCTCTTCGATGTTTTCTGCAGTAAAAAGCCCTGAATTGCATTCCAGGCGGTAGTTCGCGAAAGCTGGCGCCTCAGAACGGGACTCAACCGTGCAAAAGACTTCGTCAATTACCAGGGGGTGAGTGAAGCCACGGCGAATCGCTGCGAAGCTGGCGAAACGGCGCCCGACGCGAGCTCTTACCAGCTTTTTTTCGGGATCGGTTGGGCGACTTCTTTGTGGAACAAAGCTGTTCTGGATAAATCCATACAAGATGTGCTTCAGAAGCGAGCCGAAGACCCTGGCCACTACGATATCCCCGACGTCACGGAGGGCTATCTCAAAGCGCTCTTTGTCAATTGCCTCAGAGACGCGCGGACTGAGTGGGCCCGCCATCAGCCGCGCGTCGGAGAAACGTTGGACGAAGCGCGTGAGCGTGCAAAGACATACGAGCTGGAACGTCGGGAGAGAAGCGTCGGGAACTCTCGCAAGAGAAACGTAAGTGGCGGTTCTGAGTATACTCGCAGTGCCAGCGGTCTGACAACCTGGCAGAAATTGGAAGTGCGCCGACAGACGACGGAAACAATGATGAAAGTTTCCTTGGCAAAGCAGGACCAGGATGGTGCGGCGACTTGGAAATGGTTAAGAGATGACCTTCTCGACGAATTGGATGTGGGAGGGATGTCGTCCGAGGAGGACGAGCCTGTGGAGGTCCATTGCGGAGACCAGCGGATGGTAACGACGGCGCATAAGATCAAGATATGCCCGTGGCGCCTGGCGAAGGTCACCGAATATGTCGAGCTGATTGACAACGCGACGCAGAAACGCATGACCAAGCCAGTCCAGAGGCGTTTCCGGATGCGTGGCCAGACGCGTTCAACGACTGACCCCCCTCTGAAACTTGCCCGCGCTCTGTACGACACGGCCTGGCTTGCGCAACAGAAGACATTTATTCCGGATATCGAGGAGCAGTTGGAGATTTCGGAGAAAGAATTGGTGTTGATGGAGATTGCGGTCTCCAATTTGAACTAGAACAGGGCATAGTTACTGATGATACCGGGTAAAGATTAGAGTGTTTGCGATTCTACATGTCATTGGCTATTTAACTTCAGAATATACGGTCTGATTCAATATAACGTACCAGAGAAACGCTAGTTGACTGTGAGGATGTACCGTCAGAGACACATTTTTTGGGGCTACTTGCACCTAAGAAACGACGGCCAGCAGTTGACGGGCAAGTGCCGTCGGCGAGTCATTTGTTGAGTGACTTGCACCCAAGAAACGCTCATTGACTGTGAGGACGTACCGTCAGCGACACATTTGTTGAGCGACGTGCGCCCAAGAAACGGCTGCGAGCAGAGAAAGGTGTTTGTTGGGCGACCTGCGCCCAAGAAACACGTCGAGTGTAACGAAAGATGAAGTCTGGGGTCACAGGGTCACAGCTTCCGAGACCATGACCCGTGACCCTGCCGGCGTCAAACAACGTCAAACTATAGATCTCCCTATACTACATCCACTACGGTTCCCAGGGGTAAATCCCTCGGTAATTGTATACCCCCACCACGGTTCCTAGGGGTAAATCCCCTGGTAATCGTGTACCTCTCAAGTAGCTGCGTGCTCGGCAAGCCCTGGATTCCCGGGTGTATATCCCCCGGCAATCGTTGCGGCAATCGTAAAGCTCTTGATCAAAGCAGCCATCGCGCGCCCGCATAGTCCTCGATTCCCGGTGGTAAACCCCCCGGCAATTCTGGTACTTTGCTTTTGAAACCTCGCGTCCACTCGGTTTTGTCCAGAGTATCCTTTTTGTCAAAACAGGTAGGCAAACCCTTCATAACCCCGTAATCTCAAGCTAAATCTACCAAGCTGCTCCCTAGATGTCCGTCTCCGCTTCTCCCGCCGTGTCCGATGTCCTGGTATGAAAATCCGCGGCCCATCCAAACCGTCACACTTACCCTTTTTTTCAGCCCAATGGGCCTCTTCACGGGCACTACTCCCACGAGCAGCAGCTGTACACCGTGCACAGCGGCTCCCCCGCCATTTTACGCCACACTCCCATGCCCGAGGAAGCCCCCCCCATCGATTCAAATACCAAAAACCCCTTATTTCGCCAACCGCGGTATCTGTCCCTCACATACCCGTACCTTATCTTCATTCCTACACATTATGCTTGGCGTGATGAGCTGTTTAAAGTCTTTGATCGTCCTCGTCACAAGCTCCCAATTATCAAGGACGCCGACAACGGGTTCACCCTTCATCCGGACGTCGCCGAGAATTGGCTGCAGTTGGAGATTTGCCTCCGTGCTGTCGGGAGGGAGATGCTTCGGTTGGCACCCCAAAGAATGTTCCAACCGCATGTAAACCCGTGGTTCTTCCCCTCCCGCTTCAAGTTCCTGCGGCACTTCCCGAATGAACAAGCAGCGCGCTCCGCTGCATGGCGCTCAATCAACTACTTTCTGCCTCTGCTCGGCTACGTGTCGATGGGCCTTTGGTGCATGCAGTCTTGGGAGAGCGATGAGTTGGCTCAAGGGGCCGCCCCTCCAGATTGGCGTTCTGAGATCTGTTCGAATCTCAAAATCCATCCGACGTTTCTCAACTATCTGGAGAAATCAGTGGTTGGCCACTGGGGCGAGGAACGTGTTGGCGGTCTATATCGTATTCCAGTTCCTGAAGAGGTTCCTCAGAGCGAGCGCAGCGGCCGTGACGAACTTGAGTGGTTACTAGCATCGATCATGCACTCCAACTTCCCCATTCCCATCTATCTTTCCTGGGGGAAACTCCCGAAACAAATAAGCTCATATGATGTCCCCTACGCATTCAGGGAGCTTGTGCCAGGCGCCGATGAGCTCGAATATCTCGCCTCATCGCTTGGGAAGAGGCTGGTTGGTAAAAAGCTGGTATTCAGCCGATGGGCTATCGACGAGATGTCAGGGATCTGGTATCGAGACCCCTACACGCCGGCCGTCGCGGATCCTGTCCCCTTCTCTGCTTTTCCTACAGACGCAGAGTCGTCGCCTCGGCATCGAGGCTCCTCCTCCACAGCGAATCCCACGCCTGGTCCGTTCCCTCCCCTTCCTCCACACAGCCAGCAACGCAAAAACGAGACAATCCAAGCGTTCTTCATTCGACGAAAAGAGCAGAATCAGAAAACAATGGCGGCGGAGAATAAAGTTGACCGGCAGCGACGCGAATCGCGCGAAGATAACGCGAAAAAGAGTGCTGTTGCGTCGTCCAAATCCACCGTTTTCTTCTGGGAGAAACAGGATGGGCACTATATTCGCCAGGCTGGAGGTCGAGGCAACTACGTCGATCTCTGGGAGGAATATCCACGTCCACAGCGTCGGTTCTGGCCGATTCAGAATGAATGGGACCTTTGCGAACTCTTCGAGAATAACGACCCAGTATTTGGGGAAGCTTTCAAACCCTTCCGTGCCGACGACGACGACGACGACGACTGACGACGATGACGGCATGGGCGATCACCCGACTTTCCCCCAAAACATTGACATCACCTCGCGATTACCTCGGCAGGATGTTCCCCAAAACTTCGACATACCTCCGCAGGGTGACAACATGGACGTCGTGGAAACAGAGCGCCCTCAATACCTCGAGATATCGAGGTTTGATGACATGCCCGGGGATGATGAAGACCTCGACATAGACTTCGGTATAGACTTAACAGAATCCGACTTACCGTTGCGCAACCTCACCACAGCCTCGGAGAAGTGTGTGAACTCGCTGTACGTCAGGTTCGGTCTGGCTCCTCCTAGAACGGATCCACCCGAGTACGAGTCGTGCGCTGGAAGTCTCTTGGGCACACTGGAGATGCGATTCGGGTTCGTGAAGCCACAATCCCCTTTTGTTCCTCGCGATCCGCCTCAAAAATTCGTGGCGGAGGAGCTCCTAGCCAATATCGTCGGCATGACAGACATCGGCGGGCAATTGGCCTCAGAGGAAGGCCTAACCCGGATACTGGGTATCTTCTTCGGACAGTGCATTGAGGCGCGCAGCGTCAACAGTATCGACCACCTCCTCCTCGACTATCATCAGCCTCAGCGCTTTGACCGAGGCACCCCGCTTTTCGAAATTCGGCGGGAGCGTCTCAAGAGCATGCGCAACCCGTCGGAGGTGGCTGACTACTATGTGGTCTGCAAAATCGGCAGTGGCATCGGAAACGAGGCTCTGTTGATCCCGCGAGCGACAGACCTTGTAGAACTCCTCCGTCAACGGTGGGGCCCGGAGATCAAGGACGTTGTACAACACTTTCTTGCTCGAGGTCTACCCTTCTGGCATGCATATGTGAGTGCCGAGATCATGCCAGCGTGCGAGACGCCAGCCCCGTCGACTCAGCGTCCCAAGGGCTTCAAGGCCGACACCAGTTCGGGCCTAGGCTTTCGCCCCGACCAATACAAGTTCGACGTGTACGACTACAACGCGTACATCGCTCAGCGCAATCTCCGCCTCCTCCATACTCCTCGCGGTCGCATTGCGTTGCAGTATGGCGGGGTAATGGCGCGGCTGGCAAGGTCAGAAGTCTCCGACGACGACTTCCGCGGGTTCAACGAAGATATCTACGATGTCGGAGACTGCTTGTGGGACGAATCGTCGCCACATGCATATTGGCACGAGAAACTGTCTGGCCATGAAATCGATCTTCTCTGCGGCGTTTATCATATCGGGACTGGTATGTAAAATTGTCCGTTCGCTCGTTTCATGCTGACTGATTTGTCCAATCAGGTCAAAAGAGGATTGACAAGAAAGGGAAGGGAAAACAAGGTACGTTAAGTAGCTCGGGACGTCCTTCCTTACGAACGTGCGGATTTAGGCCACGAACCGGGCGGATCGCAGCAAGTCGATACTGAGCAGACCGGTATCGTCTCATGGTGGCCCAAACCGAGCGCGTGGGTGCGTGGAAGTCTCCATGGGGCGTGGTGGACGCCGCAATGCGAAGTCGAGTTCTTTCAAAAACGGCTCGGTCACTTCGACAAAGGTGTCTACATCCCGCAACATCAAAATAAGTGGAGCCGCAATCTCAAATACCAGAAGGATGTCAAGAAGGTTTGGGATGGTTATGAGATCGTTGCGTCTGGTATAGCCCAGAGTTTGGTAGACATTGTCCAAGCGCCCCGCCTTGCCCGCCTTGTCTGATGTTGTCGCGCGCGTATATACATTTCAGTCGCTATATTTCAATCATGATCGTATCATCTAGACAACAATGAAGATTTTTTTCTCAACGAACTGAATGGCGTCTTGTGAATTTTTTTTTTTCAAACGGAGGGTCAGCATTAATTACTTAATTATATCACCCTGTGACATGCTGTGACATCTGACTTTGGTCCTGACCGCCAAGGTCAACGAGTGTAAATCGCTCGTTGACCGGTGTAGCTCGCCAAAGGGACGCTGTCGACGACGCAGTTGGTCGGCGTCATTGCCTGGCGACTTCTCCATCAACGCCTTTGACCGGCGTGCGGACCCTCAAGTGGCTTAGCCATGACCCTCCCCGAGTGTAAATCGCTCGGCGCGGTTCTCAGGCGATTCTGAGCCCCAAAAGACCACCGCATTTCTCGACTGCAACCCCTACAAGTGTTCTTTCGGTCGACGCTGGCGACCTTCTACGGGATATCTGCTCCTCGCGCTCTGACCCCCCCGAGTGTAAATCGCTCGGCGTGGTTCTCAGCCACTTCTGAGCCTTCAATACCTATAACATTCCTCTTTCGCAACTCTCTCAGCTGTGCTTTTGCCTGCCTTCTACTCTTGACTAGGCTCCTCGCGTTCGTGACCCTCCCCGAGTGTAAATCGCTCGGCGCGGGTCTCAATCGCTTACCAAGCGACGAAATGTATCCCGTTACTCTTTGGATGCTTGCTGAGCTGCTAGATATTGCCCGAGGACCTTTTTCTTTTGACCCGACTCGGGGCACTTTTTGACCCTCTTCACAATCAGTTCCGTCAAGTCTTATCAGAGGGACTCGACGCTCTAGGGGGCAGTGGCTTGCATGTATGTGAACCTTTTGCAAGTCACCTCAAGCTCTCGCCCATCACAAACCAAGTTAATCCTTGAATCTCCAGTTTCGCCCGCCTTGGTCTAATATTCGACCTTTTTTCGCAAAGATCACGGCACCAGGCCGCTATTTAAGGTCCACGATCATAGTAACGCTCCTTGCGTCCCTGTTGGCTTGCCAGATATCGGTCGAGGTATGTTTTTTTTTTCGACCCGACTTGGGCTCATTTTGACCTCCTTCACATTCAGTTACGTCAACTCTTATCGGAGCGACTCAACGATCTGGGGGGCAGCGCCCACATGTAATAACAAGCTTATGGTAAGTCGCCTTGAGCTTCCGCTTCGTCAAACCCAAGCTAATGCCTGAGTTCCAGTTTCGCTCACCTTAATATAATATCTGTTATTTTATTAAAATTTCGCGGCGCTAGGCCTTCAACTAGGTTATAATATAAAACCCACCCCGCTGGCCGTTCCTCGTACTCCGCCCACATCCCCAGCACCACCCACCGAATACAGAAATGGCGGGCACCCAATGATGCCATCAGGTGGCGGTACGCCCATTTATGATTGCCGCGCTCGGTCAAAGCGAGGTTTATGGAGTCCCTCTCAGATTTCGTTCTGTCTTCCCGCGCCTGTTTAAGGCTTTCCATCGCGCCAAACGAGCCCAACGTTCTCTTCGCTCAACCACCGCTCCCATCGCCGCCGTCTCTGGCGCGTCTCTTCCTTCCTTAACCACCACAACCACCCCTCCCATCGTCGCCGTCTCCTCCTTCCTTAACCACCACCACCACTTCTGGCGCGCGTCGCCATTTCTGGTGCTTGTTCGTCGATTTGCCGTTATCTACGCCAAAGCCAAAGGCGCTTTCCTTTCGTCTCAACCACCACCACCTTCACCACTTCTGGCGCTCGTCGCCATTTCTGGTGCTTGGTCGTCGGACTTCGGCTATCGACGCCCGACCACACAAGAGCCAACGCTCTTTCGTCTCAACCACCACCACCACCACCACCACCACTTCTGGCGTTCGTCGCCATTTCTGGTGTTTCAAACGACGAAACATGGTCCGCCCCAGCGATCTTCGACGCCCTCTAACGCTAGCCGACATGTAAGTACCTAGTGTAGCTGTAATTAGTTTCTGATCGTAGTAGTTCCCGTATTCCCAACTACGCGACCCAGCGCGAAGTCGCCATCGAGCATTCGCGTTACAAGGGCGACGGGCGTGGGGGGCTATATCTCACCGGGCGAATCAAACGCAAGGTCGTGCAGCGGGTGCGCGCCGGCCAACTCCCAAAGTCCGCCATCGACGAGGAGATGGAAGTCAAGGTCGGGCACACGCGGACCCTTCCTCGTCGGCGCAAACAGTACAAAAAATGCGTCCATTCGACGTACTGTACAATCTGGAGCGCGTACTACCCAGCGCGCTTACGGATGAAAGCAGGTACGTCTCATGTATTCGTCACGGACTCTCACATAGTTTGCACAGAGAGACTGGTGCACCTAGCACTCAGAGCGAAGGGCGCGCACCCTATTCTCTACGCCTGCCCGGGTGTCAAATGCCGCAAAAGGCATCGTGAATTCTATCCGCTGAAAGCGGCTGGGGGGTGGAGTGCGGTGGAGGATGAAGTGGTATCGGCGTTGAAGGCCACCGGCCAGAAGGGTATTGAGAGGTAAGTATCGACAGTCAACGAGCTTGGACTTGACCTCTGACTTGTATTGTGCAGGATTGAACTCGAGAACGAACTTGTGTAAATAGATACATAATTGTCGACGAAGATGTAATGCATTGCTGCTTCAGCGATTGTATCGTGTCAGTACTTAAGGCGTTTCTTATTTTTCTATCACTAACATCTATCTTTGTCCAGAATGCGGGCACTACGATTCAATTCTTCAAAACGCCAACGCGCCGTTCCTCTCAGACTTCAAGCTCTTCAAGATTCGTCAATACTCAGGTTTTCTATCACTAACATCTATCTTTGCCCAGAACGCGGGCATTACGATTCAATTCTTCAAAACGCCAACGCGCCGTTCCTCTCAGACTTCAAGCTCTTCAAGATTCGTCAATGCTCAAGTGCTTCAAAACTCAGAAGTCCTCGGCAAAATTTGCCAATACTGAAGCGTCCTCGAAAAACCCTCATCTCAACTTCATCAAGCCCAAGATGCAGCGTGACGGCGAAGAATCCTCTAAATAGACGGTACGTACACTGTACGGTAGCTAGTAGTACCCGTTGAATATATTGGACCCTTTCAAAAAAAAAAGAGGGTCGACGGCGCAACCCGCGGGTGCACCTGCGGGTGCACCTCAGGGTACACCTCAGGGTACACCCTGGGGTTATGCTGAAAGTTGCTCTTTCAGCGGTGCTTTCCAAAATTCCTGAAAGTCTTTGTTTTCATATAGATGAAAGGGTCACCGAAAGAATTTCTTTCGGTGAGCATTTCAGCTATATGGGAATCAAGCTCTTTCCTCCCTTAGGAAAATGGCTGCTGAAAGATGGATTCTCAGCAGCCCTTTCACAAGCAGCTGAAAGTGCAAAGAGTCGTTTGTTTCGAAAGAGCCGCCGATTGCCGCTCTTTCCGTTCCAGTTTAGGTACAAAATTAATTACATACTTTCAGTGTATTCTGATTTGGCTCTTTATTTTTCCAAACTTAGTTAACATCTCGACATATGTCGAAATTTTTCTTTCTTGGGTGTGAGTGACGCACTACGCGTGGAGCTTTAAACTCCGCCTTCAAACTCCCTCGCGCGCTCATTTTACGTTCTTCATTCCGGTCGGATTCAATTGGCACCCATCCCACCGGCTGTCGCTCCCTACTGGAATTTGCTGGAGTATTCCCTCTTGTCATTCGTAGAATAGCGAACAATTCCCCGCCTTCAACTTCCCTCGCGAGCTCATTTTACGGTCTTCCTCTGCTTTCTTCCACCTTGACTTCACTGATGGGATGAATGTTGCTACCGACACAGCCCGCTTTGAGCGTCGCGTTTCACGGATCTTCATTCGTTCAGATTGAAACTAACGAAGGTGCATCAGACCATCCTCGATTACATTTCGTTCTTTCAGAACATTCTCGAGCTTGCACGAATAAACACACTTACCTCGTTGTCCGCCCTTCAGATTGTTCCTGGCGGCCCCAAGGTCAATGAATTACTTCAATTTCAAATTTCCTAGCATAGGTTCAAGTTGCACTGCCACTTTCATTCAAGCTGTCACCGCACTGCCCACGTCTCCTATCTGTCGAAGCGACGCCTACCCCTCTGTCGGAGTCGCACATAAAGACAGCGGTCTTGTTTCCCGCCACCACACGATCTGCCACGTCGTCTGCACTCGCGATGGACCCCTACGCACCGACAGAGAACTGCCCGATATGCGACATTCCGTTCTCCTCCAAGCTCGGTCGAACGGAGGAGGAGCGAACCGCACATGTGAATGCGTGCATCGAGAGCCAGATACAAGCTTCTACGGGGGGCAACAGCCACGGCGACAGAAAGGCCCAGGGGGCAGATTGGGATGCGCCGCCTGCTTTCAGCGCGGCTGGGATTTCAAGTCGTCACCCAGTTTATACGGGGCGCGGTAGCCACGGCGACGAAAAGGCCAGGGGGGCAGGTTGGACTGCGCCGCCTGCTTTCAGCGCGGCTGGGACTTCAAGTCACCCAGTTTATACGGGGCGCGGTAGCCACGGTGATGGAAAGGCCAAGGGGGCGGATTGGAATGCGCCGCCTGATTTCAGCGCGGCTCGGCCTTCACGCCACCTAGTTTATGTGCCTGCTCCTAGCACAAGCTCGCAGAGGGCTCTGATTCAACTGTTCGCCGGACAACGAGCCATGCTTGCAGCCTCTCAGGGCGAGAAGAAAGGCGACGTTTTTCGCGGTGGAGTGACTACTCCACATGGGAACGACCGTGAGTGGTGTATTCTCTGTTCCTTGGACGGCGCTAAACAGTGTGCAGACTCGCTGCGGCACTGGTTCTCCTCCCTCGGCGATAAATCCGTGAAGATGGAGGACCACATTGCGCGCGCAGACGAAGCGATGTGGCGCAGATGGGGACCACCAGAGTCAGAGACTTATCAGATCGCCATGCGCTACATTGTCGCCACCCGAATGACGCAGCATTGGGAGGGGCTTGCTCTCAACTCGCCGGCAAAGTTCGTGAAGCACCTCGAACAGGGTTACATGGAACCGATTCCGGTTGCGTGGGTCCAGGATCTTCGTCTCGCCTTCCAGTACCCCGACGGCTCCCGCTGGGAGACGCCTGCGGAGGAGCGACTCTACTATCTGCTGAATAACGGTGTCATGCCGGATGGACAGAAACACGCTCCAATGCAACCGCTGAATTTCGTTCGTGACAGGAACACCATCATCCGGCGCGGCAACGAACGCAACGCTCGCCAAGTCTACATTGATTCGCAGACGCTGGCCTCTTATCAGAGTAGAGGCGACGTCTTTCACTCGGACAGGCAGATCCAGTCGCATTCCTACTCGGGACAAGTCCCGAATACGACCACCCCCGCCAGACAGAGGGCTTTGCAGGCACTTGCGGAGGGTATCCAGCAGGGCGTGGATCATTTGGAAACCATGATTCTCATCGACGTCTCTGGCTCCATGACCTGGAACCCCCACGACGGCGTTGTCGGTACGATATTATTCTCTTCTCGTTATTCGATGTTTCCCTAATTCGAAAATAGGCCCCGACATGACTCGCCGCGTCTACGACCAACCCCCCAACATCGTCCTCGTTCAAAACCTCGTCCATCGCGTTCTGCACCACATGATTGCGCGCGCGCGGCGCGAGCACCCGCGCCAAGAAGGCATCGACACGGTGACGTTCTCAAGTCACGGCACATTCGTCGGGCGCCTCTCCGCCGCGAACTTTCGGTGCGACTGGGCGGTGAGGGTGGCGTCGCAGCTCGGGGGCGCCACGCAGGTCATGCAGGGTTGGCAGACGGTCAAGAACCAGTACTTCCGGTACCAGCATGAGAAAAACGGGCATGGGCGGTATGACGAAGTTTATGGCTGGCAGCCGACGCCGGGGATGCCGAAGCTGAGTCTTTTGGTGTTCCTGGACGGGGAAGCGGCGGATATGGACGAGTTCGAGTTGGAGCTTCTCGGCGAGACGTGGGCATACGTCACGATTGCGCTCGTCGGTGAGTTTTGTGGTCTTGCTAACTCTTGGGTGCGATTTTACTGAATGGTGCGCGCTGGTAAGGTATGGAAAACTGTCCGCACCATCACAGCCATGCGGTCGAGCTTGAGCGAGTGGCGTTGTTTAACCCTCACGGTGACTAAATCTATCGAATTTTCTCGCACATGCTGATTCCGTCTGCAGTGGGATTCTTCGACGTGCATGGAAGAGTCTGCGAACGGCTCGTGGTTGAAGACTTGCTGGGCTCTGTTTACCCCGTCGATCCACCGCGCTACGACGAGATCCTGAGACCCGAATTCGACCTACCACCCAGCAATGAGCTACCTGGGTACAGTTATTGAGAGGTCGAATGATACTTTATTTTCATCGTTCTGACGAACCGAAGACCAAGTTTGAATACATTAGTACATGTGTTAATTTGAAATGTTCAATAACTAGCACTTTCTTTTGACGCAACAACTATGTTTCCCCCGTCCGTTCTGGACATTTTTGTTCGTACGATGTCTGGGTATCGTATTATTCTTATCCTTATTCCACCGTGCTTCGCTCGCCGCACTGCGGGGTCCGATGCGAATCATGCGATTCATCTGCTCCGATGTCCCCCACAGTGCGCGATTATGGGTTAATCACGGGTCAATTATGTTCCGCCTACAGTATATATTCCCTCCATCTTGACTTTAGGTACTTGTGCATGGATAGCGTTCAGAGCCACATATTCATCTTTGAACACTGCGCATTTGAAGCAAGAATTTAGTTCTCTTTACTGAATAGAGGAACGGAAGAAATAGATATACCGTCAAAACAACCAATGGATGCAGACCCGACCGGCTCGATCCCGAGTCGAACGGGTAGCCTGCATTTATCCACGAGGATATTCCCTTGCAATTATCGGCTTCTGTATTTGGTTGCATTTATATATATACCTTGACCTTTGGGTAGGGAAATTTGGTGTCGCAGGTGAGTACGTGTTGATGCCCCAATGTAATTCGAGTTGGGTGTTTATGAGGACACCCAGAGCGAGGACGCATGGGGAAAGAAAGAAGGATGGCCTTTAAGAGTGGCTTGATTTCGAGTCGAAAAAGTACCCCGCATTTTACAACAGAAATCTTGAAATTCCAGTAGCGGTCCCAGTCGATATCCATACTTATGATTACAACTCTCATTCCAAAGGCGATAGTAATCCAGGTTGGGCACACTTCCGATACAATGCGTATAGGTGGGAACAGTGCGGAACGTATTTCCAGTTAGGGTTGCGAGATGAGTTCGATTAGTTTGTAGATGTTTGGCTTCTCATTCAGACGCGAGGCGTTCACGTGATATCCGCAACCAAAGTTGAACAACATCAAAAATTAAATATAAAATCACTGAGAGCTGTAACTGCCTCATATTGAGAACCGTCCAAATAGCTATCTATGATACGCGTATGTATGTCGACCTACTATGGAGTATGTCGACTTACTCTGAGAGTAACTCCGAGTCCACTTGTCTTCCATCTGTCTTGTACCACTTATAAAAGCGGAATTGAAATCAGCGTCGTCGTGATGTTACAGGTTCATTTGTATGATAATATCACCAACAAAAAAAGTGGAATACAGTCTCTCTGGGCAGGCTTCCTCGCTCGTGCAGGTCGCCAAGGCGCGGCCCACGCTGTCGTCACTTCTAACCAATGCACCTAGCATAAAACCATCAGCCCGAGTTGTCCAAAAGGCATGAATAAACTAACCATTGGCGCACGGAGCCAGTAGTTGTCGGCCTCACTGTTCGCGTGGAGCTATGCGGAAGTTAGAATCCTAGCAATATCGGATCGCAGTAGCGGGTCTCGTGCAATAGCGCTGTAACGTTGAGCTAAATGGGAAGTAAGACAGCTGACTACGAGTCTTTAATCGAATCGATGTACCGATGTGGATCTCGAAGCTGCTGACAGTATGTTATACATAGATGGTTAGTTATAGCTTAGAGATGTGAAACTATCACGGACAAACGGAACGGTCTCAATGCCATCCGTTTGAATGATGTCCATGCTGTGGCCATCAATGGAGACGATGAACGCCGTGAATCCAGAGGTGTCGACGAAACGCAGGCTGAAGGGCTTAGAATAATGATCCAAACTCGCCGTTGTGGCTTACCGGTATCTGAGTTGCACATAAGTATTTTAGGTTTAATGGTTGAAATAGTGTCACATACCACTTTTCCTGCACGACATTGATCACTAGTACTGACCACGGTATCTGGGGGCCTCTAATGTATCTCTGCGAAAAGAAATGAGCCAACAGGATTTATCATTATGCATGTGCTGCATACGCCAACACCATTGACGAGACCAGAGGCAGGCGGCGGCGTTACATCGTCGAGCTTGAACTGATCCATCAAGAGCTCAGCCGGCTCGTGGTACCTATGTGTGTGCCTTTAGGAAAGAACGTAAAGTATGAAGTTGAGGTTCAAACGTACCAGTCAGCAAGGGTGACTACGGTTGAGTCATCGTCAACATCATATAAGTTCCCGAGCGGGTCATCGAGATCTGTTCCTGTCGCAGTGTCCACAAACTGAAAATTGTCCGCTCAGCCTCGCTGCTTACCATCTGTAAAGCGGGCATTAATTATGCTAGCGATGCCAAACGACGTGGAGGGTGTGCTTACAGATAACCAAGACCCCGCGCTCGCTACTGCGTCGACAAATGGCTGCAGTTCATTTAGTGTAGTCCAGCCGCCCAATTATGGGTGGTTGTACCTGTGGAGCCAGTAGGTGCCAGTATGGTTCAAAAGTGGGTAGCTGTACTCTGTCGAACCGCGTTTGCCTCGCGATATATAGATCAATCAGATGACTAACGGTAAGAACATCCCGCAATGGTCATGGGTTCACGAACGCCGAACTAGAAATGTTCATTAGTATGCTGCCGTCCTGGGGGAAGTGGCTCTCGCACCCGTCTTCACTCGCAGTCCTGCCCTGGGAGATTCCGTGCCAATGCTGTGGAAGATGATGATCAGGTCACGGTTGTGGACGAGCCTCCTGGGAATATGCTCTGAACCTTCACATAAATTATAACAAGGAATGACGTAGGAACCTACTGAAAACATGCAGTCTCGGCAACGGAGCTCCGACGGTCGGGGCTCGATGGAGGAACGAGCGGGGGAGCATTAAACAGTGGACTATTTAAAGAAAAACAAATGTGCTTCACGCCACCAAAGTGGGGCACATTCTGGCAATATTCCGGACTTGGTTATGGAACATTAGAGACTTGTGTGCTTGGCTTCAGTCGACGCGTTCGCCGTTCAGCCCGCGGGACTTGAATCAGATGTGGTCGAGATGTGGTAATGTGGAATTGCGAGTTGGTGCAGGTGACTTCGGCGCACGCGGGCTGGTCTTTCAAGATTTTGGCCGAGAGTAATGCCGATATTAGGGAGTGCAAGGAAGATCAACCGAGAGGAACTGCGTTAGGGAAAACGCCGACTACAGACGCGACGGGACTTGCAATCAAAGGCAAGAGAACGTCACGAGGACAAATATCTGTAAATGTTTGCTCGTGGTTCGGCTCTTTCAAGTTGCCACCAAGTCCACATCCCGTCGTGTCTAGCGCCAGTCGCTTCGCGCTCCTCGAGGCATGCCCTGTCTCTACGCCATGAGCTCTGCAGTCGCCTTATCGTCTATTTGCACCCATCTTTCGTTCATGGTGCTACCGTCTCATGATGCTCTCTACGTCACCACGTCTGGTGCGTCCAGTTTTTCTTGGATCGGAAAGCCACCTTACCCTATCGCGCACTCAGATGCTATTACCCTATGTTTAGCATGGCCAGGTCGGAGGAACTGCTTGCTGGTGATGTTCCCATGCTGGAGGTATGGACAATCTTTCGCTGGGGTTCTTAGGCCTAACTGCCCGCAGGGACGCGAACGGCCACCTTTTCGTCCGGTCTACGCCATGCCCATGGTTCTGCAGAACTATCGACGCAGTGACGGCACCGTTCATCCGTACGTCGCGTTCTCTGTCACCGCCGCTCGTAGCTCTTACTCCGTTCGACCCCGCACTAACAGACTTTCTGGTAGCTACCAGATCGGTGCCGCCTGTATAACGTGATGCCCGTACGGGTGTGGTTGAGCGCCTCGCCACATAGGTGCTCGCAGACCGGTCCGGAGAAATTGACGCGGCAGGCGCGCACTGCCGCGGCACTGACGCAGAGCGGCGCGGTGTTGACGCGGCGTGACGGGGCAGTTGTTTAAAGTCGCCGCTGTTGTTTTTCACTCACAAATGTCCCTCATAATGTTTCAGGTAGACTATGGGACACCAACTGAACATGTTTAGGTATAAAGTACCGGTGTTCAGGCAGATAATTGTGTGACTTCGGCTGGTTTATGCCCTTGTTGACTTGTAAACGACTTTAAACATGTAAAAAGATGTGTTAGTACTCCGTGGGATGTCTGAAACGACTCTGGAGGGAACTTGTTGCCGCGCCGATGCCGCGTCACCCGCCGCATCAATGCGCGCCGGTGCCGCGTCAATGCGCGTCAGGACCGCGGCAGTGCGCGTCAACGCCGCGGCAGTGCCGCGTCAACACAGCCACCGCCGCGCCAACCCCGCGCCACTGTCGCGTTCCTCAACTACGCTCAACTACACTATGGCCATGTTAAGATTAATTCAGTCGTTCAAACCATCCAATGCATGTAAAATGCAACATGTTATTGAGTGTTGAACTAGGAAATAAGTCATAATATCTCTGGGGTAACTTGATTTACCGGTCATTATTATGTCGTCCTCCAGATGCATTCGGGGCACTTGATTTATAGTCCTTCAAGTTGCGGAATTCCACCATCTTTATGCAGGCTTGAATTCTGTTTGCACTTGGACAATTGATTTACATACATGTATCTAGGGTATCTAGGGCATTCGGCATTATGTACCTATGGAACAAGGAGTAATTCCATTGGGTATTTGAGTTGGAGAGAGTTAGGCTTCCTGAGTTGGAGAAAGTGGAATAGAACATGGTTACAGCTAGATTCATAGATTGAAATAAATTTGGGAGACTTCCACCTTCTAGTTTGAACAGTATTGACCAATCTCAACATCTGATGTACCTTGACCAAGAAAACATGAAGTTTGAGCCTTCAAGTATCAGTTTGATCCCTCTTTTGTAATACATTCGTGTTCGTTGAACCTCGTCTAAACCTGTGAAATGCCAGGAATTTGCTGAATTCATACCCATAGTGTTGAAAGTTCAACTGAAATTATGGCCAGGATGGGACTTTTGGATTGCGAATGGCATTGCAAGGCAAATTGATAGTCATTTGTAGGTTAGACGGTCGAGAGCCTCGTTTGAGTTGCTTAACCATTTCACCCTAATTATCAAGCAGATGTTTTCGAACCGCTGTGACTAGCTAACAGTTTTGAACTAGCTCATCCGACGGCGAAGCTTGTTTGAAGTCGAATTGGGATTGAGAGTTAGGTGCATAACACCGGCCTTCACATCAACAAGCCTGACGCCGAGGCGATAAAAAAGGGAAAGTGTGACTTGTGTTCATCTTTGTAGATTTAAGTCAGTATGGAGAAAGTAAGCCGCCAGTGTCGGGCCTCATGGATCAGGCAGAAATTGAAGCCTGGGACCTGTGTATGAAAAGTCGTGAACTTGCATTCATCTGATGGATGGTGTTATTACTTGGATCCAGTTATGCCAACGGTGTAACTCGTAAACCCGACGAAATTGATATCAACACATCGTTGTTTTAGTTCGTGAGACTTGACCTTGGACACTGATCTCCGCAAGGGGCTCAGGATGACGATGATTGCGAAGCTGAGTTGAAGACCCTAAAGATTTACTTGGGGTGTGGGGCCGCGGCGGTGCCCGGCAGGAACTTCGTACTTATGAGTTTTTTGTTGTATGTAGCAACCGCCGATTAAGTCCGATCGGATCAATAGTACGATAAGCGGGCCTTGCTGTGCTGTCCTCTTCAGCTTCAATCACCATTGCCTTTCTATTCCTCCCATGCTAGTCTTTGCTTTATCCACCTCCACTTCGGTCCGCCGTTAGGCCCGCAAGCGACGACGTGGGAAAGGATATATCCGATGTCATACCAAAATTAGATAGAAGTCAAGGATTCCTCGTATTGCCATAGAGTTGGCTAAAAATAAAAACGACAAAGAAGACAATGAATATGGGAGATGCGGAGAAAGGGAAAACAGAGTATTTAAAATAAATGCGGAATTTGGGGGTCGAACAGGCGACCTCCAGATTTCGTTGGGGGGGTACAGCCACTAATATATCACAAAAATCGTAGTGAATGTTTTTAAAAAGGCTTCAACACAGCCACTATTTTACCAGGCACGAAAAACGGAACAAGGATTGAGAGAGGTCGTGAAATCCTCATATCGGTTTGTTAAATGGACGATCACTTACTTACATAAGTACTCGTAATTAGAGGGAATAGGAGACCATGTCTGGTCATTTGGGGGGCTCTGAAGGTCTGCAGCCACCAGATCGTGCACGGTGGCAGAATAATATAACCTTAGCTCCATCACTAATAAATTGATAATGAAGGTAAGTATGAGACTTGGACTGCTGCCCAGTGACCACCTCTGAGACGGACATAAATATAACCCGCAAACCTCAGAATCACTGTGTAATTAAAGTCTACAGTGCGCCAAATGTCACTGGTTTCATAGGAATAATTGTGCAGGAATATGGACAGCAGTCAGGAAGTTGAAAACTCAAGCTGTGGCCGACTGAAGTTCTCAGAATCACAGCTGTAGCACTGGTAGGCACTTGATTAATAGCCGCGAATTCACGTCGTCTTGAGCCATGAGGCACATATAATTAATTATGTGCATCTCACTCGAACTTCCGAACATTGGGGGAGGATTCTTCAGCCCAGACGGTTGAAATTGTTGCGCAAAGTCAAAGTAAGCTGTAGGGACCATTTATTTTCACAAGGGCCCGTGTGGATCTAGCCAGGTTTGCGCATTTTAGCACCAGTCCATCAATGGTATTACATTAGCCAACCAGTCATTCCCGGTTACATGTTGCTGGAGTCAAAACTAGTCCAACCCGGTGCCAAGGATTTGGTTTTTTTCGTGCTCAGACAATGTATTCGAACTAAAAAACCTTGCATTGAGGGCCAGGGCCGCAATTTCTAACGAGTAAGACACGGAAACATACCAAACACAACAATAATCCGGACTAATTAGCACTAATTAGTCAGGAGTTTGAGTTGAACAGACCAAAATTTGGGTCTGGTGTTTTTGACCTCAAACGATGTATCTGCATGATTAAACGTTGCGCGAATAAGTTCTGGGCGCAAGGAAACGATCTACGATGAGTAAGAAGCAGCGCGCCGGTTGCCGCGTCAATCGCGCGGCACGCCGCGTCACTGCGCGTTACTGCCGCGTCAATGCGCGTCAGTGCCGCGCCTGCCGCGCCAATTTTACCAGACCCCTCGCAGACAGGTTTCATCACATCGGCGGCTTGTGGGTCGAACGACGCAGACATGTTTTCCGGCGGGGGACTCGCGCACCAGTTCATCGTTGGGCAGCGCTACTTCCAGGACAAGTTCGGTGCGCGCTGTGCGCGTGGCTACCCGACTCGTTCAGCCTCACGGGCGCGCTGCCGCAGCTTATTCCTTCCGTGGTTTTTCTTTGCAGCGAGCCTGATTTCTGCGGTATGAAGGGATGAACTATTTTTTATTTTGTGCCGAAGCTGCCTCGGTATGTCTGTGGCTCCTTGTGTCCGGGCGCCTGCTGAGGGAGGACAACGTGTAAGTCATAGCTTCTACTTATGCTCTTGACCAGCAACGACTTCTGACTCGACCTTCAATTAGGTCAGGATCGATGGCACCCGACATGTACGCTGCGACCATCGGCAACGTCGACAGGGCCGTAGCGAACCACACGGTGCGTTTCTCCCACTACCCTTCACTTGACGTGGAATTGATGTAGTCTTGTGTTTACCGCGGGGGTCCGATCGACTAGCTCCGTTATTACGCAATCTCGGAGTTTGAATTCAAGTCGCGTACACTTTTTCATACAGAACTGCTTGTTCCATGATATTTTGACATAAAATGGGTTTCCTGAGCTGTGCCTCAATTTCTGTCTCCTCAGAATTTAAAAATGTGGCTTATAATCCGTTGTGCAAAAAGCGCGACTAAGTCACGTGTTATTTCGACGTCCATTCCGAAAACACTCAAAACTTCCTCAAAATGGACGGTGAAAATTGGCAAAATTATATATGAGGTATCTACGCGCATTATATGAAGGTTTCAGGTCAAGGGATAGAAGGCCCCAAATACCAGCGTTCGAGCATTTACCCACTAATATTCAAACTCCGCGATTGCGTAATAACGCCACTAGTCGATCGGACCCCCGTGGTAAACAACAGACTTCAACAAGCGAGGCACGAGCTCATTTGTTGAAGCGTCTGTCCACGAGAGACTAGAATTGATGCTCCTTTGTCTTGCGTGCCTCAGAATCTCGGGTCCTTTGATACCTCTTTGCTTACATTCACGAACGGCGGTGATGGAAGGGAGTATGTCCTTTCCATTGTTCCTGACTGGCTTGCGCTAGGTGGTCCGTTTCCCCAGATGCTAGAGAACGCACATCGTTTCATCACGTCGCGCAGCAGATTCTGTGAATGCTGCTGGTCCTGAGCAAAAAATGTAAGCTTTGTTCCTGTCGTGTCAGGAAAATAAACTCATGCATGGCAAAGCGCGATATCAGGGCCTATTCGCCGGCGTTGCCGACCTCGCTGCTGTCGCAGTCGCTGGTGACTAAATACCTGCGGACCGATCATAAGTGATTGTGTTTGCGCAACACATCCTGCTGCGTCTGCGCGGCTACCGAGCCACACTCGCATGCGTGGGTGATGTTGTTGGTAAGGGGGTATGTCGCTGGAGATGAAAAACAACACCGCGGTTTCCCCAGAGCTAAGTTCGACTCCACGTCGCTCGTGGAATCAGACACTGACGATATTTTCCAGCGGCAGCTAGACTATCAATATCCAGGTGCGTCCACGATTTTAAACATCAGATTTTCTTATGTTTCCCTAGGTTTTGCCTCAGCCTCCGAGGTATCATCCCGTTATGGTGTTACGTTCGATGGTCTAAGAGAAAAGTACGAATTGGGATTTATAGTGCAGATTGGTGGTAATACGACAGTAGTATTCGGTGTGTTATACCGTTAGGATTAGAATGGCATTTTGTTACATGATTTACAATAGCTACGAATGCACCAGAGCGCACCAGAGTGATTCAAAGGAGGATGTATCAGATGAAATACACACAGCACAGTTCAAGTGCGGCACACTGTGTTCAGGTGCGGCACATGTGCCGCACTTGGGTTCATATGCGGCACACTTCCCAAAAGGGAAATGTGCCGCATCACCCCGGTGTTTCAATGGAAGCGCAGCGCGTATCGCATGCAAAATATTTGTTCGCCTCTCTCTTCTCTACCACCACCTGTCCCACTACTGGCCGACATCCTACCCTGCAGTATCGTAACAAAAACGCGTCGCAATGCATTCAAAACATACTCCCGAGGACCACCAATTGATTAACAGCCTCCCCACCGGTGTCTTGACGGCATTTCGAAGCTCAGTGCGTGCCCTCTCACACTCTGACAGTAGTAACACATTTTTTGACGTGTCTAACACGTCTTCCAGATCTATAAACCGACACATATCACCGCCAATGCGCATCTCTTCATCAACCATGACTGGATCGATCCGGTACAGCTTTGCGCCTTTCTCAAGCGTGGTGATACAAGTTCGCCTCCTCCGAATCACCTCCAGCACGCGTCAAAATCGAGAATGACGCGTCTTTGACGCGTCATTTGACCGCCTCCAATTCAACTGACTTCGGTTACGATTTTTCCTTCCTCGAACAATTCAACGATCCCGCACCTGCGGCGTCTCAATTTCCATTTGGATTTGACCAAAACAATTATGCTTTTCTCACCACGCCTACCTTCGATTCTGAACTTGGTGCGCAAATCTTTTTTTATTCACCAAGACTGCGTTCAAATTCGAAATCAGCTGCCCTATTCACGCCCACTGCACCTACTTCTCTACCGTGCGTAAACCCTGAATTCAATATACCGGCTGTGTTGTCTGGCGGATCATGGCCTCATCTCCCTCCTGTGCCACTTTCGTCGCCGTTGGAGCCCATAGTCGACCCGACGACTGCATCCCTCGAAGTTTCTGTCCACGACGTCTCCAAAAAGCGCACTCGCGACGAAGTGGACCCCTCAAATGTCCTTCATACCTCTCGAATTCGCAAGAAACCCAAGACAACGTCTATTTCTGATACTGCGTCCTTGGCGCTGATTTATGTCCATCATTAACCCGGTGATGTCTCCAGTTCGAACACCATCCTTATTCGATACATTTGCAAATGTCACGGTGTCTTCCGGCTTAACTTTACTTCATGTATCTCGTTGAATGTTACTTGCTCCGTAATTTCTTACGGCTTCTTCGCACTCTCTCCAAGTATTTCAGCCAGAATTCGGGTGTTGCCGGCGCAAATCACGGTGTGCCGCACTTTGGCACGAAGTGTGTTGACAGGTGCCGCACAGAGAGTGCCGCACTCGAGAGAGATGTGCCACGTCTTCTCACGGTGTGCCGCATCTGAACACGGTGTGCTGCATCTGAACGCGGTGTGCCGCACTTGAACTGTGCTGTGTGCGTTGCATCTGAACAATCCCGGATTCAAAGTACGCCAGAGTGTCCCAGAGTAGCTTGAAATAGCCCCGAGTGCTCCAGAGTATGCCAGAGTAAATCAAAATGCTCCAGAGTACGCCAGAGAGCGCCAGAGTGGCTAAAAATAGCTACTCTGGCGCTCTCTGGCTATTTTTAGCTACTCTGGCTACTCTGGAGCTACTCTGGAGAACTCACAAGAGGGGGTTTTTTACTCTGGGTCTCTGGCTACTCTGGGCACTCTGGAGTGCTCTGGAGTGGGACCAGGTTTGCTGATGCGGCCCGCCAGATCTTCAGTGGATTCCCTGGAGCGATTCCGCATTGTACCTTACAAGAGGGCGCGCGCGAGATCGATTGAGTAGAATTGAAGAGAGAGTGTAAGGAGGATGGGCGCTAGAACAACCTCCCAGGAACGCAAAGCGTTGGGTAGAAGTTTTTTCATTACATGCGAGTATCGTGGCAGTGCGAAATGCGGCGGACAAGACCAACAACACAGACATCGGAGTCCTGGCTTGCGATATCTATCCCAAGTGAGTCCTCAATTTGAAAGTCAAACATTACATTCTTGGATATCAGAAAGCAAACGACTGCCGCAGGAGATTTTGGAGTCAGCCCCCACAGTAACGATCGAGTTGGACGCCTTACCCCCGATCTCTGTTACGACCAACGTCAAACATCAGCAAACCCTGGGCCCGCTACATAGCCCTACATAGTGTGCTGTAGCGCCTGTAGTGCCTGTAGTTACTGTAGTGAAGGTATGGGTTTACGTAGTTCTCTGTAGTTGACTAGGGGCCCTACATAGTGCTCTGTAGTTGAATAGGGGTCCTCCATAGCTCTCTGTAGTAAGGGTCCTGCCGAATTCAAATAAAAGGAAATCTGTTACAATGTTCAATTGTAATGCCTTCTGTGAATCGTAACGTTGAATATGAAGTGACTACAACGGTAATATTGAGAACTAATGAATTGTATTGACTTTTACACATTTTAAATAATTGACTCTAGTGGGAATCGAACTCTCGACCTCGCGGCGAACAAGGAAACACATGACTTAACAAAACAACCATTATACTATGGAGACCATATTTACCAAGGAAACTAATAGCATGTTATTGGGCCCTCGCCCCGCCCCTACTATCCACACCCTACTATTACTACTCTATAACATCTCACCCTCGTGTGTTGTTGAAATGTAATTGAACTCAAGCAGGGGATGGACTCATCTTCCTTGAAAATTTTTAAAAAAATACAGGCCCAGCTCTTGTCAAGTGATGGGGGGTCAGATGTCTAAAAATAGACCAAAAAATCAAAGTTGTAGAGTTCAAAAAGCTCTACAAGAGTCATCTAGGGTCAATTTTCATCTAAGGGCTTCGTTCTCTTGTAAAATGCAAAATACTTTCCCAGAGCCGGCGGTTTTGGAACCAATATCAGGTCATATGCAGTCCCTCAAGCTATGTTGCGACTAGCAATTATTCACATTCAACATATCAAAGCTCCTGGTAGGCCTAAGGTTATAAAAAGACCCCGATCCTACCATGCACTACATATCATGGCCTGCACACTACAGATGACTACACGAAACTGTGATACTACCAGGAACTACATAGATGTGTTGATAAACTACAGAGCACTACACAGTGTGGCCTACAACTACACACCACTACATAGCACTATAGGCACTACAGCAACTACACAGACAATTGGATTTGCTACAGCGTACTACAGCTCACTACAGCCAAAATCAGGGTTTGCTGATGAATCAAGTAGTGCGAGACGGTGAATCCGCCATTCAAATATCCTATACTATATTAGGATTGGAGTTGGCACTTGGAACGTCTCACCCACATGAAAATATGATGGAGGAATATCAGCGAGCAACAGCCAGTGGCAAGAGGGATGAGAGTGCCGTTCATTGGGCAGGGAAAAATCCATAAGGCGCCAGGGGACTCGGAGCTGAGTCCCATTCCCGCAGACACGGCGAGGTAGCTTGCTGATAAGCAGGAGAAGGCGCAGATTATAAACTCTGAATGAGGGATTAAAGTAGAGAGTTCGGAGAATGCCTCGCCTGACCATGTTGTGAGGACAGAGCCAGGTGTGAGGTGTGCCTAAATACGCAGTGCTCAGTTCCGCGTGTCTGACGCATGTGCCCGAACTCTCAGTCTGACAGGCTGTGGTAGGAAGGCAACAGCCTCAAGGTAGAGGATCTTTTGTCGCAATCGGAGCCCCGTAGAGAGTGACATTTTTGGCTTGGCCGAATGGCTTGCGCCCGCGCGGAATGGCTTGTGCCGGGCGGGGGCGTGGATTTGGGTGGGATCACCCGCCCACCCCCGGCTTTTCGGCTTGCAAGCCATTCCGCCAGCTTGTTCCCAGCCAAAAACCAGGAGTGGCTTGCACGCATTGCCCATTTCCAGAGTGTTCTGTGTTCCATCTCATGTATTCACTGGCATCCCCTGAGTCCTTCCTTAGTGTCTGTGCCATTTAACGCGGGTGCTGGGTGCAATCAGGTACGTCTCGGCAGTCACCGGGGAGTGATGTCGGACTAGGTCATAGTTTCAGGGAAAGCCCGCTGGCTTGACCCATTGTACATAATCCTACACTGATTATTATTGCCGTGGTTCAGCACAGTGAAAGGTATATCTATTAATCAGTCTTCACCTCTCAGGCACCGATCTTGACCTAACTAGCACTTAATTAAGACTAGTACTTAACGACCGAGATTTATGAATAAACAGCGTACAATTCAAGCCTGAACCACTCCAAGCGATGTATGGTCAACCCATGGTATTGGTGATCTACTCAGGTGGATTAAACTACGGCATTGCTGTCAGTGGTGTGATGTAATGACTTAGCATCGGACAAGCTAATTTACCAACAGAGCATGCACAGGTACAGTAGATCAAATTTCGATCTAAGTGCCAGGCATTGTCTAAACTTCCATCGATAGTGTCCTGCGGGTAGGTATTACATGGTCGGACAACTTTTAATGCTGAGGGAGCTTGGGGGTGGTAAAATTTAATGCAAAACTCAACAAATCGATTGTTTTCGAAGTAAATTTCACCTGGGACCACAAATTTTATGGTGCGGGATTTCGTAGAGCCCATACTTGATGTGGTTGAATTGCCCAGGCGTGTGCACTGCCACCGAGCAAAATGGCTTGTGTCACGTGTCGCAAGCCGGCCGAGTGGTTTGTGTCCATTGTACGAAACACCAGTGGCAAAAAGCCACGCATGTGGCACCCGCATGCTTAACACGCATGTGGTCCGCAGGCCGGTGTGACATGTAACAAACACCTTTGTTAGATTCAAGGGATTCCGTAACTAGCGACTAAGTAAAATGTTTAGTTAGTGTATATCGAATAGATAGTTAAAGAAAAATTATGTGCAACTTAGGAGGAATTTTGAGGGTAAACGAGCGCGAGCCGGGACTCGGCCGGAGATGCCGCCGGGGCTGCCAGAAGCAACAGCACAACGCGGTTGTGGCCGAGTCGCGGCCATGTGACGACTCAGAATTGAGCCAGCAAGGGCTGGCTCGACTCTGAGTCCTTGCTGGCTTGTACTGCGGGCGTCACGCAGCGGCGTGCCCCACACATGGCAGGCATGACGCAGCGGCGTGCCAGCCGCCAATCTCCCGCCCCGCATGGCGTGCCCAAGGGGGGACTCATCGCACTTGATCCCCGGGTCTTTGTCGGCGGGCAATTGCCTCCGTACACCGGCTTTGTCGGTGTACAACCCCACCTACATGATGCCTTTGTCGACGCTGGACCCCACCTGCACGATGCCTTTGTCGACGCTGGACCCCACCCGCATGATGCCTTTGTCGACGCTGGACCACACCCGCACGTCATCTTTGTCGGGCAATGACTGCGTCCGCGCGTCGTTTCTGTCGGCACAGGAGTGTGGCTTTGTCCTCGGGGCAGCCTGCGTTCCTCCTTCCTTTGTTTCCCAAAACCCCCTGCCGGCGGTCTCCGGCGGCCCGACTCCTTTCTTTCTTCATCAGCCCTGCCCTCCACGTGCAGCCCGAATCTACGGTGTCATGACTTGGTGAAGAAAGAGGTAAGCAAAAAAAATATAGTAGATACATGCGGGATGTAAAGTAAATACACGAGTGATACAGTAGTTACAGCTGCGGAACACGAAGAAGAATGCGGCGGGGGGCGGCACTTGCATGCACGCGTGCACTGCCCTCAACGACAACAAGTGTGGGCGGTGAGGTCGGAGCTCCGCGAACACGGGGAGCACCACCTGCATCCGGGAAGAGCGCGGGGCGCGGGGCGCGCCAAAAAAACCGACTTCGGAAGGTGCGGGCGGCGGGACTCGCGCGCGGTGAAGTCGGAGCTCTGTGAACACGGGGAGCACCACCCGCGTCCGGTAAGAGCGCGCTGAGCACACCAAAAGAAAACACGATTTCCGAAGGTATGGAGGCGCGCGCTCCCCTCAACGACGACGGGCGGTGAGGTCGGAGCTCCACGAATGCGGGGAGCACCACTCGCATCCGGGAAGAGCACGCTGGGCACGTGAAAAAAAAGAATGCGCGGCTTTTGCGCGGCCGCATTTTGTGGAGGGTGGGACTTGCTTGCAGCCTCTGGGAGCGTGTGAGGGGTGCAGACGCCTCCGCAGACGTGGGGAGCACCACCCGCGTCCGGGAATAGCACGCAGGGTCCGCCAAAAAAAAAAAATGACTTCCGCCGCCTTTTTGGAGGCGGGACTTGCGTGCAGCGTGCAGCCTAGTGCACCACAGTAGACCGACTGAGTCTCCTAGCTCGAGAGGAGCACTGAAAGTGGGCCAAAGGCAGCCTCTGGGAATAATTTAAGGATTTCCCGAAGCAAGGTTTGAGTGCTGCGCATTCTTCATCGGAGCTGGCGGGAAGACATTCGCCCGTCCTGCGCTTCCGAGCCGCAGCTCCGCGCCTGCGTCGTGTTACATCTGCCTGAAACAGGACGAATGTGAGCCAGATCGTTTTTTTATAAGTCCAGCGTACAGTGTACCCGCACTCCTTGCGACACCAGATTGTATTTTGCCAAAAACATCATATTTAGTGCGGATATCATTGAAAACTCTTGACACAACATACTCCTCTACTTATCGGCTACAATTCTATCTAGGTCCGGAAGGAATTGAACCACAATTGGTCTTGCAAGGGTGAAATTGATCGTGATGCAACGACCGGGGGGGTTGAAAACAGCCATAAACACACTTTTTCGGCGCCTCTGTGGGCTTGCTCCGCTCATTTACAAGTGTCTCAACTATGCAGGATGACTTATTTACAATAATAGAGTTTTTAAGCCATGATTCGAGGGCAGGAAGGGACAGCACCATTATATTTAGAGTGTCGCAAGAAGCGGGGTTGGCTCAAGGAGTGGGGGATCACTGTACCCTGTTGCACGTCTGGCAGAGAATCGTCTTCGAAACCAAGTACTCCCGGGTTCGGTCCTCTGAGCTTGCATAGTAAGAGATTCACTCGTCCTTGGAGACCGCGCTTCTCCTCGCAAACTCACTGCGCCGTAGGAATTCGCTCGTCCGTGGGGACCGTGCCTCCCTTCCTCGCAAATTCAGCAAGTCTTGAGTTAAGCCTGCTCGAGGACGACTTCGCAGGTAGCCGCAGCTCCGCGCTGTCAAGGGATTCACCCGTCCTTGAGGACCGCGCTTCCCTTCCTCGCAAATTCAGCCAATCTTGAGTTAAGTCTGCTCAAGGACGACTTCGCAGGTAGCCGCAGCTTTGCGCTGTCAAGGGATTCGCCCGTCCTTGGGGATCGCGCTTCCCTTCCTCGCTAATTCAGCCAGTCTTGAGTTAAGTCTGCCTGACGACGATTTTGCAGGCAGCCGCAGCTCCGCACTGTCAAGGGATTCGCCTGTCCTTGGGGACCACGCCTCCCTTCCTCGCAAATTCAGCAAGTCTTGCAAGTCTTGAGTTAAGCCTGCTCGAGGACGACTTCGCAGGTAGCCGCAGCTCCGCGCTGTCATCCTCTCAGCTGCACTTCCCTTCCGCCAGTCTTGAGGTAAGCCGATCCTACCAGCACAAAGCCAGTAGCAGGAGTCTGTAGAGCAAATCCACAGACGAGATCGAGATGGAGACTCCGAGAGAGCGAGATATGCGTGGTCATCATGGTCACGTGTATGTATGGCCTAATTTGGCCAGGTTTTGATCTTGCGACTTGCCTTCGTCCCTCCTCCCTCATGATCATCATCTGTGGCTTTGCCCTGCAGATTCCTACTGGCTTTGTGCTGGTACTTTTCCTGCAGTGGGTTTGCCGGAAGTCAAGCACGGTCCTTCGGGATGAGCGAATTTCTTCCCACATGCTCAGATCCGAATCCCTATAAAAACTTGACATGGATTCTAACGACACCGGCATGTCTATCTCGAACCCGGACGCTGACTACCGCTCGACTCCTCCCCCGCCGTTTGGCCAAGCTCCGTCCACTGCCGTTGCGCCAGACTCTACCACCTCACACGCAGCTCTGCTGGACCTCGTTGACGACAAAGATCGCGGTCATGGGCGTTACCGGGAGGCACGTTCTTTCATTATATTTTATCTGCCGCATGTTCATATGTCATTAGACTGTTGTCGCGATGCTCGATCGCCTGAAACCGGAGGCACTCTCGCTCAACCAATGTGGAATGCTTGCCTCCCTTCAGGGATCTATCTCCTACAGCCGATATCGCCTATTCAACACGATGGCTGTGCTCATGGAGCAGAGGACAGTGACTCAGGAGACGCAGGACTCCTTGATGCAATCCAAGGACGAGACCGCCCCGCACCTGCCGCGTCATTGCCGCGCCTACCGCCTCATTTTCACCACACCCCATTCCCTGAAGACCTTTGAGGCAAAGTTTAGCGTTAGCTGCCCATTTGCGCTTTTGAATGAGTTTCACATCCACAAGGTAACAAAAAGCAAATTCAAGCCCGCGCTCGGGATCGAACCGAGTTGAGGACGCGTTCGATGTAAGTTTCGTGCACGATGGCAGGATGTTGTTTATTGATTGTGTGGTGTAGATGGACGAAGCGGTCGAGGACGCGTCGGACGACGACAAGGGCAAGGATGCTGACACGGATGATTTCAGTAAAAACAAGCTCATCAAGGCATCCAAGAAGCCTGCAGCAAAGAAGGCGCCGGCGAAAGCAAAGAAGTGGCATATTGTAGCATATATTCTTGGCATCCATACAATAACTGATTAATATTGAACATGAGCTGACGAATCGGTCGCGGCTTTCTTGGTGACCTCAGTGTCCTCGTCTTTCGTCTTTTCCACACTTTTTGCCGCTGGTACGCAAATAATTGCATTCCAGATGCCCAGGCGCTGGTTTGTCTACAATGCGATCATATCAGCCGGACCCTAGTCTCCACTTTTTATCGCTTCATCCAAGCCCCCAGAGCGAATGCGGCAAAGACTTCTGCATCGCTCTCTGTTCAAGGAGATATCATGCAAGGTGGTGCCTCTGGCATCGAAGAGGAGAGGGCTCTCAGCGCCGGCCTCATGCTCTAGCTCGAAAATGGTGTTCTCAGCTTAAGCGATGTTATGGTCGGACCATGACTGTTTACATGTTCTCTGTTTTTAATACGTGTTTTCAGGGATATATCACAATTAGGGCCAGCAACATTTCAAAGCACTGTCGTGGTTTCAAGCTTCCGACGGGCGATAAATTTGGATCCGCTTCTTCAACCATCCTGCGTTCAAAGTGACCTGCAGTACGGAGGAGCTGTATTCTGATGTCTGCGAGCGGTAAGTCACTCGATTTGATTCTTTTGAGTCGGACGTCTGGGCCTAGATACGCTCAGAATCGATGCAATACTAGCAGGTCGGAACGCCATCAACTCTGGAAAGCCTTTGCCCTGATTCCATACTTGTATTGCTGATTCAATTTTCTGTAATAAGGCCGAAAACAACACTTTCCCTGACACATGCCATGTTAACCCGGTGCAAAACTTCTATCGTGAGACAACTTCCGCGTGCATGGAGGAAAGCTGACCATGAGCGAGGCTTTCGCGCCAACAATCTTGGTTGTTGAGTTGTGTCCTTCGTGGCGTCCCGGGGGTGATTGAGGAGACATGGAATCTTCCCATTGAAGCTCGCGTTCGAATCCTTTCTTAAATACAGAATAGTCAAGAATAACAATTGTACATGATGAATATAGTATGGATCCTTGAGAGTGAACGAGGGAGAGTTTGAATAAATGGCGAATAACAGAAAATGATGGCGCTACGACCTCATTGTAAGTGATGGAGAATGGATGATAGCGAGTCGGGCGGGAACTCCCCCTCCGACTCCTTGGGGAGGGAGACTGCGCGCTGGATGCCATTCCGTCGCACTCATACCCGCGTACCCCCGCCATCCACCCCTACCCACCGCCACTGCCGCCTGCACTCCCGTTCCCCTAACTGAAGTCTAAGAATCTCGAGCCCGTTTTTGATACGACAGGGGGTTGATCTCCGGCCTGACGTTCTCGAGCAACCCGCGAATGAAAGCTGGTGCGAGGTGAGATCTGGAAGTCGACGTAAAGACAATATATACTTGGCTGAGTTTCTGAGTACTTCAAGAGATCTTCCCAGAGATCGTCGTCGTTCTGCTCCTTGGCGAAGTCGATAGCCTGGCACGAAGATATCGTAAGGAGCTGAACTAGAAGAAAAGGATAGCAGCACGCACCCGGTGAACATCCCCAAGTTTCATGATTATAAGCGTTAGAGCTTGCTTGTTGTTACCCACGCGTACAAGAAGGAAGACCACCTCTGGTACGAGACTTCGGTCGTCGCAAATTTTGTACGCCTAAACAAATTATCAGCGGGGATCTCTAAAGATAATGAAATAAGTGTACGTTCTCCAAGTTATAATCGTTGCTGGCTCGCAGGAAATCAATGAGCCGAGGAGTCACAAACTCGGCGTAAAGTTTGGCCTTCGAGCATGCATGAGTAGGTAAGTTTGAAGGGAAAAAAAACGAGGGAATCAACCGTACCTGGACATCAGCGAACGCCGATGCCATGTGAGGTTCCTTGTCCATCAAGGCAGATACAGGAAAAGAAAGTAGGGTCGGCTTTACAGCTGTTGCACCACCCGCTCGACCTGAAACGCAGCATTGGCACGTGTGTCTCGCGACTAGCAAACGATGGCGCTTACCGGTATAGAATGGATGTGATCCACAAGTAAAGTAATGGCCTCGCTCTTCTCAGCGACCTGGCCCTCGTTTGCGTTTCTCCATTAGCTCGTAGTCAAACTCGACCAGAAGCAGCGCTTGGTATTGGACATCCGTAAACAGGTTGTTGTCCCGGATGAGATCGAAAACGTTTGGCCGCCGCAATCGAAGAAAATGTGTCAAGGCCTTTTCTGGTTATCGGTTCACGATGTATCTGTCAAAAAATTAGTGTTGCTCCATAAACGAGGGGTGTAGTCTCACAATTCTGCAAGACAGTAGAGGATGCCCACGCGTCTACGTCGATCACAGTGTTCTTTTCCGCAGTCTGTTGCTCGTAGTCATCATCCGAGGCATCGATGGACAGAGTGACATTCTTGTCCGATATCTGGCCCACGATCTGCACGTCATCATCCGAGTCATCCACACCGTCCATGGACTGTGAATGTACGGAAGAAGTATAATCGAAGGCCAATGACGCTACTCGGCAGGCAAGACTCTCCCGAAGAGTCTTGACGCCCTCCTCCTTCCAAATGGAAAGGTCAGGTGTGCTCTGAGAAGATGTTATGGATTTTGAGAGGAAGAAAGAAACCAAAGAGGTACATACCGTGGCTCTCTCCGCTAGCGTGCAGTAGTACTCCGGAGTGAACATGAACAGCTGTGCAAAATGCAACAGAAAGAGGCCGCAATCCACGGCATTGAGTTGTCTCGGGACCTGGGTGGCAAATCAGATGACTTGAGGACCTATCACATACGCGAACATATACCGGTACATGCCTCCTAATCGGCACGGTATGCTTCTCGTGTGGCGGGTGCAGCCGGGTTTCCTTCTTTAAGTATTCTGTGAGGACCTGAACCACATCGTCATGTCTCTGTCCCAAGGAATCCAATACCAATATGGTGTTCCTTGGGTAGAGATATATGATGGCCAGATACCAGTGCTTGCTATCGAGAACTGATTAACGAGGCTCATGGACTCTGTGTAGCATTTACTCCTGGTTAATTGGTAACAGGATCCATTTCTTCTCGGACAACTGGACGTTTTTGGTCCATTTTTTGACGCCTGCGTGGCCTTCCCTGTTGTAGATGAGTCAAGTGAAAAGTGAAATGAGGACAAGGATAGGCTTACTTTGCAAGCTTTGTAAAGAAAAATGAGTTCACAACGAGAATCTGTTTCGCAAGCTCCGGGTTCGCCTTCCTGAGATCATCGAGAAAAAGTCTGACAAGATGAATGGATCAAAGACAAATGCAGCAAGATGGGCATTGCTTACCTGAGGCCAAGCTCGATGAGAATGTCATTTAGAAAGATTGGTCGTTCAAGACGAGCGGCATCGCCACAGGTCAGCCGGAGCTTTCCCTTAAGGCCGGGAATAACGAACATTCTGGGTATAAAATGAGCAAAATGAACATTGGCCGATTTGACGATCGTCACTTGCGTTTTCTCTCGCCAGTTGTAGGGCATCGGGGCTTTGCTCGAGATCACAGCCTTTGCATCATAGCCGTAATTGACCAGTAAACCCTCAATGGGTGTGTGGGCAACGAGGGATGTGGAGACCGGTACACCCGCGAAGTGTTCATCGTCTTGCATTTCTTTTATGATGAAACAAGGTATAGCCGCCGTGGTGCAGAACCAGGTGATAAAGTTCTCTGGAATTTGATCTCCGTTGATCCAAAGGCCTATATAGTCTTGCTTCTATAAGAGATTTAAACAATGTTGCACTCTGATTTGAGTCCGGAGGGCACGTACAGACACAGATTTGCCTCCCCACACGGAGGCCATGTCGAGCCACGCTTGCTTACGGAGGAGACACCTCTGGTATCGACGAACGTAGTCGACAGTGTCCTCGTACTTGTCAATCTTCGAAAGAGCGTCGAGCTCGGGTGCACTGGGGTAGAATATTGGGGCATTTCTCAAGGCACGTGGAATGTCGTTGTTCCATGATTTGACATCCACAATTCGGCGATTCAAATCCAAATTTTTTCGCCGGAAGCACTCCACGAACATGGGGTCCAAGCGACCCACGAAGTGGTTCGTCTCTTGCTCCCAGACATCGTAGACTCTAACAAACGAATCTTCTGGATCACTAATAAAGAGCGGTTCTTGAGGTTCCCTTTTGATGAAGGGGATCCATGGCTGTTCTGGATCAAAGTACTGGGGGTTGGCCGTCGGGTCGCTCGGACCATGGTGCCCGTCGAAGCGAGGATGCGGAGGGAACGACACAAGATCCGAGACTGGTGGCAAACGGCCCGGATAGAATCGGTTTTGCCTCAAATTGGGCGATGATATGCAATACCGGCAGCCTTTGAACTATGACCCTGCGAGGATCGGAAGGAATATGGATAGACAGGGTGGTATTGAATGGAGGGATACTGTCGTAGCCATGAAAGCTACTCAGTCGCGCAGTGGAGTAGGAATGCATAATAAGCTAGGCCATTCAGCGAGCGACTGTCTGTTGTCCACGAGCAAGCAGCACTCCTGGGGACACCGTCGGCACTGGGGGTGCAATCCGCTTGAGCCGTATACATCAGGAAAATGTCTGCTGACCATAGTTGCCCGGTTAATTATATAGCTCCGATAGCGTGCTATAGCTGCTGTAGCTTCGCAGGAGGTTATGTAGCACTCATAGTCGATGTAGCTGCATGCCAGAACTATGTCGTACAGTATAGTTGTGGGCAGAAACTATATTGTGCTATGTTGTTCAGCGTCATTACTACAGCGTCTATGGTGGCTATGTCGGGCGCTAAAAACGGAAGCCATTTCCGGTCGAGCACCAGAATTATACTCTTCGTTGTCTGTATAAGCTACAAGGACATAAGGATTAATAGAAAAATTGCTGCCTTGCAAGTTTCTCTTGTCCAGTATATTTTACATTAGATTTGTTACAACAGAAAATGTCCCAGAAAATGAGGAGTTCTCATTGGCCAGCCACGCTGGCTGGACCACGCCAAAATTCGATCTCATGTGCCAGATTCTATTGGGAGAGAGAACTGAAGAGTTAGACGTGAGAAAAGTGAGATTTCAACTAGGCTTCAAGTTGGATCAAAGTTGGATCGGGGTTGATTTCCAAACCGTGAAGTTGGGCGAACTTGAGAAGTACTCCACCTGTACAGCAGACTTCTATTTTCTATCCTATTCCCACTCCATGCGAGAGGCCGACCGGAGAATGACCGAATAAAAATGACGAAGTCTATTCAAGTTTGAGACTCCGCCATCAACTGCGGAAGGTCCGTGCGCATCACGTGCCTTTGACGGATGGTTGATCAAGTTTTGATCAACTTGTCGTTTGACATGTCGTGTCTTTCTCTCTCTCCCACCACCAACCAACCACCGTCCCTCCACTCGTTGCTCTGGACCTTTCGCGCTTATCCTCTCCTCTTCAAGACTCGATCTCGCCTTACCGTTTGCAAGTTGCGGATGGTTGATCAAGTCTTGATCAAGTCTTACTTGTCGCGTCTTTCTCTCCCACCACCGTCCGCTCCACTCGTTGTTCTGGACCTCTCGCGCCTATCATCTCTTCTTCAAGACTTGATCCTACCTCACTATTGGCAAGTTACTTCACCTCCAAATCCCCCCAAAAGCGGACCTTCATCGTGCTTGTCTTGTCCATTCCCGCCCCTTGATAGTCTTTCAAATTTCTGGCTCTCGTTGTCTTTCTTGTATACTTCAAGGCCCTCAAGCATTCAACTCAATCTGTTTCAAGTGTATTGTCTCCTGTCTGTGGCGGTCGTCTGCAAGCATTTCGACATCAAAAATATACTTCAAGGCGGCTCGGCTCCCGTGAGCGGATGAAGGAATGCAGATGATTGGCGTACATCAATGCGCCCCTCTTCCCTTCATTTATTCTTATCTTACCTCATTCACAGATAACATCAGTTCGATACGCAACCTACATGAAGCGCGTCCAAGGTGAGTTTGATTTATGTTCACTTGATGTACAGTCTGACATTTCTACCTGCTATTCCTGGGTATTGGTAGGGTGCCTGCGCCGCACTCTCGTCCTATGCATCTCCTGTTGCATTACTTCATGCATCAATGCAGCAGTATACCTGAATATAATCTATTTTCCCAATTCTGGCCGTGAATCCGAATGAGCAGTATAGTGCTATGTACGACTATATAGGCTACATAGCTATGCGAATACGCCACTATATATATGCGCCGCCTAGCTACAGCAACTATATAGAACTATAGAGCTAGCGCAGAGAGCTACAGTGTCCTATATAACAGGGGGTTCGCTACAGCACTACACGATCTATGCTGACTACATAGGACTACATAGACTGTGGTTTTTTTCCAGATGTAACGACTGACAAGGTGCAGAGAAAGTACATATGACATTACGTACTTTGGCTCGCTTTGGTCAAGCTTTCACTTGACCGTGTCGGAAAACAACACAAAGCAACCGCTCGACGTCAACGATCCTGGGGCCTGTGCGCGATTCTTCGGGGCTTCCTGCGCTGTTGAGACGGCTGTGCCTGCTCCGAGGGTCGTCCTCAGCCACGATCCTGCGATGTTGGCCACCCAGCTCCATCAACACAAGGTCAGTATCACTTCTTGACGAGGCCTCAGATCCTAATGATATGTTCCAGTTTTAAGCACTCTCACCTTCAACTAAAAAGAAGAGATTTCTCGAGGCTTTGTGTGCCGTTGAGTGCTCTGAGGGTCGTTCTCAGTTTGGTCGCCGTCTTCATCGAAACGACCGCGCTTGACTTCCGGCAAACCCACTGCAGGAAAAGTACCAGCACAAAGCCAGTAGGAATCTGCAGGGCAAAGCCACAGATGATGATCATGAGGGAGGAGGGACGAAGGCAAGTCGCAAGATCAAAACCTGGCCAAATTAGGCCATACATACACGTGACCATGATGACCACGCATATCTCGCTCTCTCGGAGTCTCCATCTCGATCTCGTCTGTGGATTTGCTCTACAGACTCCTGCTACTGGCTTTGTGCTGGTAGGATCGGCTTACCTCAAGACTGGCGGAAGGGAAGTGCAGCTGAGAGGATGACAGCGCGGAGCTGCGGCTACCTGCGAAGTCGTCCTCGAGCAGGCTTAACTCAAGACTTGCTGAATTTGCGAGGAAGGGAGGCACGGTCCCCACGGACGAGCGAATTCCTACGGCGCAGTGAGTTTGCGAGGAGAAGCGCGGTCTCCAAGGACGAGTGAATCTCTTACTATGCAAGCTCAGAGGACCGAACCCGGGAGTACTTGGTTTCGAAGACGATTCTCTGCCAGACGTGCAACAGGGTACAGTGATCCCCCACTCCTTGAGCCAACCCCGCTTCTTGCGACACTCTAAATATAATGGTGCTGTCCCTTCCTGCCCTCGAATCATGGCTTAAAAACTCTATTATTGTAAATAAGTCATCCTGCATAGTTGAGACACTTGTAAATGAGCGGAGCAAGCCCACAGAGGCGCCGAAAAAGTGTGTTTATGGCTGTTTTCAACCCCCCCGGTCGTTGCATCACGATCAATTTCACCCTTGCAAGACCAATTGTGGTTCAATTCCTTCCGGACCTAGATAGAATTGTAGCCGATAAGTAGAGGAGTATGTTGTGTCAAGAGTTTTCAATGATATCCGCACTAAATATGATGTTTTTGGCAAAATACAATCTGGTGTCGCAAGGAGTGCGGGTACACTGTACGCTGGACTTATAAAAAAACGATCTGGCTCACATTCGTCCTGTTTCAGGCAGATGTAACACGACGCAGGCGCGGAGCTGCGGCTCGGAAGCGCAGGACGGGCGAATGTCTTCCCGCCAGCTCCGATGAAGAATGCGCAGCACTCAAACCTTGCTTCGGGAAATCCTTAAATTATTCCCAGAGGCTGCCTTTGGCCCACTTTCAGTGCTCCTCTCGAGCTAGGAGACTCAGTCGGTCTACTGTGGTGCACTAGGCTGCACGCTGCACGCAAGTCCCGCCTCCAAAAAGGCGGCGGAAGTCATTTTTTTTTTTTGGCGGACCCTGCGTGCTATTCCCGGACGCGGGTGGTGCTCCCCACGTCTGCGGAGGCGTCTGCACCCCTCACACGCTCCCAGAGGCTGCAAGCAAGTCCCACCCTCCACAAAATGCGGCCGCGCAAAAGCCGCGCATTCTTTTTTTTCACGTGCCCAGCGTGCTCTTCCCGGATGCGAGTGGTGCTCCCCGCATTCGTGGAGCTCCGACCTCACCGCCCGTCGTCGTTGAGGGGAGCGCGCGCCTCCATACCTTCGGAAATCGTGTTTTCTTTTGGTGTGCTCAGCGCGCTCTTACCGGACGCGGGTGGTGCTCCCCGTGTTCACAGAGCTCCGACTTCACCGCGCGCGAGTCCCGCCGCCCGCACCTTCCGAAGTCGGTTTTTTTGGCGCGCCCCGCGCCCCGCGCTCTTCCCGGATGCAGGTGGTGCTCCCCGTGTTCGCGGAGCTCCGACCTCACCGCCCACACTTGTTGTCGTTGAGGGCAGTGCACGCGTGCATGCAAGTGCCGCCCCCCGCCGCATTCTTCTTCGTGTTCCGCAGCTGTAACTACTGTATCACTCGTGTATTTACTTTACATCCCGCATGTATCTACTATATTTTTTTTGCTTACCTCTTTCTTCACCAAGTCATGACACCGTAGATTCGGGCTGCACGTGGAGGGCAGGGCTGATGAAGAAAGAAAGGAGTCGGGCCGCCGGAGACCGCCGGCAGGGGGTTTTGGGAAACAAAGGAAGGAGGAACGCAGGCTGCCCCGAGGACAAAGCCACACTCCTGTGCCGACAGAAACGACGCGCGGACGCAGTCATTGCCCGACAAAGATGACGTGCGGGTGTGGTCCAGCGTCGACAAAGGCATCGTGCAGGTGGGGTCCAGCGTCGACAAAGGCATCATGTAGGTGGGGTTGTACACCGACAAAGCCGGTGTACGGAGGCAATTGCCCGCCGACAAAGACCCGGGGATCAAGTGCGATGAGTCCCCCCTTGGGCACGCCATGCGGGGCGGGAGATTGGCGGCTGGCACGCCGCTGCGTCATGCCTGCCATGTGTGGGGCACGCCGCTGCGTGACGCCCGCAGTACAAGCCAGCAAGGACTCAGAGTCGAGCCAGCCCTTGCTGGCTCAATTCTGAGTCGTCACATGGCCGCGACTCGGCCACAACCGCGTTGTGCTGTTGCTTCTGGCAGCCCCGGCGGCATCTCCGGCCGAGTCCCGGCTCGCGCTCGTTTACCCTCAAAATTCCTCCTAAGTTGCACATAATTTTTCTTTAACTATCTATTCGATATACACTAACTAAACATTTTACTTAGTCGCTAGTTACGGAATTACTTGAATATAACAAAGGTGTTTGTTACATGTCACACCGGCCTGCGGACCACATGCGTGTTAAGCATGCGGGTGCCACATGCGTGGCTTTTTGCCCCCGGTGAAAGTTCAGCATGGTTGGCTCAATGAATGATAGCCAATATCTTTCTAGGGTATTTATGCATCCTGTATATCAGTTTGGAAAGTAAGAGACAAATATAACACTGAAGTAACGGCACATAAATTCATAACAGGCCATTTTGCTGAGCCGAATGGCTTGCGCGAAAATAAGAAGACCCATCGGACCGCACGCCCTTTCTCAACTTGTCTTGGATTCAGTGATCCACGCCACTGAACAATAAAGGTGAGGATGGTTGAAAGTTTTGGTGGAACAATCAGTGTAGTTGAGCACATAGGATGTACTTTACATGTCGAAGAAGTGGCATGGGTCTGGCGTGGGCGTGAGCATTTTTAAGTAGGCATGTGTTCAGAAGGATTGCTACGGCATTAGGTGAGGGGGGAAGGCTGAAAGGCTGATGAAGTGTGTGAACACTGAAGACAAAGTCATTAAAGCGGATAATAATCCCGAGGACATTCGGGCATATGGTTGTACATTCTGGATTAGTTACAGTATAACACAGGAGTATTGTCATATATATCTTCAATGTCGCGACAGGGGGAAAGTTAAACATGTTCGACGACGATCACGGCCATCACTGATGGCGACGAGGGCAGTCTGTATCTTCGGAGGGTGGCCACAGAGGAAACAGAATAATAAGGAGGAGCAAAAGACAATGATGCATGAAGTACTTACAGTGAGGATTGTGAGTGTAGCCGAGCACAAGCCAAGCCACACCAGAAGCCACGCCGTCCACGCCCGCCCCACCAAATTCAAACTCCGCTAAGGGGCACAAGCCATTCGGCCAAGCCATTCCGTAAAGTCTGGAGCCCCGTAATAGTCAGATACCTCACCTACATCGATATCTCATCGAACGTATCGGGATCATGATGGCCAGAAGTTGCCCTGGATCCACAATAATCATCCAATGAGCATCCTCTTCACGTCTGGACATAGAAGATTGCAAACGCAGATTAGCGATCAGAGCACAATACGACATCAATCTTAAGCTTAATACATCCTAACTATCTCTGCCTCTAGGTGTAATTACGACTTCGTTGTTCACTGTCGCGATGAAGACACTACCCTCGAACTGGGAGCCGCTCTAGATCCACGAATGTCCCACATTATGTATAGGAAATGGAAAGTCCGAGGTGCAGTCCGCGCGGTATATCAGACTCGCACGCCACACAACGGAGCTGCTACCAGGCCCTGGTCTTTCCTCCGCCTACCATCTCTCCGCCCCGTGGGTCTTGGCTCACAGTAGTTTTACTTAGAGTTACTCCGGAGTCGCGATCAAAATATAGAATAGAAAATGAGAAATAGATTTTCGTGATAACCGGAGTTGCGATCAAAATAGAAAAACAAGCGAACGTTGATGCGGCCTCGGCTGAGACTCACGAGTGACGAGTCACACATGTTTGTACTAAAAATAAATATCACAAAGACACTGGACGTGTTACTTCTTCCATTTCGTGTTTTTCGTAGAGATAACTAGCAGAAACGTGTATTTTGAAGTCTAGAATACAACACAATGTTAAGAATGGTTGGAATATGAATAAGACTTTGGGTTCAGTGCGTCTGGCTCGTGCTTACGTGCCCGTTGTCAAGCAGGCCGTGACAAGCTGCCGTATCAGCCGGTTATCCCACTTTTTGATCACATCACCAAAATCTATTTCTTATTTTCTATTTTCTATTTGATCGCGACTCCGGAGTCACTCTTAGGCGGGTGAACTCTGAGGGCGAGATCAGAGATCCATCTTTTTTTCTCGGCTTCTCTCAGGAGCAAACAAGACTTCTAATCAGACGATTGATTTTGTTCATTGCTTCATCGCACAAGAAAGATCGAATGGGACAGCCGCAGAGTTTTGTCTCAAGTTTTGTTGGGTGTGGAGAGAGCAGCGGAGGATTGATTCCCGAACCGCAGATCCCCAGGGCGTAGGGTGATGGTGATGCGAGAAAATGAACCCAGATGAGAGACGCCAGACGAGAATATCACCAGCACCCATGAGTAACCCAACAAGACGAGAGCACTGAATCAAATCAATCATCAATATAGTGTCTTCGACCTTCAACAGAGTATCAGATAACTGGTCCCACCAAAATATGTTCAAATGGAATGTCGAGATGAGTGATTAACGGGAGTACCAGCCAAGGTAGATCTCGCAGCCCTCTTTTCAGACTCTAATCTCAACCACAGTATCTCAACCCGCCATGTCGTGAGCGTGAAATCCACACAAATGATCTTCGGACACTTTACTAGCTGCTACTTTGGACTTTATTCCCACTCGCCATTCTGTCTGTGATGCAGAATCTTTTTATTCTTCTTCAACTCCCAATTTTCCCTTCTTAAAATAGATCCAATCCTTTGTGTGTTCGCATTTGGCGCGCGTTCGACGCGTTGGATCACATGACCGGAGTGCAAAACTCCCGAGTTTGACACCGCAGACGTAATTACGGCTTGATTACGACCTCCTTCATAGAAAAGGTCATGAGGCTTCGTGCTTGCAGTCTATGTTCCCGCCAGTCGCCATGTCCTCCACTCTAGCAACTTTCGGTTTCTTGTTCTTGCTAGTGTCTTCTGCTGCTGCTCAGGTACGATGCTGCCGCAGTGTGCCCTGGGATGCGCGAGAGCCGCTGCGACCAAAGCCAAGTGTGACCGGTGCGCGGTTTCTGTGTTATGGAGATCCGGGATATTCGTTGAGCTCTTGGTGTCTTAGATCGGATACCGCTTGTCTGTGCAAGACGTCTTCCTTCGCATCGAGTGTTATTCAATGCGCTGCGACGACTTCGTGCTCTGCTGCTGAAAAGGCGACGGTCAGTGCAATTCTGGGGGGCTTGTGTGGTGCGGGTGAGTCGTCCACATCTGAGGAACGGATTAGCGCTCACTTTACTGCCTGCGTCGCAGTCTCGTCTTCATCAGCATCGGGTCCCGGGCTCTCGTCAGGTGCGTGCTATTCCATTCGTGATTCTTTACTCCTTCCAATATTCATCATGTTTGTACGGGGTCGAGCACGAAAAGCGTGAGCGCCTCCGCCTCGACGCCAGCCGAGACATCGTCCACATTGACGACCATCACCTCCAACCCAAGCAGCTCGCCCACGCCCCCGCCATTCAGCTTCCCATCCTCCGACATCCCGTCTTCCTCGGCTCCCAGTGGCTCCAGCGCGAGCACCACTACTATTCCCTCCGCGCCCTCCACGAGCCCTTCTACCGCCGCGGCGCGGGGTAATGGTGACGGTAATGGAGCGCACGTGGCGGGCGTTGCTGGCGCTGTGATCGGTCTTGCGATGTGGGTTTTGTGAGACCCGCCTAATGTTGGAAAGCCGGAGCCGAATAGTAATGGAGGCCTACTGGACAGCACGTATGTGTGTTCTTGGTCGCACCAATTTTTGGACGCGTATGGATCTTGGAATCAATGCGATGCACCAATGATTTACAAATTGCTTGATTGACGTTGAGCTGAGAAGGTCTGCTGCCTTCCAGTGACTTGATGCATGAAAATCAGAGCGCGATCGGTGTTGGTCTTCGCATTGAATATGGCGCGATATCCGCCCAGCATTCCGAGGATGGACATATATTGAGAGTCTGCACCTTTGCCGATAATAGGAAACTTGAAAGCCATTCGATCTGAGTTGCGGTTGGACCTTTGGATCCGCGCAGTCAAATCAGAACCAGCGCCTTGCCACTCGCTCTATCACATAATATCTCATTCGACTCTACGAATCTGCGGAGAAGAAAGTCTCGCTGCAGGGTGAGCATTTTCCTCAGCGCATTGAATTGAACATCAGAAAGACGACGTTATAGAGTGTACCCATCACATTCAACACGAATTAAAAACACAAAGGAACACTATTCCCTGGACGGGAAAAGTCAGGCCACGACCGCATGAATTTGGCTTCTCGTATTCTTCCGACAAGCTCAAGGCAAGAGAACCCCAGACTGCTCATGTTGAAATCAACTGTATTCAAAAGACTGCACGATGAATCTCCCCTCCTGCCTCGACGTGGATATAACTCGCAGTGACAATATCTAAGCGGACGGGAGCTTAGCAGAGCGAACATATTATTGATGAGGAGTATATCTCCGTCGCTTGGCGTTTTCCATACTAGCATGAAGCCAAAAAAAGGAGAGGCAGCAGAGGTCGCAGACTCGCAGTGGCTTGGACGAACTCGGCGGGGCCAAGTCTCAAGGCTTCACTCTGGGCCGCGGGCTCGAATCGAACTAACTATTTCCACGGATACATCGGCACCTCGAACATGGCGCGCAGCTGCGGACCACCCGCTATCGGTTGCACCTTGAAACTTCTCTGAACCAATGCCATTGAAATCTGTGATCCCCAGACGTTGATAATACAACCTGACATCCTTCAAATGATCGAGGTTGAGAAAGAGCGGGATGACCACAAAGAAGGTGAGTTCCGCAATAGAGGATCGGAGAGACTATCGTGGAATCTGACAGCGCAAATTCACCAGAAATAGATGGTAAATTTCATAAGGAGGGCATTGACTCGGAGTGATTCAGTTGAACTCTAATGCGACCGGGTATCAAGACCTCTCCACGACAATTTCGCAAACTGAGGTTCGTTCACAAAAAGATTGAAATCTTTCTTCTTGCGTAACATCACGGACTTGGCCGGGCCCTAGTGTCCCTTAATTGCTCCTGCGCGCGCAGGAAGCTCTCAATGTCTGAATGGCCGCGCTCCGCTGCCAGATCCAAAGCTGTTTTCCCATAGCGATCTGACTTCCTGTCAGTGGACTGTCTGAGTCAGAATTAATCGAACGAAGGACGTACCCCTGCTGTTGACGTCCGTGTTGTGCTCGACGAGGGAGCGCACAATGTCTGAACGGCCGTGCTCTGCTGCCAGGTGCAAAGGTGTCTTCTTGACGCGATCTAAATTCCCATCAGCGGACTGTCGTCATCATCGATGAAGGACATACCACTGCAGTTGACGTCTGCGCTTTTCGCGACCAGCAAGCTCACAATGTCTAAATGACCGTGCTCTGCTGCCAGATGCAAAGCTGTTTTCTTATTGCCATCTGAATTCCCGTCAGCAGAATGTCTAGGTAAATGATATCCACGACAGGGGGGGGGTGTCGTATAGGACATATTACTAGGATGTCATCTCCTCTTCCGTATCCGATGCGGCGCGCATGGGCAGATCCTGGACTGATATCAAGCAATAACGATCGATTAATTGAGAGAAGAATCAGGATCGAAACTGTAGATTTAGACAACTGACCGTGTGTTTTGGAACGAGCTCATACATGGATATCATCCCGGGCGAGCGCAATCTGCGTCAGAGATGGCGGCCAGCCTCGACTAATACCACGGTAATAAATATGAGTTACTCGGAATCAGGTTCATGAGTTCACGTACAACATGTTGTCTTCGCCTCCCCTCGAGCGGAATCGGCGGTGGTGGTAGACAGCGCAGAACTTAGGATGTCCATCAATTAATTTGGATCAGAACGAGGACGAGGGGGAGAAGTAAAGCACGCACAGTACAGCGCTTCCTTTCGAGCTCAGAGCTCTTCAGCAAAGAGTCCCTTCCCTGCGATGCGCTACCAGCAGCACGTACCCGCAGTTGGAGCCCGCCGCACTAATATTACTGTAATGGACATCAGTTCAGAGCTCTTCAGCAAAGAGTCCCTTCCCTGCGATGCGCTACCAGCAGCACGTACCCGCAGTTGGAGCCCGCCGCACTAATATTACTGTAATGGACATCAGTCACTTGGAATCATGAATATGAGTTAGCGAACAGGATACATGTCATCTCCGCCAGCGCGAGCTGTACGAGCGGATTACAACGGTGGAGTCTTAACTCTTGGCTTTGAGTTAACGCGGATCCTGGGTGATATCCATTAATTGAAGATGGGGCGAGGGAGCCAAAGTACCTATCTACCCTGTTTGTGTGTTGCGTCCGCGCTACGAACGAAGGCGTTGGATGCAGCTGGTGATGTGCTGCACCAATAACTTATGAACCGAGATCAGTGGCTTGAAATCGGGGAATATGAGTTGTAGCGTTGGCGTACCAGACAAGGAACACGAGCTGTGGAGCTCGCCTACCGAGTAAGCGAGAAATAAGGTAGGTTGTCGTGCACGACCTCTCATCGTAATATATGCATCCTGGATGTCGAAGATAAGCCGCGCGCACACGATGGATGGGTGGATAACGGAAGCCTAATCCGATTCCGATTGGCAGGAGCGAGTGAACGAATTGCGGTGAATAGAATGCGCGCGCAACTCATACATCGCGCAGTTAGACTCCCACATCTCATACAGCGCACTTGGACTCGGACTCTATGATCTGCGCGAGACCGCGGGGGATCTGGCGATATGACTGCAAAAACATCAGTCGACGTGATGGTAGTGGGACGGAATAGACGCACCTCGCAGCTGCCGCCAAATGCTTCTTGACTGGATAGAACGTGAGTTCACTGGGTGGCGAGATGCGAGGGATCTCTAGACGAGTATATAATTCAGTGGATGCACAAGATCATAGGAGGGCTGGCCGAACGAATTGGTAAGTGGGAGTGAATAAATAGCAGGAAGGATAGACGCACCTCATCAGTGGGTCTCTCGAATTGACTTCCATGCCGGCCGGGATAGACTGCACGGAGATGATTCGAGACAGAAAATATTGGGTGGACGAAATCCTGGGAATCGGACCAGTCTTTCCTCGATACATGCGTGCGTGCATGAGATTACGAGTACGCGTTTGAGGAGCATGGGTGGAGTGGTACGCTTGAGGAAGGAAGGGAGGAAGGCCTGGCTAGGCTGTGAACGAACACTTGGTGTCGAGGGAACACTGAAAGGATGCAAAACTTCCAGATGGCTGGACGAATGAATTGATGAGTTAAAGGGAATGGATTAAATGTCAGTACGTATAGGCGCACGCTGTATCCATTCCCTAGAATCCATTACAAGGGCGTCTGTCGATCTTGACTTCAAGCCAGAATCCACTGCGAAAAAAATATCAATCGACGTCATAACAGCTGGGCGGGGCCGCACCTCGATGAAGATGATACGCCGGCGTTCGTGCGGAAGGAGTGCATGTGAGAGTTTCTGCACTGCAACTACGGCGGATGGGCGTCGCCGTTGGAGCTCGAGCTGCAATGGGACTCCATGTATGGGAGATATTGGACAGCGAGCACCGACTGCGTGGAGAATCAATATCAGGCATTGCAGAGGATCCTGAGACGCACATCTCGGAGAAACGTAGGTATGCATGGGAGGGCATGTCGCGGCGTATCGGCGTCGGAGCTTGGGGTGGACGCGCGTGAGGAAGGAAGGACTGGAAAGGAACATTGTACCACACCTGCCAGTTCTCACTGCTCAACAGGTTAAGTCCGCACATGCGTTGAGGTTCCGCGGACCTTGCGCTCGAAGTGCTTCAAGTGCGCCAGTAACTTGAGGAATGCGATCGTGTAGGTTGGAGGAGAGGGATTCGACGGCGAGATGCGCATGATGCATTGAATGCCCTTCGAAATCCAGGTCGAAGGAAGGTTGGGCTAGTCTAAGAAGTTGTGAGCATGTCGCAGCAGCTAACCAACGAGGCCAGCGTGTAGCCAAGCATGAGAGCCATCGTCAAGCCGGTTTGATCGGCAGCCGTAATCCGACCGGCTACTCAGTCGTTCGCCATCCACCCGATGCACATACGCGATCCAAACACGATCTGCGATGGTCTATAAAGAGCGCGCCGGTCTGGCCTAACCCAATACCTGCTACGCTAATCCAATCCTCCGCAATGTCGCCGCCCCGTCCTCGGGCACGTAAACCTCATGGCCGACACCCTCATCGCCAACGCCAACCTCGACGAGTACGTTTTCTACCTTCCCTTCTCAGTCGCCGCTAACTTTGCTAGCCTTCGCGCAATCGTCCGCAGCATGGTCGCCTCCGCTACGCCCGGTATCGCTGCAGCTCTCACCACCGCCGCGCGCGAGCGCCTGCAGCAGACCAGTGCGCGCTTTCTCGCATTTTCAGACCCCAACGCGCTCTTCACTGTACCTTGCGCTACCACCACATCATGCGGCACGAGGGAACCGACGCCCACACCGCTGCTTTTTGACCTCCTGAAGCGTGCAAGGACGCTGTACGGGTCAGGTATGGGGTTTGCGAGTCTCGAGTACGTTCTAGCTCTCCGTTTGATAGAGTGTGATGTACTAACCGGGCGTTGGAGCCTCCTGACGACCGCAGTGCGTGCTACGCTCGACCTTCGCTGGGAGCGGGAAGGCGAGATGGCGGACATCCTGGCCGTTCTTGATGCGGATATCGCGCAGGCCATTCAGGTGCGTTATTGTCGATTCTTCCACGCGCATTGCGGATCTCCGTCTTTTCTTTGCCTTTCCTGGCGTTATTCTTTATTCCGTCCACATCCCCGTTCGTCCGTGCGTGCCTCGTGCTCCTCGCACTTATCTTCGGATTTACTCGAGCGCTCGTTCCTTTCTTCCTTTTTTTTCTTTTTTCTTTTCGCCACATCTCCTTCCGTCTTTCCGCCTTTCCGCATCTCCGGTTCCCTTTCATCCACACAAGCCTCGTTTTTCCCATGCGCGCACGAAAGCTTCTTAATATATGTCACCCCTTGCGTCCGCGAGCCTCATGCCCGTGTCGTTCAAATTCTCACGTCACTCGCAATTCATCTACTCAATTAATTCATTCTCCTTTCTTTTTCGAACTTCAACTACCCTGGCCGTGGCGTCCGTCCACCCATTGCTCATCCATCCATCCCTTTCCCGCCTCATTCCGCCGACTCACAGCCCTCCCTCGTCCTTCTCACCTCATCGAATTCTTCCGTTACTCTCGTCCTTCTCTTCCCTCTTCCATTTATTTCTCCTCTTCCTTCCCTCTCACCGAGTCCCTACCGCTGACCAATTCCCAGAGCTGCAAGGAAGAGATCGACTCGGCATCCCGCCTTTCCCCTGCTACAACCACGCCGCACACGAGTAGGTTCAAGCCCATATCAACGCAAGGAATTATCTGCATTGTGGAACGATATTGAAACACTCCTGTCTCGGCACCCGGTCTCAATGTAGCCACGGGCGTCCAGGACGCCCGCATAGATTAGTTAACAAAACATGTTGATTATTTTTTCGAAATAAGCAGCCTTGACCCAACCTAACCTATTTAGGGCCCAGCCCCCACAAGAAAGTATCTGCATTGTGAAAAGACAGTGGGACACTCCAAGCTCGGCACGCGGTCTCAATATAGCCACGGGCGTCCAAGACGGCCGCATGCATTAGTTAACAGAACATGTTGATTATTTTTTTAAATGAGCAGCCTTGACCCAGCCCACATCAACAGGAGGAAGTATCTACATTGTGAAAAGATATTGAAACACTCCCGGCTCGGCACCTGGCCTCAATGTAGCCACGGGCGTCCAGGACGCCCGCATACACTATTTTGAAATAAGCAGCCTTGACCCAACCCAACCTATTCAGGTTCAAGTCAACATTAACACAAGGATGTATCTACATTGCGAAAAGATATTGAAACACTCCCAGCTCGGCACCCGGCCTCAATGTAGCCACGGGCGTCCAGGACACCCGCATATATTGGTTAACAAAACCTGTTGATCATTTTTCATTCTTGGTGCAATCTAACCTATTTAGGATCAAGCCCACATCAACACAAGGAATTATCTGCATTGTGAAAAGATATTGAAATGCTCCCAGCTCGGCACCCGGTCTCAATGTAGCCACGGGTGTCCAGGACGTCCACATGTAGGGTCTTTTTCTTTTTCTTTTTCTTTTTCTTTTTCTTTCGTCCGTGGTTGGAACCGATTCATCGCTACATAAGCTCTGAGAACTCGCGACGATGATATTGAACTTGCGAAACGCCGATGTGCTTGAGTTTGAGCGCGACTGCCTCACTTTATAGTAGTGCCCAGCCCACACACTTTGTGGAGCGGCACATGGTTGGTTTCAAAACATCCAGTTATTCTGGCTCCGACTAAAGCGGAGGTAGTGCATGGCGGTTGGCGCGAAAATGCAGGAAGCTCATTAATATTGGGGTTCGACTCCCCGCGTCCGCATAGCACTGTTGGTTAGGATTGTGTTTTTAAATATCGTACTGCATCTGTTCTGTGTGGACCTGATGATCACGCGCGCGAGCTCAACTCTGCTCCGAAGTCCTATTTCCAAATTTCAAGCAGCTCATCAGAGTTGCATAGAGAACCCCTGACAGTTTTTCTTTCCCCGACCCATTTCCGGGATGCGAAATCGAATGCTTAACTAGCAGTTTGTTCCAGCGGAAAATGCAGTATTTCAGCGGACGTGATGCTCGGCGCACCGCTGCACTCAATACGGGCATTGTCGGACTGCAGACAGCTGATCGGGGTTCAACACCCCGCGTCCGCATTACTCTGGACCTTCTATAATCTTTTTGATACAGGTCCCTTCCTCGTTGAATTGACTGACGTTGAAAAAGCAGACCGAATTTGTATGTATCGTCTGCACTGTGACTCGCCTCGCCCTCTGATGACGCACGAAGGCTGTTGCCGCCAGGCTCAAGAAATATATTGCCAACTACGCATGCATAGCTCAAATTTTTGCATTGTACATTGTTGTGTTCTACCTGATATCGGAAATCCATCCATCCACCCACGCATAAACCGAAATGCGCGGAATCTTCAGTCAGTACGAGTCATTCATTTATTCACTGGGTGGGCACACCCGTCTTGGAACGTAAAGATCTCGCAAGAGCATTCCTGCTCCCCCCGATCCATTATCCACCTAGCAGCACGCATCCAAGCAAGATTCGACATCGCGTCTCCTCCACCTCCCTCTCCTGAAATCCGACACACTACCCCCAAAACCCCACCCCGCCCCTCGCCCGCTCGTCCGCGAACTCGCCGCCCCACCCCGTCACGGCGTCGTGCGATGCGTCGAGGGCGGTCCTCAACTCGGTTAAGGCGCGCTGCGGAGAAGGCGAGGCGGACTTGCGCGGTGTCATGTTCGCGTTGTAGTAAGCCGTGGTCGTATGCGGTGAAGGGATGGACGACAGCGTGTGAGACTCAGCCGCATCATCGTCTGGATGGGCGGATGCGGGCGGGCTGGGCGGAGGCGTCGGGGGCTCGTCGTCATAGGTGTGATGGCGTTCCTCCGCGTACTAGTTTGCCACTCTGTTTAGAGGTTCAAAACGGTGGCTATGTCACCGCTTTGACCCTCTAGACAGAGCAGCAAACTAGTAGGCTTTTGATTCACGGGTATGCAACTCTCTGATACGTTTGGTCTTTTTGATCCATACTCATCATCGCTATCGCCGGATTATCTTATTTTGTCTGGGTCATCCCTGTGTTCCGGGCGTTCCGCCCCTCGTGCACAGTCGCGACTCAACTTCTGCTTCCGACATATGCAACCTTGCGAGGACATCGCTGCGGAAGAACACAGGCACGTCATTCAATAACGTGCTATTTAACCTTCTTACAATCAAAGCTAGAGCCTCGGACGTGGTGTGTGGTGCACATCCGTATCCCTTATAGCAGTTAAGTTCCCCGCGTATGCGGGAAGCCTGGGTTCGACTCCCGGTGTCCGAATGGCTATCGTCTGTCCCATCCGCTTTTTCACCCCCTTAGTCGCTGGCGGGGTTTATTTTTCTGATTCATATTCATCTTCACATAGCGTTGCACGCCACCTCTCCAGGTTGGAGCTTCAGCTTCGACTCGCTTCACTTGGTCCAAAGTACACAAGTATGTCCCTCAGTATTCAATGGTTCGGCACTTAACTTGCTTGAAAATAGGGCAATGAATTCGGACGTGATGTACGGGCATGATGCATCCCTTGGGCATGATTTGGTTTCTAAGAAGCTTGGGTTCGACTCCCGCTGTCCGAAGGGTATTTATCAATCTCTGTTTTTGCTCATACTGCCATCACATGAGCGTAACACAGTCCAGAACCTTCGCCCAATATCAATGCGGAAAAACACCATCACAAGCGGGAGGCGTTTGAAACGATCCATTTGAGAGCTCCGAACAATAAGGGAGGGAAAAAACTGACAACGGCTGATAGCACTGGCGATATCGTTGCAAATCTGTGGTGAGTTGGTCTCCCGATGTCTGGGGATGTATAGTGAAGTTACAGCTGTTTGCATATATAATGACACTCATCAAAAAAAATTGAATAAGATCAAATTTGATGTCCCGTCTTGCCGTCGACGCCCCGCACTCAATTCCCAGCGGATTCGGTTGATCTTAGGTGCATTCGAGAGCTCTTAATGGGCGCTTTCTTGCCATACCCCACTCGACCTGTAATACTGAAAATTTGGTCTGCTCAAATTTGCACTCAATACTTTCAAGCACATCTTGTTCAGCTTATTTCTCTGTGAGTTTGGCACTGATTTGGGTAGGTCAGAATTCGATAGAATCCTGGGACCATGGCAATCATCCCTGTTGTGAAGAATAATGACTCGGCCATCGGGCGCCCCTTCTGCAGGCCTTTAACCGATATTTTCAAACAATGGCTCATGGTGAACCCATTTCGAAAGGGAAGCATTCTTTGATGGCACATAGCCCTGTGCCATGGAAAGGCCTTTCAGACGCTAACTATTTCCCCGAAATTGATGCAAATTTGATGGAGAAAGAGGGAAACCAAGTCAGCATTTGGATCATTCGATGCAAAATTTAAGGATACCGAATTTGGATTATTACGGGCCGGGTAGGGTACGGCTAGAAAGGGATCATCAAGACCTCTGGAATGCACCCAGAATCAACGGAATCCGTTGAGAATTGGGTGCTGGGCGTCGACGGCAAGTTGGGTCATCAAATTTGATCTTATTCATTTTTTTGATGAGTGTCATTATATATGCAAACAGCTGTAAGATACGCAGGATCAAAAGAATTGAATTGATGGGGATGAAAACAGGTCAAATCAGTGTCGGTACTATCGTGACCGAACTTATTCGGGCAGCGCACACTGAGTCGGGCTCCCGGTGAAGAATTCTCGTCTCGTTGCGAGTCGACATTTCGGGACTGGTCCCGGGCGAGGTGACGCAGAGATACGCGCAAGATTTCAGATCCAGATCCGGCTGCAGTGTAAGTAGATGATCTGGCAGGCGGAGCCAACCCCCGCGGCTGTAGGAATCGAGTTGTCGAGTAAATCGAATTTAGAGCAAGCGATGACAGGATCGCGTGACATTCCATAAACGGAAACGGCCCGATGTCCTTGAAAAAACGCCAGATGAAGCAAGCTACAAGGAGGGGGAGGCCAGGGCAGAAGGGAAGCGGCGGGGAGAGGGAAGGGTACACGCTGCACGGGCTCGAGGATCCGGTAGAGCTGCGGAAACGAATGCTTGGACGGATCTTCAAATTGTGGTCGCTGTGCCACGGGGGGAGAGAGAAGCATACCCTCCATCCCTTCCTTCTCCTTCCACAGGATCCGCCATATCTCCGCTGGACACACGCGACCGCGAGCTACGGTAAGCGCAGTGGCAGGGTGTGGCGTGGACTGAAAGGCGTCATGAGGAGGAGGATGTAGAGAATGGTGTGTGAGCACCGCGGGGACACATGCTGCGCTGAAGATCTCTCTGAGGTGGCAGCTCTGAGGTGGCAGCACAGGATGAATTTTAACCTATGGATTAACCTAGCTTAGGAGGATATTCAGCTATCATCAGGTTGATTTTCACCGGCCATATGTTGATTACTACACGGGCATAGGTTGTTTCGCGCAGGTTGATTCACAACCTTTTTGGGGTCAATAACATCCTATGGCCAAATGTGGTATTCTGTTGCTTTTCAACCTGTTGTAGGAAGATCCGAGTAACCTACACTCATCCTATGCCCTGCTGAAATTCACCCTCCTTCTCAGGTTGATTAACAGCATGTAATAGGCATATTTTCAGCCGCATTTCAATGTCAAATATAGGCGTAAAAACATATTGTGTAGGATGAAAAGTAGGATAAGCAGATGATACGTAAATTGGCAGTAGTTCTACGCGCTGCACTGAAGATGAGGTGAATATTGGGCGAAGAGGAGCAAGTAAGATAGTGGAGAGAAGGAATCATTCAAATGGGGCTGTCGAGTTGTCAAGATGCTGATTTGATTGAATCGTCTTTGGCCACGTACCGCGCGCACTCAGTCCCCCTCATCGACGTCGTCCTCATCGTCCTGACGACTCGGGCCTGCGCCATCAGACATGCTGTCGTCGTCGTCGTCGTCGTCCTGAACCACCAACTTCTTCTTAGCCTTACGCGAGCCACTCTTCTTCCTTGTGGCCTCTTTCTTCTTGCTGGCGACTTTCTTCGCGGTGCGGACAACGGCACGGGAGGCCTTGGCATTTGTGCGGCTACCACGGGGAGTGGATGGGTCCCTCTTGGCCGAGTTGGCCTTGAGGTACGCATACTGGGCAGGCGTCTCGAGCCATCCGTTCTGGTAGGCACGGCGACGCTTGTTCTTGATGTATTGTTTGACGAGTTCCTCAGTGGCCCAATCGTTAACGTAGCGTTTGAGGATGGGGTGCCGTTCACGCGCCTCGTACATAGTGAGACTTTATTCTTCCCAAATATGTTGGGCACTTACCACCGCAAAAAGATTTTCCTTCGCTCCCGCAGAAGTTTTTGCCCACGGCTGCTCCCAATTGATCCCGGCCTGGAGTGTGATATCACGCATGTTCCGCTGCCACGAAATGAGGTCAGTAAGTTATTGTCTGTGCGGAAATCATGTACCATGACGGCCAAGTACCGCTCACGGTCCTCGGCATTGTGCCCCAACCCCATCGCATTTTGGATGTTAAAATTGTTTCCTGCAGAGCCGGCGGGCCTGGGCACCATCCCTATATTGCCGTCGTCATTGGAATTGGCGGCACTCTTGACGGTGAGCGTCTGGACTTGCTTCTTGAGTGCCGCATTGGCAGCCTTCGCGTTCGCAAGTTCCTCTAGAAGCTCCAATGGTGAGTAATACACTTCATGTAGACGCTGTGACGCACCTGAGAGCTGATCATGATCTACAGAGTTTGCACGAGAACGAGGATCTTGATTGGTACGGTCTGCACCGAAACGGGCCTTAAGATCTGCCAGCTCCTTAAGAAGGGCAGCGTTGGCTGCCTCCTGTTCCCGGATGGTCTCTGGACCAGGTGAGTCATCATCGATACACATAGAGGAAGGCACACACGTTCCGCCAGGTCATGATTCTGCCGCAAAAACACGACCTCCTGCTGCGCAGAGCCCTCTACATTGAATTTGGTCTCCATCTCGTCACCGTAGGGGTCGATGTGACCAGCGATATGCTCTGCGAGATCCTTCGGCGCGTTGGACGTGGCTTTCTTTGCCGGTCGTGCATTCTCATCTTGGGCACCTTTCGCACGGCTGGACGTCCTCCTGGCTGGTGCAGGGGCATTGGTATGTCGGCTTCCAGTCATGGGGGTGCCTTCAGAGCGGGTGTGCGCGTTGTTGACGTGGGGGTTTGAGTCGGAGAGTTATTTGAATTTTTTGTTTGTTTCTAGTTGTTATCGTTGGAGCGCATCAGCGCCGGCACCGCCTTTGTGATGAATATATTTTGCTCCACCGACGCTCCACATCCCCCACTGCACGCACCGGTCTCGACTCTCAATGGCTCCCAGAGTTTTATGCACTTGCTGTGGTGAGATGCTCTCGCGCAAACGGGAACGGGAACATCGCAGAACCGCCAATTCCAAACCCTACGTGGAACCAACTGGATTCTATCCCTCTCGACAGCGCCGTGTTTTTGCTCCGAGCTCTGAGGCGGATCCGGATGATCTTGCTGACCACCCCGAGGCTGGGTCGTCTGGGACTCGCTCCTCGTCTCCCGCCATCGACCTGGCAATTGATTCAGACCTCGGCTGGGACGAGAGCATGAACGATGTTGGCGGTGTTAAAGTTAGCGACGACACCGAGCCTGCAGTTGATGATGGGCTTCCCACCGCAGGGTTTGCGGATCTCGAAACACCCGAGATTCTCCCTTCGAGCTCATACCCACACCTCTTGTCGCAGCTCCACGATTCGGATTCAGAGGATGACTTTGACGAGGGACTCGGAGTGGATGAGGACGACGAAAATAGTGAGCGGGAGGAGGACAGTGATGGAGAGGACTCCGAGGAAGAGCCAGATATATTTGACTGGGATAGTTTCAAAGCCCCGACGGCTGGTCTTTCAGAATGGGATCGGCTGGGTGAATCGTTTGAAGCGGAAGCAGCTATAGGTGTGCTTCAATATGTCTCTGAGTCAATTTTACAAGACTAATGCGCATGATAGCATGGAAGCTCAGTGCCTACGACCTTGCTATTTGCAAAGCCTTTTCGTACAAAATGCAGACAAATACAACCGATAGAGCATTCAAAAAAATTCCTCTTGCATTTCCCCAGAACCCCCCGCTCCCAAAACTCGACGCACTTCGAGCGCGAGTCAATCACCTCGCGGGCTTCAAGCCCGAGATATATGATTGCTGCACCAATTCGTGTTTGTGCTACGCTGGGCCAAACAAAGATCTCACAAGTTGCCCATACTGTAAAGAGCCGCGCCTCCGCTCAAACGGAAAGCCACGCAAGAAATTCACATATATTCCTGTCATCCCCCGACTCATCGCATTCGCCGCCAACCGAGATATTGCAGAGAAACACCAGTACCGCGCAGAGCACGAACATAAACCGGGTACGACCACTGATGTTTTCGACGGTACACATTATCGTTCGCTGCACAAGAAGCATGTGGAAATCAATGGCAAGAAGTACGACCATAAATACTTCTCAGATCCCCGCGACATAGCTCTCGGAGCATCCTGGGATGGATTTGCTCCATTCAAACGTCGCAAGAAAACCGCATGGCCTCTCATTTTATTTGACTACAATCTTCCTCTCGACTTGCGATTCCTCCTCCGATTTATCCTCGCTCTCGGCGTCATTCCGGGTCCGCACAAGCCAAAAGATTCTGATTCATTCCTGTGGCCGTTCGTGCAGGAATTACTGAAACTGTCGGTCGGTGTGCGTGCCTTCGATATTCTTTCAGGGAAATTATTCGCCCTGCGGGCCTATTTGATTCTACTCTTCGGAGACATCCCTGCTGTCTCAATGTTCATGCGGATGAAGGGCCACAACGGAGTTTCGCCATGCCACATGTGCAAGATCATTGGCTTGCGCGTTCCTGATTCCCGTGCTACGACCCACTACGTGCCGTTGGATCGGTCATGCCATCCGGACCTTCAGGACGATCCAACTGCAATCCAGGTGTATGATCCTGAAAATTTGCCAATGCGCTCGGAAGCTGAGATAATCGCGCAAGGGGAAGAGGTGGAAGCAGCGACGACGACAGCAGAAGCCGAACGACTGGCGAAGAAGTATGGTGTTAAAGGTGTTCTCGTTCCTCAAGTCCCTTTCATTTCCATGCTCATTTCCTTTCGACTTCATGCACCTCATATGGGAGAACCTCATCAAGAACTTGATTTTATTGTGGACTGGCGACTTCAAGGGGCTAGACGAAGGTGGCGGTGAGTATGAATTGGCTAAAGCGATCTGGGATACCATTGCATCACGCACCGCATCCACGTCGGATAGCATTCCATCTGCTTATGGGAGCCGCATCCCCAATATCCAGCAACAGCATGGTTTAAGTTTAAACCATATCGTCTCCAACGATAATGTTCGGTTTAAACTGGTTTAAACCAGGCCTTTGTACCCTATAGGCTACCTGTTATTCTGTAGTGGAAACAAGGTCAGTTCAAACCATGTTGGTTTAAACCAGTTTAAACCAAGGGTGGTTTGAACTGGTTTAAACCGTTTTCTGGGCTGTCTGTTGTTCTGTAGTGAAACCAAGGTTGGTTTGAACCATGTTGGTTTAAACTGGTTTAAACTATTTTTTACGCTGTCTGTTGTTCTGTAGTGAAACCAAGGTTGGTTTGAACCATGTTGGTTTAAACCAGTTTAAACCATTTTTAGGCTGACAGTGGTTCTGTGGTGAAACTGAAGTAGGTTCAAACCATGTTGGTTTAAACCGGTTTAAACCAAGGGTGGTTTGAACCGGTTTAAAACCGTTTTTTGGGCTGTCTGTTGTTCTGTAGTGAAACCAAGGTCGGTTCAAACCTTGTTGGTTTCACTACAGAACCACTGTCAACCTAAAAAATGGTTTAAACTGATTTAAACTGGTTTAAACCAACATGGTTCAAACCAACCTTGGTTTCACTACAGAACAACAGACAGCATAAAAAATAGTTTAAACCAGTTTAAACCAACATGGTTCAAACCAACCTTGGTTTCACTACAGAACAACAGACAGCCCAGAAAACGGTTTAAACCGGTTCAAACCACCCTTGGTTTAAACCGGTTTAAACCAACATGGTTTGAACTGACCTTGGTTCCACTACAGAATAACAGGTAGCCTATAGGGTACAAAGGCCTGGTTTAAACCGGTTTAAACCGAACATTATCGTTAGAGACGATATGGTTTAAACTCAAACCATCCCAGGGTACCAATATCGCCAAGGATCGGCCATGTATCTGCAGAGATGTGGTCTTTCTGGACCCTTTACTTTGCTCTGTCGTCGGTTCAGGAATGCCAAATATTATCATCATTTTATTCAACTTGTACAACTCTTGAATATCTGCCTCCAGTTCGAGATCAGCGATGCCGAAATTGAGGAGGTCAGAACTGGTTTCATCGAGTGGGTGCAGTTATATGAAGAGTACGTATCTATTTCTTCAAATGCCTAGTTTCTCATGATTCAAGCAGGATGTACTTTCAATACGACGTCGAAAGATTACCGATTTGTCCATTGACAATACACGCCCTTCTCCACATTGCCCCGAGCATCAAGTTTATTGGGCCTGTGTGGTGCTATTGGGCTTTCCCGATGGAACGTTACTGTGGAAGCCTTCAGCCTGGGATTCGCAGCCGAAGGTTTCCCTGGGCATCACTGGATCGTTATGTTGTCGAGCAAGCTCAGCTGACTCAGATCATGACGGTGTACAATGTATCTTCTCAGCTCTCACTCGTCGAGCCTCGAACCGAGATCCCTGGCTCTTTCTCCGATCCACTGTGTACGATTTCATTATGCCACCTTACTCTGAACCACTACTCAAAGATTATTAGATCCATCCTGCATTCTCCTCCCTCCGAAATCACCTGCCAGATCCGATGTCAACCAGTTAAAGACTATTGCTGCGGCCCTTGCGACACGTTTCGACGCCCGGATGCGTGAAGTCACGGTAGCTCTCCAAGGAGCTCTTGTGGAAGAATGGGGAAAGGTCCGCTGGGTCGACTCGGACGAGGGAGACACAATGCGCTCTTGTTCCTTGGGAATCACGGCAGAGGACAGTCGGGATGCAACCTATGTTCGGGTATGTGCAATTAAGTGGGTTTATTCGACAACTAATTATAGTTCATCTAGTATGAGATGCTTGTCGACAAATATGCTCGCTTCAAGCGTCGCGAGGCCGAATACGAGCTTCAAACATTCTATGGCCAACTAACTCACATTTACCGTGTTCATTTCAGCTCCCCGTGTCCTTCTCTGGGAATCGACGAGCCCACAACCTACATTTTGGCCGCCATCCGAGCCTGTTCCTTGAAGCCGGATGACCATCAACTTCGTGGACTTGACATTCACTTTTATTCAGGGTATGGCCATCTTGATGTTATTGATATAATCAGCCTGCAGGCGCTAGTAGGGCGCGTTCCAGAGGGAAATAATGAGTGGGCAATCATAGATCGTAGTGGGGTCCTCGCTCGTGCACAATGGGTCGATAATTAGAGTAGCATTAAATATGGATGGTCTTTAATCTAGAATGCTTATTTTCATCCTGCGATAGGTTGACACCCCATAGGTTGGTTGAGAGGTCGGAAGAATGCAGTTGAAATTCATCCCACCATATATAGGTTGAAAGGCGTTATTCAACCTACATCTTGTTGAAAATCATCCTGAGCTGGCTTCATAGTGTAGATGCACATGATCGGCGACTTGGTATGGCCTGCGGTCGACGCACCGATGCAGGGACGGCACTACGGTGGTGGAGGCATGCGTGGGGGCGGACAACAAGTACGCCCGGGTTACGAGATCCATATTCGATCGGGGGCAGGACGTCGCTCCACGGGAGATGGGCGGAGGCGCATAGAGCGGGTGATATGGGTGGCGATGGAAGCGGGGTGTGGGCACCGAAAGTAACGGCGGCTACAGCTGGCGGTAGGGCGGTATCTGCGGCAGCGGCACAGCGTACGTGCGCGGGGTCTGCGGCGGTGGGCTATGGCGGGCGAGGCGCGGAAGTATGGCCCCGGCCGGCGACGTGTTCCATGACGGTCCCTGCACGAGGCAGCGATGGGGTGCCGAAGCACGAAAGCTTGCAGTGGGAGATGTATGGTGAGGTGGCGAAGGACGGGAACAGCGCACGGGCACGAGCGCGCAGGCGGAGAAAGTGACTACAGGAGTCCAGAGAAAGCGGGCGGGACGAGCTGCAAGCTAGGCGACAACGACCTGTACCGGGTCAATAAGTACGCGCGGAGGATGCGGGAGTGAGTCGTATACAATTCCCTTTCGTCAAGTACGCGACGATCTGCAGAAGGCGCAAAAGCGCCAGGAATTCCGCGGAGTCTCCGTGGCAGCATCGTCGAATTGAGGAAAGCGCTCCAGTGCGCTAGCGTTAGGCGTTGGCCTGGAAACGCTGTGACGGACGGAGCAAATCGCACGCACATGATAAAACACCCGTGTCGAGTACTCCTGCCTGCGCATTTACGCCTAACGGATGGATTCACAGCCATCGCCCGGGTGCATATTCCTTGAAGCCAGAGAAGATCGCGGATTTCGCGCAAAGACCTTATCGAGCGTGAAGGCGTAAGGCAAGAAGCCAGCAAGAGCAGGTTGGCAATGCTGATTTGACGGTAGGTGGCATGGCCAATGGGGCTTTGCGAGGGGTCCCGCTGGATTTAGAGCAAAGGACGAGCGGAGCAGTGGCTGTTTGCGGCTGCTTGGATTGCAGACCGACTTGGGTGCACAGCCGCTCGATGATCCTTGCTCTTGACCAACATCCTCACGCCCACTCGTTGAATTTCATCCACTTTTTCTTAGCCGCGGGATAACCTGATGGATGGCGCCGCTTGAGACTAGGTTATAAGAGGCGCGCCGGTCCGTTGCCCCTCGATTCAAGAATGAAGAAGCGTCTTCTTCCCCATTCCTCTGCAGTCTAGATTCAAGGCAAATTCACTTCGCACGGATGTATTGGTTCCCGATAGGGCAGGATTTACTTTCTGCTTCGTTTTCGCCCACCACATCTTGGCTGGGTGATATATCAGCACCTTGTAATAAGAGACGTGCGCTGATGTATCAAAACCTCTGGTTCAGAAATCCGGCTGATATATCATCTTAGAGGTCTTCCCGTGTAAGTTTAGGGCCAGAGAACATCACCGCCCATCACTTGGACATCACTAACCGTCGCTTGGGAAAGCACGGTTGCAGAAACATCAAGAGGGCGGGCTGACATAACTTCTTGATCTTGATGGCACGATGAGCTCGAGCGATCAACGACGAGCAGGGCAATTTTCAATTTGGCGCCGACGGCAGGGATAATTGGTGAATGAGCAGCCATTATATTTATGGCCCCCATTGCAGGAGATTAAATAAAGGGCCTGCGCATCAGCCGCCGTAATTACATACTCCAACCGGGAACAAAAATAGCTACTACAAGATACCGTCGACGCGAATCGGAGTGCGGGCAAAAGGAGGATTAATATTCAGGCACCCCGGGCCACTGGAAGAAAAGACGACAGCGACCAGGTTCGAAGCTAATCAGAGCTTTGGCTCCCAAAAGTAAGCCAGGCCCGTTCTTGATGCTGCGGAATTGAGTAAAGCGGTAACCGATGTTCATGAATCAGGCACCAGTGTTTCATGCTAATAAGTTGTTTCATGAAGAGATTGATTACCAGTGATTATAACGGCGTCAGTGTGAAGTGTGGGAAATGGGGTGAAGGCGCAGTCACTCGGCAGATATATTCATGAGAGGGAATCCACCGCGCAACTAGGATGCAAAGCTAGAAAAGCGGAAAAGCGGCAGCGGGTCCAGGTGTCAGCCAGTGATTGGGCCCAGAGCCAAAGGCTGCACAGAGATTGAGGAGGGGGTATTCCGAACTACGCATTGGCGTGCTTAGAGCGCCGATGAGGATACTAGAGAGCGCAGCAGTCAACGCACGGTGGGAACCGCGCCCCTGCAAAATTCCTGCAGCTCTGGATTCCCGTCACATTCCCAATAGCCACCAAGCGGGCGAGCACTCTGAAAGGAGAGGCGTAGGTCACGTTGGCTGCCGCGTAGATGGGATGAAGCCCATTCACGGAGCGGCGACGTTCGGGGGAGATTATCCTCTGTTCAAAATCGTAGGAGGGCACGGATAGGATTCAGCAGGGAGGGATAGGTTATAATTCCAATAATAGAACACCTGATCGCCCGCGCTTCCCGTGGTTCGAAGAAGCAGAGCGGCGCGCACTACAGGCGCCCAAGATACGTGGCTGAGAGACTACAAAAGATTGGTATCGAAAAGAGGCGTCCCATATTGTATTACGCACCACGAAACACAAGCGGTGCGGAAAACCACCGCGCGCCGTGCTGACAAGCTCGGATCTGAGAAATAAGCCGATTGAACAAGATATGGCGCAGCGGTGCGGTCGAAAGGCGATTGCTACTAGAACTTCAATGATTTGAGAAGCCCGCTGCTCGGGAAAGAGTTCATGCGGGCAGAGTTTCAACGACACAGCTCAAATAATGCTATGCAGACGGTCCGCGGCTGGTCCATACGACGTCGTGTGTCAGGACCTGAAGGAGGAGAGAAGGGAAGAGGATCAGTGCGATTAAACCACGGAGAGTGAAAACCACCGAGAAACATGGCTAGAACGTTAGAAAAAGTACAGACGACTAGCCGTCAGATATGGTGGGTCTGCGGTTGAGAGAGGTGCCGCTGTTTCTACATAACCACAGAGCATGCGGAGATCTCGGACCAGCGGCAAGGGGCGTTATTTGGGCAGAGAAACGACATTAAGATCGGCGCCCGTTCCCGCAAAGACAAAGCCGCATGAGATCCGCGCTAGGAAACCTCGCGCAGCCACAGAGCTCAGAGAACCGCCCAAGACGTAACGCAAGCGAAAGAAACAGCGCAGACATGTCGAGAGAGTCACGGAGACAGGAGAGACGTCCGGACGGAGGCATGCATCCGAAGAGGCGCGCCGCAAGCACGTTGGCGCGAGGCTGATAGTTTGAGCCGCGCCCAGAAAAAATAATTTAAAACTGTAGGTAGCCCAGCAGACAGCGTCGCAATTTCAGTATTGAATTGAAACCAATTACAGTTGCGGCTCGAGGCTGCGAATCAAAGGATGACGAGGACATGTTCGACGCGCGCGATGGCAAACATGGTCAGCAGGACACATCGCGCCAAAAAAGTAAGATTGCTGCTTACGAGTCAACAGTGCCAGAAATTAGGCGCGGAGGAACGGAGAGATAGAACTGTGCATGCTACGTCAGCCAATACTAATTCAATAAACCCACAGTCTTTGCATCAGGGAGCGAACGCGGCAGCGGGATCTCCGAGTGGAAAGCAGCCGGATTCGTTCTGGATCCATATCAGAATTCCGCAGCATAGAATCGATGAGGACATACCGGCGCCTCGAATAATCTCTGTGAATGGAGGTACGGCGAACCACTGATTCGTCGCAATCGCAGGCAGCGCATATGCATTAATTGCCCGGGCTGGGGAAAAACATCAGTCTTGAGAGGGCTAAGTGTGTTTCGTTGCGCACGAAATCTGTCTCGGGGCAGGGGAACCGCCACACCGCTGCTCCTTCGCCGTATCACATTGTTGAGTGCCGTTGCGCACGTCGGAGAAGAGCCAAGCAGAAGACTGACCGGTGAACACGAGACAGAAGACTACCACAGCGCCGGGCGTAGAAATACAAGGACATTGAGGTCCAGAGCTGTGCGAGCGAGGACAGCATGAATGATTGAAAGGGCTGCGCGAGAATTAACGGCAGGCTCGCCCGCGGAGTTTATAAGGCCAATGGCGAGATCGGGACCCATTCGGCTTCGTCGCGCGCTGTCGGATATTCTTCGCGTTCGGATCCCGGAAGATGAGCTGGGAAAAAACACGAGAGCATGAATTAGGACATTTCTAGAGCCAGAGCGATTGTTCCCGGGGGAATACAAGCAAGGAGTGACTCTCGGTCGCGAGTTAGGGCCAGTGGGCGTCGAGTCGGTTGTCAAGTCTCAGACACGCAAAAATAACTGAGGGGTTTTGGAAGAGCTCGTAGTGATCCACGTCGTTAACGCCAGGAGAAAATCACGAGCAGCAGCCATTTCTAACGAGCGATGAAGGTCAGGCATGCGGTGAATTTCAAAGCATATGGCAGAACTGGATGGAAGTAGTCGAGAATTCGAGTTGGGATCAAGTTGGGATGGAGATGCGACTCCGAGACACCAGATCAGCTCTAGTCTCAGACAGGTGAAAGCCACGGTGAATGATAACGCAAGAAGGCCGATGCGAGTAGCATTGAGTTGTCAGAAGCCACGCAACGGGACCTTGCGTTGGGTATTCGACGTGACGGTGGAGGAGAAGAGATAGGGAAGACGAGACCTAATTACCTGGACAAAACACGCATTTTCGGACGCTGGACGATGGGTAAGTATCCAAGGGTGCCCTAAGAGACTGTGATCACTTGAATACCTTTGACAATCAGGTAATGACAACCAGATTTGCCTTTACAGTACAAAACACGGTGGAACGGGGCAGGGATAAGGCATGTAAGAGTTATCGGTACATTTGACTCTATCACGTTGCTCTTTACATGTAGAAGTACAGTTTGGGACAGTCAAAGACATCAACTGAAACTTATTTTCTTCAAAAATTCCAAGACTTTGTAAATCAATAGATCTCATCTAGTAGTTCTTTCCCAAATATTTTCAGATTTTTCTGACGAGCCGTTCGGCCGGAAATCACACGACAAGTTCAACAGGTATCAACATATGGCCAACTTCCCCAGTTCTGCTTCAATCTGGACGAAATTAGGCTCATTTTAAAGCTCTCATTCAGGAGAGTCTTCTGACTGAGTTTGAAAATAAATTCACGAGCCGTTTGGGAGAAATTTGGGATACAAAAGTCACATGGTGTCACACATGACCAAAGTTCGATGTTCACCCGGAATTCTTGCGTGAATCTATTCCTGTTCTGACCTACATATACCCGATAGATGGAACGATAGGTGCCGCCTACGAAATGCCTGCCCCCAAGAAGAAGAGAGCCAATATCTCTGGCCTCAGAAACCAGGGATCCAATAGATCCTCACCAGCTGTCTCTGCACCTTCTACTGCCCCTCCATCTCCTGGTCCGGAGCCTGCAGGAGCCTTATTTGGAGCTACGCTGGATCAGAGCGACTCAGAGACTGCCACAGATGATGAAGAGCAGTGCACCATGTTTGACAGTCTTCGCAACGACTGGGAAGCTGAGGAGAGGGCACTAACTAATTCAGACATTGATTCAGAGCTGGATTCTGATGAAGACTGGGACATGGATGAAGAAGAGGGGCTGGAAAGCATGAAAGAACTTGCTCGAAAGGTTGATCCAACCGACGATGGAGAGTGGCTGCCCCCAAAACAGGTCCGAGAGAATCAGCAAAAGAAAGGTGAGTGTGTTGAACTTCACCCATTTATTTTTTTCAACCCTTCAAATGCAGTGCGTCCAAAAGTGTACCACAGTTATTCCCATGTCAAACCCAGATCCCTCCAAGCGAGGAAAGACTCAAAAGATAACAAAACGGAATGGAGAGGCAAAGGGTCTGCAAACGGTTCTCAAGGAGCATGGATACAAAAATTTAAAGCTCAGGGCAAAATGCCACCCAGTGTACCCAATTGAGAATCAAGAGTGCTGCATGGCTCGTTGGCTGAGCCACCAAGATGACTTCAAGAACCAGGTATCCATGCTTGAGGAACTAGTCAAGAGACGGGGCCATGAAATCATTTTCCTCCCCAAATTTCATTGTGAATTGAACCCAATTGAGATGGTATGTGTAATTTGATTCATTCATGGCATCTGCTGACATCTCCTCCAGTATTGGGGTTGGGTCAAATATCACTTCCGAGAGGAGGACAAGCCTAAATTTGAGGATGCAAAGCAAGCAGCTATCAAGTATCTGGATGCATGTACGGCGGAAATCATCTGGCACTTTATCAATCGGACATGGAGATGGATGGATGCCTATCGGTCTGGCCTGACTGGGGCTGCTGCAGCGTGGGCAGCCAGACGTCGGAGTGCCCATCGCTATGCCTCCAAGTGTGCTGCAGAAGCTTTAGATGCATCGGCAGCGTCGGCAGGGAGTAGGTAGGTCACCGGAGGCCAAAAGGGGTACACACAATTTCGTTCGGACCGGCCAAAATTTTGGCCAAACGTAATCCCTCGTCAAAAAATTCAGGAAAATCGTATATAGGCTTATTTTAGGGTGCTGAATCTGAATCTGAAGTCCGTTTTTTAATTGAAACAAAACTCCGGCCACTAGCCGAGTTGATGTCTTTGACTGTCCCGAACTGTACCCAGTTCCAATAAATCAGCTTGCTCGGACAAAAACTGAACCAACTAGTCTCAATTTACGCTGACCCGAGCCTCGAATGCTCACAGATACAAAATATGATATTTTTGAAAATCTCTCTCTATCACTAATTGCGTACGAATTAGCCCGAATTATATAGCTATGTTTCAGCTCAATCCGTGCAGAACTCAGAGAGCTACGAGGAAATCGGTCGCGAGGATCAAAATCTGCCCAAAAGGGTAATTTTTCTGTTCGCGCCTTCGGTACTGCAAACAGCTGTAACTTGTCAGTGAACAACATTAGACTAGCAACGTTCCTGTGGGTAGTTGAAATCAGTCAGCGTATAAACCCTAATCAACTTGGGGTGTGGGGCCGCGGCGGTGCCCGGCAGGAACTTCGTACTTATGAATTTTTTATGTAGTCACCGACAATCAAGTAACAGAAAAAAAAATGCTGAAAGAGAAAGCGATCTAATTGTGGAGATGATCAGCTCTGCAGGACGCGAACATGTAAAGAGAACAACAAAAAAATAACAGTCCATGTTGAGTCCCTGAGTCAGCAAGAGTCAGGCCAATAAATTATAATCTCACAAAGTAGGGCACCCAGGCTTTCCTAATCACCCATGACTTACCCCACGATACGAGGAGTCATAGAGTTATGGCGGTCCGGATTTACATTTATTCCGCCCCCCGAAAAGTCGACCTCCGCCCTATATATAGGGGTGTTTTGATGATCTGCGCCCTATAAACAGCCACCTCCATGGGGGAGTTTATTTTGGGCGCGGAACGCATCTCTGCCCTTATAAACTCAAGTCCCGCCCTATATAAACTCGGACCCCGCCCTATATAAAGTTGAGCCCCGCCCCTAATAAATTTTGCTGCCGCCCCATACATAAATTGAACTCAGCCTGATCTGGCTAATCTGCAGTCAGTCGCAACGACGAAATGACAACCATTAAATTCAAAGTAAGTTAGTGACGATGTGCGACATTGGTATCAGTAAAGCGAGCGGTAAGGAGCAGGCGGAACGAGGTCAGTGGTATCAAGGAGTGGTTTATGGATCAGCGACTCGGAGCATGGTAAAGGAGTGAACGCAGCGACAGAGATAACGGAGGGACACAATCAGAGTCCGAATATGACCGATAACAAAAGAATGGGGGTCGCGTTGGTATCAAGAGGCTGAAATGTCAGAGTATTGGATGTTGTCGCGAAGTGTTGTCGCGAAGAGCAGCACAGATAGGCTCGTCTGTTTGAAGTGCCATCAGCTTCGCTATAGCCTTATCCACCAGTGTCTGCTCCTTCGTAACATGCCCGGTTCCCCATAGCCACCTGACCGTCCGCTTCTGACATCCGTCGCAAAGACCCTCAATGACAGCGTCATCCAGCATATTGAGGAGCTCGATGCAAGGAATGGGGACATCTGGATGGTGCATGTACGACGGCCGGCATATCGAAGGCGAACTGCTTGCGGTGTTTTTCGATCTCTGCGTGCGTCTGTACCAACCAGTAATATGCAGCCTGACCGATTTGATCAATGCGGCCCATCTCGAGTGAAGTAATGGGCATCTCCATCAATCGGCGGAACGCCGGCTCAATCCACTTGTCAATGCGATAAACGTCGTTGATGCAACACTGGGCTGTATCTCATGTCCTGCTCCATCCACTTCTTGATACCAGTGCGACCGCCATTCCTTCGTTATCGGTTGTATTCGGACTCTAATTGTGTCCTTCCGTTGTCCCTGTCGCTGATCCATCCGCTGCGTCCACTCCTTTACTACACTCCGAGTCGCTGATCCATCTGTTGCATCCACTCCTTGATACCACTGACCTCGTTCCACCTGCTCCTTACCGCTCGCTTTACTGATACCAATGTCGCACATCGTCACTAACTTACTTACTTTGAATTTAATGGTTGTCATTTCGTCGTTGCGACTGACTGCAGATTAGCCAGATCAGGCTGAGTTCAATTTATGTATGGGGCGGCAGCAAAATTTATTAGGGGCGGGGCTCAACTTTATATAGGGCGGGGTCCGAGTTTATATAGGGCGGGACTTGAGTTTATAAGGGCGGAGATGCGTTCCGCGCCCAAAATAAACTCCCCCATGGAGGTGGCTGTTTATAGGGCGCAGATCATCAAAACACCCCTATATATAGGGCGGAGGTCGACTTTTCGGGGGGCGGAATAAATGTACATCCGGACCGCCATAGTCATAGAGTTGGCTAAAAATAAAAATAATAACAGATATACGAAGAAGACAACGAATATGAGTGATAAGAAGAAAGGGGAAATGAAGGATTAAAAGAAATGCGGATGTGGGGAGTCGAACAGGCGACCTCCAGATTTCGTGGGAGGGGTACCGCCACTAATATATCACAAAAATCGTAGTGAAACTTTTTAAAAAGCCTTCAACACAGCCACTATTTTACCAGGCACGAAAAATGGAACAAGGATTGAGAGAGGTCGCAAAATCCTCATATCGTTTTGTTAAATGGACGATCACTTACTTACATAAGTACTCGTAAACCACCACTTAAACTATATAGAAAATACCATAGGTTCCGGTGGAGCGTTAAATAATTTGCGAAACAAGGCGGAACTTGGCAAAAAGCCCGAGTTCCAGGAAAATTCCCAAGTCCCACCGATTTCGGAGCTTATTTGACGCAGGCCAAGCATTAAATGACTTGCGCAACGAGGCGGAACTTGGAAAAAAGCCCAAGTTCCATGAAAATTCCAGGTTCCAGCCGATTTTGGCCGAACTTGGCGTTTTTGACGAATATCCTGAAAATCGAGGCGATATGAGCCATTATTTAACGACGAGGTCGCCTTAAAGAGTGGCACAGTCTGGAATCAGAGGAATAAAACTTGCAAAACGAGGCTGAAACCGTCAAAAAGCCCAGGTTCCACGAAAATTCCCAGGTTCCAGCGAATTCCGGCGGAACCTGGGCTTTTTGACCATGGGCGAATCAAGGTCGCTTCGAGGTGTTCCATAGGCCAATTAGCTCTTTGAAGAGTGGAACCTAGACCCAGGCTCCAGGGACAGATAGATAGGTTCATGTTCCCCGGCCACGCCGCTCGCACCGCTCTGCAAATAATCCCGCGCCAGTCGTACCTCCTGCACTAGAAGGGGGATAATGTAGCGGCGCTGGTTTAATTATCCCCGGATCGCCGCCTAACCCTGCCGACGGCACTCGATGCTGTGTGCGCGGGTATGTGAAGGGCGGCGGCTCGGCGGATTAGATACTTTCACAATAATACTTACGGGGATTCGGATACAAGAAGTATATAGGTAGCGCCACGTAGATACTTCTCTTGTCTTCTCAACGCCAGTATCCGTGCCCACACTCCTTAGTTCTGCCTCGTTTAAGCTCTCGTAACAACCAGCACCGTTACAAGACGGATGAGGAGACATGGAAGCAAGATGAGAGATGTGGGCGGGAGGACGAGCGGGACACGGCGGGTGGGCGAGACACAGTGGCGGGGGAAGATGCGCTTAGGCTTGAATCGCCTTCGAGATACGTGCGTCCAGAGGAGGGTGGGAAGAGGAAAGTGGTATTAGATTTGTACGCTCCGTGACCAATGTGCGTGCGTATGCGGGGCGCCACTCTCCCTTCTTTACCCTCCCCATCGTGATTTTGCCTTTCCCCACTTATTTTTTTTAATCTCTTTGTTATTATTTTATCCGACTGAATCTTGTAGTTAGTTGGCGGGTTACTTACTCGCACGTAGTTATGCACATTTGTACTTGCGCTCTACTGGATTGATATCGGAATATTACTTTTCTGGTGGCCTTCGGGTTTCCTCGTTCATTATTCCTCGGCATCTTTTGCAATTGTGCGTCCTATTATGCGCATGTGGATCCATCATGTAGGGAATTCGCTAATGATTGGATGCGGACTGATTTTTCTGCGGACAAGACAGAAACTGTATCGAAATCCAAAGCTTAGGCCGAGTGAGTTTTTCGATTTCATTGAGAAAATATGGATGTAATAGAAGAACCGGGGCAGGGAACATTCTTGAGATTTAGAGGAGGCCCGGGACTCGGTCTCTCCGTTGTTGGTGTCCCCAGTATATAGTCAGGACCTCGCTCCCTGTTTTAATTTAAGGCGGTCGATCATAAAACAGATCATGAAACATCATATCATTCCGCCGAAATTTCCCTCAAATACAGACGAATTCTACAGTTACAATGAAAGAACTCGCGACAACCTGAAAAAATACAGCTACAGAAGAGAAGGAAGCCTCAACATGACCCTTCTCCACTTGCTCTAGTCGTCAGCTTATCTCGTCCAGCGACAGGCTAGGATCAATTACATTTCGATGCATTCACTGTTACAAAACGTCAGGCAAGGGGCAGAAGCGGCTGTGGTCCACCTACGGGTTCACCTGCTGAACTTGATCTTCATCCGAATGCACTGGTTTTCCGTCCAACCAATTTCGAACAAAGAAGCGTCGATCCAAATAAGGCATGAGTCGGACTGCATCTTCAGTGAGGACGTCGGAATCAACATCGTCGCTGCGATCATCTGGCTCTAGGCCTGGAAGGCAAGCTTCCGTACGCGGGACCGTGCCACCCGCGCCACGGGAACCTTGACTGGGCGTCGGTGAGCCGTCGTGACGCGAGGACGAGCTTCGAGTGCTGCGCCGTTCTGGAGGTCTACCATCCGATGCGCCTCTCCCATTCTTACCTCAGTCGCCTCCTTTGTTACCACCGTCGTTGTGAGGTTTATACTTGACTCCTTTCCACGCCTCAGGCGGCGTACGAGACATCCACGCCGTCCACAATGCGCTCAGGGAAACAAGGTCGGCGTAGATGGTTTCGTTGTACTTTATTGCCTCGGGCACCAAGTCCATGTCGAATCCAAGCTTTGGGCCGGCATTTGCGATGACTAAAAAAGGGTTGGCATGGGATTTAAGTGTAGGGAGAGTTGTGGGATTGGCGAGGGGAAAGATTTTCTCGTATTCAGGGCCATGGCCGGAGAGGCGGAAGATGGTGTTGCCATCGCGCGCCAGTTGCAGAGGTACTATACGGTATTCGAATTCATCTTCGTCAAAGACCTGCTACTGTTGGGCGCGGGAAACGGGAATGGAGGGGAACGACATACCTCTTTATACGTTTTGCCTCCTGCCTCCTTTTTTGAGAACGTGAAGGTCCTAATGCGCTCAAGGACCTTAGTGGTCGGGAGCAAGAGGAAGCCTTTGTGGTCGAACGACCGGCGCTGGTCCGCTCTGACTGTGATAACAAAGGGGTTAGCCGGAACCAGTGTAGAGGAAAACACGGCTGCTTACGATACGCCAAGTTGCGTGTCGAATCGATATGTAACTGCCTGTACTTTAGATTAAAAGCGTACTCGAGTTTAGTCAACTAAAAAAAGGGTTGAGCGAATCAAGCAGGAGATGACGCAGAAAGAGAGTCGTACTATGTCGGATTTGGTTGCCCGCGGTAAAAGGTGGGCGGCTTCGATGGCAGCCCGCGGGTACTCTTCATCGTACTCTGGCTTAACGCATCCGACAGCGGCGCAGTCAGCGACAAATCGCTCGTGCTGCCCGACAGATGCGCGAACCACCCGTTCAACGGCGCCGCGACGTCCCCGCCCCCCAGTCGGCTCGGGGACCGCGTGAGCTGCACTGCAGCGTTTGCCCGTGCCCATGATCGCTGCTGTGCCCCGATGAGGACGGCGGTGGCGGCGGCGTCGATTGCGAGAAGGAAAAGTGCCGCTCTGAGCGTGTACGCGGGCGGTGGCACACCGCCGCTGTATGCGCTAGGCGGACTACCCGGTGGCCGTAGCTCGTCAAAGTCGTCGGTGATGGCCGCTCTCGTGGAGGCTGAGCAGCTCCGCCGCGCTCGGTGCTGTCCGCTTGGCGTCACGAATGCGCTGTCGTTCACGCTCGCGGGTGTATTTCCCTAGCCCAGAAAGTGTCGCCGGCCGCCGCTCGAGGAAGATGTAGATGTAGATGCCGCGATTGAAGATGCGGCGGTCTGCGGGTGCGACGGATAGGGATTTAAACCGGTCCCGCTAGGCGGGGGACTGGAGGAAGCGCGGTAGTTTAGATGCAGGCGTAGCGGGGCCGATTCGTCGCGGGCTGTAGTCGATATGGATATGGGGGTTAGGGTTAGGGCGGCGGAGTTGTGCGCTGTGACGCGACTGCTGCGCGCGCTTCGGAGCGGGCATCCTAGAGCGAATCCTGCTCCTGCGCGTAATCAGATCGTCAGCGATGCTACACAAACTCCGCATAAGGACGAAAGGAAGGAAGGCTGGCGTGGGTTAGCGTGGTGTAGGGAGAGAAAAGAAGATTAAAGTACTCACGGGCGCGGTAGAGTTAAGGCTAACGCGGCGGAGGAGGAGGATTCGGAAGAGATGATGATGCGTGTGCCCGTATTTGGCTGCGCCATTGATCTCCGGTCATTCCGATTCCACTTGCTTGCTTGCTTCTTCAAGTTCTTGCGCCCACCTAAAGACTGCTGGCAACCCCGAAACGAATGCAAAGCCCAAGATAGTTCCAACGTGACCTTCATTCCGCTGAAACGAACGCCCTTCTGCCGCCGAACCCGCTGTAGAGACGTAGGTGGATCGCGCATAACTATTCTGAGTATGCGCGTTGGTAACTGACCACCATTTCTGCGGTTTTATTTTTGATGACAAGTCAAAAAGTGCGACAAGCTGACAAGTAAATTGTGGAATTACTGATGAATGCTAACGCTTGTGCGACCCGGATCGCAGCAGCAATGCTCCATAAATCGTTACATCCTCAGACTAAGAGACGCAACTTGAAAGATCAGGCTACCATATCTAGATACTCCCCAGTATACTGTGTAATGTGAGGTAAATAACCAGTGTCAGCTTCACATAAATCAACACGCTACAGCTAGTGGAGAGCGGGATCATTTCGACTTCAAGGCTATTCGGAAATCCCAAGTTGTGCGTGCCGGCGACATTCCGAAGTGCTGGGTGTGATATTTTCCTTGTGAGGTCCGGTCCAACAGGGATGCATTTGTTGAACTCACCGAAGTCCGCAGGAGCAGATTCATGCATGTTCAACTGCTCGTTAATTGGGACGATGATATCACTCTCGTCACCGGGAATATTGAACAACTCATCATCGACTGTTGTATCTTCAGTTACGATGGCTTGACATACAAATTGCTTCACTTACTGTGGGCAAATGGCGCAGATAGCTCATACAGCGGATAATTGAAGTGTCTGGCGACATCCTGGCTGTTGGGATCAAAGCCTTTGGCGAGCGCCATTTGATAGCATCCCATGTAAACACTGGTGTCCCAGGAAACTCCTATGGCATACATCTGAAAGGATATGACAGGAAACCCAAGATGTTCAGCATCCTCTGGGCTGAGACGCTCGTTCCCCAATGGATCAAGTGACCAATACGCCGGACAGTCTGGCAGCCGAAATAGCTTTGATGAGCCCATTCGGATGTTGTTTAATGGGCAGACAAAGAGATATCCCTTTGGTTTATTTACAGTCTCTGAGAAGCCAAATACACCGCCAATGCTACTAAGGAGCACTGTGGATACAGATTAACAAGACACTTGCTCCAAAATTGGCTTGAATTGACTGACCATACTGCTTGTGATTAGATGTAACTTGGAGGCGACAAAAGATATTGTTTGCTTGGGCTAACCAGAACATACCGTTGATGTTCATGTGGATTTCCAGCGAATTACCGACATCACCAGAGTTCAGGCTGTTAGTGACTCCATCAGAGATATGTGCGCAGCTGAAATACTACATACCGAGTCCAGCCATTCTCCAAGACTGTTCCCTCATCCAACCTTGGGTGGTTGGAAGTACTCAGGTCACAGCCATCCGGAAGCTCAGCTAATGCTTCGAACTGCGAGCCTGGCAGGCCAGGATCATAACAGACGACCGATCCGAGAAGTGCCCAGTCAGAAGTGGTCATCCAGAAGCAGTGTGATAGAACCGCAGGTACAAGCCAGTGGTAAACCTCCAGAGTCAGGGATGCAATGATGGTCGACTCTGGTTGTGGCTTGAAACAGGACACCGTGCACCATGGATCACTGACGCTAAGATTGTTGAGCACGTCGAAGGTGCCTGGACTGTCACCAATGTAGTGAGGCGGCGATAAATCGAAACAGAGGCGACCGGTGGATCTTCGTAACCAGAAGACAGATTCAAGGCACTTTGTTGGGTATCAGATACTAGTAAGATCCTGAATCCCGGACTCCTCTCACTGTCAAGTTCGGAGAAGCGGAGTTCAAACACTCCCAGACGGCCTGTAATGTTGAGCGACCTCATGTGAGTAGCATACGACACCACTTACGCGGATCCCAGTGTCCTGCACGGATTTGGTTACCGATCAGTGGACGGAATCGAAGGAGACACATACAAAGCAGGCATAGATGTACACAGTCCATAGAGGTGAACGACAGTGGTTCTTAAAATGCGAGAAGGGCATCAGATCTGCGCGAAATTCAGGGATATACAGTATGCTGAGGATTAACTGCCTACCATCATGGAATATCGTAGCATAGAGAGCGGAGGAAGTCGCTGCTCCATAAAACTGCAGGAAATTGGGATGGCTGAATTTCGTGTTTCTTTAGATTGGCCGACGGCGACGGCGGTGTGCACGTACCGGAAAGTGGAATATTGAGAGATGTCGTGATGCCATTCCTATGCACAATGGTACCGACTCGGAGGCAACAAAGCAGTACGCACCTCTTCGGCAGTATCACCGTGGTACAAGATGACAGTCATGCTCGAATGTCGTCCATGAAACCGAGCAGAGTATGTCCGCTTGAGTAGACCTTCCCCATGACTTCGGTGCACCACACCGTAGTCAAGACGTATCTCACGCAGGTCAATGTCTTCCAACGAGATCATTCGAAAATCTGAACGATATATTTCTGGTTAGAAAGGCGAAGGAAACGACAACATAATTTACCGGTGCGAGAACTCGGAGGATTGTGTATATTGGTGGTACTTGTGAATGTACCACCGGAGAGGACGAAGCTGTGGGCTTGCGGGAAAAAGGCGCCGGCAGAGCTGTAGTGATACATTTGTTATGAGCAATGAGCCAGATGGACGTTGCGGACGCACGGTGCCATGCTGGTAGTGTCATTGTGTGGAATTTCAGAGATGTCTTGGGGGTTTGCATTGTCGTCCATGCAGGCAGGAGGCGAAGCGCTTTAGCGCCCAAAGCACAGCCCCTGCAATTAACAGCAAACTCGGAAAGCTGTCGACCGCTGCTATGCCCGTCGGAAGTACGGCTCAAGAAAAATCATGGAGCGAACCCGGTTCGCTATCTTTGTTGCGCAGCGACTCCAGCGAGGTCACAAGTGCTTCCAGTGAAATAGTTGGTGTTAGTGTTGCCGCGGCTCGGCTCAGCTCGGCTAGCCGTGAAAGCCGAGCCAAAAATAAGCCAGCCGGCAGCCAACCGATTGATGGGCGGCTCCAGCAGCTCGGCTCAGGCTTCAGCCGGCTTTTTGATGGCTTAGCCGCAGCTCAATTCGGCTTACAACCATAAATAGAATGCGCGCCGTGGGGCCCTTGGCTTCGCTGTATCTAGTGTCTGGTGTTTCATACACCTCACCGACCATCTTTACACTGTATCCAAGCTTTACCAACTCCCTCTGGCCTCTATAGTCTTCTCGAATTTTATCCAAATTTTATCTGATGTGTCATCAAGTCTTGATCAGACAGCGTCAACAAATTATTTTGTAGTGCCACCCGGTATTGAATCCGGCTTGTTGTAGCTTGGGATAGGTCCAAGATATGCTCTAGTGCACATTAAATTAGTTGGAAGGTAGTAGGGAGGCGGAGCAAGTGTACAGCGATATTACGCCCTAAGCCGCGGCTAAGCCGGAGCCGTGAGAGCCAGCCAACTATAAATGGCTCGGCTCGGCTGAAGCATGTGATGGCTTCGAAGCCATCAAAAGCCGAGCCGAGCCAGCCGTAGCCGAGCCGCGGCAGCACTAGTTGGTGTGACCCTGCTGAGATTCCGGGTATTCTTGTACTGTAGATAGTTGGGCCAAGAGTTGAGTGTTCATAGTTCTCTGAGAAAGTCGACTGAGAGCCGTGAGGAAAATCGAGAGAAATGAGTGAACTCAAGGCTGCTGATGTTTGGTCGGTTTGGCTGAGGCTGGCCGGGCCGACTCCCGGCACAGCCTCCCGACGCTTACGATACCTTCCCGTCCACTTCCTTCCTTGCTCGTTGCCTTCTCGTAGGCCGTTAATTGCTCCTCCATGCAATTGCCATTGAATCAACGCCAACCCGACCTAATGCCGCGCGACGGTCGCGACCATTCTCGATGCGAGTCATTAGACCCGAGTCAAGTAGAATACCATCGATACAGTATTTGAGCTTGACTGGCTCGAGTCTCCTGTCGTCTTGAAGACTACTTTGACCAGGAACCTTGGGATGGGGCGACTAACGAGTCGTCGTACTTCTTGGCAGTGTTCCGAGTAACTAGAGTGCGTACTTGTCTCTCGTACTTGGCCGCTCCTCATATATGCAGATCAGCTTTGCGGTGCTCCATCCACGTAGGTCCGCGTCCAAAACGCCGTCCTTGAGCGGTCTCCATCTACATACTATCGACCTGAGGTATACCTCGGGAGTGGCGGTGCTGTTGCTAGGTTGTAAATTCGGGGACGGAACTGAAATTATCGGGCGCGAAGGGGTTTTGCTTGAAATAAATCGACTACATGAATACGTCAGTCACAGAATCACACTTCAACTCGGAAATCCCTCGCCGAGTATAGCCCGTAGATTGAGTCGATTTCATTTTCGCATCCGGGGTCTGGCTCAGAAAAGACATGCGGATGCGCGCCATAAGGAATGCAACTTAGTGTGAGATATTCCGGCTCGTCGTTACCAGAAATTCTTGAGATTTGCGTCTCCGGGTTCAAATCCGAGTCAAAGACGCTTTCCGCGCCACTCCCCGTCACCGTAAAATCAGGAATAACGGATTAGACTTATCTCGGAATCGCTCCAACTCGTCGTTGACCTCGTTCGACATCCGCTCAGTACACACGGAAGGGTCCTGGTACTCGTCCGATTTTACAGTAAGTAACGGCTCAGCAAATTCGTGTCTGAAACTTAGCTCGAAATCTTGAAACACCGAGCCTTCGGTTGTATCAGACCGAACATCTCCAGACGCGGAAACGTGGTCAGTAGTCTCGTTCAAACCACAGAAATAAATGTGACTGTCCTCGTGAATTGGCTTGAGATTCTCAGAGGGGAGTACTTTAAATTGTTCCTCAGAAGGGGATTCGCGTGGTAAACTTTCGAGATCTGAGCGAGAAGAACGAGTTCCAGTAATTGAGCCGTGGTCGACGCAGAAGATGAGATGTGTGCAATTGAATGATTGGAAGGGCGGACTCGGTGGACAGCGAGGTATTGCTGAAGTGACTCCAGAGGTCGGGGAACAGTTCGCCTGGATCAAAGTAGCCATAGAGAATGCCTAGAGAGTCGGTGGGTGAGTCACTGAGTGAGATTGGATTGGATCGCATACGTTTGGGTTAGGAGATGTGAACGCACAAATTGATTCCATATAGCATATAGCACCTATAGTATGTACCCGAGGTAAGTCGCCCTGCAAGTCAAATGTGAAGACCGTCAAGCGAGGCGAAGTCAAGTCGAGTCTTTCGCAGAAGTATTCGAGCTAGGAGTTGGACGCGATTTGATAAAGGTGAATTCGAAGACCGGGGGAGAGTGGAATATCAATCGGCGCGGAAATTGAATGTCAATAGTAAGTAGCGCCCAAAGCCAACAGTTCCGTGAAAACCGGGTCCAGTCCGAGGCGCCTGTTCCTCGAGTGCCGAGTCGAATATTCTAGAGCGAGTTGGGCCGAACTTGCGGGATTGAAGATTCGGGGAAGATGGATTTAAAAAGACGTGAAGGTGAATTTGAAGATTGAGCGAAGCAAACAATATCAATCAACACCAGAATGGATGTGGCGATAATGACTAGGCAACGCCCAAGAGGAAGGACGTATACATGACTGAACTCAAGCCAAAGTCAAAGTGTAGTCTGAAGTTTGAACAAGTCAAATACGATAAAGTCGGGGGTTTGCATCGAACGCATTGTGGATGCGGTTGAGAATTGATGAGGGCGGATGAATTTGAACTTGAGGGAAGGACCAGCGAGACAAAGAAGATCAATCGGTGCGAAATTTGAGCGTCAATATGAAACAGGAAACACCATTGCGCCATAGTCGACAGATCCATCAAGTCCAAGCCGTGTCCAAGGTTGGTCCAAGGAACCGCAAGTAGCCGAGTTCGCGTCGCAATTCTGAACACAGTCAGAGACGATTTGATGCGGTGCGGAAATGGAAGTGAATTTGAAGCCTGAACGACACACAATATAATTCTGTGCGGAAATCAAACGTCAATAACAAATCCACTGGCGCCCAAAGTCGAGTTCAAGTCTGAAAGTCACATGTGGGTGACCGCCAAATGTGTCGAGTTCCCGGCGCGCCTTACGGAACAAATTGTAGCCGGAGCTGGAGTCAATGTGGTGAGCACGGATGAATGGATATGATTGCGCAGATCGAACGAACGTAAATTTGAAGATCGAGGGAAGGTGAATTTGAAGATACAGCGGAGGTGAATTTGAAGACTGAGAAGGCTATCAATTAATCAACGCCAGACCGGATGTGGAAAGTCGACTGTGGGCACGATAATATCTAAGGAGCGAGCAAGAAGTAACAGGACACATACATATCAAGTCAAATCGCGTCCAAATCCAGTCCAATTCTTGCGTCGAAATAAATATAAATATACTACACGGTGTTGAAGTACTATCTGGGAGGGGGAACCTGGCCACCTAAGGGGTTTTGTACGTGTAGGGGAGGAATTTGAGTACCCGTCCTTCGGCGTAGAGCCCAAGGACATAGGCGTGCTTCCTGGGAGTCGTTTGAGTCCCGAAGCAAGGAATTCTGTCAAGATTTGATGGCTCGGCAAATATTTTCCGGCGGCAGGTCCAAAACGGGCCAAAACCGGGTACCTGGCCAGGCGTGGGAACATTTGAATGATCCCCGTTTCTACTCGTTTCGACGCTTCCTCATGCATCCTCAAGCAACACCAATGATCTTAGACACACCCAAGCAATACATTGAACCTCTGGAAACACTAGAACAGCTTAATTACTGGCTAAAACCGCTTTGTCAATGAGGTATTTACGCTTTGGCAGCAAGAGTGGATCGGCCACGTCACGAAGCGTCAGGTATTCGACTGGTATTCGTCCATCGCCACACAGTCGTTGACGTTGAAGAGTGGCTCCCAATTCACGTCATAATCATTCCACATTACCTGGAACCCCACGTTCCCTCGCACCCAGCGTTGACCGTTGATCCCGACAATCTTGTCTCCTCCGCATTCTCATCCTCTTCGGCGGGTGCCGAGGGTGCTGCAGGGAACACAGAGTTGAAAGGCAGCTTCGCGAGCCGAGGTACAGCGGATAGGGTTCCGCACGGCCTCGATGGCCAGTTTGTACCTCAGCTCAATGTCGAGATCCTCCATATTAACATTTGCGAGGTTTATGTTTACGAGATCGTCGAGAGCGGGCATCGCAGTAGCGTCGGAGGAGTTTGAAGGCATAACAGAAGGCAGAAGATAACAAGATTTGGGGAAAGAACACCAAAAGCAAGGGGAAAGTGCTGCTGAACGGTCGCGAGCGTAGCAGTCTTTATAGGCTCAGAGGGATCGTGTGCAGGAGAAATGTGAAGGCAGAGCATAAGAAATGACTGTATTAACCCAGAATAACAACAAAGACATGCGTCACAAATCGAGCCCTGGTGGCACACACGTGTGGGTGAAATATGCGAAAACCTGTCCCATTGTAATGAATTGCGCATGGTCAAAAGATCATGGGGGATTCAGGAAGGGGTCTAGAATTGTTCATAGGAACCTAATGAACATACCTGATACATCCATTCGACCCCTGGGCCTTGCTGCTGAGAACCCGACGTTTGGGTTGTCGACATCAATGAAATCGACCGTTTGTTGTAAGCGACACCAGCACAGTATGAATAAAATCTTGAAAAAGGTGATCTACCCCTAGAATTCAAGCATTAAACTTGCCGAATGCTCTCCCAAATTTTGGAGGCAGTAGCAGCTGCGGTTCATGCACCATGAGCGTTGCCGATATATCTCTTCTGACATTGATTTCCCGTTGACAGTGAGAATTCATGGCGAGATAACAAGATTAGACGGCGCCCAGGCCCTCCATAGAGGCTGTCAGAAGAAAGCCCAGTCTCAAAGTTGTCGGGCAAGTATCTGACATGGTGGATTGAAGCAGAATTGACGAAGCACGGTGCGATTGTTTGTTGTGGATACCGGATCAGAATTAAGGAAATCACGCGATTGACGTTCGAGCCGCTGATCCGCACGCCACAACAGACGATCACAACATTCAAATTTGCCAAAACTTAGTGTGCACCAACATATGAGGTCCCTCCTCACCCTCAAATAACCAGAACAGACTTTAGGTCGCATTCACGTCTCCTACAGGGCAAGTGGCCAGGTTCCTAGTCCGGCCAGGTTGGCAGTCACAAATAGTAGGAGACGCGGATTCTAAATTGAACGATATTCGACGAGGGACCAAGACTGAATTGATGACAAGGTCGATAGGACGGGATATGGAACGGAGACCGGGCGCCGATTATATTTTACGTGGAAGGAGGAGGGAAGAAAGATGGACTGTGCACGCCAGCAGGAAATAATGCAGTTGAAACGAAGTCGGCGGGGAATAAATGAATGATGCGGCCAGCATGTTGAACAAGGAAGTAAGAAGTATTGGGCGTGCATCCATCAGGAAAAATTCTACTGAATACATAGTGCTATGGAGCCCGTGTAGTTGGTGTAGCGCTGTCGTTAACCCCCTGTTATATAGCAGCTGTAGCATCACACGACAACTCTGTAGTTCAACATAGTTTCATAGTTCCGTAGCAAAATAGTCTATGTAGTGATACATAGCGTCCATTGCTCTGAGAGTTGTGCTCAAACCTGGTAGTATGGGACAGTGCCAGCTCACATATCACATCGTACTGGTAGAAAATAAAGAATTGATACGATAGCTATAATACAAACAATAAAATAAAGCATAGGGACGTAGTGGAGGCTCTGCGCTGCCTCCGCGTTATTGTACATAGGTGTCACGAGCTTCGCCAGACGAGTAGTACACGAAATCGTCGTCGTTCTTCTGCAACACGATGTTGAGGGACGGCGGCTGCATGCGTTGCGGGGGTCGCACTCTGGATGTCTTCATTAGCTCAAAGGCGCGCTCAGAGACATCAAAACATACTAAGTTCCCACGTCCGACTTCCCATTCCCCAACGGACACGCCTTCGCCCAATGCTCCCACGGGATTCGCCTCTTGAATGGTGCCCGTCCAAGGTGAGGATGATTGTGGGGACAAGTTGTGCGCTCCGATGATGAGTGGACGCAGTGCGAGAGGTGGAGGATTGCATGTTGCGGAGAGGGGCTGGAGGCGGACGTGCCCGGAACTTCAAGACTTGATCCTTGAGACTTGATGCTTAACCGTTCACACTTGAAGCGGCCTGAATCTGTCTTGACATACCCCAGGTCTTGACGACAGGCTTGAGGTTTCGTAGTTTGTGCTTGGAATGGAGACTTGAGGTCGGAGAGAGAGATAGGCCATAGACGAAGAGGGACATTCGAGGATATATGACCTGTGCTCCGGTATCTGGAAGGGCAAAGCTGCGACGTTTTGTAGTTCGGAATCGTCTCCACCGAGTTTCAGAATGATTAGGCCCATCCGAGGTTGCTTGAGGTCGGGACCACACGGTACTGGGGGCGGACGAGAGGAGACGAGAGGCGGACGAGATGGGGGGAAAGGAAGAAAGGTCGCCATCAAAACGAACCATTTTCGCTCTCACATGTTAGCCGCTTCTTCGCATCATGATCTTGATCTGATGTCGGCTATGGACTTGCGTAAAATTCCTCGTCAACACCGACGCTTGGTTTTTTGGATCGGCGCTCAGTCAAAGGTACTGTACGGACGCGTTGTTTCACGGTCACAAAGCCTGAGAGACCAGGGTATTTCATAACAGTGGTGAGACTTTGACCCTCTCCGGAAAAGATTTTGCACAACTTAAAGTGAACGCAAAAGCCCCACAAGAGTCAATGCGACTGCGGGCATTGTATCAGGCTTGTTTTAATGTGCTTACCAGTTGCCTTTCTTGCCATTTTGGACAGACTTCCTGCCAAGAGCCCGACATAGCGTGACGTAGCCATGGGCGTCGACAACATAGTACTACGTAGTAATGGCAACATCGTCTAACATAGTGTTGGCAGGGTGCTATATTGACTACAGGTGCTATATAGGTCCCTGCCATCCTACAGCTGACTACATTGGCTACATAATCAACCGCGGAACTACGGCCCCAGCAGTTTTTCCTGATGTCCACAGAAGAAACGATGGATTGGATGGAGTATATACAGAAGTAGTGGAAGTAGAAGTGGGTAAATGGAAGTGGAAGTGAGTTAGTGGAAGTGGAAGTATGTACCAGTGGTAGTGGAAGTCTGGCCGGTGGAAGTCAACGCGCCCCGTCACTTGTGAGCATGATGTGACACCTGTGACATTCGAGGCCACTGATGCGCCCTCGACGCGCCTCTCGCTTAGGCTACTGTAGAATGCATTGTCCCCGGCCACCCACCATTTTTGCCCTCTTTTCCTCCCCACCACCCTCCCTGCATTCCTCTCAATTCAAATGAAACCTACAGTGCTGCCGGCGCGTCCCGCAGTATTACTGTCCAAAATTGTCGCGGCCGCTGGTCCCCAACGGCTGCAGGCCTACATAGAACAGGTAAGCACTAATGCGGTCCAATTAAGGCACGAATAACCCGACATATCAGATATTTGAGCCCGAGTTGGTGGCAATCGGATACTACACCGCAGAAAATGCCGAGAATTGGTTAGATATCGATAAATTCATGCGCTGGCTTGGGCAGCATGCACAGAAAACCTCGGTGACTCCACCGTCCACACCTGCTTCTTTGTCTGTCCCTCCCGCTCGGATGCAGCATCCGCACCCTTCTTCTTCGCGACACCTCCCCCCATCTTCTCCCATTCCTGCAACATCCTCGCCAGCACCACCATCATTCACGCGGCCGCGTGCCTCCCCGCCTACCGCCATTTTTGACACGGACGAAGATGATATTCCACCTGCGCCGCTCCTTCAGCCTCGCAAGTGTAGAAGATCACAGGCCGAGCCCAAGTCTCACCCAGCTGAGTCTGACTCGGACTGTATGATTGTCCCTACCAAGAAGGCCAAACGTCGCACCAACCGCGGCGGCTCTGGTGGCACCAAATTGCACGAAATTACTAAACAATTTCACGTCTCTGAAATCCGCGACATCGACGAAATTCCCTCTGTCTGGACTGTACCTCGGCTCGACGATGGGGAAGATTTTGTTTACCGACTCGACATCACACATCACTCACAGGAGTGGCTCAACGACAAGAAGGAGCCGCTTTCGATGGCAGCTATCATTAAATCCGAGGTACGTGCCTTATTTTCCTAACATCATGTTCATATTGTTGACGACCTATGCCAGGATCAAGATTCCTGGGGAGGGGGGAGCGCCGGCGCCACTAATAAGGCGAAGGCAACAAAGGTTGCTGCGCTCGATGGTGTACTTTGCCAGGTGGCAAAACATGAGTGTCAGGGTGTCTACGTCTGCAGCGAGCTCGATATCTCCCTCCTGGAAAATCACGAACGGTATGAGCCGGACGACGATGAGATGCGTGAACTCTTTGAGGCCGAACGCGTTGTCAATGTCCGCGAGACATCGTCGGTAGCAATTCGGGCTGCAGCGTGAGCCAGCTTTCTCTTCACACAATTCCATGCTCACGACGCCGTACCAGGTTTTACAAGGAGATACACACCCGACTGTGCACTTTTCGCGACGCAAATGGTGTGCTATGCAATGGTGATCCTGTTTATCGAAAACTCGAGGTATGTCACTATTCTTTATGACGCATTCCGAGCATGGCCCTTACTATCTGTTCGTCTTCAAGATGAATTTCGACGGCGAGTTTGGCTTCATTGGCTGCCAAAATTATCGCCCCGGCGATCCGCGAGGGCACCGCTTTATCACGATCCAGCGGGACGTCCAAGAAGACCTTCTGCGGGAGCTTTTGGCCAACGACGGGGTGTTCCAGTCCGAGATGAATATAGACTCGGAGACCGCCGTTTGTGCTCGTGTTCTTCCTCCACGAAGCGGTGGCAAAGGAGATCGCTTGTGCCGTGCGTCTCTTATACCAAGTCGCTCTTCCATCACTGATTAGGTCGGGAATAGCATATACTCACATCGACGCGAAACAACAAGTTATTCAAGGGACAATAATACATCGCAAGTGCAACACGATATTCTCGCCTTTGGACCGTTTGGACCGTCGCACGATTGTCTACTTGAGCGGTGCACATAATCACCCGAAGTTTCCGTCAAGGAAAGTGTCGCGGAAGGGCAAAGAAGCCTATCGAGACGCAATAGCAGCTACCGGCGTGATGGGCCTGACGGTTCTCAAATGTGATTCGGCTATGTAGCTATGTTCGTCTGCATTAGAATTATGATGAATATGACCTTTCTGTAAACTTCTCCAGCCCCAACCACATCCAAGGTTTTTGGTGGCAAAATACCTGGAGCATACGACCCAGCTCTTTCAAATGCACGAATTAAACGCAAATTGATACAAGAAATGAAGACTGCTGATAATCCGCACGGTCTCGGAATTGAGGGTAATTCTTCTCTCGTTGGATCTCAGCATATGCTCATACTACATTTGCGTTGCAGGTGTTTTATATTATCAAAAACAAATGTGTTCGTTGCCGCACGGCAAACAATATATATGGAAAGTCGCGTCCGAATTTGGGGAGGAAATTATCATTACCATGCTTCCGTATCTCGCCAATCGTATCCACCTCGCAAAGGCTTCCCTTCACGACAATACTTATGCACGTGTACACGGAGTGTGGAAGGAGTGGGAAGTCGTCATTTGGGACCATCGAGTCGATCATCGTAAGTGGCATGTGCACATTTTATATCCACAGATAGCTGACATGTAGCCCATTCCAGGTGTTTCAATTGGCCGAATATAGTCAGCACGAGACGCTGGCCGTCTTCATGAAGATGTGGCCTGGACTTTTCGACACCATTGCCCATATCACAGAATCCGAGGTGAAGATCAACTTCATCGACGGCGAGGGTCTGAAAGCGATCCTTGTCGACGGGAATAAGCCTCAAGCAAATGCACTCGGTGCTTGGCTTGTAAACCGAAATAAACCCCATCTCAGTGGTGTTCATGAGAGGGATCCCAAGCTTATCCTCCCCAAGGTGCTTCGTACATGTATCTTCCATGTTAATCGGTCTGTCTGTCCTCTCGATTTGACCGCGTGTTGTGGGTACTCATGCCTCCCCTCAGGAAATTTTCCGAAATGGCGGCGGTTGTTCCAGACGAGCCGATGGGTCGAATCAGACGGTCTCCATATCTCAAAACACAGGAAGAGCTCGACGATTTTGTCCAATGGGCCAAGAACTGCGAGTACAAGGTTGTTAGAGGTGATCTTTGATGCCATTTTTAAAGTTTATCGGTACTCAACCGCTCTTTCAGACTGGATTAAGGACAAGGATTCCATTCCCTGGTTCTTTCCTTCAATTAACGAGTTCTTATCGGATATTCCAAAAGACGACTGGTATCTTACACCTGGTGATACAAATCTCAACGAGAGCGCACATCCATTCATCAATCAACACACCGGAACAAATCTATCGATTCTTGAGGCAATTCAAGCGTAAGTGAGGTGGCGCCGTTAAAAATATACTGACTTATAATTACCGCGTGGTTGATAGCGCCTACAAGCTTGACCTTGAGGTTGAAGCCAGACTTTGCGCAATTGAGGAAAACTGCGTACTTGTCAACCACCTCAATACGAAGCCCCACCGAGACCGCAGAAACGATTCACGTCGGACATCCCATTTCAATCAAGCACTCGAACGCCGCGACGCCCGGAACGAGCTGGAAGGCCTTGATGATGCAATTCAGAGCTCTACAGTGCTTACTCGGGAGCTTCGAGAGAAGAAGAAGCTGCTTAAGAGCACCAGCGGTGTGAAGAATACAAAGCGGAAGGGCGAGAAGCAGAAGGATAAGCTTCCTGATGACAACGAATTCGCCGGGATTTCGGACTCGGAGGGCGGCCCTGGCCTCTCTCAGTTCTCCCATAATAATGAACCAGCTCTGTACTTTACAGAGCATGCTGATGCTTCGTCAATCCATGAGGTGCAGCTTGAACCTTCTCTCGAGCCTCTATTCCCTCCCCGACTCGTCGATGATTCGACCGAGTTCTTCCCATTATTTGGGGATATTTCAAACTACCTTCCGTACTAGGTTCTACGATACAGAGTTTGCAATGATATTATTGGTTTATTCAAACTTTCCGCAACAAATTTACATGGGGGGACGCAAGTTGACCGAGAGCGCGCCAAGTCAGGTGACCGCGGTCCCGCCCGGTGAATCGGCCCGGGGGACGGCGGGGGCGCGAGGGCGGGGTCAAGGCGGAGTGGAAGTGGAAGCGTGACAAGGCCAAGTGGAAGTGGAAGTCTCCAAGTGGAAGTGAGATGCCAGTGGAAGTGACTTCCACTTCCACTACTTTGGTCATTCCTCATTGGATGCTGCCAGATTGAAATAAACTAGGGAGACTCGCGAGTGGACAGGGGGGGAGGAAGTGCGGCGGGGAAGGCTTGGGGCACGAAACTAGATTCGAAGAATTCGACGGGCGTACACGTACCAGCAACCAGAAGCACATAGACTGTGACGGAAGACGTCATTGATTTAGAGGGGCAAGAAGCAAGTACATCGACCAAGAAAGGGAGTTGCCCGTAAGCAGACACGACGGAGAAGTTGTCCGTGAGCAGCAGAGCCGCGAAGTTGGCCGTAAGCGGACACGAAGCTGACCGTAAGTAGACACGCCAGAGAAGCTTAGACTCTTGAGAAGGTGCAGCAACTAAACGGAGAGCGCGTAAGCGCCGCAGAGGGGTGCACTTAAAGGACACGAGAAGGATTATATGCAGGTAAGGAGGTGCGGGGAGATGTGAATTGGGGAAGGAGGAATTGAGGGTTCAAACGGGTTGATAAATCAATGGATGCAACTAAGAATTTGAGTAGACGCAGTGACAATTCAGCTCGCCGTGGGGAACAAGCGGGGGATTCGCGGCTGCGCTTCCATTCAGGAGATACGAGAAGGCGGCGCGATCTACGCCAGACGCCACGGACACGTACTCGTTCGTGCTCAGCTACAACGATGGTGTAGGGTGGCGTGCGGAACAACATACATGGCACCGACCAGTCTCCGGGGCAGGTTTGAGATAAGGTCTTCGTTATTGACGGGGAGAGACACCGGAAGGAGGGAGTAATCGGGCGCAGGGGAAAAGGTGGTGGAACAGATCTGAGAGGAATTATCTTGTGATGCACTTTGGAGAGCGAGGCTTCCAATACCGATCGGAAATACGGTCCTTGTGAAGCCGAAACTTTGCCCATGGTCGATAAAGTGTTCATCGGATTCTTGTCCGATGCGAGGACACTCGGGGCTTGATTGGTGTTTGCGTAAACTGGCCTCGGATCCAAAGCCGCGGCTGCACCGACGACAGAAACCCATGGGGTCGACGATCAGGGAATATATTTGCGGCCACGAATCTGTCAAGTCAGAGCGATTTAATGTACACATTCAGCTAGAGGAAGCATTGGAATCATCAGTTTGCCATTAGGATTCAAAGAAATTTTAGAGCAAGTCGCTCACGTTGGAGGTCTAAAAAAGTCCAGCGCAACGGGATGGGTTACAGCAAGCTTCCAGGGATTCCCGGGTAATTTAAGAATGAGAGGCGCGGGAGGGGAAGGGAGGGAAGAGAAAGAAAGGGGCACTGCGTCACGTAGGAGGCAGGCGCTCCGGCTGCAGGGGGGGGGCCTGCAGCCCGCAACAGCTGGGGCAGTCGTTACACTGCAGCCAGCCTTTCCGGTTCTCCTGAGGAGTCGGTTTCAGCGAACGTGTGCCTGTGATGTGTAGGAGGCAGGCGCTCCGGCTGCAGGGGGGCCCCTGCATCCCGCAACAGCTGGGACAGTCGTTACACTGCGGCCAGCCTTCCCGTGGGGAGTCGGGTTCAGCGAACACGAGTGGGGCGAGAGCGAGTTACGTCCATCGAGCCCAAGATCAAAAGCCAAGAATCATAAGTGACGAAACATTGGAAAATGTAAAGCACGAAAGCCGGGCCCAGAGAGCCAGGAGGATGGGCGAATAAAGGCGGCTCGCGCCCATGGAGGAAGGATCTAGGGCACAGGAAGAAACGACATGGAAATTAAAACATACCGAGGGCTTTGCTTCCTCCGTTCACGTCGACGACGCGGTGGGTGTGGTGGCAAAAGGGAGAAAACCAACATGTTTGGTCACACCACGTGCTTGTGATTCGTGACCGGCATCGCGGCATGTGCATTCGGACTTATTCTTGTTTCCTGAAGTTCGTCGGTGCAATAGAAATAGTATGTTGAAACAAAGGTCACAGCGTATATATTAGTTGATTTACTGCCGAGCTGGATTAGTATGTATGTGTTGTGTATGCGGCCGGGGAATTCCGAGCTTTAGATCAACTTTAAATGCGGCTGTGCACGGTCAAGGCGCATTCGGAGGGAGATTTTCACAACGGGATTCGAGATTGATACAGCAAGAAACCTACCACTGGTGGCTCAATAATGTGTTGGCAACCGGTCGGCGTGCGTCGTTACGTCTTGAGAACAATATCTGGTTTGGTTTCAACCTTCTGTGCCTGGTGCCAAGACATGTCCAAAAATAGCGAAACCATCGATTTATTCGCTGTACATAGTGCAACGCAATTGGACCCCTCTCTTTGGCCTCAGAATAGATTTGTAATACTCCCTTGAATATCACCCGAGGGACTAAGCGTCCGCTGCGTTGGTTGTGGTGGCCGGAGGTTTACATTGACATCGAGTGCGGACGGTGAATCGGGCTTTTGAATAATTCAGCATTCTTCGGTCGGTTGAGTCAAAGTAAAGCTGCTATTTAAATAACGTCCATGTCCGGGCTCAGCAATCTCGCAGGGAACTCAGACGATGACAGCATCGACCGCGAAAGTGTCTCTTCCGCCGACGCCGACGCCATTCACAGCGTCCAAAGCTCTCGTTACTCGTAATCCGTCAAACCCCCTTCAATCGCAGTCACAAACGATCCGTGTACTAAATTGGGAAACTACTGCGGAGGTACAGTTGTAAGCAAGGTCTACAGCGAAGCATGACTATTGAGAAGAACCCTCCGTCTTGTCTCAAACTCATTCCATTAGGCGGATGGCTTAACATAAATCAGAATGCTCACCTGTCGACTTTTCCAACTTCACTTTTTTGCTGGACGAAGGCTTCGAGTCGGAGTCAGAGTCCGCCAATTCGGAATAATAGTCTTCCAGGAGCCGCGTGAGAGTGGTCCCGGCCTTGAACTTCTCGATGGTTGGTCCACTCGACGATGGGAGGGTGGGGTGGAACCATGCCCAGTACCGTGTATAGCGGTCCGGAGAAAATGACGCGGCAGGCGCGCACTGACGCGGCATTGACGCACACTGACGCGGCATTGACGCACACTGACGCGGCATTGACGCGGACCGGCGCGGCCCTAATGCGGCATTTTTGAACTTAATGCTGGTATTTTTATATCTCAAATTATACTCACAGGATCCTAGGCAAGCTCTAGAGCTCAAACTAATCATATGAGAGGTGGTACAATAGAGGTGTTCAAGCACAAAGAATAACGGATTTGTGGTTGTTCATGGGTCTGTTGGGTTGTACACCATTTTAAACGGGCAAATTAATGTTTCAGCCCTTTTTAGGACCTCTGAGAGGATTCAGAGATGATTGGTTGCCGCGCCGGTGCCGCGCCACTCCCCGCGTCAATGCGCGCTGGTGCCGCGTCAATGCGCGCTAGTACCGCGCCGGTGCGCGTCAACGCCGCGTCAACACAGCCACCGCCGCGTCAAAGCCGCGTTACATAGACAAGCTCTGCCTTACTTGTCTCATGTTTGAGAATCATTTATTTCATGCTCGCATCTTCATATTGATCACTTCATGGTTCAATCAAACTATTCCCAGCCAAGATTGAGCATGCATGCATATCTACGGACACAACTTGAAGGAGCTCACTTCCTTTGGGACCCTATCAGAGAACACGACTCGGAACTCATCAGACCGTCAAGTTGGAGAGATATTCATCCGTGTTCAATCAATGGACAGGAGTTCATATGGTCGAGATGGTCGCTTCTAATGGGCACGCAAACATTTCCGATGCAAACTCTGTTTGATTCCCGGGGACCTACACACTCCTTGCTTCTAATTCGAGTTAGAAGAGTGACTAGTGGGACAGAGAGATAGACCATGATGAACATAGCTAGCAAACATGGCAGACAAATTATTAGAATCTGAATAACTCCCCTTGGTTCAAAAATCATGGGTGATTCGTGGATCTGTCAAATTGAGCTGCAATCCAATATAAGAAGTGCATCGTCATGCACACACTAAACCTTTGGTTCGCCTCGCCTACAAGGTCTTCTCCGATCAAGGCGACATTATTTCACGGGAATATGGTTCAGGAAGGCAGAGAGCATCAAGACAATAATCCATACTGATTCAAGGAACCATAACCATATTGCACAATTTGGATCCCTGAAACCTCGGCATTTGTTCCAAGAAAGACCAAAATAAAATCGTGTTGAAACGATGTCATTGGAGCGATTTATGCCGGGTTTTGAAGTGAGACATTCAGAATTAGACATGTTGGAGTGCAATGAAGTCAATGCCTGCATTTATTCAGTGATATTGTCCCTGCGGGATCCCGGTTCAATATTGACGTTGGCTCATCCATGAAGATGTGTTGAAGATGAGAGCCGTGAGATATCGGCTGCAGAGTATCCCCGAAGATATTGGAAATCTTTTGATCCAGACTTGAATTGACTGAAACGATCTAACAGCTAACGTTCAAAGCTACAAATATTTCAGCAGATTTTCAGTACCAACACTCATTCCGACTTCAACGCATGAGCCTATGTATTCATCACCATTCGACCGCGGTTTCGGACCTCAATTGGAATTCAGGATATTCCTATTTTGTTCACACAACAGCTAACATTCAAAGCTCCAAATATTTCAGCAAATTTTCAGTACCAATACTCATTCTGGCTTCAAAGCATGAGCCTGTGTACTCATCACCATTCAACCACGGACCCGCGGCTTTGGACCTCAATTGGAATTCAGGATATTCCTATTTCGTTCACACATTGGGGTATCAGTTGAGACTTAAATTACGGTTTTCTCCATTGCTCCTACATCTACACAGATAAAACAGTGAGCGACGGAGACTTGAGAAGGATAAACCTATTTTTCCTGCGACTTCCTCGGCCCTTGAACTCAGGCTACTTACAATCACACGGTCCATTATTCAGATCTTTCTGTAGACTCCCTAGTATGTGTATCGGCAGTCTCATGCTTCGATTTCAAATTGACCTTATGGGACGACTGCTGCAGAAAATTAAAATTCCGGTCCGCGCCAGACATGGCTGTCTCTGCATTTTTGAAACCTGCACCTGAATGCGGAACGTATCAGTTAAAATCAAAGATACGGACAGCAAGAAAACACCAGACAGTTCAGTATCTCGTGAAACCCTGCTCCTTCTGGCAGGAGAAGTGGACTTCCATCGTTTGAGGAAGGTGTTGCAATGCACAAACTATTTTCAACACGCTAGAGTCATTATTCAGGAATGCTGTTACGAGTACTTATGTAATAAGGAATCGTCTATTTAAACAAACTTCATACGAGAATTTTGACGACCTGAATTTTTCATTTGATCACCTCAACTTAGTTACTCGTTTAGTGGCTGTGTTTGTAGTCTTTTTTATCGAGTTCAATACGATTTCTGTGATAAATTAGTGGCTGTCCTATTTTTAGGTAATCGTGCAGTCACCCGTTCGAACCCTCCGTTGAGCATTCTTTTATTTTTGAACATTTTTGAAATCTTTTGTCGCCATTTATCCAACATTTATCGATATATTTGTATAAGAAATGATGACTTCCTGTCCCTGTCGGACAAGACAATTTGTGTCTCGGGACAACCATATTGGCTGCTGGGGCACCGCATGAGGTCATTGGCAGCACTGCTCCACCCGAATGTTCAGTGCTCCACCCAGCTGTTGGATTGCTATTTATAAATGCTGAATTGGGCACAATCAACTTAATGTGGCCAAGTGCACTGTGCGGCCACTGCCTAAAGTCTCCCCCTCCGACTAGCCGGGCCATTCTTACAGGAGTAATGACACTCCAATGAATTTCCATAAATAGTGACAACTTGATCTGCTGCTTTCGAGCTCATATCTCATTCGGTTCTCAAGGGCTTGCATTAATTTTGGGCGCGTTCAACGCACTTTTGAATGCAGCTTCAGGACATACCTAATTTGAATGGTGGATTGGCAGTTTAGATCTCGGAATTCCCATTTGCCTGTTTTGAACCGGCACATACAACACGTTCTCAGTTAGGCCGATTTGGTTGACCTCTGATGATTCTGAAAGGTAGAATTGAGGCCATCCCGAAAGTGTGATCAAATCACCACTGAAATTTGCCATCAGGGATCCGAGAATGCTCAAAATCATAATACATCTGCACGGGCATGTTCAATGTACAAATGTCCTGTTAATTCTCAGCTGGTTCAATTGGCCTCAGAACGAGTTTGATTGAACAACATTCAATGGGTCAACAAAAGGAGAACCAGACCACGGTAGGCTTTTCTCTGTTAGTATGACTCACTATTTGATATTCTTTCATCGGAAACGTTCTGAATTACAGCTTTTTGCATATCTAATGACACATCAAAAAAAAATTAAAATAAGAACAATTTTGATGTCCCGCCTTGTCGTCCACGCCCAAGTCTCAATTCTCAATGGATTTGGTTTGCTCAAAATCTGCACTGAGTGATGCCAATACTGGGCCAATCCAGATGTGATTTTCGAAATTTGAGTATTAGCAACCGAGTAGGGTATGACTAGAATGAGCTCAGGAAGGCCTTTCCAACACATCTAAAATCAACTGATTCTGTTGAGAATTGAGACCTGGGCGTGGACAGCAAGGTGGGACATCAACTTTTGTTTTTGTTTTTTGTTTTGATGAGTGTCATTGGATGTGCAAAGAGCTGTAATAAATCCACGGTGGTAAAGAGTACGGGGGCAGCGTGAACTTGCTGCTAACATGCATCTATGTCCCAACTCCCATGCATCTGCCAGCAAGTAGAATCTGAATTCCTCCATGGCCTCTCTGCCACTTGAGTACTGTTATGTGTTAATAACATAGAAGGTTCCTAGATAATATTGTTATTGTTATCCTCCTTGTGCAATTAGGGTGTTTCAAATATAATATTTTGCGGCCAACTTGAGGTCCGATTTCAACCCGGACTTGGCTCCAACTTAAGCCATTATTTCTCGTCTTTTGGTCTCCGCAAGTGCAGTGGGTGGGTCAAATTGAATGGACAAAGTTGGGACACAAAGTTGGGCTTGAAGTTGGACATCAAATCGTGGTCCGGTACACAATTTGACATCCAACTTCGAGATCGGGGCTATTTCATGTTCCAACTTCAGGTAAAGTTGGGCTCCAAATAGGATATTTGAAACACCCTATTGTTTGCTGTTGTGATTTCTTAAGTAATCAGACGGAATTTAGGGTAGAATCCAAATAGATTAGTGGTTGGCTGAGCTCTGCAAACGCTTGAGCGATACATAGAATCTGAGGCTACATATATACTAAATTGTCCAATGTAACTAGAATGTTCCATAATATTCTCCTGTATTCTCCTGTGTTCTACTGACTCATTATCTGACTCATTACGACTTGTTACCTCGGCCATGATGCCGGGTTGCCTCTTATGGCACTAACTCCAACATTTGCTGTAATCAAATTAATCTCAGCCTCGAGCAACGATGCATCAAAGATGTTTTCAAATCCCGATGGCACATGCCGCCAGTTCAATTGCCGCCAGTATTGTTGGCTATGTCTTTGCCAACATTCCCTCAGGGAATCTGGAGGGCATGAGATTGATCCCTTCCATCTACCTTCTTCTTTTCTTTCCAATCCGTCAGATTTTTCCTAGTCTTTTTGACCATGTACCTATCATCGTCATTCCAATTTCCCATATCTTTTTTTTTCCTTCTTTTTGGAGCCTTTGAGTTAATGAAACTCTTTCTGCAGAAGCATTCCAAAAGTCATCTGCTGGGTCTACCAGATACATCCAATTAATGCCAGGGAAATTTTCCTATATCTGAGTTCCTCCTTATGTTATTTCTTTTGCTGAAGTCTTGTTAGTGTCCCACAGATGCCTGTGAAAGAGCTGGCATACAGAATCAAGAGGCCGTTCCACCTGCATTCTTATTATTTCATCATGCTGTTCCCATGGATCTGAATTGCTTCTGGAAAAATTCAGTGTTGGGTGTGTGATTTCAAGATTGTTCTGTAAATCACCAATTCACCATTGTTCAGTACTTTGAACCCTGAAATAACCTCATCATTTGAATATCAGCCAGGTGTCCTGTGTGTTTATCAGACATCTCTGGATTTTCTTCTGGGTAATTTTCAATTTGAACTATGAGTTGATCCAGTCAGACTTATTCAAATGCTTGGTACTGCTTCGGTATGTTGGATGTATTGATATACTGAGTAGAACTACATAAGTACGAAGTTTCCGCCGGGCCCTGCCACGGCCCCACACCCCAAGTGAACTGAGTCGTTCCTTCGGCACGGTCACTGACTTGAACCAGAGAATTTTAAATTAAAATGGAGTATTTGATCCAGGACAGCTTTTTGCTGTACATCCCCTCTCGAAAAAAACTAGTTCAATATGTTAGTGATGACGATCGGTAAGTGGCACTAAAGAGGGCGACAGTAACGCCAAATTTAATTGGCCAGGTGGACCCAGATTAGTGAGTGCGACCCATGAACAGAGGAAGTTTCATAATCAGAATACAGCTCACAGTCGTCCGACGTAAATAAAATGATTGGATGGTAAGTAAATGGATCACGGAGCCAAGATCCAAACCCCGGAGAGATTAACACCCCCGGGGTTACAACTTGAACTAGTAATGGTTGCAAATGAACACAGCGGCGAAATAGGGGCTTGGGAGACATTGTTTAAATTAGAACTGCCCCGTTCCCCCCACCCCCACTTCCATGGACATTTGCAGTACTAACTGAAGCGGGTGCAGTCATTCAGCATTTCTCATCGGTTGTCGAACTCGATATTTGTTTGAGTCACAAGAATTACCTAGGAAGTAAGCATAAGTGGGATACGCAGTGGCTACTAAGTACCTTGCCCAACAAAAATTGTCGCTTTTGATGGTATTCAACCAGATTCATTTGTGAAAACGAACCCTCGTTCGAGGTGTTTCTGGGGCCAGTGTGCGTCATGTATGGTGGTGAGTACGATGGAATCACCAACATGAAGTTTACTAATCTATGCTCGATGTTTTTAGCTGGAGGGATATATAAAGCCAAGAGACATGACCGAAACTTGTCAGTTTTAGTGTAATTTGGCAGCTGGGGCAATGTAAAGTGTTACAAATGAAAACGACCATCACTAATTAGCACTAATTAGTGATGGTTTAGATTGAACTCACCCAATGTTGGGTCTGTGTTTTTTGGCCTCAAATGATGCATTTACACTAGTAAACATTGTGTGCATAAGTTGGAAGGTCAAGCAAGCAATATATGATCTGTAAGAGGCAGTGCGCCGGTTGCCGCGTCAATCGCGCGTCACGCCGCGTCACAGCGCGTCACTGCCGCGTCAATGCGCGTCAGTGCCGCGCCTGCAAGGGGCTACCATGATAAGGAATTTCCTAATTAGGAGAAGGGGGGGGGGTCCACCCAGACCGTGAAAAATATAAAAGTACTTTCTTACGCAAATGACCTTTGGGAGCCCTGATTTGCTTGTCAGAGTTGAGGGACATGTTTTTTGCTCCATAAATGCAACTGTGATGCTGTCTGCCACCAAGAACTGACTGTATCCAGTAAAATTCAGCTCAAGATGGCCGAAAGGGGCTCACTGGCCCAATTGGGCCGTGTTTGCTGGTACTTTGGCTAGATCGGGAGATACAAACACTGACACACAGACTCCTTTTTTTCATTCTTTTCTCTCACACCGCCCTGCGATAACGTGCCCACCAAAGATGGATACATCTCCGAAAGTGAGTATTGCACCCTTCGTCCTCTGCACCCCAGCCTAGTAAATAGGATAGTCCAGCAGTGTCGAACTCACCGGACAACGTTAACCTCGGAATTGGAGTTAACATTATTTATTCTGATCCCATACCTCTCCACAATGTTAACGAGCTGATTGACACCGCAACACTGGCAATATGACCTTCAACACACGTATAAAACTAGCCCATCGTCGCTTCAACTTTGGCCGTCATTGCTTCGACAACAGCCAACGCTAATGCTGTTGTCCCATCGAAATGAGTGTGCAAACAATGCAAGGTTGAAGAAATCTGTGATTGTGGATCCACGGTCACTGCCACGGAACAAGAGGATTCTATGATTGCAATCCAGTGCAACAAAGTAGGGTGTGAATCCAGTTGGGTGAGTGCAACTATTGTTTTAATCAAGCTACAGCTTATATTCCGGTTCAGTATCATCTAGAATGTGTTGGCCTCGATTCAGACTTCAAGGGATGGGCATTTCAAGCGTGTAGAGGGAGAAACACCGCCGTCTGTAGAACCTGGATGTAACCCAATAAGGGAATTTGATGGCACGTGCCTGCTTATGTAGGGGGGAGGGTCTACCAAACCTTTGAAAAACGTATTCCGACCTTGGGTGTTTTTTTCGGGGATCGGTAGCCCCTTGCACTCAGGTTCACTGAAAAGGGGGAGTCCAGCCTCAAGGCACTTTGAAGTGAGGAGAAGTGTGTGGAGACCTGCTATTTCACTGCTGGTGCGACTGGAATGCAAGTGAATCACGGAACGGAGGCCGAAAGGAAGGTCTCGGCAATCAAACTAGGTTAGCACAGCCACATAATCGGCCGGATATTTCTGGATCGACCATGAAAAGTATTTTTTGCATGCGCGCCAATGTCCAGGGGTGAGGAAAAGTATCCAAGACTTTTACAAAATTTGTTTTTTTTTTCCAAGTTTCGGATATTCCGGCTTGAAAGTACGTATTTGTTCATAAGTTTCAGAATCAAGTTGCATCAATTTCCTTCAAGGTGCGCAATATATGTTTTCCAGCTGGATTTTTTCTTCAAGGACCCGAAATATATGCAGGGTGTGCAATTTTCAATTTTCAACCACGAAATCATACGGAAATGAGTGTATTTATACCGGAATAATAAAAGTGCGATCTGACCGTCATACTCTGGGTGCTGAAAATGTATTTCATACCTGTTTTCAAAACTCGTTGAAATGCACAGAAAAACACCTAGAAAAAAAAAAAAAAAATTACGGGCAAACTTGATCAACACTAGCTAAAGAAAAGTTTTCAACATGCTCAGACCTTGTTCAGCTCTATCCCGCGAATATATGAGCCCTTTTTCGCCAAATAAGCTTCATTGAGTTGAATCATGCCACATCAAATCATTCACGTGATGATATCAGCCACCCCAGCGAGTTCACCTAAATTTACCCTGAAGAGTTTAGAAGCACCTAAAATTAACCTGAAATATGTTCGGTATAATATATGCAGCTCCCTGTGGTGTCTGGATGGTCTGGGAACAGATTCTGAAAAATTTCGACCTCCCAAAAAGGCAATTTGATGGCACGTGTTGGCTTACGTAGGGGGGAGGGTCTACCAAACCTCTGAAAAACGTATTCCGACCTTGGGTGTTTTTTTCGAGGATCGGTAGCCCCTTGCGCGCCTGCCGCGCCAATTTCACCAGACCCCCGTGTATAGGCGTCGGAGACCAATCGACGATGGACGTCTGCGTTGAAGTCGTCCCAATCAATGTTGAATGGGTGGTTGGCACTGTATATGGGCATCGAAAGGGCCCTTTCCAATAACAACGATCGCGAGCATGCGAAGGACATCAGTTATCTCAGATTGATTGTGAAGGGGCAGCGGGGCATTGGCATTGGGTGTAATAGACTGTGAATAGAGGATGATGACGGAGTTCAGTATGAGGCGATGGGAGATACGTGAAAAGTTACCCAGGATTGCATCGCCGCTGGTGAGTCCTCTGTCGGTATCTTGAAAACGGAAGCGTGAGTTTAGGATAAAATAAAGAAGAAAATGACAATGTTTGTAATCGCAGGCGCCCACTGGTGATCCCCATACCGGATGGGACCTAAATGCAAAGTGGCGGCGGCTTCAAAGTCTGCAAGGGTTGCAGGCGTCGACCAAGTCCGGAAGGGTTTCTAAAGGGACGAGAGTGAAATTTGATGCAAATAACACCGACGACCTCGGGCCGTGTGAGGTGCATCTGCGCAACAGTCTCCAGGCTTCGAGGAGATTGTGAGAATCCACTCTCGAGAATGATAGGGTAATCCTGTTTGCCTGGCGATGCGCGCTTTCCAAAGGCGAAGTCCGGGGTTAGATTCATGCCGTTGTATTCGCCCTGGCGGAATAGGATGCGAGTGTTGGTCTCGATGACGTAGGTTTTATTTTTCTCTGCGGCTTGAATCAGGGGTTAGATAGCCCTGGAACACACCCGAAAGATCAATGAACACGATAAACTGGGCGCAGAAGGAAACGAACTTGAATGCCCGTTCGCCTACAATACAAGTCAGGCCAGATCTCACGTCGAACGTCAAGACGCTTGAGGGCGAGTCAATGAACATATATTACCAGATCATGAGGGACCGCACCAGAATTTGGAAGCAGAGATTCTCTTGACTAGGTCGGCAACGCTCTGGACGGAAATTATTAGATAACGAGTCAAAGCAGTGAAAAATGAATACATACTGGAGTAGTAGAGGGTTCATCCAGAGAAGATGCAGTCAAATCAACAGAGGCCGCTGGTATGGAGACCGGAGGAAACCAGAGGAAACCGCCTGAGTGCAAGGTGCTGGTGGGGCTGACCGAGCCACTGCGTAGATGCCTTCGGGCGACGAAGATAGACTAGATGCGACGTGACGCATATCTCATCGATTTTGAATCCGCTGCGACACAATTCATGGGCTTGCGTAGGTGCAATGTTTGTGCGATGTGTGGAAAGGAACTTGAAGATGTCACGTCACGAATGTGACCGTAACTTCTCGCGACTTCCGAGTCGATGTAGCTGTTTTCCTCTTGGTGCCCTACAACGCACTGGCGATTGATTACGTGCCTGGCATACACGCAAGATTGCCTTCGCGACACCTTCTAAGCTTTAACGTCTCGAGCCGCTCGCGCGATGAATCTGTGAGCGGCTACATCTGCTGTATCTGCGTCCACGTTAACAATGAATGCATTGCAGTGTGCCAACAATAGATCCCCACAGCTCGCACCGGGCTCTTCGACATCACGCCCTAGCTTACGCCACAGATGGTGCTCTAGCCGGCTCAGCCCAGGACCCCGGAATATACCCTAAGAGGCCAGGTCCGGTGCCGGACAAAATTTTGAGGATTTGCCCGCCAAACCTAGGTCCAGGACGGACAAAAATTGGGGGTCGAAGGCAAAAATGCCAGGTCCCGTCCGGACAAAATTTGCGATCTGTCCGACGTTGAGGCCAACTTTTTTTGTCGAAAACCACCTATTTCGACATGTTTCGGTGCAAAAACCCGGTCGATCGCTCCAATTTGACGAAAACGACGTCAAAAACAGGGCCAGAAGAAAAAATTGGCATTTTCTGGGTCCTGGGAGCCAAAATTACCCTTTTTGGATGATCCTATCAGCTCTCGGCTAGGTTCAGGACGGACAAAAATGCCCAGATTCCGCCAAAAACTGTCCGGACAAAAATCCCCAGATTGGGGATTTTGGGAACCTAGCCTTTGACAGTAGATTCCGGGGTCCTCTCAGCCCCTACCTCAGCAACTCGCCCCCACGAGCTCCACCAGCACCCCACGAGCTCCACCAGCACCCTCACTACGCCCCACCCCAGCACTCAGGGCTACGTTCCTACCCGATCTTAGACACCATCCTCAGCGCATCTATGGCACCCCCAATCCAAAAAACGGTGGGGGGTCATCTACTGTAGGTCGTGCACACCGATGACACGGGCAACCAAGCACGGCGACAGCGTCCGCTGCCGCTGCTTCAACTGCTGCACCACCGACATCAGCGTGTGGGGCGGCTAGAATTCGTTCCCGGGCAAAGTTGTGCGTCTGCCGTCCTGGTGACTCGATGCCTTGTGCTGATTCGCCCGCAGCTCTGCGATCGCGCACAAGCGCGGCCCCTCGCGCTTGCCCCCCGCACAACAAGTACAGGTGAATTTCGCTCTTCATTCCCTTTGTCTTTCCGTTCCTTGCCTCTGCTTTTTTTCTTCTCGCCATACGTTCTGGGTTTCGTCCTATTTCGGACTTGGCCCCAACTTGGCCCTATTCCCTTCTTTGCGCTTCCCTGCGTCCTCCTCGACTTCCTATTCCTTCCTACGTATCGGGCTTTACCACCCTCCGTTGTCCCACTCTCTTTCACGCTCCCTCCTCGTTTTTCTTCATCCCACGTCACACCTGTCACGTCACATACCCAAACCCTCTTCGTCTTTCTGTGCACCGCCTTCTGTGCGCCTGGCCTGCGGATGCTTCGGGATTGACTCCTACGAGCTCCGGGGTCGCTCCCCCGCGCTCGGATTGAACGTCGTCGCCGCACTTCCATCTCCGCTATCTCCGCTGCTTCGTCCCTTCCCCTTTGTCTTTTTCTCCTCGTCGCTCCCCCGCGGAATCACACGCTAACACCCCTTCCTCACAGTAATCCTACACCTCCCAGCTCCCGCACTACCCGCCCGCGCCCCAGCCCGCCGCCGCCGCCGCAGCCTTTCATCTTTTTCGCACCTACCATCTCAGTCCCACCCCCAGTTCTCCCAATCTAAGCAGGGCCCGCGGCAGAGCTCGTAAATTGCGCCGCCGGGCGCAACCACACTCTCAACGGCCAAATTTTCAACGCCAATGGGGTGCAAATCCCACCGGTCAAAATGGGAGGGCTTCCCACCCCGGCACGCCCCTCCCCTGTCCAACACTACTTCCACCGCGCACGCACCCGAACGAGAACGGGAATAGGACCCCGTGGCTGCCGGGCGTGGATCACTCGCTGCTGGCGGGGGAGATGGCGGGGGTGGAGGGGCCGTTGCCCAATTGGCTTCGACTCCTGCAGCGTTTCTGACGAGGCCCAGGCGCCGCGAGCAGCGTTTACGCTGTTCATGTTCTCTGCGTCGACGTGCAGCGCCCCGCCGTCGCGCGCCTCGTGCAGGGCTCGCTTACGCCTTCCAGAACGGCGTGGGGAGCAACCAGCAGGCGGAGGAGCGCTAGGGCACGAGGCGCGGTTCCCCGCGGCATGAGCCTGGGGATGTGTTTGCGGTCGGGGCTGCCGCGGATGCAGGTCGAGGGTGGGATGTGCGGGGACTGGGGAGCTGGGCGTGGTATGTGCGGCGGCGCGCTGAGGAGGCGGGTGAGGCGGGTGAGTCTTCTTCTAGATAACCTCTCTTTTTCTTCGATCCTCCCTATGCGCCATCCCTTCTCGGCTTTTCTTTGGCTCGCGTACGACGGGTATCCGTTGCTAGGGTATTCCGGGGAGTGTACACACGTCTCGTCTTCGCGTCTGCGGGCGCGTTAAACATGCCGCTTGTTTCGCGCATCTGTCGTCTTTTCGTATTCCTACATACATACGTTTCCTCCCTAACCCTCCTCTGCATCCACTCCTCCGTTTTCCTCCTTCTCCTCTACCATCTGACGTCAATCCTATACTAATCTTCCTTCCAGCAAACATCTACCCCCCCGCCTCCGCCTCCATCCTCCGACAAATCCGACAAGGACAAAGAGAAAGACGAGCCCGAAGACGTGCTCCACCCCCGTCGAGAATTTCAGCGCGTTCGGCGGCACGGGCGGCGGAGCACCTTCTGCTGGCACTATAGGGGAGGGGATTGTGGGCGGAGGGGAGGGGGCTGGGTGCGCTGATGAGGATGAGGGAGTGGGTGGGGATGTATCCGCAGGGGGTGAGTTTTTTTGCGTTTTTTTTGGAGAGGGGTACGCCCTCGCTCGCGTAAATCTCCCCGGGGTAAAAATATACCTGCTCAGAACCGTTTCTTCACAATGCTAATTTCCACATCAATGAAATTGATCTGGGATCTTCGAAATACAAGGATACTCGAGACGAACACAGTGGCGTCCGAAAGTGAAATACATAACCGATGGATATCCGCTATGAACAATATGCTGAAGCGAGACAGATTACTCACAAATCAAGCTCGATTTGGTTCTCTTGCAATTAAAAAACAACTTGTCCTTGAAACCTGGAGTGGCACACTCCTTGATGAAGATTCCCTGCCGGATGACTGGATAAGATCAGAGGGGGTTTTAGTGGGTATACGGCCTGTTACTCGAAAAAATGGAGTAGGTTAACTCATCGGTCAGAGTCCCACACAAAGGCTTGAAACCTGTGCGTAACGGCATTTCCTCCTGGACATTTTCCCCGGCTTTATTGGTAAAACCCAATTCAACCAGCGGATACACTTGGAATGCTTTGCAGACTGAGTTGTATTACTTTACAGCAGTTCCTGAAAATAATGGCAAACACAATTTTTTTCGGGCACATCCCAAAAAGGAAACTTGTACTGTCCGGGAGCCGCCACGAGTGTTCTTCAGCACCTTTAGGCTATAAAAGTCAGCGGATATCTTGGTTAGATGTCTAGACCCCATAGGTGTGTAGAAAAACTCGAAAATCACGACTTCAAATTTTGGTCAACCGGATTCGGTGTTGACATCAAGTTGACATATCCTATCGGCGTGCACATATGGTTCCGGTGCGGGAACTCTCCAGATGGCTCACAACATCATTTCTAGCCAAATAAAATTCAATCCAAGCTTCTGGATGTACCACTGAGAAGGATATTGCTCTGTATAGCGGAGAGTTTCCTTTTTGGGAATCGCGCGAAAAAAAAAATTGTGTTTGCCATTATTTTCAGGAACTGCTGTAAACGCTCCAAAAAAAAAAAAAAAAAAAGGGACCTACCCCGATGGAGCGCAAAGAAACCTACTTTGGAAGGGCGCCGGCACATTATCAACATGGTCATTGGTGGGAAAACACAGTACTTGACCCGTGTCCAGGGCATGCCTAAAGAAGTCGAAGAAACCTTGATCAGAATGCACCATTTATTGCTGAACCTTTAGGTTTGGCTACCCAGGAGAAGATCGATTTTGTCCATCAGTTTTTTGATCAGTTTGTCATGCAAAATTGGTCATCACAGGCGAAAAGAATGCAAAACAATAAGTGAAACAAGGAAAGAACGAAGGAATTGAAATCCGCATTATTCTTAAAATCCTCCTTGGTTCATCTGCCTGTGTGCAACCTCGTTCTACTCAAGAGATTCAGCTTCAACTTGCGTCTGATCATTTCTGCTTGCTATTCGGACCAGTATCTGTTGACGTGGGACTCTCGGGCGGAGATCACATCATGAAACATCTGAGTCTCCTTGATTTTGCCCCACCGCCGCCCACCCGCACATATTCTCATCCATTATACGGCCGGGCGGGAGTGGTTTTCCTGCCATCCGCCTCGTCCCATTGTCCTCGCACACCCAAGAAAGAAAAATCTCGACCTAGGTCGAAAGTTGAGCTGAATTTGTAACAATCAGTACACAAACCAATTTTCTTTTGAAAGCACAAAAGTATGTTGTACCTAAATTGGAACGGAAAGAACTGCAATCGGCAGCTCTTTCAAAACTTGAAGCTTGAGTCATTGTCAGTAAGATATGAAAGCCTCACTGCAAGGAGTTCTTTCAGTTGTGCTTCCTAACCATACTGAAAGAAGAACTTTCAGTCTAACAATCCAAAATTTCCTTTGTTCTAACAAAGAGGTTTTTTATTGTTACCCTGAAAGTCCTTCTTTCAGGAATGCCTGAAAGCACCACTAAATGAACTTCTTTCGGTGTGGCTTTCATAACTCACTGACAATGAATAAATCTCTGCCTTTTGAAAGAGCTGCTGATTGCAGCTCTTTCCGTTTCAGTTTCCGCACCAAATGAAAGAACAAATTTCTACTAGTTCAGATTTGCACACTTATTGGCACACTTTCAGTTTACATCTTGACCTAGGTCGAGATATATCTCTATACAGTGTGTCGAGTCATCCTCCCTGCAGACAAGGCGGAGATTTATCGGAGCACGCCCGTGCTTCCATACCCGTCCAAATGTATTAATACTGTACCATTGTTGTTCCAACTCTGTATTTTCAAGTCGCGCAATACTAGGATTATTTAATTAATGCCTGTTCGATGTCTCTTCAGCAGAAGTCACCATAAGTAGAAAAGGATTGGTTCTCACCCACCTAAAAGTTCAGCACCCGCCTCGGAGAGGCCTAATCCACGCCATAGACCTTTATAGAAATACCCTAAAATTATCTATGACCCAAGTGGAGTCGGAGTGCAATAACTCGTTGTCCAAATGTCTCGGGGATCTCGGCAATGTTCGATAAATTTAGCTAATATCCATACATCCTCCTGATGAGTTAATCGTCTATTGCACCGCTCAGGAACGTGAAATTTGCTGTCAGAACGTTTTTGTTTGACGTGAGCTATCCCGAGTATTTTGGCCTTCAGGGTTCAGTTAAGAACAGGCTTGAATAGAAGTGCGGGTGATGGATGTACCGGCTCTATCAACCGTCGATTTGAGTTTGTGTTATACAGTTCTGTATGTGCAAGGACCTACTGAGTAGTGCTCTTCCTACTTCAACTCGTTTGCAAAAGGGTGGTGAAGGGTGGTGAAGAATCAGTTTAAAGTTGGGGGCAGGGGCGCTGGCAGCACATTCACTTTTGAATTCTCGTTGGCCGTAGTCCACGAAGTGGAACCAAGAAGCAGTTAAGCTCGGCCCTCTCTCCATCGACATCATCAACAAGCAACAAGCGATCGACTTGCAGTTTTTGTTCGGACCTCGAACTGGAACAAGCAAAGTGAGAATAGGCGGTAACAAATGAAGAATTTCCATCGAGGCTCACGCTATGGCGCGCTAACGGCATACATGCTCTGTGGATGCACCGCAACGCAACGCATCGGGGAATTATCAGGTCGACGCCGCCACAAACGCAAGCGTGTTCGATGGAGAGTTCGATTCCACCATTTTGGAAGGATTTTCATCGTCTACTAGTAGTCCAAAAGATCGTGAAATTTCTACGGCCGTCGTATATGTATGTAAAAACACAAGTCCTGATTAATCCATTCTAAAGTACTAAGCGAGTGAGTGAGTGAGTAAATGAGTGAGCAAATAAACGAGTGAGTAAGTGCCGAAACTCTATCCATGTCGTCCTGTCCATCCTCTTTTTTTGCCAATAAATAATCCCCGGCCAGCCTACCGCTAATAGTCACCCACCGGGACATTCCTAATACTCCTCCACCGGGACATACCGCCGCAGAACCAGGGGCAGCTGCGCGCCCTTGCCGAGCTCGCTGCGTACGCGCGGGCGGTGGAGCGCGGATGAGGTGGGGATGATCTCGCCCGCGGGGACGGCGGCGTCGATCTCGAACGCGCGGACGAGCGTGAAGAGGAGGGATTTCATCCTGGGGTGCGTGTTAGATTAGGGTGTGTGCGCGATACGGGATACGGGATGAGATGGATGTGATAGGGGGGATAGATGAGAAGGAATTAAGAACGAGACTCACTCGACGACGGAGAAGCGCGAGGCGATGCAGTTGCGTGGACCTGTTCGACGAAAAACAAAGACACAATCGATTCAGGAATTGTGAGGAGGAGAACGGGACGCACCAGCGAGGAAAGTAAGCAAATTCCCCCACGCGCTCGGGATGTTCTTCGCCGCCTCGGGGATGCACGCCCAGCGCTCCGGCCTGCGGCACATCATGCGTGATTAATACAGAAGCGGGTACCAGGCTTATTTATTTAGGCATACCTGAACTCAGCCGCATCGGGTCCCCAGATATCCTTGTCGAGGTGCACGGCCTCGATCGGGACGCGGATTAGGGTGCCTTTGCGGGGGCTGTGTTGTATGCATCGCCGTCAGCAAGATCGTACAAGAAAGAGCAACGTCGAAACAGAAAAGCAGGAATAAAAAGAGTGGAGGCGGGGCGGGAAGAAGGAATAGACGAAAAAGCGGAAGATGCGAAGAAAAGTGAGAGCAAGAGGGAAAAGAAGAGAAACGCACGGGATAGTATCGCGCACGACCCCGTGCCTATCGACATACGGCTTGCTGAGCGGGAGGACGTCGTCCTGCATCGCGACGCGGAAGGTTGTCGCCACTGGTGTGTACGCGCGCATGGCTTCGCGGATGACCTGGCATAGTAAATAATAAGTAAATGAATACCAGCACGCACGGGAAGACGAAGAGGAATAAGAGGAAGAAACGCACCCAGTCGAGGTACGGTAAAGCATTGAGCTCGTCCATGGAGGGGTTGTCGGTGTGGACTGTGAGTAGTTCCTGCCGCAGCTTAGTCTGGCATACCTTGTTGAGCGAGAGCGCGTGCAAGAGCCAGGCGCTCGATGTGCTAAGTGCCAGTCCAAACGAATAAATAATTTGAAATTTGAAAGCGGGAATTCGCTCGCGAACGTACCTCGACGTGTCGTGCCCCGCGGTGAAATTGGCCGGGATCTCTGTTGCGCATGTGGGTGTCAGATGGCGCACAACAAAAACAAAAACAAAAATGATGGAGATGATGATGGAGGGAAGGGACGCACGCGCAATAACATCCGCATCGCTCATCCTCACGCTCTCGTCGTCCAGCATATTCGACTGCACCATCACGCTCAGCAGATCGCGCCGCCGCGCGGCTTTCTCTCCAAACAAATTCAAGTCCATCGCCGCAGCGGCCTTGCTCTCCGCCAGCAACCGCGCGCCGATTCTGAACATCTCCGCCCGCGCGGCCGGTACCGCTTTCCCCACCCCTGTCGGCTGCACCAATCAATACGGAGCACCATCGACATCAGATTACGTGTGCACGGAACATGGAGGGGTGGGACGCACGAAGAGGCGGAGGACGGGAATAGATGCCTGCGCGAAGCGGAAAGCGGTCTCACGCGGGGTCTCGCGGACGATGAGCTTCTCGAGCGCCTGCACGAGCTCATTGGGGGGCCCTGAAGGCTCGAGTGCGTTGAGGTGGTAGTTGAACCCTGGGGTGGATGATGATATGTTAATGATATAGAAAGTGGGATAGGATGGGTTGGGGAGGGACGCACCGGCCTCGGCGATGACCTCTAGCGTCATCTTGCGCAGCCATGCGAAAGCGTCGATGCGCTGCGAGTCCGCGTCGCCGAGCTGCCGCAGCCAGAGATCGCGGAGCTGCGGATGCAAGTTGCCATCAGCGGCGTGTCTCACTGAGACGAAAGAGAGGAGATATGTACGTACCTCAACCGACTTTTGGGTGAAGATCTCCGTGAGGTCGCGCGTTGCCGGGATGCTGAAGGCCGGGTTCTGCGCGTTCAGGTCAATGAAAGAAATCCCAGAGGAGAGTCGGGGCACGACGTACGAGTATCTTCCGCTGGGTAGGGCTGCCGCGTTAGCAAGAGCGATGGATGAAGGACGACTCGGGACGTACCTGGCGTCTGTGCTCCTCGCCCTCCACCACAGTCAGCCCTGCCAGTCGTCAGCTCTCCCGCACTTTTGATTCCGGAATAGCATACCGTTCCCAACCAGCGACTCCATTGTCTGCCGCATCGGGGGCGGCTTTTGGTAGATCATGTCGTTCACGAGGATGTGCTTCAACGCAGACAGGTCGGCCGTGTATAGCTCGCGTTTCTGGGTGGGTTTCGTGAGTTGCCGTAAATGGAAGAATGAACTAAGCCCCGACGAACATTGAACAATCCTCGATACACAAAATTGGTCCCAAAGGTTGCGCGCCATCGGTTCTTCAGGTCGTAATCGTTCTGCGCATACGTTCGCTGGTCATAAACAAAAGATAGGAGGATGAGCACAATGAGCAGCTTGAAGTGCCCGAATACCCTGTCCCCGCGGGCTGGGCCGGGGAGGTTGCGCAGCGGACACGTGAGGTGGGCGTGGATGGCGCGAGCGGCATGGAAAAGAACGTAGGCTCCGGCGGCGAGGAGAAGGAGGAGGAGGAGGGGGGGGGAAGTCATCACAGGCTGAACACGTGCCAGCAAGATACTTGAAGTCGGCTAAGTTTTAAAACAGGGGGGACCCCGGGGACCCTGATAGGATGGATGTTAGAGCCTGATCGATGGTGATTTTCCCTGTATAGGGACACATGGTGCCTGGATCCGATGATCGGCACCGGAACTTCTGCTTCCCCTTGCATTAAATTATTTAACCCGCAAAACGTTGATCGGAACCGAACAACCCACAAATATCCAACTTCTAGTGGCTAAAACTGCTAAAACATTTAAAACCAGTCAACTCGGAGATTCCTAACTTCCAGAAGTCACGAACTTCGCCGCCAACAAATTTCACCGGCTTTCCAACATTGCAGAAGACAGTCTGTGAACAGACAAGACAGATAGATCCGCAGGTTCGCAGAATGTTTGGGAAAGAAGCAGGATAATATTAGATCCGTCTAATTTCGGGATCGCCAGCGATGCAACGTCGGGGACTCTCCGGGAGCTTGATGGATAGATGGCACCAACTGACTCACGTTGGCCCAAAGTCGAACACGTTGATTGTCGTACGCATAACTCGAATAATGATAAGTTCGGGACCGACGAATTGTTTGAGATATTGATAGGCAAAGAAGCAGGATAATATGAGCCCAGCTACATATTCTTTCCGGCGGATCTAGTTGGGCGTAGTGAGTGATTGAGGGCAGATGAGACGGATGACTGACTGAATGAATGGAAGACGAAAGAAAGGATACCTGTTGGACAGGATGTCATTCATATTTCTGCCGTGCACTGCAAGTCCATGCGTAGGAAACTGGTGTAAAATACTACTAGTAGTTGACTTAGTCAAACCTTCAACGCCTAGCGCTAGGCGTTGATTTGCCTCACCTCGGAGTTGTGGACGTTGAATCCAAATTTTGCACTCGACTCGAATTGATTCACCGATTCGACCACGATGAAGCTATTCCGGATGTCTACTCCAATATTAGATACATACATTCTGGACAAGCGTGAAAACATTACCTTTTGCACTTGCTCCAAACCTAAGTAAATTACTCACATATAAAAAGCCCTGACCTATTTATATCAAAGCCCCAGAATACTTGCGCTCGCGGCGGTTGATTGTCATTATACGGCCGACCGAGTCCGGGATTCGAGGTGATTTTTTCATTATTCACATCGATCGTCAATTTATATACTCACCTCGATCGTTGATTTAATTGAAATTTTATTACGGCGGATCTTTAGCGGATCTAGGAGTGAATGGGTGACGGGGGGCACGATACAGGAGGATGATTGACGGGAAGGATGCTGATACGTTCCATCAGCAAACCCTGATTTTAGCTGTAGTGAGCTGTAGTACGCTGTAGCAAATCCAATTATCCGTGTAGTTGCTGTAGTGCCTATAGCACTATGTAGTGGTGTGTAGTTGTAGGCCACACTATGTAGTGCTCTGTAGTTTATCAACACAATTTATGTAGTGCTCTGTAGTTTATCAACATCTATGTAGTTCCTGGTAGTATCACAGTTTTGTGTAGTCATCTGTAGTGTGCAGACCATGATATGTAGTGCATAGTAGGATCAGGGTCTTTTTATAACCTTAGGCCTACCAGGAGCTTTGATATGTTGAATGTAAATAATTGCTAGTCGCAACATAGTTTGAGGGACTGCATATGACCTGATATTGGTTCCAAAACCGCCGGCTCTGGGAAAGTATTTTGCATTTTACAAGAGAACGAAGCCCTTAGATGAAAATTGACCCTAGATGACTCTTGTAGAGCTTTTTGAGCTCTACAACTTTGGTTTTTTGGTCTATTTTTAGACATCTGACCCCCATCACTTGACAAGAGCTGGGCCTGTATTTTTTTTTGTTTTTTCAAGGAAGATGAGTCCATCCCTGCTTGAGTTTAATTACGTTTCAACAACGAGGGTGAGATGTTATAGAGTAGTAATAGTAGGGTGTAGATGGCAGGGCGGGGCGAGGGCCCAATAAAATGCTGTTAGTTTCCTTGGTATATATGGTCTCCATAGTATAGTGGTTGTTTTGCCAAGTCATGTATTTTCCTTGGTCGCGCGAGGTCGAGAGTTCGATTCCCACTACAGTCAATTATTTAAAAGGTGTACAAGTCAATACAATTCATTAGTTCTCAATACTACAGTTGTAGCCACTTCATATTCAATGTTACGATTCACAGCAGTCATTACAATTGAACATTGTAACAGATTTCCTTTTATTTGAATTCGGCAGGACCCTTACTACAGAAAACTACGGAGGACCCCTATTCAACTAGAGCACTACGTAGGGCCCCTAGTCAACTACAGAGAACTACGTAAACCCATACCTTCACTACAGCAACTACAGGCACTACAAGCACTACAGCACACTACGTAGGGCTATGTAGCAGGCCCAGGGTTTGCTGATGTCGTTACTATTATCTGAAGGAAGGATAACTGTTGGATAGAAGGGAAGGCGAAAGCTGATGCGTCCATGCGCAGGAAACACTAGTACTGGTAGAGTGTCACAATCAAGCCTTAGGCGGACTATCGGTAAGATGATAGCAGATTGGGTAGTGCCCGTGTTAGACGAGAAATGAGTGAATAAAAGGTTAAACTACAACAGCGAATGTACTACTGTATTTATACTGTACAGAGATGCGTGTGAACTAAACTAAATATACTAACTACAATAACCGACTAAGGCGTGTGTGACTGCGCCTGTCATAGAACTGTCAAGTTAAATTAAAGAGTCCTGTGAACCGTCGTGAAGATGCATGTTCTTATAAATACCACTACGTCATTTCATCGTCATCCTATACGTCATGTCCCGTGATCCCTTCAGCGCTACCCTTGGCGTCTATAAACTTCTGACAGCCTTGGCACGTGCTCTTGAGTAACGTAGGCATTGGAACGATAAGATTGGAATCAAATCGTGACATTACCCCCCCCCTAGGGTCGACGTCCTCGACGACTGACGTGGATCGTGTGTACTCCTCGACCCCTGGGAGAGTTGGAAACTTCTCCAATATATTAAAACGACCCGTGACTGGGTCAAATATTTTACGTTGGGGATAAGCGCGCGCCTCCTCCTTTGCTTGGAAGCGCTTGATTAAATAATCCCACGATCCCTGTTTAAAGACTGGGACAGTCTGTTTCTTCGTCAAGTTTTCGGACTCCTCTGTTTTTGGTGGCATCAAGCCCTTTTCGCGTAAATGCGCCGCCAGTGCCTTCTTCTCGGCATCGTTCATTCCGTCCAACTCGGCTAAAACCGACCGAACCGCAATCTTGTGCTCGACATTATACCTGTCCAAGAGCTCTTTTGCGTTCGTCAGATGCCTCGACGGCTCCCATGTCCTCTCTCCAAGTGGGTAGTTTCTCCACTTAATAAGATATTGATATCCCCTGCCCCGCTTGCGGTGCTTGAGGATCTCTTCCACTTTTTACTCCTCCGCGCCGCTGATAATCTTAGGCAGCGGCCTCTCCTCTCTCCGGTGTGCCGGCGGCTCCTCGTACGGCGTAAGCAGGCTTTCGTTGAAGACCGGATGTGACTTGTCCGTCTCCGGCAGCCGAAGCTTATATGCCGACGCGCCGACCTTCTCCAAGATCTCGTAAGGACCTATCCTTCTGTCCTCGAACTTCCCCGTCGGCCGATCTGTCTCGATGTTCTTTCCTTCGAGATAAACCCGATCCCCGACCTTGACCTCCGGCGTGTCCCTGCGCTTCGCATCATAGTATTTTTTCATCTTTTTCTGTGTTTTCTCCAGCGCAGTTGCCGCTTCATCGCGGATCTTTTTCATTTTTTCTGCTAAGTCGTTCGCGGCTTCATTGCGCGACTCGACTGCGTTTTCTATCCCTTTCCAGGGGTGAAGTCCCGTGTTCATGAAGAACAGTGACATGCTCGTCGACGAGCTGACCTTGTCGTTGTGAGCGAACTCGGCCGTTGCCAACCAATCAGACCAATCCGATTGCCGGTAATTAATAAAAATCCGGAGATACTTTTCTATCTCCTGATTCATCCACTCCGTCTGCCCGTCTGTGATCGGGTAGAACGCCGTGCTGGGGTTCATTTCTACCCCCATGAGTCGGTTCAGTTCCTTCATGAATCCCGATACGTATCTCGGATCTCTATCCGAGATAATCTTCCTAGGCACTCCGTGATATCTAATCACCCGATCCTGCATTAATTTAGCGGTTCCCTCCGAAGTCTGCTGCATGCTGGTAGGCTCGCAGTGTATCATCTTCGAGAACGTGTCGACCCACACCTGTATGGCGTCGAACCCGTTGCTGGCCGGCAGCGGCCCGATAAGGTCCATGGAAATGATCTGCCATGGCCCTTCCGCTATCTTGTGCAGATTCAGCTTTCCCTGCTGATATCGGTGAACTCCTGTCCGCTGACAGGCTTCGCACTTCTTTATATAAATAGCTACTTGATTGCCGAGTCTCGGCCAAAAGTAGTTTCGTTCGATCATTTCCTGTGTTCGGTTCTCTCCGGGATGGCCGAGTAGGGGGTTGTTATGATGTAGCCCAATAATCTTATCGCGTAATTCTTCGTTTCGCGGTACATAAATAAGTCTGTTATAATAAATAACGTCTTCTTTTTTCTCCCATCCGGGTAGTTTTTTCTCGAGCGCCAACTTAACGCTCGTGTCCACCTTTCTCTCCTTCTTGATCTCGGTCATTATCTCTACTTCCGGTCCCTCCATCACTATGTCTTGTGATCGGAAGTATTCCGGCTTCAATAAAACGATGTCTTTGTTGTCGCCTTTTCCCTGGTCATGATCCGATCTCCTAGATAAAAGATCTGCCTTCTTATTCAAGGCTCCCGGTCGGTGCTTCAGCGTAAAGTGATATTGCGCCAGCTCTGTAAACCACCGGGCCTGTCTCCGGTTCACCTTCTGGGGCTTCTTGAAGTACTCCAGATTCTGATGATCAGTGATGATCTCAATCGTTTCCTTCGTTCCTACTAGGAACTGCCGCCATTCGGCTAACGCGAGCATTATCGCGAGCATCTCTTTGTCGTAGATCTCGTAATTCCGCTCCGTCTCATCCAGTCCATGTGACTGAAACGCAACCGGGCGCCAAACGCCCTCCTGCTCCTGCTCGAGCACTGCCCCTGTCGCTCCTTCCGACGCATCGGCTTCCAGCCGATATTTCCCATGGTCCGTGGGCAAGGCGAGGACCGCGTCTTCTGCGATCCGATCCTTGAGCTTCTGGAACGCGACTTTCTGTTCTGCGCCCCACAACCATCCTTCCTTTCCTGTCAGCCGCGTAAGCGGTTTGGCCACCTCCGAATATCCCCGGACGAATCTTCGGTAGAAATTCACGAACCCGAGGAACACCTGTGTTTGCTTCAGGTTCTTCGGTTCGGGCCACTCCATGATCCCCTTTATCTTTGCGGGATCCATCCTCATCGAGTTGTGTGATATGATCACGCCTAAATACTCGATCTCCGTGCGTTTGAACTCGCACTTCTCCGGTTTAAGAAAGAGGCGGTGCTCTTGTAGCGTCGCCAAGACCCGCTTCGTGATCTTGCGATGTTCTTCCAGGTCCTCCGTGAAGATCATGATGTCATCCAGATAGACAATCACTTTACCCTCATTGATAAGATCTAAGAACCACAGGTACCAGCATCTCGTGATGCTTCCTCTCCTTCTGGATCGTCCTCATTTCTTCTTTGAGTAGACCCTTCTTCTTCTCTTTTATTGCCTTGTGGGATAACCACTTGGCCGCCTTCAAGCCGGTTAGGCCGACAGGCATCTCCTCTCCGTTTTTGTTCCGTGGAGCCGGTCTGATTTCTTCAGGCGCTACCTCCTCTTTCGAGGATTGAGCCTCTGTGACATCGTCACCCTTTTTGTCACGCTATTTTTCTCACTGGTTTGGGTTCCAGGGGCCTTTTTGAATTGGGTCTTAAACGCGCTCCAGTGTTTATTCTCCGAGTCCATTTTCTTGTTCTTTAAATTATGTAATCGAGTTTGGCCACGGATATTATATCCGTGGGACTTTGAAGAGGCTGATGGGTGTTTTGGCTTGGCTGAAGGCTTGGTGGATCTATGTGAGTGTGAAACAGGTCACAGACCAGAAATCCATGTTACTGTTGCCTCGCCGGAGAGGAAATGCCCGCAAAAGTTGTGATTTTGGCTCAGTTTGACAATGGATGTTATATCCGTGGGACTTTGTAGGCTGATGGGTCTTTTGCTCTGGGTTAATTCTTGGTGAATCTGTGTGAGTGTGAAAAAGGTCACAGACCAGGAATCCATGCCACTGTTGCCTCGCCGGAGAAGAAATGCTTGCAAAAGTCATGATTTTGGCTCAGTTTGACTACGGATACTATATCTATGGGACTTGAAGAGTCTGATGGGTGTTTTGCCTTGGCTTAAGGCTTGGTGGATCTTTTTGAGTTTGAACCAGGTCACAGACCAGAAATCCATGCCACTGTTGCCTCGCCGGAGGGGAAATTCCTGCAAAAGTCCTGATTTTGGCTCAGTTTGACTACGGATATTATATCCGTGGGACTTTGAAGAGGCTGATGGGTGTTTTGGCTTGGCTGAAGGCTTGGTGGATCTATGTGAGTGTGAAACAGGTCACAGACCAGAAATCCATGTTACTGTTGCCTCGCCGGAGAGGAAATGCCCGCAAAAGTTGTGATTTTGGCTCAGTTTGACAATGGATGTTATATCCGTGGGACTTTGTAGGCTGATGGGTCTTTTGCTCTGGGTTAATTCTTGGTGAATCTGTGTGAGTGTGAAAAAGGTCACAGACCAGGAATCCATGCCACTGTTGCCTCGCCGGAGAAGAAATGCTTGCAAAAGTCATGATTTTGGCTCAGTTTGACTACGGATACTATATCTATGGGACTTGAAGAGTCTGATGGGTGTTTTGCCTTGGCTTAAGGCTTGGTGGATCTTTTTGAGTTTGAACCAGGTCACAGACCAGAAATCCATGCCACTGTTGCCTCGCCGGAGGGGAAATTCCTGCAAAAGTCCTGATTTTGGCTCAGTTTGACTACGGATATTATATCCGTGGGACTTTGAAGAGGCTGATGGGTGTTTTGCTCTGGGTCAATGCTTGGTGAATCTGTGTGAGTGTGGAACAGGTCACAGACCGGAAATCCATGCCACTGTTGCCTCGCCAGAGAGGAAATGCCCGCAAAAGTCGTTAATTTTGGCTCAGTTTGGCCACAGATATTATATCCGTGGGACTTTGAAGAGGCAGACAGATGTTGTGGCTTAGCTCCAGGCTTGGTGGATCTGTGTGAGTGTGAAACAAGTCACAGACTCAAAATCCATGCCACTGTTGCCTCGCCAGAGAGGAAATGCCTGCAAAAGTCGTGATTTTGACAGTTTGGCCACGGATATTATATCCGTGGGACTTTGAAGAGGCTGGCAGGTGTTTTGGCTTGGCTCCAGGCTTTGTGGATCTGTGTGAGTGCGAAACAGGTCACAGACCAGATATCCATGCCACTGTTGCCTCGCCGGAGAGGAAATGCTCGCAAAAGTTGTGATTTTCGCTCACCACAGTTATTATATCTGTGGGACTTTGAAGTGGCTGACAGGTGTTTTGGCTTGGCTCAAGGCTTCATAAATTAAAAGTCTTGAATACCTGGTGTAGATGTTTGGAATTTTACACCATCTTAGCCTCAAAGTCTCCAGCACTACAGTAGCCCTTTTACACCCAAATTGTTCATTGCAAACTCTCTTCATCTTCTAGTGACCAATTTGAAAGCTGTTTTCTGTGCTTTTTCTCTGAAAATGTCTGACGACAAGTCTTGAACCCTATTTCACATTTTTCACCTTGATTGCTGGTGGGAAATGCGAGGAAAATATTTTGACATTTTCACTTGTATTTACACCGAAAAATGTGAAAAAAACAAGGTATCTTTTTCACTGCATTTTCCAGTGAAAATGTGGAAAAAAAAAATGGTGAAAAAGGATTGAAACCCTAGATCCTGGGTTTCAAATCTTACACGAATTTTCACCAAACATTATTCACACATTTTATTGTGGTTTTTGTGGCGAAAATTGTTGTGAAAAAAGTTTTGAATTTTTCACCATCATTTTCAGGTGTGAATGTGCATGAATTATGGCTGTTCCTCTTGCAAATAAAATCACCCAATTTATTTCATATTTTACACCTTGGTTTCCACTCAAAAAAGTAGTGAAAGAAGCTTGAATTTTTCACCTCTTTTTCCGGTGAAAGATGGGTGAAAAATGAAGGAGGTTTTTCACCAATATTTCCAGTGAAAAACTTGAAATGTTCAACCAGTGAAACTTTCTGAAAAAGCGCTGAAAATGTTTTGAAGTTCAAAAAATTCATGAAGAAGTTTCAAGTTTTTCACTTGATTTTTCACTGAAAAATTGGCGTAAAATTCAAAACAGTTTTCACTAGTTTTTTCACTGAAAAACTTGAAATGTTCAACCAGTGCTGATTGCGCAATTACGAATTCACGAAAAAATTTTGGACTAGAAAAGACATTTGATACAGCACCACTAGGCTCAATCTACACTGGAAAAAGATGTATTTGTCGTATAAACTGAGACTCCATGTGCAGGTTTATTTTTGAGATCAAATAGGATAAGTAAGGAAAACATGCTCTTCCTGTCCTATCCTATGGGAACCTCAATAGAATGAGGAAAGAAAGGAAAGGAACGTGGGTTAAGATAGTGGGAACAGGAGGAAACAAAATCTCAGCGGGAACGGGAGGCCGGAGAGGTGTGAGCGCTGCTTGCAGTGCATGCAGCAATTCAATCAGGCTTTTGGCAGAGTGCATCCCTGGCAAAAGCAGCTAGAACGGCCAGGAGCGGTGCTCACTGGGTGGCGGACATCACGTGGTACACGGACACTGATGAGGCGTGGGCTTAAGTACACCCCGAAGAGCAAGTGCGGCGCGAGCACACGAAGGCGCGTGGCGGGGCTGTGAGGTGGCAAACGTGCCACCCACACCGCCAGGAGCAGCTGGGACACGGACGGCAATGAGGTGTGGGCTTAAGTACACCCCGAAGAGCAAGTACAGTGGGAGCACACCAAGGGGCGTGGCGCAGCCGTGAGACAAGGCCCTGCGGAGAGCGGCAAATGCACCGGCAGGGGACACGTGGCAAGCTGTGACGAGCGGGATGCAGTACACCTCGGAGAGTATGCACGGCAGGAGCATACGACAGCGCGTAGCGAGGCGCCGGGGAGAGCGGGTGCACGAATGCAGCGCATGCAACGTTCCTGGGCGGGGTCTGCTGGAGGGAGGCGTGTCACGCACAGCACGCGAGCACACATGATTAGGCATCTGAACAGATTGTAGCATATACTGCGGAGGTGCCGGGAGCTGGAGGCGATCGGGGGAGCGCTTGAACAGGACGGTGTTGAAGGATGCATACAAGGAGGGCTGAAGTAGGAGTTCAGGTGTGCTGCAGTGCTGCGGCAGCTTTTATACATCAGCAAACCCTGGGCCTGCTACATAGCCCTACGTAGTGTGCTGTAGTGCCTGTAGTGCCTGTAGTTGCTGTAGTGAAGGTAAGGGTTTACATAGTTCTCTGTAGACTAGGGGCCCTACGTAGTGCTCTGTAGTTGAATAGGGGTCCTCCATAGTTCTCTGTAGTAAGGGTCCTGCCGAATTCAAATAAAAGGTAACCTGTTACAATGTGCAATTGTAATGACTTCTGTGAATCGTAAGGTTGAATATGAAGTGGCTACAACAGTAAGATTGATAACTAATGAATTTTATTCTTTCTACACATTTTAAATATTTGACTAGTGGGAATCGAACTCGCGCGAACGATGAAAATACATGAGTTGGCAAAACAACCACTACACTATGGAGACCATATATACCAAGGAAACTAACAGCATTTTATTGGGCCCTCGCCCCGCCCTGCCATCTACACCCTACTATTACTACTCTATAACATCTCACCCTCGTTGTTGAAACGTAATTAAACTCAAGCAGGGATGGACTCATCTTCCTTGAAAAAACAAAAAAAAATACAGGCCCAGCTCTTGTCAAGTGATGGGGGTCAGATGTCTAAAAATAGACCAAAAAACCAAAGTTGTAGAGCTCAAAAAGCTCTACAAGAGTCATCTAGGGTCAATTTTCATCTAAGGGCTTCGTTCTCTTGTAAAATGCAAAATACTTTCCCAGAGCCGGCGTTTTTGGAACCAATATCAGGTCATATGCAGTCCCTCAAGCTATGTTGTGACTAGCTAGCAATTATTCACATTCAACATATCAAAGCTTCTGGTAGGCCTAAGGTTATAAAAAGACCCCAATCCTACCATGTACTACATATCATGGCCTGCACACTACAGATGACTACACAAAACTGTGATACTACCAGGAACTACATAGATGTGTTGATAAACTACAGAGCACTACATAGATGTGTCGATAAACTACAGAGCACTACATAGTGTGGCCTACAACTACACACCACTACATAGTGCTATAGACACTACAGCAACTACATGGACAATTGGATTTGTTACAGCCAACTACAGCCAACTACAGCCAAAATCAGGGTTTGCTGATGTATGGAATGTAGACGTCGAGGGCCCGCATGTGCAAAGCGAACGGTCCGATTTAGAGAGGGATTGAGGAAAGTTCAAGGGGTATAGGATGTACTAAAGATGGTGATTCATTAGACTGTGGAGATACGGAGCGAGGAGGGGCCCCAGAGGCCGGGGGAGCCCGCGCGGTGGAGGGAGGAAGATAACAGGTGTAAACAAGGTGCCCGATTTGGGAAGGCGGGAGCGCCGTGTGCACGGACCATCAACGGCGGCACGCGCTCGAGCGGGTAGGTATGCAAATTGCGGCGGAGCTGCTCCCAAAAATGCCCTGCTGAAAGACATCAGGAAAATCTGAAACTGCTCTGGAGACCATCATAGCCCAAAATAGACATGAAAGACTTCATAGCAGACCCCTGTCTATATAGAAAGGTGGGAGGGGCGGTTTTTTTTTCATAGACCAACAAAGAGAGTATGAGGTCTCTCATAGACAGTGCAAGGTCTATCATAGCTGCATAGACAGGATAGCCATCATAGATATAACAGGTCTCAAAGTATTCAAAGACGAATGATTTCAAGAAACAAATTATATTCTGTACGTCAATACAATATATGTAAGGATATATAAAATACTGCAAAGGCTGGATAGTGGACAGATGGCGAAGATGTGTCAAGATGGTAAAAGATGCAAGTTCTGAGATTGACGTTGCGTGGGAGACCAGGGTTTCATCAAGGGAGACGCAACTTAAGCTTTGACATTTTGCAGACTTGGCAGACTCTGAAACATTGTGGAGAACAGTAGCGGGAATTCGAAGATCTTGATGAGCAGTATGCGGTCTGGAAGCGGCTTGAGCTTGAAGCTTTAAGTCTTGAAGTTTTGGCATTGTGACCGAGTTTGCGGTCCGGAAGGGGCTTGAGCTTGAAGTCTAACAGGCAGGCATGAATTCCAACGAAGTCTCTTGTCTTGAGTCTGCGACCGGGTGGAAATGAAGGGACGTGGAGGTGCGAAGAGTGATAGGCGATATGGGCGAAAGGAAGGAAGGAGTAACCAAACAAGGACCAAAGAGAGAACGACGCGCATCGTGATGGCGGAGTTTGAAACAACCTGACACCGGCTCTGATTCTGACAGCGTTGCAAGTGCCGCTTATCTCCACATGGCTCACCGGAGACCCTGCTTCCTCAATTCTCTGGAACCTCTTTTTGGCCGTTCTCTCCATAATGTCAGACAATGATGTCTTTCTCACCGAAGCCCGAATCTCCCTGCATCCGCAAGCTAACGATCTTGAAATACCTTGACATCTCTTGACATCGGTTCTGTTTCTGACGGCGTTGCGAGGCACCGCTTATGCCACGTACATTAATTCTTCCGTGTACATATCAACCGTGTACACCGCCAGCGGAGTCCTCGATCTTTTTAAATGCCATTTGCCAGAAACTCAACAGGCAGAAAAACTGTACTGTGTTTTACATATCCTCAACTGGTTGAATATTCTGCCGGGGGGCCTCTTGCGTACTCGGACCTCAGTTTCCATGAATTAGAAGCACACCTAGCGAATCAGACAGTGACTTAAAGTCCCTTATTAGTGGCTAATTATCAAGTATACTCAACGTTCTCTGAAGCTCAAAAATTTTAGTAGAGAAAACTGTGAAACAACCATAGACCATCATAATAGACATGGGAGATATATAACCCACCATAAACTTCCACAGACCATCGGAGTTGGCCTGGAGGATTCAAAGACCGGGATAGACAGTGAAAGACCAGGACAGATGGTGATAGACCAAAATAGCCACCACTTACACTTCATAGCATTTCAGATTTTCCTGATGGATGTGGACGACCGCTAACTATCAGTGCGTTACAGATCCGCAGGCAATCCGCCCATTGAGGGATCCATCGCGTGATTCGTATTTCGACCTCAGGAAGATGAAATCCTGACCGTTCTTTGCACCAGCGGCGTCTTCAGCAACCCTCTTGCTCTAAGATCGGTGTAAGCGTGAGCTAGGAGCTTCTCGTTAGAAGGAACGTGCTTGTCAGCGTTGGCTTGCCATGGGCGCCATCAACGCGAGGACCCTATCAAAAATAGGAGCATCTTTAAAAAAAATTGGAGCTGCGGATGCATATTTAATGATTTTCTAAATCCACAAGAAAGTCAGTAGTAGCATTTGCCGCCACGCTATGAATATTTTCGCTGTGACTTTTCGAAAGACAAACTGTCAGTGGCCATATAGGCGGGTGGGGCCCATATATCGTGCACAACGCAGGCAAGGGAACCGCGCGACAGGTGGACACGGATTAATATTGCGAAAGACGAAGATTCGATTCAATTCAATTCAATTCCAACGTGAGCGCCGGCTTTATCGGCCGATCACCCCAGGCCAGCGAGTCTCAAGTTCTAGGTTTTCAATCCCTTCTCCCTGAATTGCTGAAAGAACGCCCAGCGAGATACCTATACATGTACACAGTTAAACTAAAAAGTAATAAAATATATCTCTTGCGAAAGAAATGGAGAAATGAGGATATATAAGTGATGCTCATCCGAATTGGCCGCACGACCTTTCCCCGTGCTCTGCGGCGCTCGTCCACGTTCCAGAAAAGCGGAAGGAATTCCCGCTCCCGAATTCCACCTGCATGAGCCACGATGCGATGTGAAAGCCCGGGACGCCGTCCTCTGCTGTGAGCGTGGGCTGCGCGTCGTCCCTTGTGCTATTCGTGGTGGCGCACCACGGTGCTTCGTTCGCGAGCGCAGAAGGCGGGTGCGGGTGCAAGCATGGGCTACGCATCACTTCCGCGTTGTCCGTGCGCTGCGTGCAGCCGGGGCTGGGATGGGGATCCGCCGCGGGGCGTGCTGCGCTTGCGGGCAGTGGTACACGTCGTGCCGGGGGGTGCGGCGTCGTAGGCGTCGTCGAGCGGGGGTGCGGCAGCGCTGAGGGTTGTCGTGGGGGGAGGGGAGGCGAGGAATGCGGCGCGGGCGAGGACAACGGCTGTCGTGGCTGCTGCGCGCGCCGTTGGTGCTGCACGTCGTATTTGCGGTACGCCAGATGCGCGGGCTTCAAGCAGAGGGTGTGACAACGGAATGGTGCTCCCGGTGGGCGGGGAGGCGACGAACGAGTCGCATCGAGGAAGGCACCAGCACAGTGTCGATCGTGTGCGGGCGGTAATGCGGCGAAAGCGGCCGTGGGACGCGAGGACGCGAGGATGGCGGCGCCGGCGATGAGGAGCGGTGTGTGCAGCGCATGTGGGAGGTGCCGCGTGTGGTAACGGAGTGCGTCTGGTCCCAGCGTGGGGCGCAGTCGTGCAGCACATCGCGGATGCATGCGGCTTTGTGGTCGCTGCGTGGATCGTCCGCGGTGTCATGCTGCTGCAGATGGTCGGCCGGGGTAGCCTGCGGCGCTGCTGGTCGCAGCGCATCACACAACGGGCGGTGGGAGGTCGTGCACGGCTGAGATGCAGCGCGCTGCTGCCGAGCGCCAAGGTGGGCGACGAAGACCTCTCGCTGCTTCAGGCATGGCGAGGGTGGCGCGCGCGCCGAATGACCGAGAAGGGTATCAGTATACTGCTGCGGGATAAGGAGAGGAAACAAGATTGAAAAGAGGAAAAATTAGAAGAAAAAAGGTGGGGAAGGAAGGGATGAAAAGAAAAAAAATGAGTAGCGAAAACGCACCTCGCTTGCCAAAACCCGCTAGCGTCGTAGATGTTGCTGCACCAGAGGCGCTTTTCCATACCGGAGAAGGTGGATGCAAGAGCAGAGGTCGCGCATCCCGCGCGCTGGCGGGGTGGGGCGTAGGACCTGTAACAAAGTCGTGAGTGCACATTCTTTTGCTGAACGAAAGAAAAAAGGCAGACCTTGCGTTCAGGAAAGCGATGGCATAATGCGCAGCGACATGTCTTTCCTCGAGATTGTCTTGCGCTCGATTGACCGGCGATGGGAGACGTCCGCAGCGGACGAGAGTCGCGCAAGCGTGAGCGGGAGTAGGGGAAGGCGGATAGCGGCGGAGACGCAGAGAGGCGACGGTCGCGTCATCGCCGGTGCCGACGGCGATGACACGGGCACGTGCGTGGAAGCAAACGCGTCGCGTCGGCAGCGAACACGTCGGGAACGAACGGGCGGAACTGTAAGCTGTAAGGCTTGGGGTCGGGCAGAAGCGGAGCGGGGCGGCATCAGTCAACGGAGGCTTAGAAAAAAAGATTCATTTGAAGCGGGGCGGAATTTGGCCGGGCGGGGCGCCATTTGGGCGTTGGGGGCCAACTTGGAGCGATCACATGCGCGTGGGCGGAAGAGGCCTCGGTAGCCTTTGGACCTCTTATGGGGCGCCCCCGAAATGCTCTTGACGAGGGGTGGGAACCAGTCAAAGCGAGTTCTCGCAACATCGCACGCCCGAAAAAGAAGTTTCCAGCTTTCTGAATTCTTGCGGTAAAAATATGATTTAAATGTGGACGGAGAGCCCTGACTGAGTCTATTCTGACGCATCCCAATACTTGGTGCAATTATATGAAGAAATGGCTGGGGCTCGAATATACGGTCTTTTGGTGAAACTCACCCGCGAATAATTATTGGTTCACGGTGATACTTGGTCATGTTAAAGATGCAAGCCTGACAACCACCATAATGTGCTCAAAATACAAGGCACAGGCTGAGAAATTGGTTCTTTCGGGCAATCAAATGAGAGTGTTTGACAGGTTATAGCGCCCCAGTGCATCATCGTGGAACGGGGGAACTTTTTTTTCCGCATAAAGGGAATATGCTATGAATATGAGATGAAAGTGTGGTAGGGCATATGTATGGGTAGATAAGCCAAAAAGAACCAAGTTGAACGGATTTCTCGGAATGGAGAACGGAATTGTTGCAACGAGGTCTGAGCAAGATTGATTGACATCCCTAGGGGATGGCATGGGTCCCCACTTGGGCTTTGATATCCCAGTCGGACGCTTCACGATGCATAATAATGTGCATCTCAACAGGTATGTTGGGCCAGATTCACACTTCTTGTCTGACATATCGGCACAGCGGGTTTCAGGCCGAGTATAGTAACTACCAAAATGGCGTCAGCAGAGATCAATTGCAGGGATTTCACTCTGCCCCGCTCATCCACCAGAATATTCATCAGCACGGCGATCGAGGTGTGTCACATGCTTCCACTGGAGATCTCCCTCGGAGCGATTGATACAGGCTGAGGCATTGATATATTGCACCGTGTTGTCGCGTGGGAGACCATTCATGACTCTGCAGATAGCTTCCCACAACCCAAATGTCATCCCCACACGCGCACGAAAATCCTCGATGATCTGTGCGAATGGGCGATGGATCCGTATCCACGAACCATCATGCTTTAGCTGTATGGCCCCGCAGGCGCTGGGAAATCTGCGATCATGCAAACCCTCGCGGGACAACTCAAGGATGCTGGGCGCCTCGGCGGCTGTTTTTTCTTCAAGCGCGGTCATGATACACGAAGCAACACAAAGAAGCTATTTGCCACAATTGCGTATCAGCTCGCTTTTGCCGTCCCGTGTTTGCGTGCTTCCATTTCTGCGGTCGTGGGGAACGATCCAGCGGTCATTGTCCGCTCCATTGCGACCCAAATGAAGATGCTCATCTCCGAGCCTTGTCATACCCACTCATTCCTCGAGTCCGTAACACTCCTCATTGATGGTCTTGATGAATGTGAGGGACACGATATCCAACAAGAGATCCTCCACGCAATCCTCGACGCCTCCAATCATTCTATTTCCCTTCGGTTCATTGTTGCCAGCCGACCAGAACCGCATATCCGCGAGATGTTTAATTGCTCAGTCTTTGCTTACAACTATTGCTCGCTCAATGTGGAGAAATCGTTTGAAGACGTTCGCAGATACCTCCGCGACGAGTTTTCACGCATTCATCGAGGGCACTATCTCACCATGGCAAACATCCCTTCCCCTTGGCCCACACCCAAAGTGCTAGAGGACCTAGTTTGGAAATCCTCAGGTCATCTCATCTATGCCGCTACCATGATCAAATTCATTGACGACAAAAGCCATCGGCCAACGCGGAGGCTAGCAATCATCATAGACGGCAGCCAAGGGTCCGAATCGGCATTCGATGCTCTCGATCAGCTGTATAAAACCATCCTCGGTTCTGCCCCCAGGCAGGCAGAGCTCGGCCCGTTCTTGTGCGCTATAATCAACTTCAATTTTACTCTTGGTCATCTTGATCAGCTCTTTAACCTCGAAGACGGTGAAGCACGGTTAATACCAAGGGGCTACCGATCCCCGAAAAAAACACCCAAGGTCGGAATACATTTTTCAGAGGTTTGGTAGACCCTCCCCCCTACGTAAGCCAACACGTGCCATCAAATTGCCTTTTTGGGAGGTCGGAAATTTCCAGAAACCATTCCCAGGTCATCCAGACACCACAGGGAGCTGCATATACTATACCGAACATCTTTCAGATTAATTCCAGGTGCTTCCAGACTCTTCAGGGCAAATTTAGGTGAATTCGCCAGGGTGGCTGAGATCATCACGTGAATGATATCAACTCAGTGAAGCTGATTTGGCGAAAAAGGGCTCATATATTCGCGGGGTAGAGCTGAACAAGGTCTGAGCTCACAGGGAGCATGTTGAAAACTTTCCTTCAGCCAGTGTTGATCAAGTTTGCCGGTAAATATTTCCGATTTTTTTTCCAGGTGTTTTTCTGAAAACAGGTATGAGATACATTTTTCAGCACCCAGAGGGACCCCCCCCCCCTCCTCCTAATTAGGAAATTCCTTATCATGGTAGCCCCTTGGTTAATACTCCGAGGCAAGCGCGGTTTTGCGTGATGCCCGATATCAACGGATCTGTCACATCGCACCGCCACACTTTCTCCTTTCCTGCTGCAACGATCCCCATGAACCGGCGTTGTGCTCGTGCTAGTGGTCGCTGGTACCGGTCTCCGGTCAAAAGCCTCGGGAACAATGGACGACGGCAATGACCTGCGAGGTTTCCTCCGGGCTAGGCCGACTCGAGGCTTTGAGGCTCGAGCTGCGTCACCATCGCCCGCCAATAGTCTCAAGTTGTAACTTTCTCGTGCAAGTTGGATCATCGTCATCCGTATCGAATTGATTCCTGTTTGCTTGCTTCAAGCTTCTATTGCCCGTGAAACTGCCCAGTGCGCGTTCAACGAGCCTATCAAGCTTGAAGGTCACCATCGAAGATATCGCATCGTTCTTCCACCGATTGGCGGTGCGAACTTTGCTACTTTCCCTTCTGTTGGGATAAGTTGGCGCTGACGGAAGTGCAAAGGGAGCAGAGGAGGGCTTTTGGTGAGGCAGTAGAATTGGGGCTTTGCCTAATTTACATGGTGTATTCTACTTCTCTTTTATACTGTTTTCTAGAGGCTGTACACTACTGGTTTCATGTATGTTTCAAGGAGTGTTTCACCTGAGTCTGCATGGTTCTTCACAAAACAGGATGGCGACAATTATCGTCGCCAACTACAATTTCCTTTTTGGGTGAGCTGAATCACGCCACTATCTTCTCCGCCCTTGGCTATTTTCGCCGGTTCCGCTCATCCCCAACGTGCTCGACTACCTCCTGTCCCCCTTCCCATGCATCCCTTTGAAAGGTCGATCTCCCCTTTTGCTTTTTCTCTGCAGTGCCGCCGTTGGTTCGTGCGTTAACGTTCTCCTCTGCGTACGCTTGCTTAACGGGAGACAACCACAGTGCCCTACACCATCGAGAATTGACTGCAGTACGCGCTTCTCCCTCACTTGTTTTGTTTTTCCCAGAATCTGCTCATCGCTCGCACAAATCTATCGATGTGCACATTCGAGTCGACACGACCAACCAGATGCTTCTACGCGCTGTGATGCGCCCATCTGACATCCAGCTCATTCGCAATGCAGGCCTGAACTTTAGGCCCCTTGCCTGTACTGTGCTGGTCAAGATGGAACGGGAGCACATCTACAAGGTGCTCTGGGAAACATCTTTGAAATAAACTTTTTGTTGTCCGCCGCAATATCATAATATCATGCCCACTTGCGAACGGAAAAGAACATACAGTGGTGGACCCAAATCGGGTATTTTGATGGTTATTTAGGGAACTATTATTGTCTTTTCTACAAACTACTTCAAACCCCTCCAGTACCGGGGACATTGGTTGTAGCATGGGCAGCGGCCAAGTCAGCCACCACTATTCCCCGTCCCGCTGTACCTATAAAGACTCGCCCATATACCCTCGGATCCCCCACAATGAGGTTTGGACCTCCGTACTGATGTTCATCGTCGTTTACTCTGACCCACGTCTCTCCGTCATCATCCGAGCGATACAGTCCGTCTGTCCCCTTGGAAGTTATCGTGCCCCACAGGAACAGCGCTGGGAGGGTCGAATCCGCCTCTCGTGGGGCGCCCACGGTGAAGAAGCTTATCAACAGCTCCCCCGGCAGCGCCTTCCACGTAGCCCCGAAGTCCGTGCTGTGGTATAGGCCCAAGTCACCCAGCGGGAGCCAGATCTCGCCCGCGCGCGCGAAGTTGACAACGGGCACTGCACCCGAGGCAGTAGCCGGTAAGCCAATCTTGGTTCCCTGTGAGGCTTTGTACGAGACACCGCCGTCCACGCTGACATACCATACTCCGTTGGTGAACGAGTAGAACGTCGCGGGCTGCACACGGTCTGCGCTCAGATTCGGGGTCTGGGTATCGAGGCCGCCCGACGGTGCTGTCCATGTCTCTCCAAAGTCGCTCGTTGCCCACGGCCCCGTTTGGCCGGCTGTTGCGTCATATGTGAACAATGTCGACCACACCACGTGTTTTCCCGAGGCGTCCACGGCCAGCACGCCTGTCGTGTCGACTGTCCAGTTCACGCCCGGCGCACAGTTCGCGAATAGCGTCCAGGTATCTGCTCTGTCAGTTGAATACGCGGCCTGGGCGCAGCCACCTGTGTAGTTAACACCACAGGCACCCGTTCGGGCGACAACATTGGGGGCTTGGCCACCAAAGTCGATACTGTCGAGGTTCGAGAACGTTGGCAGTCCAAACATGGGCTGCGGGTCGTTGAGATTGGTGTGCTTCATCCCCATAATGTCGCCAATGCCACTGAGAAGATGCGCGTCACCGCCGGTCGGGCTAACAGCAGCGAGGATATCGGTTTCTTCGATGCCCTGGGCTTGGATGTACCAGGTGGGGGCTTTATTTGAATCGACGAGCGACAGTTCGTCTGTTGCCCAGATCGTGGCACCGGTGCCATAGAGGAGGTGTTCGGGGTTGAAAGGGTCGATCTGCACGGCTGTCATCCCGATCTGCACGGCTGTCATCCACCAGCCGAATTTAGCGAGGCCATGGACAGGACTGGGAGCGCCGTAGCCACCCCAGAGACGGCTCCAATCTGCAAGACTCATTCAGCCAAGACTCCATGAAGGGCTTCCGTAGAAGAATTGAAAACAAAAAGAGGAATTATCGAAAAAGCTTACCGAAACTGAGCCACGGAACCGGCGTCCCATCCTTCAAAGCAGCCTCCCGGATTGGATGGCCCCAATAGCCTGTAGCCGTGTCGTTTGCAGGGGTTGAGAGATGTGAAACGTCTTTCCACGTAAGACCACCGTCGTGGGTGAGATACACTTCAGCCAGCAAAGTCAGTGCCACCCGAACTAGTGATAAGAAAGGCTGCATACTGCTGTCGAGCGCCGGTCCCGGGTCGCGGTCCAACGTTATTACGACCAGAGTCTCTGGGTCTTTCGCATCCAGGCTCAATCCACAGTACCCACCAGGTGGCCATGCCTGAGGCGTGAAGGGTGCTGGGGAGCTATTGTTGTTGCGTCCAGGAGTGATGTTTGTCCACACCTCGCTTGAGACATTGAGTTTCCACACCTCGCCATACTGCGCACCGTATGGGCCCGGGTAGTCCGCGTACGTGACATAGAGCACGCCATTTGCTGCCAGCGCGACTTTCATCGGCTGCGGCCCGGTGCTGAGCGCCGGCTCGCCCGTCACGAGTGTCGCGTCGTCCCATGTCTGCGGCTGGCCCGGTAGATTGCTCCACGTCGTACCGCCATCGTGAGTGACGTAGATGCCATTGGGAACGCAAGCGCTGACATAGATGGTGCCCTCGTGACGAGGATCGAAGATGACAGAGACGATGCCAATGGTGTTAGCGAAGGCTTTGGGGAACGAGGTCACATTCGTCCATGATTTAGCACGGTCGGTGCTCTTCCATAACCCCTCGGTGCGGGTCCCGATCCAGAGTTCGTCCGTGTTGAATGGGTTGACCGCCAGCCGTTCCCCGTTGTTCCGCCCCAGCTCATTCGAGCCTAGGGGAAAGGGTGCTGGGTAGATTTCGAACGAGCTGCCCTGGTCGTCGGACACGAAGAAGGCTGAGTTGTTCGATGTCAGGTATCGGCCCTGGGCCAGGTAGAGCCGGTTCGGGTCAGTAGGGTCAAGCGCGAAGCTCTCGGTCCCGAGCAGGTTTGAGTCGACGAAGCTGATGAAATCTGTGAGCGGGATCCATTTGTCGAGCTTCTGATCCCAACGGTAGGCGCTGCCAATGTCGGTTCGCGTGTACAGGAGATTGGCCTCTGTCGGGTGCGCGATGATTCCCGTAATGTAGCCTCCGCCTGTGATGGCGACGGCGTCGAATTCGTAGGGCAGGCTTTGTGTTGCCGCGTAGATGCAGGGCAGGAACGATGCTGTGGCCGCCCACAGTGCCAGCTTTTTGCAGGAGAATCGCACCATTGCGAGGTATTGGTCTGTGCGTAGCCTCGTTGTCTGTATTTGATTGCCTTTTTCATCGCCCGGTAGTTACATCCCGGCGCGTTGCCGTTGAGAAGCGGTAGAAGGTGTCCGATGACCACTGGGAGGAACATGTGGATGTGTCCTATTTCTCCGTCAAACAGCGCAAGTCCGAAATTAGTCCGAAGTTGCACTTGTTGAAGTCTCTGAGGCCCGGGAGTTGGATAAAAAAAGTATGCGTATCCATAATTGAGGCCTGTTCCACAAAGCCTGGTCTTTTCAAGTCCGCTTGTCAAGCTACCCGGTACATGCTTCCTTGCCACGGAGTATTCAAATTCTATTCCAAGCGCTGCGGAGGACATTCGAGTTGCGAGCGTTAGCTCAATCCAAGGTAACACTGACTGTAGGTGCTTTCATCCTGAGAATCGCTCCTAGCTGAAGCTTAGATCACGCCCGAGTGAGGCCGGGTCAGACCAGCGTTGTCCGCTCACTGTCTACAACGTCTGACAATAGACGAGATTTCTCACACTTTGGACGATTAGCCTGTTTCATCGCCTGGTTTGAGGACGCTTCAATGACAAGGACAATGAAGCAATACTTACATCTGGGGAAGCTCTGTGCGACTTGCGACCGTGTAAGCCCTGTCGGACTCAACTGCGTTGATCAAATCAACGCAGTGGTTACGGAGCAGCAGAAATTTCAATTTGGATGCTTGAAATGCTTACCGGGTGATTCGGACAGCGCTGCACTAGCTATTGGGGATAGGGGATCGTTCGCCGTTGTGAATTGACACAGACCTAATCCGAGGAGGGAATAAATTTTGATTCAGAGAAAATATTCCGGCGAACGGATGAGTGACCGGTCAAAGATCAGCGCTCAGCTGTCGCTTGCGCTGCCGATCTAACCGAAACGGCATTGATGACGCCGACTCTTACGCCACCACCTACTCGAGCCTGTAAGCCTACTGCCGTCCCTATTCCTTCTCCCCTCAACCTAAATGATCTCCCTGACCCAGAGGTTACCTGCGCCCACCTCGAGCTCAACGTCCGCGGACTGGCAACACACGCGCGCCGGGCTTACTCTCCTTTATCCGATGCACTTCTCTTCCTCCTCCTCACGCGCGCGCCTCCAACCTCCGACGCCCATACGCCGCGACATACCCTTCCCATGCATGCCTGTGTTCCGCCGAGAGGTGCGTGTCACGCTGCTCCGCGTTTCTAATACTGATTCTCCGTACGTCAGTGCTCGCTGGCGTGCAGGTCCAATATCGAAAGGGATGCTCCCATGGATCGAGTCCTAACCGGTTGTTACAACTCTAACTGTGAGGCCGATTCACCGTCCGTCCAGTGTCTCCTTATCAACGGAGGTGCGAATTCTCCGCCCAATTACTCTGACTTCGATTGATATTTTTTGCAGTTCATTCTGGCTGGCGTGTATCGACTGATCGTCCTCCCTTGCTTTATCCTCGGTCTTGGACCCATGCATTATGAAGAATGGACACTGGTCTGAAACACTGGATTTGCGGCTGACGGCAAACATCGCGAAGCACTTGGACAGCTTTTTGAAGAAGCGAGATATCCAAAGAGTTCACAGACTTCATCTTAACTTCATTTGTATCCTCTAATTTACCACAGAATGAGCATTCATACCGCTTCAGCGCATCATTTTACCATCCAGAAACTCGACCACGATCTTGTCTTTTTCATGCTGAGGCAAAAAAAAAATAGGAAAATGTTCATTCATCATGGATGATTGAACTGAAAGACGAGGCTGCTTCCTTGACATGGGGAGTTCACATTCCAATTTCCTCTTCAAATTTCCAGACTTTGTGTTTGAACGAAAAGAAAATTCAGAACTGCAATACATTCATGTAGCTGGACGAGAGAAAGACACTGAGGTCGTAGCCCTGTTAAATTGGCTTCGGACTTGAGCATAAGACAAACTTCGGTGCAAAAATGATCAAGGAACTCTTGTCGTAGAACAATAGCTGTCTTCAGCTTTCCGGCTGAATCTCTAATATTCATATTCTGATGTCGAGGAGCCATACCTCTTAAAATAGCCAAAGTAACTCGACGTTCAACAACTAGAAAGCGAATAACATTATTCTTATCTTGTAGGTCAAGAAAGACAAAGGGATCATCAATGGGTGACAAAGAGTCATTCGACGATGTATGATTCATGATATGCAGATTTGAATTCACAATATTATCGTTGGACAACTGGTTGCGGAGTACCTCGTGAGAGGCTACTACATTGACACCACCGCCGTGGAACAATGAGGGGGAGGGAACTACATCGGGTCCAGCCCGGGACACCGACGAGGAGGAAGATTGGTCGGTGTGTCCTTGCACATCGTTGAACGCGAAGAAGCTTCTGAATTTACGCTGTGAAGATCGAGAAGAACGAATATGGGATGACCACGCACCAGATGATGATAACGGAAAAAATGTAGCCTCAAAACAACCAGGGGCGAAAACAAAAAGACCCTGTCCCAGTAAGGACTGAGAGATAGCGAGCCAGTCATGCGCAAGAAGAGCATCAGTAGGGAGGTCGTCAGATATGCTGGCAGAAAGCGGCTGGTACGTAAAGTGCCCGAGAGACCCATTGTTCCACAGAACAGGCACAGAGATGGAGATCGAAATAGGTTGACAGAGGGAAGATCGAGACCGACAGAGGAAGCAAATCGTCGAGAAATCAGAGAATGAGACTCTTGTACTGAATGCGCAACAGTGGCCGAGCAGTTATTGATGAGATAACGGAAGTAGGGCAATGCTGGTGAGGAGAGACACGCCATGTAGACAGAGAGAGCTCAGAGCAACGAGCGTTGGCAGAGGAAAGAAGCAAGGAGTCAAAAGGCGGTGCGCAAGGCAGTGCGCACTGAATCGTTCAGTTCCGAAGCAGAAATGACTGGAACTGGCTTAGGAATGTAGCATGAGTAATCGTATTTGTCCTTATTGTGAATCAGAACGAAATCCAAGTTCCCATAGTAGCCAAACCTAAAGGTTCAGCAGTCACCGCTGACACGGATTCGTCCAGTTTCAATCGATCCTTTTGCGTATTTCGGGCACAAGTGCGAACCTCCATCGTGACTCGGTTATTTTCATTTCGCCCGTTTTCATTTACTAATATCGCTGTTCTATTCCCAGGACCTCTCCGCGACGTTCTTGATGTGAATCCATGCGAGGCCGGGTTCCAGTTTTGTCATGTTCTGGTCACTCGTCCTCAAGTTCCGCTCAAATCGGCATATGGGACCCAAGGTATGCAAAGCCCGGTTCATCTGTGCTCCGGAGTGCGTCCTCAAACTTCTCCTTGTGCTCAATGTGCCTAATTCCCGTCCGATCTTGCTATTATACTCACGATTTAGCAAGTTGATGAATCACAGCGATGAAGCCACCACAATACATTCAGTGGAGACATCAAAGAAAGGTAGAACGAGTGTCGGACGATCATGGGTAGATATTAGTACAATAAATAGAACAAGATTGGCGGGTGGGAATTCACTGTGCAGATTCGGCACTTGGTTAGATGGATGATGGGATTTCACGAGTACGTCACAAGATGGTTCAGGAAAAGCCTCTTAGGACGACTCGAAATTGTGTCCTTGCCTGGCTCGATTCAATATCCCATTTTGAATTCGATGTGCTGCTCTCATCTTGATCCCATTTCACCTCCAGTCACACACAGTCGTTACAGAGTCCGAAAAATCCAAAGAGGGAGCTTTGTAACTTATACCAGAACCTGTGGATGACGTACCAGTGTTATTCCTAATGCTCTTGTAATTATTCCCTTTATATTGGTGCTTCAAGAAACAAGAGTTCGCTTCGCCGTATCGTCCTCTTCCCTATTTCATTCATCACAAGACTGATATTCCATTGTTGCACTTCTGAATTGTCCCACTGCACACGGGACTTTATTTGACCTGTTAGGATTTGTTGGATCTGCTGCAGTGACCTAAGTCGGGTTCCTGGGTTGTTAGTCTAAGTTCTAATTTGTTTGTCCGACGACTGCGAAACAGAATTCAAACATGAGACACAGTGAAATTTACCAACAACAAATTAACCACTAGGTCTTGTTTGAGCCGTGATATAGGTGCCTGCTTGGTAGTGCCCTTTCTTTGTCGCGTCACAGCGAAGAATACTATACCAACTCGTTGGATTAGTAAATGTGTGTCAGACACATAAGCGTCTCTTGTCTCCCTCGGCCGGAGGGCCGTATTATCGATCCTATGTTATTGTGCCACTGACTCACAAATTACTAATTACTACAAGATAATGCTCACCTTGTTTCGCACATCGTGTTCATTCAGGTTTGCTGGACAGAGTTGATGAAAATTTCGGCTATCCGCTCATTCAGCTTCGCTCGTTTGTCGCTCGTCATAGAAATATAATTTAGTTAGGTTTTCCGCTGAAGAACAACGAACGCTTCAAACACAGTTCTATCAATGTATATCAACGGTGACCATCTACCGATCCACAAAAATACATCTACATATTTCCTGTACACATGTTGGCCAGGTTTGACGAATAACCAGCTACGAGAGTGGGTTAGTACGATGCTAGTACATCGAGAGATAAGCTGATCTCACTGCGGCAAGAGGATTACGATTAGAAATTGGACCTTCATTAAAGACTGTGAGCAATACACGGTAAGGTTGATGAGGTTTGTACGCACGCATGCCCCCTTGAAATGACATACAGCTGCAATAATGATCCCGCTACCTTTAGGTACGGGTCTTATGAGCGCCCTAATTTCAGGCCCGGCAGTAAATCACGATTTGCTCATGTCTTTTGCGTAAGCCTCGGATGTGAAGCCGACGGCTGTCATCGCTTCAGCGCTAATTTTAAATAGGGCTGCGGACCGTACCGTATACGGGGACGGCCGTCGTGTTGGCGGGTAATTACGGCTGAACCCGTACCGTGAAAATCCAAAGGGCTGACGGTACGGTACGGGCAAAAAACGGCCGTATTACGGGAATTTTCCGTATGGGAGGTCGCTGAATAATTTCAAGCGGCCTCGCCACGCGAACTTCGGTAATGCACACTGCGATGTCGCGGGGCGAGCACAAGTCTCTGTGAATCTTCAAAAGACTATCAACACATTTCGGACGGAATATACTGATGAGACATACAGTTGCCGCGCTGACCCTTATTAAACCTTGGTTGAGTTGATTTTGTGAATTTTTGCGACATTTTCCGTGACCTATCACCGCTCCTGCTGGATATCAAAGGTGTTCTGACCTTTTTTACAGGTAAATCATACGAAATCAGTGCAAGTATTGATACGACCATACATACGGGATGACGGCCGTCTTTTTGACGGCAGAGACAGTGTACGGGACGGCTTGAACCATACCGTCAAATGTGCACCAACAGGGTCTGACGGGACGGTACGGCGGTGGAATTGCCGTATACCCGTTGTGTACAGGTACGGCCAGCAGCCGTATCGCTAAAACCGCTGTCGTTGACGTGGCAGCCCATCTTCGCTCTTTGCTTTCTCCCTCCTCTCCCTCGCTCTCCATCATGTTCATCATCAGGCCTCCTGTTGGTGCTATCTTCTGCAACTTACCTCTCTCGACATTGTTTGATCCTCATCTCGAAAACTCTGTGCTATCTCTCGGCTGGATCTGGACAAACAGTGTCTGTACCACTGACACCGCTGCTTTGGGTGTTCTTTCTCTACCCCATGGCGACACTTCTTGCGCCGTGTATATGTGGCTGTGTCTTGGCGCCTTGTCCTGGATCGTGATTGGTTTCTGTTCTGTTAAAACACACAAACCGATAGGCCTTTTGCTCTCTAGTTTGGTGTTGCGACCCCCCCACTGAACTTGATATTTTTTCCTTTCCTTACATCACATTTCAACCCTGACCTCATCTCTATTTGTTATAGCTTCTCCTATTCATCCACGTCATAATGCTAAATGTGACGACGACGCTGATATGGATGGCGACATCAGTGCTCCCCCTGGTTCGGTTTTTCCCCTGCTTTTCTGTTTAAACGACTCACCTTATGTCACAGATGCTCTGGCGCTCTCATGCATCTGTGGTGACGGCTCTACATGCTGCTCCGGTGCATCCACATCTGCTGCTACTCACGGTCCTCCTTCCATGGAGAGTACAAAATCTTTGGACATTGTCCATGATATTCTTCTGCATCGCCACGCTACACACTCCCGTATATCTGTATTCTATGCAGACTTGCCAACAATAGAACATGTGCTTCGCGCATCATGCCATACCCCATCATGATATGAGTTTAATTCAGTGCTGACGAGCTCTTTGCACCACATTATGACTGGCGCCTGCAGTGATTATGTCATGGATGGTTCATCTGCTCTGTGTCCTGACCATTCTGCCTGTTGTGCTATCAGCCGCAACTATTCTTCTGCTACTGATTTATTGCAATCTGTTATACAAATTATCCTCAATGCAAATAGTAAGCAAATGCCCATCGAAATCTATTCCATGCCACTTCATCATTAAATATCTCGGTTTCTGGGCTCTGTTTGAATCTTCAATTCAAATTACACTGTGCTATGCACAAACATCTTGAAAAGGTTTCGTCTTCTGCGCTGGGTAACCATTCGTCCGCCTCCGTGGCTGATTTCTTTGATTCCTTTGAGAGTCATTTATGTCCCGTTCTAGTCTCTATTGCATGATTACATTGCATTCACTTAGAACCCAAAGCCACTACCAAAGACATCCATTTTAAGATTACAAAGCATATTCTCTCTGGCCACTGTACGCAGTTTTCTCATTACCACTCTTCAACCTCTCTTCCATTAAACCTATCCATACCTGACTGCACTGATATGTGCAATGAATGGAATGCAAATAATATTGACCCTGACCTTCAGGTTCGCATACTCTCTGCCATCCATGGGAGCAAGATTTCTCCCAAATCACTCGGCCGCGTGCTTTTAAATGTAGGCGAGGTAGCGGGCTCTGCCGCTTGTCGGCCTTACCCGCGTTATTCTGAGTTCTGGTCAGGCATCGTAAATATGCGGTGAGTGTAAACAGACCAGCAGCACCAACAAAAAACACACTCGTCAGCGATATTCGGCTGGATATTCATCACACCATCAGCAAACTCCATCCGATGAGCACATGGGGAAACAACAGGAGAGAGTGCAACAGAAAGGAAGCTGCAGCATTTGAAGAGGTTGCTTCTTGAAGTCAGAGAGCTTTGTTGTAACTCTTGGATGACTTGAGGAAGATCTTGCTTGGATGAGATACCTTTGAGACTCTTGCGTCTAACACCTGAGAGTCCTTGCAAAATCTGCGAATCTTGAGACGGGGGAGAGGCCTTGAAGAGTCCAGTGCCCGTCGGACGCCCGAGAGCTGTTGACCAGATTGTTGGATAAATTGAGGATGTTACAGATCAGGGGTCCTGAAGAGTCTTGCAGCAGACACTCCAGAAGTCTTGCGCATCACATTTGATTCTTCCCGGTGTCGATTGCTGCTTGGGTCATCAATGAGAAAATGTGTTTCCACGGCGAAGCAGAGCGGTTTGGTCCTCATTGAGGCTTTGTTGAATCTTTCGAGGACTTGCTGAGACTTGCTCAAGTAAGAGCAGGCTATTGAGAGCCCATGGGCAGAAGATTCTGTGGCGACGGTGGGATGGTGATGGGGGAAGGAAGGCAAGCCTGGTGATTTCACAGACACCTAGCTTTTGAGTGGGGCTTGAGCACGTGAATGGAGCTGCACAGCAGCACAGAAAGGGGAAGGTTGAAGTTAATTTGTGATGTTCAAAATTGAACGTGGGAAGTAAAGCCTTGAGGCAACCGAGACAGCAGTTTTGAAGCTAGTAGCCGAGTGAATGGGAACAAAACAACAAATCAGGGAGCACACAAACATATACAATTAAAATCAGGGCATCTGCTTAAGATACAAGTAATTTGGCTGCATCAGGTACTGTACTGCACTGTATGGTAGCACCCACCGGAGAGGTGTTATGCTGACCAACTTTTGAAAGTTAGCAACTGGTTGCCTTATTAGGCATTGAATCTTCCTAAAAAGGCAATTTCCGGCCCTGCAGGGCCGAGAATTTGCCTAAAACGGCTGGAAAAGATGGCTTTAGGTGTTAGTACCGTGTTACGCGCACCATTTAGGTAACCATTTTGGGCCGCATCACACATTATGGTTGCTACCATACAGCGCGGTACAGTATGAAATGGGTCCAGTTCATGATGTGTTACCTGAACCTACAGTTGAAACAGTATAGTAGTGATGATGAGTCACATTTGTATCATGGTGTATTGCAAGCCGAGTACAGAAACTAAAGATATGCAGAGAATGCAGAAAACAATAGATATATTTGTGGTCTCTGTATCCAGTGACTAAAATGCGGATCATATTCGAGAGTGTACAATACCTTAATCAGACACCCATGTGAATAAATGGTATCCAGCGCTCATATGGAACCTTTTTCACCTTCAATTCCTTCACAGCTAACTGTAGAGCCTCGGCTGCATCACTCACCTGTGGCTGTTGGCCCTGCCTGAACAGATGAGAGTAGACAATCTCTGCAACCAATGGCCCATCTGAATCATTCATAGACCACATTGTCCCTATGGCACCGTGGAATCCTGCTGCGATGAATCCCCCACCCAGATGAAAGGATTCATTCACTAATTTTGCATCACCCATGGCTGTTTGGCATGCAGCAAGGAATACAAATTCCGCATTTGTGAGAGGCATCCTAAGGATGGTTTCCATCTCCAACTTGCCTCCATAGAGAAGAAGGCAGCTTTTTGTTGGATCAACCACATCTTGTGTTCCATGACATGCCAAGTGGATCCAAGAGCAATCCTGTAATTGGAGCTTTACTGCATCCACTGTGGCTTGCTGATTCTCAAGACATTTAACCTCAGTGTTTTTGATAATGGAAAGAATTTTCTTGACTTCATGCTGCACTCCTGGCAGATAATTGGACCCATCACCGGTGTGTGTGACTCCAACAACACCAAATCTGGGAGCAGTGGAAGTCTTCTTTGCATAGGCATCCAGCAAAGATCCCAATGTTGCAGTATATGAATGAATAAATTGGCCAGTTGGAGGGCTTGCATGGAGTGGCAATCCAGTAAATGCTCCAGTGGCTAACCACCATAACCTGCCATTGCAGATTCCATGCTGAGAAATCATGAGTGAATGCAATGAGGATAGTATGATGTGTACTAACTGATTTCAAGAGCTGATAAACAGGATCAACAATGCAAGTCCACAGCCAGGCCAATAGATCGGCAAAAGATTGTTCACGTGGTTTGGATTCAAACACCTCCTGATTGCCAAACAGTCTGGTTGATGCAGATTCTTCTCGTGTTCTGACATTGCAATGGCAAAGGAGTTTGTTGAGTGCTTCTTGTTGTGATTTCAACAGATCATGGGTCACTTCTGGAAATCGTACATGCATTGGCTCCACAGTTGGATTCAGGATCACAATCCCATCACAACGATCTGGGTGACTGTTCAGGATAATGACAGGCCCTCCTTGGGATGCATGGCAAAGCTCCTTGTATGGCTTTGGAAGCAGAAAATATTCCAGACTTGGCTGCTGGCGGATCTTTTTCAGTAGGTCCTCTCTCTTAATAGCAAGACCTCTGGAATCAGGGGATGTTCCACTGTAGATCTGGGAAGAAAGAATCCGTAATTCATTGGCTTGGGCAGGGGGGAGTTCTTCCAGGTCCGTCCTCAGTTGGAGCATCTGCTGGAAGGTGATGCCGAGGCCCTGTTCCATAATTTCCACTGTAGACACTGTGTCAGAGAAATCAATGCAGGTTTTTGCAGCTCTTGAAGTGACTTGTCCAATATTGAGCCGGTGCATGGCTGCATGCCGGACAGAAAGGATATGGCCCATCCAGAGAATCTCAGGTAGCAGATTGAAGGCTTTGGAATATGCTGTTATGCAATTTGATGAGTTGAACTCCTCTGAAACAGAGGCCCAGGCAAGGGCAGCATTCCAAGATCGTTCTGGAGTTGAGGTAAGTATTTTGAGGGAAGCAGCATAGTGAGTGTGAACAGCTTCCAGATCATTTAGCCTATGCAACTTCCTTGATCGATGCACCAACAATCCAGCAAGGTTTTGCAGATGGCCTGCCTTATCTGGGTGGCCATCTGGTGTAAGGTCAACTGCTTCTTGACACTTCTTTATTGCTGCTTGGAGATCATTCAGATCTCCCAGCCTCTTGTATCGTTGTCCGAAGGACACTGCAAGGTTCTGCAGACGACCTGCCCTATTTGGGTGGCCATCTGGTGTAAGATCAACAGCTTCTTGGTCTGTCTGTAATGCAGCTTCAAGATCATTCAGATCTCCCAGCCTCTTGTATCGATCTGAGAAGGAGAGCGCAAGGCTTCGCAGACAACCTGCCCTGTTTGGGTGGCCATCCGGTGTAAGATCAAGTACTTCTTGAAACTTCTTTATTGCAGCCTTGAGATCATTGAGATCTCCCAGGCTCTGGTATCGCTCTCCGAAGAGCACAGCAAGGCTGTGAAGACGATCTGCCCTGTCTGGGTGGCCATCTGGTGTAAGATCAACAGCTTCTTGGTCTCTCTGTAATGCAGCTTCGAGATCATTCACATCTCCCAGCCTCTTGTATCGATCTCTGAAGGACATGGCAAGACCCTGCAGACGAGCTGCCCCCTCTGGGTGGTCATCTGGTGTGAAGCCAACTGCATCTTGGCTGCTCTGTATTGCAGCTTCGAGATCATTCAGATCTCCCAGCCTCTGGTATCGATCGCTGAGAGAAATGGCAAGACCCTGCAGACGATCTGCCCTATCTGGGTGGCCATCTGGTGTAAGGTCAACGGCTTCTTGGCCTCTCTGTAACGCAGCTTTGAGATCATTCAGATCTCCCAGCCTCTTGTATCGATCTCTGAAGGACACAGCAAGGCCCTGCAAACGACCTGCCCTAGCAGGGTGGCCATCTGGTGTAAGGTCAACTGCTTCTTGAAACCTCTTTATTGCAGCTACAAGATCATTGAGTTCTCCAAGCCTCTGGTATTGATCACTGAAGGACACTGCAAGGTTCTGCAGACGACCTGCTCTATTGGGGTGGCCATCTGGTGTAAGGTCAACTGCTTTTTGAATCTTCTTTGTTGCAGCTTCGAGATTGTTCAGATCTCCCAGCCTCCGGTATCGATCTGTGAAGGACACAGAAAGACACTGCAGACGAACTGCCCTATCAGGGTGGCCATCTGGTGTAAGGTCAACTGCTTCTTGAAACTTCTTCATTGCAGCTTCAAGATCATTCAGATCTCCCAGCCTCTCATATCGATCTCTGAAGGACATGGCAAGGCCCTGTAGATGACTTGCCCGGTGTGGGTCTCTTTCTGGGATGAGGTCAACTGCTTCTTGCTTCTTCTGCAATGCAGCCTCAAGATCATCGAGGTTTCCCAGCCTCTGGTATCGATCTCTGAAGCACACGGCAAGACCCCGCAGACGACCTGCCCTATCTGGGTGGCCATCTGGTGTAAGATCAAGTACTTCTTCAAACTTCTTTATTGCAGCTTCGAGATCATTCACATCTCCCAGCCTCTTGTATTGATCTCTGAAGGACATGGCAAGACCCTGCAGACGACCTACCCTATCCGGGTGACCATCCGGCGTAAGGTCAACAGCTTCTTGGTCGCTCTGTAATGCAGCTTTGAGATCATTCAGATCTCCCAGCCTCTTGTATCGATCTCTGAAGGACACAGCAAGGCCCTGCAGACAACCTGCCCTAGCAGGGTGGCCATCTGGTGTAAGGTCAACTGCTTGTTGAAACCTCTTTATTGCAGCTACAAGATCATTCACATCTCCCAGCCTCTTGTATTGATCTCTGAAGGACACGGCAAGACCCCGCAGATGACCTACCCTATCTGGGTGACCATCCGGCGTAAGGTCAACAGCTTCTTGGTCACTCTGTAACGCAGCTTTGAGATCATTCAGATCTCCCAGCCTCTTGTATCGATCTCTGAAGGACACAGCAAGGCCCTGCAGACGACCTGCCCTATCGGGGTGGCCATCTGGTGTAAGGTTAACTGCTTCTTGGTTGCTCTGTATTGCAGCTTCAAGATCATTCAGATCTCCCAGCCTTTTGTATTGATCTGTGAAGGACATGGCAAGGCCCTGCAGACGACCTGCCCTATCCAGGTGGCCATCTGGTGTAAGGTCAACAGCTTCTTGGTCACTCTGTAATGCAGCTTCAAGATCGTTCAGATCTCCCAGCCTCTGGTAACGATTCCTGAAGGACATGGCGAGACCCTGCAGACGACCTGCCCTCTCAGGGTGGCCATCTGGTGTAAGGTCAACAGATGCTTGGAATGCCTTAACTGCAGCTTCCAGGTGAGAAAGCTCTGTAACCTTCCAATATCGGGTTAGCAAAGCTAATCCCAGCTTGAGGTGATATCCAGGAAGGTCCAGGTCTCCAGATGGTGTCTGTTCTACTAGATGTTCCAGTTCTTTGATATCAAAATGATCTGAGTCCTACACCCATTTCAGCACCTTACTCCATAATTCCTGCATTTTTTGCACTCACGGAGGTATCAGATCCATTATTGCTTGAAACAGAGTCCGAAACATCATCCATCTGTCTTTCATTAGTGTGGTTCAATCAGAGAAGCAAACAAAATTTCTCACAGTAGTGGTGGTCATTTTTAGAATGTGAGCAACAGGATGATCAGGCCACAGCCTTATATATAAGTGTGTAGGCGCCCGGTAAGCATCTCGCTATTTTAAAAACTGTCAAGGGTAACAGGTTGCCGGCAGAACATGGGCCCCATGATCTGGCTCTGCCCGCTCAGTGCTAGCACTGCCAGTTACAGCCCTTTTCAGAACATAGGGCAAGAGGTGGGCATGCCAAAAATTTTGGATATCAACCTCTGGAGTATAGCTGGGTATCTTGCCATCTCATTTCTGGTAGATTTTTAAAAAAATGGGTATTGGTTGTCTCGGGGTGGCGGTTTTGCTTTCTATTACCCCCCGATCTCAAGGTCAGCCCATTCGAAAAATATAAATGAAAATACCAATGTATAGCCAAGTCTTGCTAACCCCCCCTTTGGAAAAGACCAATTTCTCGTGGGACGACTTCTTCGTGAGATATTGGGCTGCCATCAATTGGTGTTCTCAGAAAGGGAATCTCTGAATTCCCGGTCTTTCGCCCTACAAAGTTGATAGGAAGGTAGGGAATATACCGGAATGGGGGGGGGTTATATATGTCGGATTTTCTGTTGGAGGCCGAGGGAGCGCGCAAAACGCAAAATACGGACCATCGGGCCGGTGACGGAAGAGAGGTTGATATCTCGGGATTTGCCGGCGTCCGCCTCTTGACATAGGGTGTGGCTAAAAAAATCCATTTTGAGTTGTTTTTGATCATTTTGACGAGAACAGCTGTTCTGGTCTCAGTATTTGGCCTGTGATGCTAGAAAATATATGGGGTGCTGCGCACGAAGATTCACTGCATTCCGAGGGTCCGTAGGCAGAGGGTTTGCCTACGGGGGTAGACCGAGGTCGGCAGACTTGGCCGTAGACCGAGTATGCCTTCCTCGGCCTACATCTGACTTTTAAACCATAATGAGCCACTTATTCTGGCGCACTTGGTGGCCGTTTTCACTGTCGTACTGTACATAAGTATTGTGTTTGGCCTTGTGTTCGACGTTTGACAGGAGCACAGCCACCTGTCTTTGTCTGTGTTGTCGTAACTCCTGCCATAACTCTTCGTACTCACCTTGGCGTGCGGGCACCTGGAAAATGGCCGGAACACCACCCAACGGACTTGATGCTCCATTTGAGACCTCAGCCCAGAACCACGCTACCTTCGAGGCACGGCGCAGTGGCGCTCGAAGCAGATCAAGACTTCGTACCGGGGCTTCTGTCAATACATCTGCGCCACCGCCACACGAATCTTCTATCTCTTTGCGTGGCCGTGGCTCATCCGCTGTACCCTCACGCCCAACTACCTCAAATATGCCGTCGCGTGGACGGGGAACTTCACACACCGGCAGAACATATCATCGGCCTGACGTCGGCGACGGTTCTAGATTGGCCACACAATCTGAGTACGGCCCGAAATCTGAAATCTAATGTGTTCTGACCCAAAATAGGGTGCATCCCGATTCCCTGGTGCCTCCAGCGGCTGAGGGATCAACTCCAACCTCACAGTGTGTAGACCGTCAATCCAACAGATTCATTGATAACGTAGATCCACCCAGAGCCCGAGTACAGCCTTCAGAACCAGAAACACGCCCCGTGGCCACCGTTGTATTACCGCATATCACTGCGCGGGATCACCTTCATCCGAAGTGGTATATCCGTTGTGCGATGTACATGGTTGCCTTTCTTCACACAAGACACCGTGTTACCTTTCGCGCCGCAGCCCTCATTCTTATCTGTCTCGGGTTCATTTTCTCCTCTTTGGTCGGCAACTTGGCTGATTCCGTGGCAATGCCGCGTACCCTCAAAACGGTCTTCGCCAGATTCCAGATAACCGACCATTTCGATGTGCATCCGATCTGTTTTCACTGCCATCACGTCTTCGAGCCGGATATCGACGTAACTACATTTTGTCCTGACTGCAATGAGGAGGTCTTTGGCGCACCAATTCGAGGCAGTAACAATGCATGGGAAGAATCGGACGCTGATCCTGGGAACTCTCCGGGGTTTGGTAGACGAAAACCTTACATGGTTTCTCCCATTCAACTGTTGTCTACCGGCTTGCAAGACTTTTTCAAGCGACCTGGGATGGTTTCAGCTGTGAATTCTTGGCGGACGCGAACTCAGGTCGATGGAGAGCTTAGATGCATGCAGGACGCACAGGTATGGAAAGAAGCGAAGGACGCCGAAGGGCACTCGTTCTTCTTTGGCCCCCAGGCGGAGAAGGAAATTCGTCTTGGAGTTAGCTTCAGTTTGGATTGGTATGTGATTTGGCTGCTGTTTCATTTTCTATTTACTGAGATTTCATAGGTTTAATCGAAGCAAAAGTAGTTTCGCACCCAGTCAGTCATCCGGGGCGATGTCTTTCTGTGTCCAGAATTTAACAACCTCGCTACGGTGAACTAACTGTCACTTTGTCGTAAAAAAACTCGCTTATATTGTCACAGATATCGTTCCGAAAATCTCATTTTCAGTGGGGGGACTGGACGGAAAGAACCCACAGCCGAACAGCTGCAAAACTACCTCAAAATCATCGTCGATGACCTGATTATGTTGTATAATGACGGTATTATGATCAAAACTCCCGAGCATCCGAATGGTATGGCAATTAGCATGGGAAATATCTGTGGTGCTGATTTTGTGGGCAGGAAAACTAGTGCGGGTCGCGTTACTCCTGATTATTGCGGATCATCCTGCGATGTGTAAGCTGTGCGGCTTCGCCGATCATAGTCACGACGCCACCCCATGCACAAAATGCGAGGTGTCCCAGGACGAATTCTTCACAGAAGAGTCCCTTCGAAACGGTAACCACAATCCGAGAATCCGCGCTATATATTCTGACAAGTTCCAGAATTTCCAAAACGCACTGGCGAAGAACATCGACGGTTAGCCAAAATGTACCGTGATCTTCCGACGCCGGCGGAGAAGGCGGATTTCTTTGCCGAACATGGCGTACGATGGACAGAGTTTGCGCGCTTGGATTACTTTGATCTGGTGCGTCATACGGTGGTCGATCCCATGCATAATTTACTTCTCGGTATAGCCCCGTTGTGTTTAATATTTTACAAGCATCCATTTACCTTTGTTTTCGACACCAGGTGTCGCGAAAAACCAGTGGTTTACCCGATGGATCGGAACTGGGGCTCTGCGAGCTAACACACCTGAAACTACACGGGAGCTCAACATTGTCCACGAGTTTCTGGAAAGTGTAAGTTCGCGCCTCCAGCTATGGCTGTGTTGTACCTCTGAATTCGCACAGTTTGAGGCCCCACTGTGGGCTGGCCGCTTGCCTTTACGCGTCGGCGAAGCGGCAGGCGGCTCGTTGACTGCAGATGAGTATAAGTTCGCAACTACGGGTCCATGGGCAATTGTGGCATGTATCTTTCTGCGCGGTAATCACGGCTGATTTATCTTTTCACAGATACCACTTGTATGGGAACGTTTTCAACTCGAATCCGACAACGACTACGAAGCCGCCATGGCCCGATACCCTATATCCTTGGCGGAGTACAAGAAGAAGCTCAAGGTATGGCAGAAAGAAAAACAGTCAGGCAACAAGAAATCGCGTCGCCCGCGTGAGCCAAAGGTGCCTGTCAGACGTATGCAGCCCAATGAACCCAGGAACTATCTCCGTTTTGCTTCGGCGTTGAAGATTCTGGTCGGTAGCTCCATCACTTTCACGGGACTCGATCGAGCCAAGGAATTGCTGCGTGACTACCTTTTGGGTTTTTTAGAGGTAACTATTCACCTTGATTTTTAATCTCGCTGAGAGCTTCAAACAGCTGTACGGAATGAATGAGATGAAACCCAATCATCACTGGGCAGTTCACATCCCGGACCAAGTCTTGGACTATGGTCCACTGTACGGGTTCTGGGCTTTTCTGACCGAGCGCTTGAACAAGGTTCTGAAAAACCTGAACAGTAATAATTGGGGAGGTGGGCTTCTCGAGGTTTCAATGATGCGAGAATTTCATCGGATAGCGCAGCTGGAGGGAATGGTAAGCCACCCAATTTTATTCTGGATAAAAACATTGAATGGCGCTGGGACCAGTTGAATGGGATTCTCGATGAGACATCTGGGAACGACGTCCCTGTCGGGGTTCAGCTGGAGCATCAATTCATTCAGCTACTTTTCGGAAGTGCTGACGACAGAGAAGCATTGGGAACAATTCAAGATGCCGCTGCTCATGGTATACCATGGTCCACCATTTGCTCCGTGTTTAACCCATTTTCAGAACGCACGTCGTCACGGGTGTTGGCCGGTAGTATCGCGGAAAAATCGGCCAGAATTGAAGATGACTCCATGCGACTAGGCATCATGAAGTACTATAACCACGATGGATCCAAAGTCCACCTACCGGGGTCCGTACAGCGTGGCCAAAACACCGAGATGCTGGGTTCATTTGCAGAGATCCTTGACTACGCACTCCTGGATGGTCGCAGAGTCACGTCGACCACACGTTCAATGCGTGGTCACGGTGTAGGCTCGTCACTCATTCAGATTCAATTCAATGGTGAGATATACGCTGGAGAGATTCGGCATATATTTCGGCACAAGCAACCTGGTATTCCTGAATCCCAGCAAACCCTCCTGGTTTTTGTTGTCTGGATGATACCCTCGGAGGACACACCGCTCGACGACGACGATTTTATCTGGTATGATTTGTAAGCTCTGCCACTTGGATGTCGTACACGGGCTAATGGATTGGGATTTTAGCCCTGAGTTGGGTGCGGAGACCTGGATATACGAACAATACGCGCCACCAAACGATCCCGAATTTCCACCACAAGTGCTACCTTTGGCCGACATTCAATGCCAAGTTTCACGGGGAATAGTCAGGTACACAGAACCACCTTTGTGGATCACAACGACAATGGATCGCGTGAGATGTAACACAACTGATATCGAGTCTTGCGTCTCACGAGTTTGACAGTTCCCGACCTCCTTTTCAGCTTACGGACTTGGCAATGTGACGGGCAACGACGAATAAGCACTTGAATTAAAGACAATAGACCATGTACATGAATAGTGTGAATTATTCTAGGTGGCTGCGAAAAGATTTGTTCACAAATTAATTCTCCTGTTCAGTGCGAGAGGTATAGTAGACGTTAACGATCTCTCCATCGTCATCGCGTTCCAAAATGAGCCCGCAGTTAGCTGGTTCGGGCCACTTGCCCCAATCCTTTAGGATGTTTTTATTTGCTGGGACGTTACCATTCTCCTTCAACCATTGCGTCGAGACACCGAAGTCGTATGGCGAGTACCGTGGGATACGATCTGAAGGACGACCGACACCCACGCGATCATACTTGAGGTTAAGCACATCAGCTGGAGAGACGCCATCTCCGTCGAGCCGAAATTGCTCCAGCTCATGAATAAAGTCTGAATACTACAGACAGGAATATGAGATCAAGGAAGATGATGAGATAAAGTCGACCCACCGCATCGGAACGCCAAGAGGGCACGAGTATTTCGAGCAATTGTAATTTTTGTTGGGCGTTGGGATCGAGAGGCAGGTTCCCTGCAGCAGCTAAGCGTACCTTCCAGGCCTCCTTACTCTCGCCCGAATGGTCGTCCGGCTCGGAAACCTCATCTGATAGAAATTGTTCGTGGATGAGATCGGTGACGAACGTGGGATCAAGGCCGTGCTGAGCGCAAAACGCGAGGATTACTTTAGAAAGTTGTTCAGATTTCTGCAACGCCTCGTAAGGATCGGTCATTAATCGATGGAAAGGGACTCACGCGCCGGCGGCGCATCATGCGGCGGTGGTTACGGCGGTTCGCGTCACCCATGATTGCAGCTTCAACCTTTTGAACCTCTGCCCACTGTTTCTTGCACGCGCGAAACGATTCTTTGGCACATTCACGCACGAATGCGGGATCGATGGTCGGGCCCGACATTTCTGATGGGCGCTTGAGACCTTCGGGCCAGCAGTCCCGATCCTACAGCGTGGTCAGTGTGGAGTATTGAAAAGAAACGGAACTCAACTTGTAACTCCGAAAGTGCACGCTGCGCGACGATGTGGAAGAGATGAATATTTCGGTGATCAGTAACTTTGGCGCTGAATATCGGTGTTGGGTACACCTCGTCAGTAATTGCGTTCGTGCGAACAAGATTCGGGTCTGGCCAGTTTCGCCCGGGAACGTTGCAGACACGCCGGAATGTTTGCGTCACGTATCTCTGCAGCTTTGGTTAGGAGGTAGAAACAAGAAGAAAGTTTACTGTTAGTATTCACCTGAAGCGCACGCTTTTCCGTTTTCGAGATGTCTATTTCGTCCAGCTCCACGCCGTCGTCATCGTTTGGTTCGCGGTCGGTATCGGTGGAGAAATCGGTTGTGGTGGTCTGAGATGGGGCATTCGACTCGGACCCGTCCGATCCGTTGGCTACGACACGACGCCGGCGGCTGCTCGTCTTCGAACGAGTAATCCGGCCACCGCGCTGGGCAGCGATGCCGCGGACCACCGGAACAGGGGAGGGCGAATCGAAGAGAGTCGTCTCGATTCGCGAAATCCTTGCTTTGACCTCACGCATGTCACTGGAAAGCTGGTGCATCATGTCGAGCAGGCATTCCATTTGAGTCCGCTCTTCGGGGATGGTGAATTGGCCGTGGACGGGAAACGCTCTCGAAGCCGGAGGGAGTCGATTGGACGGCGTCGGGGTGCTAAGCAAAGCGGGATCGTACACTGACGTGTTTGAATTGCTGGCAGCGAGTGGATTCAATGACGCCCCCCGTCCATGGTTAGGCCCAGTTCGGTGATGATTGTGTGCTGGGAATGCATCAAGCGAGGTCGAGCGGGAAGCTCTCGGTGTGCTGCTAGGAAGCACTATAACTGAATGGAACGATATACGGTGGTAGATCGTACGCACGAAGGATGCCCATGTCCCAGAAACCGTGGGTCGTGAAAGACGGGCCCGCCGGGTGGAGCAGGTACTGAGTGGAAGCTGGAACCGAGCTCAGCCAGCAGTGAAAAAGCCATAGAAGTCCACTCACGGGTCGCCGTGCGGCGCTCCTTCGCCGTATGGGTTGAGGTGTCGATTCCATCCGGCGGAATCACTGGATTGGGCCGTCGTACCACGCGACGGCCCATTCGGACGGTACATCGACTGCAAAGCAGCAGAAAGAGGAAGGAAAGATGAGGGGAGCAACACAGAATCGCCACACCGACATGGCGACGTGGACAATGGCCAGGGTCGACGGGAGAAGCCTCCAGGCGCACAGTGGAATCATCAATAAGATCAAGATCAAAATTAAGCTCTAGCAACACGACACAAGCAGAGCGCGGCACGTAGAGAGAGTTGAGCCCGGAGGCAGAGGTAGACCCACTCGGTCTACGCAAAGTAGACGGATGTAGGCGGACGGTAGGCCGAAGTAGACCCAATTTGGCCTACATGCCGTCGGCAGACTCTGCCTACTGGGGTCGGCCGACGTAGACCGACGTAAACTCATGTAAACAGACCGTGCCTACCGGGGGTCGGAATGCAGTGATTTCGGAGGGCATGCCATCCTCACAAGATCTAATTATTGACTTCGGTAATTATAATGAATTGTTTCATCTGTTTTGGAGAGATCATCTGTGGTGTGAGAAAGCAGGTGTTGAAAAGATTTCTGAATACCTTGAAAATCATCTGTTAATGTATTGGAGGGTCCCCCATCCTCACAATGGCTGTGCGGCATCCAGGACATCTGATCCATGCACTCAAAACCTGCATAATATGCCTGCACCATAAACCTTATCCCTCTATGTGGTGTGCCTATCATACAGTCTACCGTTCCTCAATACACAAATTGGATAGTATATCAAAGAGATTCTACAGCTCACGTTATCCCTGTGCCTCGCTGTCTCACAATGTGACACTCAAATGTATTCTGCAATGCAGTCACGTGCTGCGAATCACCGTGATCAAGTTGACTCGTGGTGTGGTCCACACAGAGTAACAGGGTGAATCTGAACCGCAGAAGTCGTCGGGAACATCTCAAATAATGATAATGGTTCTCGTCTTTCAATGCCAGAGCACACAGATATGTAGCACCTGAGTATACCTACATTCTGAAAGTTCAAGTGCACAGATCAGATGTTCTGGATACCAGAACCCCATTGTGAGAAAATGGAGCCCTTGGATACACAAATAAATGATTTTTAAGCCATTCACAATTCCTCCGAGCTACTACGTTCTTGTACCACAGATGATCTCCCTAAAACACACAAAGAATTTATTATAATTAGTGGGATCAATAAGTGTATATTTCGATGACCCCATGTCCTCCGGTGTGGAAGTGCGACCTGCCTTGCACATTGCCTTCGAGTCCAAAGCCCGCTGAACCTGCCAACCAAATATTGCTGCACCGCACGTATCATTTTTATTTCCCACCTGCCACACATCTTCCCACACAATTTCACTGCTAAACAACATTCTTTCACTCTTCCCTCCTTAGAATTTGTCTGCAGCTGCGCACACGTCCGCATAGACATTCCATCACCATGCCAACTTGGACGATACCAGAAGATATTTTCTCGGACCACACACAAAATATTTGTTATGGACCTTTTGGACTTCTTTACTTATTCTTGCACTTACCCATCTGATATACCACAGACTTATTATTGGCTCACTACGTACCGCCAATGCGACGAGTTCCACCTGAGTCTTCGGCCTTCTACACTGCGGATCGAGCCGACCGTGGCTTCAACCACGTGTCAACGTCTTTGCGGGGGGGGGGGCATGCTCTCTCTATCACATCTTTGCATAGCTCCCGGACTGCTTGTTTGACGAAGGCTCGACTTTTAGCTGCAGCTTTCCAACCACGGACTGTCTTACATACATGGTTTTTACTCATCATATTTTCTTGTTTGTACTGGACCCACACGGATCACCTCCCTTTTTTTCTCTTACCACCACATATACACCTAAGTAACACCTTCTTTCTGAGCATCCACGAGCGAATCCACCGTCGTTTGAACACACTTGAGCTAAGTTTCCTATTTTATTCATCTTACTTATCCATCTACACCTGCTCTGATTATTTCCCAGTTGTCATTTATATTTTTAGCTGCACGCCTCGACACCCAGCCGGCACGACCTGGACACGACCTCAGTCCACCTCTGGAGTACCTCTGGACAACCCTATTCTTCGACACTGGAACTACCGCGCGCAGTGCCCCATGCATTTTCTTGAGTGATAGGCCAAGTTCTGAGGCCAGAATAGCTGTTCTCATTGAAAACATCAAAATTTGACCAAAAAGGTTTCGGCAGGGTTTGGCGGGCGGGCTAGCCAAGGGCTACCCCAGGCTACCCGCAGCACGGCTATTCCAACAATCGTCACCTCACAACCGCTAATCACACTGCGGCTATACGACCATAATTAGGCGACTACCATCAGCTGAACTATAGATAGCCACGGCGTTCAATAAATAGCTGCCCCCCCCGGCTATCAACCCGCTGAACACAGTGTATATTAGGGACAGTCAGAGTAGACACTTTAGAGGCGATTAAAATCGGCGATTAAGCAAGCGATTATGATTTATTTAAAGCGTGGGAGAATCACTTAAATCCTTAATCGCTTTTGAATCGCTGAAGCGCCTCTGGAGGCGCTTCAGCGCGATTAAACACAATTATGATTTAAATAAATTGCTTCATGTTGATGACCATACAAAGTCATTTGTGACTAGATAGCTGACCAATCAAATCCAATTTTCCGCTCCAGCGCCCACTGCACTTTCGACTGTCCTTCATCGACCATGGCCAGGAACCAAAGAGCTGCCACCCAGTCCGAACAAGCTAAGAATGCTGCTGCAATTGCTGCTGCCAAGAGCAAAGAGGACGACAAGGACCCGCCGGCAGCACCACTGAAGAGAAAACGTGGTCGACCCAAAAAAGATACTCAAAGTCAGCCGAAAGGTCTCAAGGCCAAGCCAGCGCCGTCAGCACCTCTGGCGCCTGTGGAGGAGGAACCCGAGGCTGTGGACATTGAGTATGTCATGATTGTGTCGCAGGCTCGCAGCGCTAACACAAAGATCAAGCTGGAAGGACGCAGACGGCATTGCGCTGACCTGGAAACTGATCACCGCCATCGAGGACAACCCTGAAATCCGCTGTCGCAGTAGCGAGTTCTCGTCTGGTGGACAGATATTTGGGTCGGAAGTCCGGAGAATGGGGTGTAAGAGTGAAGCAGAAAGTCGATGGGGGGGGTCCCAGGAAAGTCGTCGAGTTGTAGAACAAAAATAGAGTATGGATTGATGAATGTGCCGTGTAGGCGTAGGGTGCGAGTGCGGGATGTAAGGGCTCGGTGTGGAAGTGAAAGCGGGGCTCGGGTGGATCGGTTCACTGGCGCCGTAGCCACGGTGGGCTACTCAGTTCACTGGGCGCGTCGATTGTCGTAGTTCGGGTGCAAAAAGGTTCTATATATAAATATGTACGTACGAAACAAATAAACGGTCCGAGGACCGGTGTACCGTAAAGTACGTACGGGAATAGCAAATTTGGGGAAGGCGACGAGCGGTCCAACCCGCCCTACCACACCGCGCCAGCCTGTTCCCATCCATCGGAGCGTTGAAGCTTTCTGGGGGGAAGCCGAAAAGCGAGTACCAGTGGTGGCTGGCAAAGCACCTGTTCGCCGACCATGAAAAGTACAAAGAGGCCTTCGCAAAAGCCATAACACCAAAACTAAAGAAGCCCTGGTATACCAAGATCAAGAACAAAGTCAAAACATGAGTCGTAGGCAAGATTTCGAGACGACAAGTGTGCTGATACATGGCGCACACAGCATGACAGAGAGAGCCCAGTTGCACATAACCGAGATGGGCCAGAACGGTGGGGGGATAGATCATGAAGAGGACATCCAGCCTGGAACCGCGTTGAAAACAAAATGGGGTGAGTCGCTCCCTGAGAATCCCTTGAATCCGATGGCTGATAGCATACACAGACTTAATAAAGGCGGACTCCCCCTGGTTCTTCCACATGCGCTCCTTGATTGGTGAACGTCCGAACCTGATGCCAACTGGCCTCGGGAACAACAACAGTGAAGTCGATATGTCGATTCTTCTCCCCATCAACGTCGATGACAGCTCGAGTGCTCCCCACGACACCATGGACCTTCCAGACTCGGACAACGACCTGATAGATGATCAAGAACCGGGACAATCACCAATCCCTATCAATGACAGCGACGATTCAGACGCACCTCCCATTCCCACCCTCGCATCTGTCAAGCGCAAGGAGCATCCCGCCCGGAGGACAACAAACCGCGTAAGACGAACAAGCCAAAGCCAGCCATCTCGGTACCCGCGCCGACAAAGATCGTGGCAACGAAGCCAGTCACGGCCAAAAACAAGTTTGCAGCAGCGGCGATAGCGGAGGAGGAGACGGTCCAGCAGCAGCTGAAGCTGAAGCGCGTGAAGCAGGCGAACAGGAAGGATGTGCAGCTTGAACGGCTGAAGTGGCAGGCAAGTGCAAAGGCGGACAAGGCTAGGGCGAAGCTGGAGCTGGCGCGACTCAAACTCACTCAAGAGCACGGGTACACGGATCGCGGCTGCTCACCCGCAGGCTGGACCTAGCTCTGGGGCTGCTTCGGCGTTTGCAAGTAGCTCGCGGGGCTTCTCATTTTACGATGACGACCTCCCTGTTCTTCGCACACCATCATCGGACTCAGATAGTACTACCCAGGGCATGGACTCATACAACTTTTCATCCATGTCCTCTGGCTTCGTGTAGCTTATATTGTGGTTCCCTTACCGTAGAATCGAAATTATTGCTATCCGAGCTTGCCTTCCGCTTTAAGAAATCCACGATGGCACAGCCACTCATAGAGCTGCTGCCGCCAACTTTTATCTGAGTCTCCAACAGATCTCAAGCTCTGCAAAAATTTGGGATGGTGCATTGGGAGATTATAAGACTTTCTATAGACACAGATTTGGGACAACACAACATATTCATATTTAATATATATATTCCTATAATCCCCGCTCTTCAGCACGTCTTGCCACTTTCCGTTGCCTGTGCTTCTCCTTAGCACGAAAGAGCTTCTCCTTCAATTTCTCACGGAAGGCTTTCCCGTTGCTCAATCTATCTCCACCTCCACCGCGCCCAATAACCACTTCATCATCCGAGGAGTCGCTGCCACTTGACAGTCCTTCCACAATGAAAGGGTCAGAATTGTCGGAGTCAGGATCAGAACCACCTCGTTCTTGCTCTTCACATCTCATCGGAAATGCATGAAGACCGATACAGGCAGCAACCCAATATGTAGCAATTTTGTGGCTGGCGCGATCGTGGATGCTGACCCGAAGATGCTTCAAAGAGTGGAAGCACCCTTTGAGAAACCCGATGGTGTGCTCAGATCGTATGCGGAGGATTGAAACATGGTTATTGAAGACCTCGTTATCAGGGAGGTCGCGTGCACTGGGGGGGTCAGACTACCTGGTTTTCAGGGCGTTAATTCAATAGGAATCCCCTTGTATTACAACCACAAATACCTTGTATTCCACCGCACAATCTTGAAATTCAGGCCATCAGTTTTCAGGTATAAAAAGAAACATTCCAGGGGTCCATTTCAGGATGTTTCGGCCTGATTATCAGCTCAAGCCGTCGTGGGTGTTGTACTACTGTGTGCAGTATTCAGGTTAATTCCCATTGAATTTCGCGCCAAGAAGATATGGAACTCAATACAATTAACAATGAGTTTATTACATGTCCAACTAAAGTTTGCGCCGCTTTGGTGACAATCCACCCCTCGACTTGGCGCGCTTCTTCCCATCATGGTCATCCTCCTCCTCGTCCTCGTCGTTGGGGTTCTGGTTATCGGAGAAATTCAGTAGGTCATCGCCGGAATCGGACGACGAGGAGGGAGAGCGAACGAGCGGGCGTGCACGCGGGCGCGGACGCGGGCGGGACGGGCCGGGGCTTGGGGAGCGGCTGGGTGATTCCCGTGCAGATCCAGAGGAGTTTCGAGACGCAGGAGCGCGTGGCGACAAGGTGGGATGCTGAGCCGAGGCACCAACCGATCCGCTATCTCGTTGACGCTGAGCAGCGCGGCGTCCAATATATGTTGATGGGTTGTCGATGCAGTTGATATATGTCTTGCGGTTATCCCACACGTCCTTTGCGATACGATTGACTGCCCATTGTCCCTCGAATCGGCGAAGCTCGGGGAAGTCGTCCTCGATCTGTCCATGTGAGCATGGGATAGCACTGAAAAATATTATTACGCACTGCGTTATATGCGTAACCACGTTTAGTCGTCGATTGAGACCTCCAATCAGCATCCCAGTTCAGTCGAGCAGCGCGAAGGCAGTCCCGAACACACGCCTAGCGGTGGGTTAGTTGGGCAGAGGAAGCAATAAGCGGCGCACCCGAAGAGCCCTCCATTTGGCTTTGTCGTACCCCATATGCGTACGAATTTCGTGCCTGGTGACGTCGGAGAGGCGCGACGGAACTTCGATACGGCTGTTCTGGGCTTCAGTGGAGCGCGTTGTGGGGGTTTGCTCGGCATTGCCCTGCTCTTGAAGGCGAGCTTCCGTCGTGCGGAGTTGAGCCTGTGTTTCGCGTAGCAGTGCTGCAACAGTATCAGCGGTCATCAGACAGAATGTATTACACAACGTACCTTCTAGCTCGCGAGCGAGCCCCATCATCCAGAGGTGCAGTAGACGAGCTGCCGGTGTTGTGAGCCTGTAGAGGTGCAGGCCGAGAAGTTTTCTTGGGGGTCTTGACTCGAGATTGTGAGCGACGAGAGTTTTCCTTGGAAGAAGAGTGAGAATCCTTATTCTGCGGCATGAGATTGGTGGGGAGATATGCCCTGCAGGTCACCTTTAAAACTACGGGCAAGCCGCTAAGCGACGGAGTCGTTGGAGCAGCTCCACCCCGGCACTGCACAGCCCTTTTTGTTGAGCAGCCGTCCTAGCGATAAGGAGCTGGTCTTGAAGATCCCCGGTTGGGCTAGACGTGCGCTGGATGATGTCTAGGGGCTAGCTGGCATTGGGAAGGATGTGAGGGAGGAGGAAGTGGCTGGAAGCAGAAGAGAGTGCTGGTGGAGTTAGCGAGACTGATGTCATCTATTTCGTCATCTCACACACCACCCCGTGATGCTCGACTTCGCGCAATTCCTTTCGGCACGCTCAAAAACTTGACCCTACTATCCAACATGGTTTACTGCACCTGTTGTAAGAAAAATGTTACAGCCAAGACCCACCAAAGCCATCTCCGCGGTGGAGGCAGCCAACGCACCAAAATCTTTCGTGAGGCTGTCAATCTCACATCTCGCGTCTTCGACAAGTTCAGGAAGCGCAAGAGACAGCACGAGGACGTCGATGGAGATGATAGTGACTCCCTTCCACGCAGGAAGCCAGCACGGCATGGTATGTAACCTCCGTAATTAATTGCCCATGATCTGATGGTGTATGCAGATACGGCTGATTCTGCCTCGCGTACTGACCGGGAGACCGGACCAGAACAGTTCGATGCATCCGATATGAGTGTTGACGCTCTACCCCTCAATCGGGAAATTGATTCAGCGCCGCCTGGCCTTCTATCTCTGCCAACAACACGCCCGCACATCATTCATGCAGAGAGTGGCAGTAATTTCGAAGAGGAGCACCTTGCAGGCCCTCCCCTCATCGCGGACGATGACAACGACGACGTAGATGATTTGGATCCTGAGCTCGACGAGGAGCTTCTTACTCAGCATGATCTCACTGCGGCTGAATTGCTTGAGGGTGAATTGATCTCAGAGGAAATGCAGCGCCGTGAGTACTCCTCAACTTTGATTTAATCTAGTCTCGCTAACCTGATTAGAACACCGCTTGTCGGACAGAGCCATGAATGCCATTCGCGCGCATAATTTCAAAGTCAATGTTGATCTCGGGTCGCGAGCATATGCAAAGATGCGGCGTGCGTTTCCACAGCTCAACGACCTCCCTTCCCTCTCCCAACTCCAGTCCGAAATCAACTTTGTCTCAGGTCTCAAACCGGAGCAGTATGACTGCTGCAAAGACTCCTGTTGCTGCTTTGTTGGTGTTTACGCCGACCTCGATAAATGCCCGTACTGTGAACAGCCTCGCTACGACTCTCGTGGTCGCCTGCGCGCCACCTTCCTCTATCTTCCCCTTATTCCACGGCTCCAAGCACTCTTTGCCGACAAAAAAATGTGCGAGGAGCTGCTTTATCGGGCACGCTTCACCTCCAAGCCCGGTAAAATCTGCGACATTTTCGACTCTCTTCATTATCGTCGGCTACGGCGCCGCCATGTCCGTGTTGAAGAAGAAATCTTCTCCCATCTCTTCTTTGACCAGGATACCGACATTGCGATGGGACTGAGCACCGACGGTGTTTGTCCTTTCAAAAATCGCAAGCCAACGTGCTGGCCATTGCTCGGGTTTTTATATAACCTCAAACCCGAGCTCCGCTTCCTTCTCGACCACGTCATCTGTTTTGGCGTTATCCCAGGTCCACGCGAGCCGAAAGACCTCGACTCCTTCCTCATTCCCCTTCGTGACGAGTTCTGGAGGCTTGCTCGCGGTGTGGCAACTTATAATGCCCTCACCGATCGCATGTTCTCCCTCCGTGCCTTCCTTATCCGCGTATTTGGTGACATGCCTGCAATGGCAAAGCTGATGCGCATGAAGGGCCCGAACGCAATCTACCCTTGCCGTGCATGCAAAATTCGTGGCATTCGTGATGAAGATGGCGGAAATAACACCAACTACGTTCCTCTGCACCGCCCGAACGGAGAGTCCCTTGATCCGTTCAAGTTACCTCTCCGCACACACGACGAGTTCATCGAGGATGCTGTGGCAGTCGAGACAGCTCCCTCCGATGCTGAAGCTGAGCGGCGTTCAAAAGCCACGGGCATTAATGGCCTTCCCATTCTCGCCACTCTTTCCAGCCTCTCATTCCCGGACTGCTTCGGCCACGATTTGATGCACCTCATTCCGGAGAACATCGTAAAAAATCTCCTCGCTCTCTGGACGGGTAAATTCAAGGGCCTTGACGAGGGGATCGGTGAGTATGAGTTGCAGCCTGCAACTATCACTCAGGTGGGAAATGCCTGTGTTGCAGCTGGCGATACGACTCCCGCGGCATTTGGCGCACGTGTCCCAAATTTAGCGACCCAGCAGCACTATTTCACGGCAGAGTCATACACATTATTCGCAACCCTCTTTGGCCCCGTTGTGCTCCGTGATCGCTTTGCGAAGCCGAAGTACTACAAGCACTTCATGGAGTTGATTTGCATATTCAATGACTGCCTCAATTTGACCATTGATCGTGACTACGTCGACAACGACCTCCGCACACGCATCGCCAAGTGGGTCCAGGACTTTGAAAAGTGAGTTGGCATTAGTTCTTCTCCTCATTTCCGTCTGATCCTTGCACAAAGATACTACTACCAATATGATCCTGCACGCCTCTCGGCATGCACCTTGACACTCCACGCTATGCTCCACATCCCCGACGATATCCTCAACGCTGGGCCGATGTGGTGCTACTGGAATTATGTCACCGAGCGCTTTGTAGGGTATCTTGTGCGCTCCAGTAAAAGCCGCAAAAACCCCTATGCCAGTTTTGCTCGACGCCTTCGTGAAATTGCTCAAAACAACCTTATCAAGGTTAAGTACCAGCTTCATCGGGAACTTGATTTATCGGATCGTCGGGAGGAAGAGAGCCGTGGCCACACTATCCCATCTTGTGAGTTGTCTATTTTTGTTTGAGCCTATTTTAACACCCTCTCTACCCAGATCCTGACATCTGTGTTCTGCGCCCACATACCCGGGGTCCACTTGCGGCCCCAGTGCTAAAAGCTGTCAAGAATTACTTGCTGCGCACTTTCGAAGTCTCAGAAGACAATGTGAGTGGGTGTGTTCCTGACGAAGTTTCACATTGGGGGAAGATATCGTTCACCAACGGTGGTGACAAAATCCGTGCAGCCGACATTTTCGCGGATTCCGAGAAGAACATGACGCGCGACGCGTCCTTCATTAAGGTAAGCAAAACTATACATTTTTACTTTGTAATCTGAGCTCACGATTCAAGTACTCGCACACCGTTGATGTTAACCGCAACTACCGTCACAAACCCGTGCTCCTCCAACGGGAGGTAGCATACGGCCAGCTCTTACGTATCCTCGAGTTCGTCGCCGACCTCCCCTCCGCTCCGGATGATCAGGGTCATCTTGTTGATCAAGCCCGCACCGTTTGGCTTGCTGTTGTGCACCCTGTTAAAATCCTGGCCAAGAGCAAGCGTCTCGGTATTCCGTATTACTTGGACAACAACTTCGCGCCCTTAGAGGTTATTGATGTCGATGATATCAGTTGTCTGGTGGCGCGCATTCCCGACCATGAGCCTGGGCCGCGTCGATGGGCACTCTGTGAGCGCCAGGATGCCATGGGTGTAACAGAGGAACTCGAGCAGCCAGAATAAACCTCTTACCTTCATTGTATTTTCTTATAATTCAGACTTCAACAGTTTCACCGTGAAAAATATCAAGTTTCGCAACAATCAATTCAATCTATGAAACTACCTGAATTTGGTACCTGAATCTGAAAGTACCTGAAACTCATTTCAGGTCGATTGTTCTTGACTCTTGAAAGTCAGGGGGCAGGTCCCTGAATTCCAGCATGTTTGACGACCCCAGTGGTGCAGGTTTTTTATACGGTGCTGTAACAAAGGTATCAACCTAGATGTATAAAGCAGGTCAAGAAAGGTAAACATGGACGAGATATTCAATTATATTACTGGATATGCAGAGTCTCCCCAGATCCATTCCCCCTCCTCGAAGACCGTGCCGTGGTCTTGGGCTACTTCTGTACCCTTCCACGCGACGGAATCATGGGTACTACCAGTATTATGTCCATAGCTGAAATCGATAATTTGTAGATTCGGGACGTTGACGACCTATTTTAAGTCAGCTGCAACTCCGTCGCGATAAATTTGCAACATACCTGGATATTTAGCGAGTAGTTACACTTTCTGTCGAAATAGCTTGGGCCATACCAAGTCGGGCGCTCGTCAAGCGGTACCAAGGTGCCGTCCACGAAGCACCACTCATTTCTCCAGGGCTTGCAGGAGTGATTTTGGACCCATCGCTTCGCTCTTTCCTTCTCCCCGGGCGTTGGCATGCAGACCGCTTCTTGCATGAATCCAGGCCGCAGAACTGCCGTCATGACCCGCCGTGTCACCAGGTGAACTGTGCCTTTCCCAACACCAGCCCAATTTGCGACCGCCTGGATACTGTTGGCATTCCCATCGTGGCCGAAACGATAGAGTGCAACAGCCACCTGCTGTTCCAGCGGAAGCTGCGCCTGGTTGAGTCGTTAAAGAACACGGGGTCATCCTCAAGTCGAGTGACAACCGTGTCGAAGGTTTGTGGGCTGACCCGGAGCGCTTGACGGAAATGATCATCACGTCCTGCTTTGAGGGCGGTAAGAACGTGGTGAAAATAGGAGGGTCCGCGAGGGAGTGTGTTCCGAGACTGCTCGTATCTATGCTCATACATTCGGTCAATCTCTTCCACAACAAATCAGCGCAAGAATGGCGGACGGTGCACATCAGCATCACTATCATCTTCCGAGCTCTCCTCCGAGTCGTCGTCGCCTTCGGCTCCAGAAATAGAGTCACTTGTCCAATCCCAGTTCGAGTCGCTGGAGGATGAGGATGAGGTAGAGCCAAGGGAGTGTAGATCAGGCATGGGTGAATCCTCGCTCGATGGCTCGGAAGTGAGGCCTGTGACATCAGAAAATTCGTCCAGGATGTCGCTGACGAAACGCCACTTCCGTGCCAAGGATGTCCGACCAGTCGTCACCGCTGGACCTATCCTCCGAGTCCGAATCCGAGTCAGAGTCCATACTATTGGACGACATGGACGACAGCGAGTCAAGGACATCGGGAGCGGGATTTTCTGCACGGCTTTCACGACGAATCCGGGCCGCGGCACGTTTGCGGAGGAGGTTGCGTCGTTGGCGCCCTTTGTTGTTGCGAACATAGGCCTTCAGGAGGGCCTTCTCGCGGGTCGCACGTCGAGCTCCTGGAGGCATGTCATGAAGAGTGGATGGCGGACAGACGTTGGAAATTGATACAAACAAGAGCGTGCTGGGGCACTTCGCGCCCCAGCACTTCGCTTGAAGGGAGTGGCCACTGATAAATTACCTTAGGGTAGGTCCCGGCAAGTGGTGCCGAAGCGCTGATAGCGGAGTCTGAAAAGGCTTCGGACGGACAGACAGACACACGTAATTTTATAAAGAGGGTGATGCAGCTAGAATCACATTTGAATCATATCCTAATCGCGATGTGAAAAGGGACGGTCAGAGCAGACACGCGATTATCCAACGATTATCACACGATTATGATCTGAAATAAATTCGATAATCGCATCTTAATCGCTTGCTTAATCGCTTGTTAATCGCCTACTCTGACTGTCCCTATTGTGTCGCTGCTGCCGCTTTCGTGCTGAGCCAATTAAAATAACACTGAACAAGCAAAACATCACCTCGTGGCTTCAGGGCCTGAAATACCGCAAGGTGGTATAGCCACGAATACACCCGTCCTTGATCATGAGACAGTCGGTTCACCGCTCGATCAGCTGGGTTGTTATCTGCCAATGTTACCTGCCACAAGGGCTACTGGACCTGCTACAAGTGCCCTTAATTCACAGAAATATTGGGGGAAGGTCCTTACATATATATGAACCTATTAGAATGAAAAAATCCTGCAGGTAGAGTTGCAAATGGCAGATAACATGGCAGATAACATAGTCACATGATTTGTTCCCAAATTTAAGTCTTGGCCTCGCGCGCAATTTCCTCTCAATATATCTTCGGAATTAAAGTTCTAATTCCATTCATATACGTGTCTAAACACACTCCATTATTTTGGGATTTTTAAGGACGTCACTCGGCAGCAAAATCCATGCGGAAACCCGATTCTCTCAACGCCGTACACATTCGACACCAGGCGGAATAATTGCTCAGTGTGGGTCTCCAGGGACCCAAATACACCTGTTCGACTTTGCCATGTGCTCGCGCCAACTCATATGTCCAATATTTGATGTGCCCGGCATTAAAAGTGATTTTTGGAGCTGAATATAATTGCCTGCATACGACAGAGGGGCCTGCAGTGTTACTTCCACACCCTGGGGAACCTTCATATGAAATTCCTGACAAAGATCTCTGTCGTATGTCACCTCATTTTGAACTGTGAGTCTAAAATATGCGGAAGCCTTGAAAAAAAAAGATAGGGACAAAATTTCAATACGCGGACACTTGAAATAGCCTTCATAGAACTCTCATAATCCCTCTTCCCAGCCGATTTTTTCGATTTTCGGGGCAAGAAATACCCAGTGTATTGGTGGGAAAACCTAAGAAAGCTCTCGGCACATAGCGTCCAGACTGCCACGTGACCGTCGCATCGCATCTTTGTTTTTTTTACTGTCGCCAAGGTCAATTGTGATGCGAACTCGAAGCCATAACTCACCACAGTTCCCACAGAGAAAAATAGTGTTCCTCCATGTCTCTCTTTAAGATTCAGATGCCATACCTCGGTGCATTTCTCTCTCTTTATAAACCTACCTTGCTTTCAATCATCAATCTCAACACTGATGAATTTACTTGAATTTTCAATTCATCGATTGTGCCCTTGCTTTGAAGGCTGTGTGCTTGGGAAAAAAAATCTGAACTTGACTGCGAACTGACAAAGACCAGAAGATCCACATATTGTCTTCGGTCCACACTCAGAGCTAAAAAATACAGCCACCACACAGGTTGAATTTCTGTGGTCAATAAAGGGGGAGGGGGACCGCGGAGCGGTCCCCCGAGCACTTGTTAACCCTTAACATTAAGGCCTTATTAAGGCTTAACCCTTAAGTCGAACACTGGTTGACTTGTGCCTGTCTGTCCTCTTAGTTTACTATTGATTTTCCTGTGTTGCATTCTTTGTAGACGTGTCCCTATTCTGAATTCTCTTTGGTACCTTCTAACCATTGAATTACCTACTCGAAGACATTTTCGAGGTCCGTCATACTCCGTGCATTTCCGTCCAGATATCAACCCTGAAACGTTAAGCAGGGACTTGGGCAGAGTCGTTTCAGACAAGGTGGGATAGCGTGGAATCAGCAACCCCGGAAGCAGATTTGCATCACTGGTTGAACATTTCAAGTTTTTCACTGGAAATATTGGTGAAAAACCTCCTTCATTTTTCACCCATCTTTCACCGAAAAAAGAGGTGAAAAATTCAAGCTTTTTTCACTACTTTTTTGACTGGAAACCAAGGTGTAAAATTTGAAATAAAGTTGGTGATTTTATTTGCAAGAGGAACAGCCATAATTCATGCACATTCACACCTGAAAATGATGGTGAAAAATTCAAAACTTTTTTCACAACAATTTTCACCACAAAAACCACAATAAAATGTGTGAATAATGTTTGGTGAAAATTTGTGTAAAATTTGAAACCCAGGATCTAGGTTTTAAATCCTTTTTCACCATCTTTTTTTCCACTTTTTCACTGGAAAATGGGGTGAAAAGAAACCTTGTTTTTTTCACATTTTTCAGTGTAAATACAAGTGAAAATGTCAAAATATTTTCCCGACATTTCCCGCCAGCAGTCAAGGTGAAAAATGTGAAATAGGGTTCAAGACTTTTCTTCAGACATTTTCGGAGAAAAAGCACAGAAAATAGCTTTTGAATTGGTCACTGGAAGATACAGAGAGTTTTCAATGAACAATTTGGGTGTAAAAAGGCTACCGTAGTGCTGGAGACTTTGAGGCTAAAAGGGTGTGAAATTCCGAACATCTATGCCAGGTATTCAAGACTTTTAATCCACGAAGCCCTGAGCCAAGCCAAAACACCTGTCAGGCACTTTGAAGTCCCACGGATATAATATCCACGGCCAAACTGAGCCAAACTCACAACTTTTCCTCCCCAGCGAGGCAACAGTGGCATGGATTTCTGGTCTGTGACTTGTTTCACACTCACACAGATCCACCAGGCCTTGAGCCAAGCCACAACATCTGTCAGCCTTTTCAAAGTCTCACGGATATAATATCTGTGGTCAAACTGAGCCAAAATCACGACTTTTGCAGGCATTTCCTCTCCAACGAGGCAAGAGGGGCATGAATTTCTGGTCTGCGACTTGTTTCACACCCACACAGATCCATCAAGCTCTGAGGTAAGCCAGAACACCTGTCAGCCACTTCAAAGTCCCACGGATATAATATCCGTGCTCAAACTGAGCCAAAAGCATGACTTTTGTGGGCATTTCGTCTCTGCTGAGGCAAGAGGGCCAAAATCAGGACTTTTGCTGACATTTCCTCACTGGCGAGGCAGCAGTGGCATGGATTTCTGGTCTGCGACTTGTTTCATACTCACACGGATCCACAAAGCCATAAGCCAAGCCAAAAAAACCCATCAACCTCTTCAAAGTCCCATGGATATAATATCCATGGCCAAACTGAGCCAAAATCATGACTTTTGTGGGCATTTCCTCTCCGCCAAGGCAACGGGGACATATATTTCTGGTCTGTGACTTGTTGCACACTCAGGCGGATCCACCAAGCCTTGAGCCAAGCGAAAAAACCTGCCAGCCACTTCAAAGTCCCATGGATATAATATCCGTTGTCATATCCGTGCTCAAACTGAGCCAAAATCATGACTTTTGTGGGCATTTCCTCTCTGGCGAGGCAGCAGTGGCATGGATTTCTGGTCTGTGACTTGTTTCACACTCACACGGATCCACCGAGCCTTGAGCCAATCCACAACATCTGTCAGCCTCTTCAAAGTCTCACGGATATAATATCCGTGGTCAAACTGAGCCAAAATAACGACTTTTGCAGGCATTTTCTCTCCGCCGAGGCAACAGAGGCATGGATTTCGAGTCTGTGACTTGTCTTACACTCACACCGATCGACCAAGCCCTGAGCCAAGCCTAAACACTCATCAGCCTCTTCAAAGTCCCACGGATATAATATCCGTGGCCAAACTGAGCCACAAATTATATCTGTGGGACTTTGAAACAGCTGACAGGTGTTCTGGCTTGCCTCAGAGCTTGGTGGATCTGTGTGGGTGTGAAACAAGTCGCAGACCAGAAATCCATGCCCCTCTTGCCTCGTTGGAGAGGAAATGCCTGCGAAAGTCGTGATTTTGGCTCAGTTTGACCACGGAAATTATATCAGTGAGACTTTGAAGTGGCTGACAGGTGTTTTGCCTTGGCCCAGGGATTGGTGGATCTGTGGGAGTGCGAAACAAGTCACAGACTCGAAATCCATGCCCCTGTTGCCTCAGCGGAGACGAAATGCCCACAAAAGTCATGCTTTTGGCTCAGTTTGAGCACGGATATTATATCCGTGGGACTTTGAAGTGGCTGACAGGTGTTCTGGCTTGCCTCAGAGCTTGGTGGATCTGTGTGGGTGTGAAACAAGTCGCAGACCGGAAATCCCTGCCCCTCTTGCCTCGTTGGAGAGGAAATGCCTGCGAAAGTCATGATTTTGGCTCAGTTTGAGCACGGATATTATATCCGTGAGACTTTGAGGAGGCTGACAGATGTTGTGGCTTGGCTCAAGGCCTGGTGGATCTGTGTGAGTGTGAAACAAGTCACAGACCAGAAATCCATGCCACTGTTGCCTCGCTGGGGAGGAAAAGTTGTGAGTTTGAATCCATGCCATTGTTGGATCGCCGGAGAGGAAAAGCCTGGAAAAGTCGTTATTTTGGCTCAGTTTGACCACGGATATTATATCCATGGGACTTTGAAGAGGTTGATGGGTGTTTTGGCTTGGCTCCTGGCTTGGTGGATCCGTGTGAGTATGAAACAAGTCGCAGAGCAGAAATCCATGCCACTGCTGCCTCGTCAGAGAGGAAATGTCCGCAAAAGTTGTGATTTTGGCTCAGTTTGACCACGGATATTATATCCGTGGGACTTTGAAGTGGCTGGCAGATGTTTTCGCTCGGCTCAAGGCTTGGTGGAACTGTGTGAGTGTGAAACAAGTCACAGACAGAAATTTATGTCCCCGTTGCCTCGCCGGAGAGGAAATGCCCACAAAAGTCACGATTTTGGCTCAGTTTGGCCACGGATATTATATCCATGGGACTTTGAAGAGGTTGATGGGTGTTTTGGCTTGGCTCAGAGCTTGGTGGATCCTTTTGGGTGTGAATCAAGTCGCAGACCAGAAATCCATGCCCCTCTTGCCTCGTTGGAGAGGAAATGCCTGCGAAAGTCGTGATTTTGGCTCAGTTTGACCACGGAAATTATATCCGTGGGACTTTGAAGTGGCTGACAGGTGTTCTGGCTTGGCTCAAGGCTTGGTGGATCTGTGTGAGTGTGAAACAAGTCACAGACCAGAAATCCATGCCACTGTTGCCTCGCTGGGGAGGAAAAGTTATGTTAGTGTGAAACATGTCACAGACTGAAAATCCATGCTGCTGTTGCATCGCCAGAGAGGAAATGCCCACAAAAGTCATGATTTTGGCTCAGTTTGAGCACGGATATTATATCCGTGAGACTTTGAAGAGGCTGACAGATGTTGTGGATTGGCTCAAGGCTCGGTGGATCCGTGTGAGTGTGAAACAAGTCACAGACCAGAAATCCATGCCACTGCTGCCTCGCTTGGATGGGAGATGGTGCGTTGTGCATGGTGTAGCGCATGTGGGAGCTCCACAACGGATATTATATCCATGGGACTTTGAAGTGGCTGACAGGTATTCTGGCTTGCCTCAGAGCTTGGTGGATCTGTGTGGGTGTGAAACAAGTCACAGACCAGAACTCCATGCCCCTCTTGCCTCGTTAGAGAGGAAATGCCTGCAAAAGTCGTGATTTTGGCTCAGTTTGAGCACGGATATTATATCCGTGAGACTTTGAAGAGGCTGACAGATGTTGTGGCTTGGCTCAAGGCCTGGTGGATCTGTGTGAGTGTGAAACAAGTCACAGACCAGAAATCCATGCCACTGTTGCCTCGCTGGGGAGGAAAAGTTGTGATTTTGGCTCAGTTTGGCCATGAATATTATATCCGTGGGACTTCGAAGTGCCTGACAGGCTTCATGGATTAAATCTTGAATACCTGGCATAGATCTTCGGAATTTTACCCCATTTCAGCCTCAAAGTCTCCAGCACTACAGTAGCCCTTTTACACCCAAATTGTTCATTGAAAACTCTCTGTATCTTCCAGTGACCAATTCAAAAGCTATTTTCTTGTGCTTTTTCTCTGAAAATGTCTGAAGAAAAGCCTTGAACCCTATTTCACATTTTTCACCTTGACTGCTGGCAGGAAATGCCAGGAAAATATTTTGACATTTTCACTTGTATTTACACTGAAAAATGTGAAAAAAACAAGGTTTCTTTTCACCCCATTTTCCAGTGAAACAGTGGAAAAAAAGATGGTGAAAAAGGATTTAAAACCTAGATCCTGGGTTTCAAATTTTACACAAATTTTCACCAAACATTATTCACACATTTTATTGTGGTTTTTGTGGCGAAAATTGTTGTGAAAAAAGTTTTGAATTTTTCACCATCATTTTCAGGTGTGAATGTGCATGAATTATGGCTGTTCCTCTTGCAAATAAAATCACCAACTTTATTTCAAATTTTACACCTTGGTTTCCAGTCAAAAAAGTAGTGAAAAAAGCTTGAATTTTTCACCTCTTTTTTCGGTGAAAGATGGGTGAAAAATGAAGGAGGTTTTTCACCAATATTTCCAGTGAAAAACTTGAAATGTTCAACCAGTGCATGGAGCACTAAAAATGTGAGCAAAACGTACTCTTCACAATCCACAAAACCACCGGAGAACCCTGTTCTGCAGACGGTTTCAATTCGAACAATTCCAGATCCGGCTCAGAGGTATTATTGCTATTGAACGGGAGAATAAAAGAGCAGATTGCACTTAATTAATTCAGTAAAACACTACTGTTTAAATACAAAAGACGCTGCATAGCCAAGAGTCATAGATAATGAATATGGGTACGGGGACAAGTAAACACCGACATAGATGCAGTCTGAGGCAATAAGATTCCGTAGCAGTGCGTCCATGTGGACAATTAAATAGGGGGCAGTCCGTACATGCGGTGGTTGTCGCGCTGAGTCTTAACGAGTCCAACTGACGAGTTGAACTCGGACATCTCGCGTTGTCCTTCCAACACTCCCCCTCAAACCGAATGAAGTCTGAGAGCGGCAGCGAAGTGCTTTACAACAAGATTGGTGTGTTATAAACTTACTCAACTCGAGCGCCGCTGGGTTAGGGCTCAGACGGGCTCAAGGGAGAATTCAATCTTCCGTATTGGGATCGGCTCCACAGGTTCTGGCGTACCCTGCCGAACTTTAACCCCACTCTCGTTACCTCCGAAGCGGGAAAGGACATCGCGAGCGAAGCCTGAAACTCACCCACCGCGCACATCGATCAGGACCGCGATCAGGACGGCGAAGGGGACGACGATGAGACCCCTCTCATCGACGAGTCCACGCCATTTTCGTCACTTTGTTACTTCGCTGAAGTTCGCGGATCTTTGTGACTTTGATGGGAACCTGTGAATGTTCGTCACATTGGCATGTTTTGGGAAAGTTCGTGAGTTGTTTGTTACACGGCAACTCCTCAGTGCATCACGAAGTGATGGGTATCGGCAGTGTGCCGAGCGTGGCCGGTTAGGTTCAGGTTAGGTGGTTAGGCAGTTAGGGGTTTGGGTTAGGTGGTTAGGGTGGTTAGAGGGATAAATATATTTGGAAACCCCCCATGTTCGGATAAGTACCCGGGGTTGCCGCTATGTGAGAACCCCATGATTTGTAAGACAAGATCTGATGGCGGCTGATGGCAGAGGCGGCAGGATGGGGCGGACTCTTGTCAGAGTGTTTCTGGTGGCTCAAAAGACCTCTGATATGTTCGAGAAAATTATGTGAATCAAATGCTGCCTTGAACAGTTAGCTGCAATTTGTTCCCCTCATTTTAGGCCCCCAAATCCACCTGTGATTGTGAATTCAAAACACTTTTTGTGTGAGAATGGCCGAAAACCCGCCCGGCCTTGTGCCGAAGGAACAACGATGGCCGATGCTTCCAGGTTCTTGAACGTGCCGAGTCAAAATGACGAACTTCCACAGAAAATCATCAGAAGTAACGAACTTTCCCTAAATGCGATCAAAGTGACGAGGTTTCGTGAAAATAAGCGAAATAAGCGAAGTAACGAAGTGACAAAGATGGCTACTACCCCTCATCGACTGAAACCGTGTAAGTCTGCCCAGATGTTGATTTGCCTCAGTTTAACGAAATCGGTGCTCGTCCATAGACCTCATCGCCAAACCCCGCTGGCCCCGACGTCAGCGGTCCCGCCAGCATCGATCTCACGATGGACGATGCCGACAGCGACCCTACGAAGTTGGGTGATGAAAAGACGGGGATTTCGTTCTCCTCCGCGGTGTCCTCTCGGCGCTCCTCCAAATCCGGGCTCGCGCCAAAGCCTGTTACCTCCGCCCCTTCCAATCCGTTCGTCAAACTATGTCCACCGCTAGCACGAAAACCGGAGCCAAACGAGGCCGCGCGGAGGCACTCTCCGAGGCCTTCGCAGCGAGGAGCCGCGAAAAACATGCTCGTAAGCTCGAAGAGCTGAAATACAAGCGTTGTAAACTCGATTACGCGCCTCAGAAGGAGAACCACCAACGGGAGCGCGAGAGGGAGGCGCACGAGCTGAAGATGCTCCAACTTCGCCTCCAGTTTGGGGGACCAAGCGCGCGCCAAGCCGTTGGTGGCAATGGGCAGGCGACCGCATTCGGTTCCGAGTTTGGCGGCAATGGGCAGGTGACCGCATTTGGTTCTGAGGTTGGTGTTAACGCTTCACGCAACGTTCAGCCCTCCGCTGGCCCTTCGAATTTCAGTGACCTCCCCTTCGAGCTTGATGACAGTTTCTTTGATAGCATCGACGCTAACTTTTCCGCTGAGTTTTGAATAGATAACTCTGAATACCCACTCACCCACCGCTCCCTAGACACCATTCGTTCTCTTACCACACGGAATCCTTTTTATTACAAGCGGTGGCCGGACCGCGGACGGTCCGTCCTCCCCTTTCTGATATTTTGAGGGTGGTCAGTTTATGTAAGGTTGAAAATTTTAGTTTTGACCTCTTGGGCAAAAGGACATACATATTTATTTGACTATAAGTTACCCGAGCCACAGTGAAATTCCGAGAACTCAGTGGAATGTGTGTGCCTCTTCCGGACATCTATGTGAGCTGAAAACATTTCCAACGATCCAGGAGGCCTGTTTGAGCTTTTCTATACCTCTGGCTGGAATTCGGCCGGGTATTCACTTCAAGGAAGTCGGGTTCCAAGAATAGCTGTTCGGTACTTTTGGAGGGCTGGCCGTTGTAATTCCTTGCACAAATACTATCTTGAAATATTCAGGCACATACTCTGTCAGTTTTCCTGGTACCGACCTAGGGACCAGGTCTACTTTCCGTAAATACGCTCCGATGAAACACGACTCGATCATGACGGGCTTTGTTTAGATACCGGGTCATGTGTTCTATCTCCTGCCCCTAAACCCTTAAATCGTCTCCTCTGAAACCCGTCTCGATCATGACGGGCTTACGCGCTGTGCCTGCCACCCTTAAATCGTCTTCTCTGAAGCCCATGGCTTTCTTACGTTACCGGCGACGTACTGCATCCTTTGTAGGCTGAAATTCGTATCGATCACGACGCGTTTTCCTTGGTAGCATCGCCGAGGATTCCTCCAAAACCTTCAACTATTGTCCCCAATATTACAGGCTTTTTTACCCTATTATTGTCGCTTCGTATTATTGAGGTTAATGGTATATGCAGTGGAAAGAATGGAAGGGGCTTTTGGTGAATGGGTGAGAACGGGGAAATTGGATTGAACCGAACTGAAGTACATGGTAAATCTACCGTCCTTTTATACCTATGTACTAGTAATAATGTGTGAGTAATGAGAGCTGTTTCATACAAATTCTCTCAGACTTTTATTCGAAGATTTTCTTCGATCAATGAGAATATCCATTTTTAGTTATTCGAGGAACTTCCTCGAGATAACTTTATTCGAGTAACTTCCTCGAAATAACTATTTCCGGCTTGGCCATCAATTGGGCTTCACAGCCGCTTGATATATTCCAACACATATTGGCCATTTGGGCTCCTTCACTGTGGCAAATTTTTTGTATCCCTTCAGACCAATCTCACGTCGAAGTTCCATAACTTGAGTGGTTAGACACCAGAGCAGGCCCATAGCTTCATCTGGCATCCTCAACACAAATGAGTTGTGTCGACACCAGTTTGGCATTGATCCGGCATATCCGGTCTCTCTCAGTTCCATATCCAATTCTGCGAATAACATGCAACCCCTCGTGTAGCCTTGGAGACCGTTTCAAACCATAATTCATATTGGGACATACCTAACACCCGTGCTTTTGTTTCGAAATTCCCTGCGCAACTCTGCTTTCTCCCCATCTTACCACTTGACATTCCATTCTGACTACCAGAGCTCACTCTATGCCTTGTCGGGGAGTATCTATCGAGACTGTGGATGAAGAGCCTGAACTACGACTTACTCCGCCCCTTATTGATACGCCGTATATTCTCGACCCAGTGCCTTCTCACGTGGCTGCCTCGGACTCCCAGAACATGCCACTTCCAACACCCTGCCACAAAATCCACTGGCTGCCTCCGTAAACGTCGTCTTGGGGAAACGGAAGGCTATCTGTCACGACCACGATACGTCAGATGGCGACGACGGCAGCCATACCTCTGCATCCCCGGAGCCCTTTCGTCCCGCACCACCCCCCATCTACAATATGCATGAGTCATTGAGTAATGTCCACCGAGCATCCTTTAACAAATTTCCAGTGATGAACAACACGGGTGCGGGCAGTAGCAGCAACGCAGACCTCTTTTCACCTCAAGCATTTTTTCAACATCTCGGATCACCACCATGTACGGTTCACTTTGAGTCCAACCCTTACCCGTCTGATGATCGTCCGTAACGCTTCTCCACTCGCTGAGCGCTTTGCCGAATAGCGACCCGCATTCGCAGGCTGCCCCACCATCCAATAGTTCACCATTCTTCGCCTCTTGTTCAATGTCCAATGTCACTTTGCCCATCATGCAATTCATCAGTTCACCTACTCCATGTCCGAGTCACATTGCCATTCATGAGTTGAATAGGTCCTACGAATACGTGGGTTTCCACGCCACCCACAAACACATCCCTGACGACGTTGTGGCTTGCTCCTGTGACGATTACCCCGCCTTTCTTTCGAGTTACAAATTTATGAAAGTCCGGTCACTTGCACAGCTAGCGACCGTCCACGGCCTCACATTGTTTGCTCGTCGTTCTGCCCTAGTAGCGCAGTTTCGAGATCATACATGTACCAGTCTTTGCCGGGGCAACTCGATCGTTCTCTGGTTCCATCCTTTGCTACGTCCGCGAACCATAGTCTCTGCTGTGGTTCCTGATCAAGGTTTTTAGTCTATAATCTTCGACAACTTACCGGGTGATGGAATGGGCACCATTACCATCTTCAGTCTCAACCGCTCCTATGGCTTCACAGACATTGGAGACGAGCGTACTGTTGCTGAGACCTATTCAGGTTCACCAGGACATTCGGTTTTCCATTGCAGCTCGATTTCCGCGTTCACCCAGATGTTCCTGACCTTATCTGCCGACCAACTGAACAAAATAGCGATATCACATTATATAGTTATGCCGCTTGGTACGCCGAAACCTGTGGTCCTACAGCAAATAATGAACCACCATTGCGGCCCAGCATGTACAACCAACTTGCTAGTTTCCCTGAAGAGGGCATAACCTCGCTCCGCACCCTTCATCCAGCACGAAATCTCAGCAATTGCTGCACCCGCCCAATCCCTGACACTGGAGAGCATGAACGACCTCAATGCGCTGCCCGTTCTGTTTAACAACAATATTCAAGTCGATGTCGAAGATGGTGTTACGCACGCTGTTACCTCCTAAATCGCAGACAGATAATACGCATTGAGTGTATGTAGTTCTACATTGAGCGTTTATATGCCTTGTTGGTTTTTTCATTTAATCCAGCGCTTTGACTTTGGTGTATTGCATTAAAAGACAACTCGGAGCATCAGGCTGGCGTGCGATGGTGATTTCAAATCGGCATGATATAACCGCGGGAGGAATCTGGGTCAGCTGTTGAGGTACCAGGGGCGCCCGGAGGGCCATATGAATTAGTAGCACCGCACGCTGGAATGAGGCCCAGAGCTCAACTCGACTGGACGCGACAACTCAATGATGGTGCGACACGAGGCACATGATGATGACAAAGTTATCTGCCATGCCCAAGGGGGTTCTGAAAAAAAATAATCATACCTTATGCCGTTTTTTGGAAAAAAAAAACACCGTCTGGCTGGACCAACCTACCACGTGACACCCAAATCGGGGAATATTTCACGTGAATACAGCCCGGAAGATGCCGTGGGTTGCCTGAAACATCCCAAATAAATCCCAAATTCATTGTAGAATAGAATATTGAGTATGAATGAACATGAATTGAACATGGGCACAGCTGAATACCACTTACAATAAGGTGCAAGTACTACAGGTCTCAAGTTTGAAGTTGCACCCCAAACTCGGCTCTAACCTTCAATGTGATGGGAGTTTCAAACAGAGGGTGTTCTAAGCATGTTCAGAGGATGAAATCGATGAAAGACCCGGGGGACACAATATATGCAGTTAAAAAGTTAATTCGAACATGTATTCCACCTCAACTTATATCAACTACCTCGCTGCAGACCAAAAAACTGTCCAAGGATTACCCTGGACACTGGATTTGACTTCAATTCAACTCTGTCGACTCAGTCTGAGGTTCTGGGTCAAATTTGGGTCCATTCTGGACCCATTCATAACAGGTCATTAAAAAAAAAATCCGGCCTCGCGGCTGGACCAACCTACCGGCATCCGGTGCCGGCTTGACCGGCCCGAACCCCCTTGGCCATGCCACGGAGTTATCTGCCATTCCACATTTACTCCGTCAGATGGGTTTGCGGAAAACTGAGTAGACAGAACTCATTCATATTCTTTTTCATATACTGCATTATTTCAATCAATTCAACCTAGTGCGTGACGCGTGACCCAAATTACCAATTCGACCATTCGACCAGCGCCAAATTTAGCGTGACAGACGCGAAAAAATCAGTGGACGTGTTGAAGCCGTACTTCCAATATTTCTCGAGGATCCCCATGTTGATGATATTGTCTGCTGAGAGACCATTTTTCTTTACCGTGCTCCATGCAGACATTTTCGAGGCAGTGCGTTCGTCGCACATCTCGGATGCGGATACACTGAACAGTTTGATACCCAGTTTCTAAGACAAAAATGTTGGCACGAGATTTGTGTTGAAACTGGTGCGGGACTCACAGCGATCTGATTTGCGTCCGAATTGTTCATTCTTGCCTTCCACCACGATAGACGGAAGAGGGGATCGGTGCATGGATCATTAAATGGCGCCTCCCGATACATGTACGCTGTGAGTTAGAATCATATTAGAGCATCAAGGTCATACAAAAAAATAAGACATCACCGATGAGCTGCTTGACTAAGACATCACCTTCTGCAGCCCCACCTGCTCGCTCACGAAGCTGCTCGTTGGCGAGCATGCGTCGAGCATACCTGATGAAATCACGGCTGAGTTGAGGTGCAGTTTCCTTCGAAAATTGGGAGCGTGGAGGTAAGTTCAACTTGAGAGCCATGTCGGAATAATAGACTTGCGAAGAGTCCTCAGTGAATAATCCCGGGTAAAACGAATAGAAAACTGAATGGGGTCAAGAAAATACGAGAGGATAAACATGCCGGAGGTGCAATCATTCATGAAGATGTTGAAGCGGCGGTCAAATGCTGCAAACGTTTCGGCTTGATGAGAAACAAAGAAAGATTCGGCTGGAGCCAACATTAAATTGACGGACGCGGAAGGAGGGAGGACACACATGGATCACTAAATGCTCGCTGGAACGTTGCATGTGGTGCCACAGAACGTCCTGAAAGCAGTACCCTGTACATCTCAGATGACAGAAGCAGTACCCTGCACATCTCAGATTGTATACTGTACTATTTCGACCAAGTCTTCAGTCACAGGTCACAGTGCCAACTGAACTGAAGACTTTTTTAAAAGGTCACAGGTCACTGTGGATTTTGAAGACTTGGCCATTTTATCGCTTTTCAGGGCCGAAAAATTGAAAAATCTCCCTGTACCTTTATAGTCCATTTCCTACCAATTTGCGGCGGTTTCAACGTGAGTTTTGATTGAAATTCATACCAGTGGGCCATTTTAGCGGTGTTTCCTGTCAAATCCGAGTTGAATACTTGAACAAATGAAGACATGAAATAGAGGTCACAGGTTCCAACTGAGAATGAAGACTTCAAAAATGAAGACTTATGGTCACAGGTCACAAGGCCTGAAGACTTGGTCGAAATAGTACAGTAGTTCCTGGTTGCTGCCCCTGTGGTAGGGTCTCTGTAGCTTTTTATACACCTCGAGGAGCTGAAAGAAACCATCGAACTTGTCTCCCCTTCTCTTCGTCTTCCGCCATGGCGAGAGGTCAATTCACTGATTTACAAAATGCGCACCTACGGACCTACCTCCCCGAGTATATCGACAGGTTGGATGCTTGTGTACGGGGCATAGAATTGACTCGATGGAAGCAGGCCACAGCTACCAGGGCTTTGGCATCACCTGCGTTTTCCAACTTGGATGTCTCAAAGTACACACGAGCTCAATGGTTTGCGGTATGAAGTTAGCCCTTTTTTTTTTCTATACTGAGCACAGTATAGATGATCGTTCGGAAGTATACAAACTACTTCCATCAAGTCTACCTCAAGGCACACCCGGAGAATGTAACGGCCGGTGAACTTATACGGGCAAATCCATTGCTCAAGGCATTCTCGATCCTCACTGGACGTCAATTATATGCACGAGACATGAGTGATGCGATTTTAGCCGCTTCGAAGCAACGTGTCACCGACAAGGGTACCAACGAAGCCGGTACATATCAGGTTGTCCTGAAAGAAATGTGGGATAGTCTCAGTTCGGAGGAGAAGGCAGAGTGGGATGAACAGGCCGAGGCTGAATGTGGTGATATAGCGGTGTAGGGAATTAGAGTTCTGGACCATTCTCGCACTGAGAGCAGTCGCAGGAACCAAGCTGAATTTAGCACAAATATCCACCAGGCATTGTGAGGCTTGTGCCAAGGGGGCATTGTTGGTGATGCAGAAATGGTGTTGTTTTATGCCTTCCGTGAAACTCAAACTGGGGACCTTCTGGCTGGCACGCAAGTCTTTTTATGACGTCCATTGTCAAATGCTAATCCATGGAAATCAACAGTGTTCATGGGCATTCAGTGCACAACAAGACTAACTTTGGTGGCGATGAGTGGTATGCAACCTACGGCACACCTTGGGCGCAATTTGCAGAGAGTGTGATTCCTCGTGAGTAGTTTTCAGCGACACCTATTCCCACTCATAAAATAGCTTTGATGCAGGCTCGCAAGTTCACGGCGGTCTGAATCCCGTTACTGTGAATGACGACGGCAGCGTGGACTTCCCTTCCGTCGATATTGATTCCATTCCGCTGGCCGATTTGCGTCAGTTGTTGCAGGTCTATTTCGAACGGTGTTGGGGTATGTCGTTGTTTATCTCCAATTACGAGATACAATATTGACCAGGCGTAGTAAACAAAAATTCCAAAGACGATATCTCCGTCACTCCAGTCCCCTGGGCCGAGATTGGGCTAGAGCCATCCAAGTTCTATGATGTGCAGACATTCAATTTTCCCCTGGCATTGAAAGACCCAAAAACCTATACAAGTCGCGAAACATTGACTATCGGAGAGTTTTTGAACGGATTGAACGGCTCATCATCCTTCCATTTCAAGGCCAGTGTCAGTACGCCGCCATCTGACGAGCCTCCAGCTACCCCTGCAATAGCTCAGGCTGTCACACCATCTCCTCCAAACCCCTTGCAAGATGCACGACCTGTGTCTAACTCGCCGCTGACCACAACACCGCCCCCATCTGGTCAAATTGATGGAGCAAGGGGCGACAAACGAGCAAGGTACCGCACACATTTTTCTAAAAGTCCTTCCCGGAAATAAACCCTGCATGTACAGAGATCAGGACGTTTCAGAATCTGAACTGGAAAAGAAAGCTAGGGGAAAAACAAAGAAAATTGCGCGGGGGTAGGCATTGCAGCCAACGTCAATTTTGGGTTCCTTACGCTTGCGTTCATATAGGAAATAACACACAACTGCGACCATAGCTGAGCCTGTTCGTCGCTCTTCCAGGGGTTCAAGCTCAGCCAAGACCACCGTCAAATCAAATGTGAAGAAACGTGGACAGAGTGTTGTGAACCAGTCCAAGTGGAAGTAAGCCTCGCGAGATTCGTAGGGTTTAACTCTTGACACTCATCATTTGATTCTCAGAGGCTACGCCATAGTCAGTGACAGCAGTTCTGATGACTCCGAGGAGATTTAGAATGAATGCTTGCTCAACTTCTGTTTGAAATACTAGTTCAACACTAGCGTTCCATACTGGTGTCAACTGTAACGGTTCAACCCTGTTCTCTGTTTTTGTTCAATTTCGTTCAACTTATGTTTGAAACCTGGTTCAACACTAGGGTTCCGTGCACATGTGAACGGTTCAACAGCGTTCCGGTTTTTGTTTTATTTTTTGCATTACTCGAATTAAACATGCTTCTTCTGGAACAGTGATTGAGCCTCGCGTGATTAACAGGTATGTCAATGTCTCATGAAGGTTTGAAGTCTACGAGCTCCTCGTTCAAAACACTGTTCAAACCGAAACACTGCTCAAACCGAACATCTTTAATTAATGCCTACGACCATCCCATTCAAAACACAGTTCAAGCCAAAACACTGTTCAAACTGAACATCATTATCAATGTTCTGTTTGAGCAGTGGGTCATGCTCGCCGTGCGGGTCAGTCACTCACTCAGTGTAACTGTTCAAACAGAACAAATTTGGAACCGTGATTGGCATTGCAAAGCTCAGGCCTCTGCCCGACGATCTGCCGCGTGAATCACACCTGCTACTCCCCGAAGGCCAGCCCCAATGCGGGATACTTTTGGAACGTGGGTACGAAAGAAGAAGGTGTGCATTGACACATACTTCCGCACTCCGAATTCCTCGATGACGATGCATCGCAGAACTAAGCGCCCTCAGGGAAATTCGCGCGGAGCAGGAAATCGAGGTGTCGTACATGAACAATCCCGCCAGTGAAGGTGAAGCAGACCCCCTCACCAACCTCCGCGAGAAATTCGGGTTCGACTGTTCTTGCAGCGGATGCGCGCGCCCTGCCGCGGAGCGCCGCGCGTCGCAGCAGCGCATCCTCGCGTACAAGAAATTCGTTGATGGCCTCGCGCTCCGCTTTGCTTTGTCGCGCGACCCCCTTCGGATCCTGGCCGTCATCGAGGCACAAATCCTCATTATCTGCGAGGAGGGGTACACCGGCGAACTGTGCGAGCGTGCGCACGATGCGTTCCAGCTGTGCGCTTATTACGGGGACGAGGCCAGCGCGAGGAAGTGGGAGGAGGTTTCCCGTGACCACTATATACTGTATCCGGGCCCAACATCCGAGACCGTCAAGATGGCTCGAAGACTCGCCGCGAAACCGCAAGAGTCTGAGGAGTGGATGCGGTTGTGAACGAGGAAGTTGAAAGGACCAGTGCGTATAATTTTCTGTGTGTTAATGATGGATTTTAACCTGAGCAACTCGAAGAGCAAGCGAGTCCTGGAGTACTGCTATCATCCGAAAACCGAAACAGCTCAGGCCGTTCCCACTAAAACATCTAATAGTCCTGGTGTTTCCCAAGTGTTTCCCGAACCTCGGCCGCATCTGCGCAAGTTAGGCAAGATTCAGCCTCTACGAGCGCCCTTCCGACATCGACCGTGTCAGAAACAGTAAACGCAGAGTCTACTACCGCCTCACCGAGGCTCTCGAAAGGACAAAAGAAAAAAGCCAAAGCCAAGGCGAAAAAAGACACGGATAATTAGTGCAACGGGAGGGCGGAGGGAACGGTGCTCGCGATGTAGTGGTGGGTCACCAAAGTGATATTTAAAGTCTATCCCCACCCGACGAATACGCGTGTTTCAACTACTGGGTTGTGAAGAAAGGATATGCCTTACGATCCCCAAATAATTACAGCTAATGTCAGTACCGAAGGCACAAACGGAAAATTTCTGTTTTGGGCGTTTTTTAAAGAGTTGTCTGTAGGGCCCTCAGTTTTGGACAGAATAGGTTGAGACATAGCTAGTTCTTTCAGAATAATTCGTGCGCAGTTAATGATAGAGTCGGAATTCCAAAATTCATCTATTTTTGGTCTCCTACCTCCGCCCAGACGAATATGCGAATCCCACATCCCTGCACCACCTTGTGTCGTCTGCTTTACATTCAATTCCACGACGATTGTGCCTCCAGCGGGGCCAATGGTTGAAAAAATGATGTCTGTGATCTCTACCAGGCCAGAAGAACCTGGCACGCCAACTTGAACGACGGGCTGTGGGTTATTCATATCCTGGAATGTTGACCCCTTCCCTGCAATGACCGACCAAGCCTCTCCAACCATTTGGGTCCCCGCCGGAATGGTGAGAGTTGTCAGCGATGGCGCTGAGGTCAGCCTGATTGCGACCATCATAGCAAGCCCTAGCCCAGGTGTTGAGAGGAATGGCCACAGCAAGTGGCCGGCGACTGAAGATCCATCTAGCGATAGTTGAACCAAGCACATGTAATGTGGTTCAACTAGTCCGGATAGGGGCATGGCAAGTAACTGTGAGAGTTCCGAGTGGCCCAACGGGATTAACCCGGGATGAACCCGGATTAACCCGGATTAACCTGGGTTTACCAAAGGGGCATAGCGAGTTGAACAGGAGCGGATTATTGCCAGGTGAGTGAATGATGGATCTCCGGATGTTCGACAGATGTTCCTTCGAACTCTACGCTCCATAGATCGAGAGATGTAGGAGAGATGGGTGGTGAAGGGTGGTGGTTGTCTCGTAACAAGAACCCGAACCGTCCAGGACTAGCGTGCATCAAGCCCGCAGAGTCGGATCCAACAATGGTACTCTGCAAGGGTCTGCTAGAGGCCTGGGTGCAACCAGATAACCACCACCAAGGACATCGTAGACCGAGCCCGTACTGAGACTGAAGACAGGAGTCAGAGTAGGAGTTCAGAATAGGGGCCGAGAATAGGAGACAAGGGTTATGATGAGTGGAGCGAGGGAGAACCCAAGTCAACGACATAGCTGAAGTGAAGGAGCCTTCAAGCAAGTACAAGTCCAGAGTAACAGGCCAAGGTAAGGCCGGAGAATAGACGAGATAGAATCTACTGTACAGGGAGATTCTACTCTACTTATATACTATTTGCTAGTCAGGAGTGTATCTATGTGATAAATGCGACACTGAGGGGAAATCAAGGAACGCAGGGGCGTAGTGACGCGCCAAGAACATAGAGGGGTAGTTGTGATGCGCATCGGAACTACCACGATCGCACCTCTCGATCGGGTTTGCGATAGTTGATGGAGTGTCATGTGACCAGGTTTACCGTGGGTTAATCCGGGCAACTGAGCCGAATCATGAAAAGAGTGGATGTGACAACGTATGTGCCTGCATCAAAGAAAATAATTTTACACCCGGAGAACTGTGGAAGAGATTGAGAACAGTGTAATATGATATTGAGTAGAACATACGGCGGCGAAAATTTCTTGGAGAGTGGCAGTGTCGTCTGTCACTCCATCCTCCTTCGCACCTTGGTCTCAGACGCTGACAAATTGGTCGACGGCGTAGTAGGCATACTGCGGGTGAGTCTTGCTGAACATATTTCCTGTCAAGTAAAGCGGCAGGTTTAGTGGGAGTTGCGATATAGCCTTGTGTGTATGTTCCTGTCCCGTTCAATCCGGTGTAGATGTTTCCTTGGCCCCATGAGGCAATTCTCATCGTTCCACCGTCAAGCAGAACGTCATTGTTAAACAGTCCAATGGCGGTGGGAACGTTGGTGAGCTTTATATTGTTCAGAACAAGTGAGCCATCGAGTTGACCACTGTTGGCGGAGGTCCAGAGGAAGATAGGAGTATTCAGCGCCGTCGCGTCGATAATTGCTTCGGCAGCAACAGGCTGGTTTTGACTTTAGTGTGTGAACATGCGACAGAAACATAGGATCGATGTCACCTGTGGAGGTCCTCCACCGGTAGATATATCGAAACCGATCTAAAAGCAGTAAATGAAGGCAATACAGGAAATCTTCAATTGAAGACACGTACCGAGCAGTTGTTGAACGTAACTGCTTGAAATGTCCAGCCTTTGCATGACTAGTAAGTTGGGGGTTCTCAAGGGATCAAAAACCTTCACTTGCCCAATTCCAAGCTGCTAAAATACCGGTTTGCGCATTGTTGATGGTTACGTTGCAGACGGTAAATCTACGAGCTGTCATTTGATTTGATGTGGACGGATTCTTTCTACTTACTGTTGGTTTCCGACCGACATTCCAATTTTCCCTACGATTTAACGGGCATCAATGTGTGTAATCAAGAATGGAACGTCGAAGTACCTCCGTTGAACACCAAATCCCCCATGAATCCACCGCTGAAAATTTTAGTGGTATTTCGTCTGAGTCTGTTTCACTTTACCTGCCGTTCTCCATTACAAGTCCTGCAACGCGATCAGGATGGCACCAGCAGACTGTGAACCATTTACCTTGATGAGCAGTGTTGAGATCGGCGGACATGTTGATCACAATGTTCATCAACGACGTCGCCTGAGCGACTTGTCAATGAATTTCAGTTCCAGTCAACGATATGGCCGGAATCCTTTGAATGGCATCAGTTTACATTTGGCCAAACTCGAACACATCCACTGACTGGGTGAGGTCTATGATAAAGTTCCTCACAGAACGGAAACTAGGAACACTTTGTTTGGACCTTGTTTCACGATTCGTCGGAGCAGCGGAGCGAGTCGCTCGAGCCTTTTTACTCTTTGTCTCCTGTTTCGGGGTAACGGGTAAAGCGGCTGGAATTTCCATCAGCAATTGAGACAGAGGAAAATAATAACCACGTACTTTCAACGTCAGGGTCGTCGACTTTGAACTCCCAAAAACCAAGAAGATCGATCCAGTAGAACGGAGTCATCTCAGACTCCAAGGTAGGACCGCCGTTCTTTAGATTTTCAGGAGCATTTCCGCGATCTCCGATGTTCAAAGCGACAGACCCGACGGTCACCACGTCGGGTTTTCGTTGACCATGAGATCCACGAACAATGGCGGGGTTGTTACGACAAAGCACGGTGCTGTCGCCGCCGGCCGGGAACTGGTCGACACAGTATTTAAGCAACTCGACGAAAGGGTGATATAGGTCTGTTTCGTCCGCAAAGTTCTGTTGGTAGTCGGCGGAAAGTTGTCGGAATTTAAGGCTTTCGGAGATGCGCCCGATGGAATCATCGTTCAAGGCAGATTCATTCGAAGACAAGATTAATTCCAGAAAGCGGTCGAAAGTAACGGTTTCCTGTGTGGCGAGATCTTCTTTAAGGTACGGAAAGTAGTCTGCCTGGTGATTCTTGGAGGCATAGGTTTCGTTGCTCGCCGATCCCCGACTGCCTGGGGTGGAATGTAGAGCATTCTCTAAAGTGAGATTGTGCAAAGGGGTAGCTGGAACGGATGGATGTAATTGAGGGTGCTGTCTTGTCAGTCATGGTGGGACAAGAGATATGGTGGCAGCGCAACGTTAATGTACACCGCCAATCGAGAATTTTGTTTCTTAAATATCTGACAGCGATGTTCGCCAAACTTATTCTGAGACATATAGATTAGGTTTCGTTGATGTTTTAAGAACATTCGAGGGAAAACATTTTCACAGCATCCTCACAATGTTTGCATGACATCCTCTGAACACTGGGTTCACATCGCAAAAAATGTCCGTGATGCGTCATTACATGCTATTCATAAACTCAGTCGAAAGGACCCATCGGGAGCCGACGCGTGAACCTCTTAGTAAATCCCATTCAAGGCATAAGTACAAATTATTTGACAGCACTGAATATCAGCCGCACATAAACGATCTTTCTCATTGATTTGGCATCAATGGTCCGTGCGCATGAGACCAAACAAAGCCAATGTTGGTGCGCCTGGCCACAATGGCCTTTCTTTCGTTCTTCCCTCAACACCTCCAGCCCCGACAAGTCTGTGCTGCTTCTCTGGTTATCAACCTGAGTGCAAGACTTCAACTCAATGCATCAAGGCTGCGAGGTTATGGCGCTCCACTACCCCGACGGCCATTACCGCTAGCGCCCCACTTTCGCCTCTCGCCCACAAACATCCTGGGCACGCACAGGATCCCGGACAAAGCCCAACCTCCGTAATGAAAGCCACAATATTTTGGGGTCTCCGTACCACCGTCCACACGGCCGATCTCCCATCAAGACAGCAAGCAAATGTCCACAATGAAACTCCGCCCGCAGTCCTCAAGTCCCGAACCCACACAATCAAGCTCCAAGTTCCAAGGCTCAACTCGGGCTCAATATTAATGCCCCAGCAAAACATGTCAAATATACCCAGTCCTGCAAACTCATGTCCACATCAACGTTGCCTTCTTTACACACCAACTTCAAGTTCTCGGTTGTTCCCCGGGCCCATGGGCTTTACCATATCAACGGTGCATCCTCTGCAACTTGTGCACCTGCAAGTTCCTTCCTCTCGAGCACGCAACCGGCCGATATGCGGCTATGTCCCCCCGCCCAAGTCCCCCGAATTTCGCGATAAAAAACCGGTGTATTAGTACAGTTTAAATACACTTTTTTTTTTTTGTGATTCAAATACTGTCGGGTGAAGGGAAATTAAATATTGTTGCAAACCTTGGTCAAATGTCCAGGGAACATCTGAAAAATGTTGCCCGCAAACATCTCTGGAATATAATGTTCTGGAAGCCTTGAGGGATTTGATCTTTTTTATTTTAGAAACACCCTCAGCAACATTTTCTAATTGATCAGCCGCCAAATATTTACACAACATTTCTACCGAATGGCGGTGTATGATCGATATATGATCGCCGGATGCTGTGCATGAATCAATCCGCCTTTTCCTTCTTGACTTCTCGTCTGCCTTTTGCTTCCCCGTGCCTGATGCCAACACGTCCCCTCATCGGGGTCTGGTAAAAATGACGCGGCAGGCGCGGCATTGACGCGCATTGACGCGGCAGTGACGCGCTGTGACGCGGCGTGACGCGCGACTGACGCGGCAACCGGCGCGCTACCTCGTATTCATCTGATATTGCTTCCTTGACCCTAAAGTCGATTCGCGCAACATTTTCTGGTGTAAATACATCGTTTAACACCAAAAAACCCCAGCCCAAAATTTGGTCAGTTGAAACTGAAGTCTCACTAATTAGTGCTAATTAGTGGTGATTTTAACGATAATAGTCGGCATCGTCGTTGCCTGTGGTGTTTGACATCGCATCCCAGACGCAGAATTATACAGAAATGCGCTGTAAGCCTGCAATATTGTTTCCTTCGACACCAGGAAACATGGGGACTAAAGACAAACTTGATATCGAAAATGTTTCTATAGTATAGGAGGTCAACTTGACCTACAGCCTTGATATATCATATTGAACCAATCTAACCTTTTTGCATGCGACCCAGGCTCGATAAAAAATAAAATAAAAACTGGCAATCAGCTCAATTGGTTCAACAGCAGTTCAACATCTGTTCAACTTAATTTTGACTTCCTGTACTCAGCATGGAGTTCCCGGTTCTCAGCTAAGGTATGAACCACCATTGAACGAAGAATTGAGTTTATCATTGCACCCGTACTACAGTTTTCGTATCTGCGGGTGCTTGATTTCTACCTCAAGCATTTTGAGATCCTTCTATAAATCATGCCCAAGTATCTGATTTAGGCGCAAAACTCGGGGTGCCACTGACAGCCTGGTTATCATTGTACTATAGGTTGGTTCCAATTCAAATATAGCATGGTATTTAAGTTTATCTGCGACCCCGTAACCTTCAGCCCCTCACTCTAATTATCGGTTTATGTCTAGTAACTGGGGCCAGGGAAATATCGATAAACCGTGGATATCTACTCCGGAAGTTTTACTGGGATTATCTCCCACTATCAGGGAACGATCATCCTCTAATATCTCAATTAATATGGCCCTTAATCCTGGGCAAAATTGCCTTCTAATTAAGTTCATGCAATTTGACAGGTGTTCACTTCATATTCACATAATATCTTCTCATCCGATCCCACATACTGAGACTGCGGCCGATCCTACTCCGGATTGAACCGGGGAACATGTTAGATGTCCACTGCATGCAATCCATTAATTTTCTACTTCCTGTGACATGCTACGGAACAGAGGTATCAAGATATTCATTATTACTTGGACATGTAAAATCCGACTGACTGTGCCCACCCTACTCGATCAGCACATCCTGTGATCCTTCGTATCGTGTTCTGTATTTGATGCAATTGCATCACACATCTTGCACTACATGGCGAGACCTGGTTCAACCCCAGCCTGGGTTGCGACCAAGCTTTTTGTCTTGTATCCTTTGTGTGGTAGAATTAATATTCGCTGGAAAGTACATTCAACACTCCAAGTTACCCATGGTTCAATATAAAGACATCTACTTCGCAGAATCAAGTGAGGCCTATTGGCACAGATTCCAATAACATCGGAGCTGTTACTCGAATCCTCTACATGGTTGTTTTCCACTGTTCGAATTTCAACACTCAAGAGCGATGAAGTACCCTAAATGTAAGGATCCGTGTTCGATATCAATGTAATATCAATATTTCGTCCTTTGTGCATGAACTATGTAGGGTTCTTGAAGCTCTAATTACCAGCATTTATTCAATATTTTTTTGTGCACTTGAGATCTATTAACGCAATGTCGCACACCCACTTCCAGTTTCGCGTCTGAAAATTTTGATCGGCGAGAGATACTAATTCTAAATCAAATAGACCGTCTTCCCAGACCTTTTTAAACTTCGCCAAGGTAGTTCCCCAACTTTTAGTCAGTGCAGTTCCCCAGCGACTCAATTTTCTGTTTTACCAATGTGTAACACGAAGATGCAGCCTCTGTCCCCGGATCACCTTTCTCTTTCTAATATCTCCACATCAGGTTAGTTGAGGTGACGATGTGGGACGCCGGAGCTCTTCTCAGTCGCCAACAGCCTTGAGGAAGTTCCTTGTTGCAGGTGCATTGATTGGAACAATGTACTCTTCCCCAAGATTGTTGATACTCCATGGTACCACAGTCAGTTGTGGGTTGACCCAGACCCAGTTATGAAATCTCCCGGATTCGAGCCTCATTCAAGGTCTAGGCCACCACAGAAATAATTACATCATCTGATGTGCGGGCGGGCTGCAATAACATACTTTTTTGTTCTATCATAATCTAACACACTGGGCGAGGCCTTGAGATTTGTCAATGGCTTTTTGAATCATGTCTGTTGCAATCATATGGTCTCGCCACAAGAATGTCCTATTTCTCCGATCCAACCATGCTACTTGCTGATTTTCGATGGGATTCTATTCATCTTTCTATATACAGCTTCTACATTGAGATTTCCGTGATTTTTCACTTGTTCAAGTGCAAGCATTTCCAGATCCAAATGAATGTGCTCACCAGCCAGATTCAAGTTGCATTTGATGGTCTGAACCTTGGTATATGTTGAAATAAAACTTCTCTAGTACTGGGCAACATGTACATAATGTACTCGAGTGACGCGGCATTGACGCGGCTGTGGCTGTGCTGACGCGGCGTTGACGCGCACCGGCGCGGTCCTGACGCGCGTTGACGCGGGACCGGCGCGCATTGACGCGGCGGGTGACGCGGCAGCTGATTAATTTTAGGAACCTTCTAGCAGTTTGAAACGACCCCAAAACAGCATTTTACATGTTTGAAGGTCAACAAGGGCTGAAGAAATCAACAACCGTGCTAAATCACTGGAGATTTCAGCCCAAAGAACTATATCCTATCCCTGAACATGCTCAATTTGTGTGCTAGACCCTATCCGACACCTCCTGGAGGTGGTTTGAATGAACTAATGTAGTCTAGAAAGATCGGCGCAAGTTCCAAAAATGCCGCGTCAACGCCGCGCCAGTCCGCGTCAATGCCGCGTCACTGCGCGCCTGCCGCTAGTCTCTCGGTGACAGATGCTTCAACATACTGAGCTCGTACCTCGCTTGTTGAAGTCTGTTGTTTACCGCGGGGGTCCGATCGACTAGCTCCGTTATTACGCAATCTCGGAGTTTGAATTTTAGTGGGTAAATGTTCGAATGCTGGTATTTGTGGCTTTCTATCCCCTCCCTTGACCTGCAACTTTCATATAACAAGAATAGATACCTCATATATAAATTAACGAATTTTCACCATCCATTCTGAGACAGTTTTGAGTATTTTCAGAATGGACGTCGAAATAACACGTGACCGGGTCGCGCTTTTTGCACAACGGATTATAGGCCACACTTTTAAATTCTGAGGAGACAGAAATTGAGGCACAGCTCAGGCAACTCATTCTATGTCAAAATATCATGAACTAAGCAGTTTTGTATGAAAAAGAGTACGCGGCTTGAATTCAAACTCCGAGATTGCGTAATAACGAAGCTAGTCGATCGGACCCCCGCGGTAAACACAAGACTAGCCTGCCGCGTCATTTTCTCCGGACCGCCCTCATCGGCGACGTCTCCTTCACTTCCAACACCGCCAGTCCCACCAACCGCAGCGGCAATGTGGCCTCCAATGGCCCTGCGAGTATGGAAGCGAGCGCAGCGACGAAGCGCCCCTCGAGCCAGCACTCTGCGGGAGGGGGCAGGGGCGGGGGCGTGGCGGTGATAAGCGAGCCGGTAGATGCGGGGCGATTGTGCTCGACGTATGTCGATGAGGTGCGGTTGCTGCTTTTTTTGCGAGCTTTTGGGTCGTCTGTTCTTCATTTTCTCGCACCCTACATCTGCTTCCCTAGCGCTTGTCAGTTTCTCGACCTCCTCCCCCTCTTTTCTTGTCGCTTTCCTCCCTCGTCCCTCCTTCATACCGACTTGTCTCTGCCTGCGTTCTGTATTTCCTCTGCTCCCTTTCCTGCATCTCCTTCCCCCCGTTACCTTTCCACCACATCCTCCTACTTCGTTTCAAATCTCCCGCGTACTTCATCTTCCTTTCCTGCTTCATTTGCTCCCAGTTCAGGCGCCGCATTCTCCTTTGTCTTATTTCCCTCCTCCGTTACTTTTACACAATACTGACCAACATCTCCTCTCCACCTCGCCTGCACCAACCCGACGCCATGTCAGGTGGGGTGCGCCGCGCGTTGCTCCGGCACACCAGGTCGACGCCGAACGCCAAATGGAATCTCAGCACCACGAGCCCATGGACAGCGGGTGAGCTGAGTATCAGCACCGAGACCCTGGGCAGCAACTCGAGCACCACCCCGAGTACACTCGGCAGCACCGCGACCAGCTGTAGTACCGGAGCGCCTTTCGCCCACGCGCGAAAAAACACCACAACTATACACAGCGGTGGCGGCGGGCAGTCCTTTCGCGGGTGCGTCTCTGTTTCTTATCACTTCCTTTCTATTTGCTTCTGCTTCATTTTTGCGGTGGAGGATGCCTGGCTTCACACGTTCTTTCGTGCCCCGTGGACTTGGGGTCGTGCAATGTCTTTTTGGCAGCTTCTGTCCGCGGTTTCTCTCTTGCCGTTCGTTCTTCTTATGGGTGCTTTCGTTTTCTGCGTGTCCATGGCAATTTTTTGGCTGTGCCGTCGTTTCTTGGTGCCGCATGCACTTCGCGTCGGGGGCCTAACCACCGTTCTTCTTTTGGTGCTGGCGTTCCGCCCGCAGCCTGCGTTTCCCGCGGTGCTGCTCTTTGGCGGCGGGGTGTGGGCATTTTGTCGTGTGGCTGTCGATTCGACGTATGAGTGTTTGTCGAGGGCTTGGACGTCTCGCAGTGCCTTCGTGGGAAGCTGTGCGTGGTCGTTGGCTACGCAGACGATTGTGATGCTGCTCTTCCGCGGCGTTCCCGTTGTTTCCTCTCCATGCTCGTTGTTTGCGCGGGTTATCGCTATTCGCCCGAGACTGCACACAACTCTCGCTCACCATTCCTTCCTTGCCCTGCGTCCTTCCACCACCCGGGGGGGGGGGGGCACTTCCCTCTCCTGCGTTGGCTCCCGCCCTACTCTTCGGCGTCGGCCACATCGTTCCGCGCCGTTTCGCCAGGATTTCCGTTTTGGGTCAATTCGACTTGTCTTGTTCTAGTTTACTTTATTTTTGCTTTCAGCTTCTTCTGTCGCCGCTCAGCGCCTCCAGCTTTCTTTCCTGCATCTTCACTTCCGTGCCCTGCTCGTCCTTCCTCCCATAGCATTACATCCCTCCTCCGTCCTGACACTTCCACCTCCTCTCTTCGTTCTCTTCATCTTCAGCCGCTGACCCACGCCTATCTAGACACCCAGCAGTCGGTGCAGGGAAAACGCGCCCGCATGAGCGCGAGCGGGCGGAGACGTGCGAGACGTGCCCGCCCAAGATGCGCAAGCGGTGGAACGCGGCCAAGAGCGGGGCGGGCGCCGATGCGGGGACGGGCGGAGCAGACGCGGCGAGGGACAAAGGGAAAGGGAAGGGCAAGGAGAAGAAGGCACGAGCGGAGGACGAGGCGATGAATGTCGACGTAGACGTAGCGTATGCAGGTGGCTTTCTTCTTCTCTCTTCCCGCTCACACTGATGGACTTGTGTGTGCGTAGGTCTCCCCAGTCGCTCGCGCATGCGCGCGCCCAAGTACGTGCGCATCCGCCGTCTGCAGTACAGCCCACGTTACGCCCGCCTGGGGACGCGCTATCAGAGGGGACGTCGCAGAGCGCGAGCTTTGCACGATTGAGCCTCATGTCGCCGCACCCGGGCACGGGTGGGGGCATAAGGCCGGCGTGGGTTGCGGGCGGAGGTGGGCAGGGCGTCTAGGCTGCGCAGGTGATGATTCGCGCAAACGCTGAGACAAGCGCGCGGCTACCGCCCCAAGCAGATTCCGCATAACCGGCCATGGACAGCGTCCTTCTGGGCCGCCACCGTCGGCAAAGCAGTGTTCGCCGCCAATCAGGAACTTTCGTCCGTGCAGACCGCCAGGGTGTATCCTCTTTGATCCCAATCCCATTACTTTCCCGTCGCCGTGCTCCTTCCGGTGTCCCCCGCTCCCTACGATGCCTAGCTTGCTCTCAGCACACACCACACCCCGCATATTAAATCCCCAATACCCGGCACAGAGAGCATCGCGGCGTGCTCGGAGGCTCCGGGTAGGATGCAGCGAGCTTCTGTGCGTCCGCAGCGGAGACTCGGGTCGTGTGGGGTTGCTAACTGTGGGAGGCCGGCGAGAGCGAGGGGCGGGCATCCGATAAGCGCCGAGCGGCATCACGGGCGCCTAAGACTCGCCTGCATCGGCCTCCCCCACCTCGCCTTCAATCCTTCCCCGATCCTATCCGAGCACGCGGGGATGCCCCCCTCAGTATGTCCGGAGTAACCGATTGTGCTGGGGTGCGCTGGCACTGCGCGGTGTGACCAGCGTTTATTTCCCTTTTGGGACGTCTTTTTTTGGGAGGGATGCTTTTTCCGACGAACGGATTTATCGTCTGGGCGATGAGTTCTCTCCCAATACCTCGACCGTTTCCGAGGTGTAGCCGTTGCTGTGCGCCGGAGCGACTTTCACGGTCCGCGTCCTTGTCCACGCACGATTCACTTCCGTCTTCATATTCGTAAAGCATACACCCATCACTCTGTTTTCGGTTACTCCGACGCTGTCATACAGAGTCGTCTATACCCACAAGAATATCCTCCGCCCTTGCCGCACGTGTTTCCAGTTAGTCTCAAGCAGAACTACTTCCGGGGCGCGTGATGCATGCAGCTTGTCGCAGTCTCTTCAAGCCCCATTTTACCACACTTCAGCCCCAAGCCCTTGCCTCCACAACGCTCCACTTCCTTATCTTTTTTTTTCGCCCAGAGGGATCGTCAATGTGATTGCGGACTGCGGGGTCAGACTGGCGGGATGAAGGTGCAGGACGTCCGGTGGCCGCTCTCGGTGCGCGTGGATGGGTCTCGAACGAGGGAAGATATAGAAGGACACGCCCAGGCCTCCTCTTGGCGAAGGAGCCGCTGCTCGCCCCCATTCCTCTTCTCGGTACCCAATCCTTTTGCGGGCCTTGACTCAGCGACACTTATTCGATTCCTTTCTTCCTTGCATGTTTTAGTGTTTTGTAGGATATATAGTCTCTCGCAGATTTCGGTATCTGTTATTCATTCTTCAATATATTTCGGACTCATGGGATGAGTATTTTTTGAGATGAGTATCTATACCGCTCCTCTCTGCACCTAAGCCTTGCGAACTCGAGTTTCGGCGGTGGATCATTTATTTATTTCCTCTGATTCGTGTCTATTCTCCACATTACTCCATAGACTCTCGTGTACGTTTACGCTCTTGAATTTATTGGGATTTGTTTCAGCCTCGTGGGCGGATGAATATGTTCTGAGGTGAGCTTGGGTATTGCCATCGAACCCATGAGTGCATTAGGTTGACTTTATTTTCGGTTTTTACTTTATTTTCATGTTCTACAGACTCATCGGCAGTGTCCCGCGTGTAATTTCCAGTCAAACAAAAGTTTGGAAGGTATCAGGCTTAAGATTGAGTAAACAGCTAAAAATTCGGGTAATCTTATGTTCAACGCCATGCAACTCTGTTTGACCACGGAATAATGAATAATGTTCAGCACAATCCGAGTGCGGTTGGGTCCAGCCATCATGGCCACTCTGTAGGACAGTACCGTTGGTTCCAGAGACTCGCTTCGAAGGCATAATATGATGGTTTTGAACCATTTCAACGACTTAGAGTAATATGCCGTAACAAGAGAAGGGGAATAGCGGCCGGGGAATTTCATTAGTGAAACCAGTGCTTGCATAGAAAGATGTATAAATATAATAAGGGTGTACTAAGTGGAACAAGCCCGTAGTTTTCGGGTGAATAGACAATGTTCGCCTAGTCGTCTTCGGCGGTGACGACGTATCATGACATTAGTGAGGAAAATATTGTAAAAAAATCGCAAGCCCAAGATGTACTTACTGTACCCCGTGGATTCACTCAGGTTGAGAAAATAGTCCGCGGGGGATGAGAAACACGCGCAAGCCAGTTTCTCGGCTAACCGAGCAAACGGGCTTGCCAAACCATCAAACGGGCTTGCAAGCCGATCTGCCGGGCTTGGGCTTGGCTCTACACCAAAATCCAAGCCCAAGCCCGAACAAGCCCGTTTTGCAAGCCGAAAACGTCACTCTCTTGAATAAATGAACTAAAAATCTCATTCACATCCTTTGGTTGGGCATCATTTATTCCAACTGAGATTACAGAACAAAAACACCCAAATGACTGACTTCTAGATAATAAGACTAACCCGCGTCCGCACTCTCTATAACTTTTGGTGCCCTCACATTCCTCCACTCCGTGGCCAACGATCCAACGACAGACAGAGCCGCCACCGCCAAACAAACATAGATCGCTGCGACAATCGCATCGTTGTACACCTCGAGAACCTCGGGCAGTAATGCTGGGTCGACTGCAGAGTGCAGGCTGGTCGCACCGCTGTTAAGGACGATGCTGTGGTCGATGTTGGGCACGCGGCGTATGAGGCCGGCGAGGAGACGGCTGCGGAAGACGTTTTGGGTGACCGAGACAAAGACAGAACCGCCTGCAGCAGTGAAATGAAGAGTTAGAACCGGAATCAGACTCACTGAAAGGTGAAGAAAGAAAGGGATGACGCACCGAGTGTTTGCATAAAAAGGACAAGCGACGTCCCGATCGGCACGTCCGCCGGCTTAAGGACCGCCTGCGCCACCATCAGGGGCTGCTGGATCCCCGCCCCGACGCCAATACCATAAATAATTTGATACCCAATCCAGTGCCCCGCGCCAGTGTCCACGCCGAGTGTGGAGAGCAGCCCGGCACCGACGGCGACGAGGATCGAAGCGAGGATCATAAACGGAGCGTAATACCCAATTGCGGTGATTAGTGCGCCTGCAGCAAGCGTGGCGAGGACGACGGAAAGGACCATCGGGAGATTGTCGATTCCAGATTCGACGGGGGAGGCGCCCTTGATGGCTTGGAAGTATATGGGCAGCTGGGGAGGGGCGCACGGTCATTAGCGTGCCAGTGACAGGAGGGAAGGCAAAGGGAGTGAAGAAGGAAGGAAGGCCCACCAGATACACAAGAGCAAGGAACGAACCACTGAGGCAGACAGCGAACCACGCAGCGGCTTTGATACCGGGTTGGTTGAAGACACGCGGCGGGACAGTCGCGTCATCCTGCTTCCAAGCTTGGATAGCCACAAATGCCGCGATCAGGACGCCGAAGAGGATGAGGAGGGCGATGATGCGTCCATTGCTCCATGAATATTGAGACCCGCCCCACTGTAAAGATAAAAGCAGGCAGATGATAGCGGGGATGAATACGAGCTGTAGTAGATGACATCGTTAGTACTGCGAACAATTGGTCAAGGCTGAATCGCGCGCGCACCGTGCCCCATGGATCGAACTGCTCGATGCGCTTTACAAGCGGCATTGGCTGGACTTCCTGGGTGTGACCTGGGGGTTCGAAGAACAATGCAATGACGATTATGGTCACAGCACCAATGGGAAGGTTGATCCAGAAGCAACTGAAGACTTTCTTTCAGGCGCGCTCCGACACCGAAAGTAAAGACTCACAATCTCCAAGAGGCCTTGCTTGTCAAAGCTCCTCCAATGAGCGGGCCGACTACACTGCCCGCCCAATATACAGCGGAGATGAGCCCCATATAAATGGAGCGCCGCTCATGGGGGACCGCGTTGACACAGATGATGAGCGTGCCTGTGGTCAGCCCGGAGCCACCTAGGCCTGCGATAGCGCGGCCGATAATCAAGGCTGTAGAGGAGGGGGCAACTGCGCAAATAAGACTGCCTAGTTCGAAGACACAGATGGCGCCGATGTATACCTGTCAAGCCAGTTAGTGAGCGAGGGAGAGGAGGAGACGACATGCGTACCCATTTTAGGGAGAGGAAAGAGTAGAGGCGTCCGAACAACAGTTGGAATGAGGCTGTCGTGAGGAGGTATCTGGCAGCACTGTCGGTTTTGCGAACATCTACGAAAGGGAAACTTACGCGCTACCGTACCTGTCAAATTGGAGTTCTTGAGCCAAAGTGAAACATAAGCGGCAAAAAGACGCACCACCCAATATCGTTAAGGCTATGGAACTGGTCTGTGATTTTAGGCTGCTCAAGAGTTGAAAAAAAAATCCGAGACGAAGAATAGGGGCATACAATCGCAACCGCAATGATAGTGTTGTCCTGAGTGCCGGGTCAATATTAAACCGCAGATAGAAACAAGATGTGGTGCGTACCAGGGCACCGAGAAACATAGAGAGGCACAGAGCAAGGCTGATGAGGCCGAGTTTCGCGCCCGTTGGATATTCGATCACGTCGTCTGCGACCTTTTCGACAGACGAGGCAGGCGGAAGGGCTGATGACTCGTTGGTGGAATTCATTTGCGGAAGAACAAGGTTGGATGAGGAGAGGGGGCAGAGGTTGAAAGTTTTTGTAGGTTAATGTCGAGTCAATCCGGTTCCGTCACGGAGGTACCGAAATAGATTTCTGGCAATCATTGCATCGCCAAAGGATCTCATTCGAATGTCGATACCTGAGTCCGCACTTGGCGGCGGAAGTTGAAAGTTTTGTCGGCGACTTCGAGTCACTCTTAGGTACCGAAATGAATTCTGGCAATCCCGAAAACGTCGGCTCCAGGTTGAAACTTTGAAACCTGATAACCGACTTACCTTGTCCCGCTCGTCCTTGAAGCGAACTGAGGGCAGAAAAGTTCTTGAGATGGTGATTTGATGAAGCAGTTTTCGCTGGGCGCTGGAGCGGATTATTCAATTGCGAGCCACTCTTCAGAAATATCGAAAGTGGTGCATTCTATGATGAAAGACCAAACAATTAAGCCAACTCGATAGCGGTTGCCGGCCACACGCCCACCTTGCCCGTCAACGGGTCGGCCCCGGGTGGTCACTGGTGCGATGCCATTGGCAGTGCCTTGGGCAGTGCGCAAGCTTGACGCTTTCAGGGATGATCAGGGCCTATGCATCGTTCGAAGTACGGAAGTGGGAGTCCAGCTCTCTTGAAGCAACGAAATAAAGTGCGGTCCATGCTTGATCATGGTTAGTGCTCAAGATCAAGTGAAGCAACGATGTTTGTCCAGACTCGGCAATCAAAGCGGGACAGTAACACGGTTATCAGGTTTCAAAGTTTCAACCTGGAGCCGACGTTTTCGGGATTGCCAGAATTCATTTCGGTACCTAAGAGTGACTCGACGTCACCGACAAAACTTTCAACTTCCGCCGCGAAGTGTGGACTCAAGTATCGACATTCGAATTTAGATCCTTTGGCGATGCAATGATTGCCAGAAATCTATTTCGGGACCTCCGTGACGGAACCGGAGATTCTGACTAGGGTCCCGATGTATATTTAGCTACTCACTATGCTCCAAAGAAGACTGTTCAAACCAATTTGGCTGGCCGGGTCCGGTTCAGTTCAATGAGGTTCAGCGAGCTTCAGCGATTTCCGATCCTTGAACTGGACTCTGGGTTCGGTTCAGTGAACCTCACAGCCACTGGACCGGACTTCGAGTCTGGTTCAGGTTCGGTTCAGGTTCAGCAACGGTTCAGAACCTGACCGCGGCAATACTACTTCCGTCGGCTAGCCACGTCCGAGCCGTTCAATTTATGGGACAATTTTTTTGGTCGTCCGCCCGAAAGAGTTGCGACTTCACAGCCCCCATCAGTGCCTCTTGCTTTGGGGACACTCGCTTTTACACCAATGTCCCCCATTACACAACGGCTCAGACAGCTAAGCGACTCCAAACCACCCGTAACCGAGCCGTGGCAACACTAATTTTGATGAAAATTCATCGTCGGCTATCAAGCAACGAAGGTCTTGGGATGCGGCGCAAAAGTGACGGGCAAGTGGTGGGAAGAGGTAGGTTACGCAGTCACATATGTGACTCGCCATCTCTGCTACCACCACGTCGTTTTTTGTGCCCTGGATTGGACACTCAATATGGCCCAGGACGAGACCCTCGACTTCATGAATTATAACTTCATTGCATTGTGTTGTTTCTTTTCTTTCAAGTCCGCACTTTTCTGCGCATTTTAAGCCGCATTGAACTGATCATTTCCATTCGTAGCCACGCCCGTGTGTCGAACACCGCGCACCGGGTTATACTTACATGAAGTATGCGGCAAAACCCGTTCCTAGGTAGCCAATCTTCTCCACATTTCATATTGTGGTACTCGTTTATGTATTCATGTTGCATCCAGGATCCCGTCCAGGCTAATATCAACTCGATGGCGGTAGGACCGCGCCTGCTTCCATTGCACTTAATGACAATATCTTGAATGCAGGTCGCCGTTCGACTGGGGCTCGAGCCCTTGCCGGTGATCACCCATGTTTTCTGGTGAATCGCTTGTCATTATTTTCTTCCATGCAAAGATAGCGCAGGCTCGAATTCTCCGTCATATCTTCTTGCTCGCGTCCGGATTCCCCGTACGTCCTGTTTGTTGTATTCACGCCAAATGCTCCGTGAACTTACCTCGTCCTTCAAAACTGTCCTTGAATATTCATACAGATACAGGAACCAACGAAGGATAATGTCGGCTCGATGGCGGTGGGACCGCACTTGCTCACAGTGCTTCATACTTTCCATGAATGCAAGCCACTCAGTTCGACTCTGGATCGAGCCATGTATCAGATTCTTCTTGTTTTTTTTTTTTTCCTTCTTTATTCTTGGTGTCCACAGAATGACCCGACTCGCGCAGCATTCCCTACTTTTTCTGCCCGGCTAAGTGCATTCGCATCGGTCCCTGTCTACCGTGAACTCACGGCATCCTTCAAATCCGCACGCAGAAACAGGGCTAACCTCGGCTCGATGGCGGTGGAACCACACCTGCTTGAATTAAACGCCATCTCCTCACTAGATTAAGTGCAGGTCGCCCGTTCGACTCGGGATCGAGCCATTGCGGTAGTAACAAGTCTTTTTTCCTGAATCACTTCTTCTAACTCTTTTTTTTTCATTCAAAAACATCGCAGGCTCGCCTTCTCCCTCGCATCTTCTGGCGGTCTTTTCCCCTGTGTACTTCTTCTCTGATTTTCATAAAATGAAACTTTCATCCGGTCCTTAAAAACACGATCCGCGGATACGTATCCAGATGCAGGCACTGATCTATACGACTATCGGCTCGACGATGGTGGGACCGCGCCTGCTCTGGATGAGGAATTCCTGAGTTACTGCCTCCTCTGGGATTTTCTGCCGATTGCTCATGCACATTCATTCTTGGAATTCGTATAGGATCCACTGCCACGACCCGGTGACTCACACTGCATCCAATACCACTTAGTGGCTCGCTCATCTCTTGATTGCGGGTACGTATATTCATTATTTACTACGTGCCGGCCATTTATATCTGCATACAGATGCAGGCTTCAACGCCAATCTCGGCTTGATGGCGGTAAGACCGTGCCTGCTTTTGATTGAAGACTCGGAACCAAGTGAATGCAGGTCGTCCGTTCGACTTGTGATCGGGCCATTCCGGCTAACGAACCTTTTGGTGATCGCGTCTCATTCTTTTGCTCCATTCAAAGGCTCGGCTTCTCCCTCCTATTTTCTTGCTCGCACTTGTATTCCCCCTATCTCCGGTTGTATTGACGCCTAATCCTCCGTGAAGTAACCTCGTCAAAATCGTCCTCGAAGATTCATACAGACACCGGAACTAAAGCAAGATAATATCTGCCTGATGGCAGTGGGGGTGGGACCGCACCTGCGTCAAATATAGATGTGAGCCGCCAGTATAAATCGCAGGCATGCCCGTTCGACTCAGGACCGAGCCATGGTTGATTATTCGAGTAATTTTTTCGCGAGTCCTTCTTATTCTTACCTTCGACTCAATTATCGACCAGATGCGGAATTTCCCTCATATGGTGGTCCTCGTTTGTTTATTCCATGTACGTCTTCCCGTGTTTTCCCCCACTCCACAATTAACTTATCTCACCAACCAAAATAACCCTCACCACATCACGCTCCCAAGGCCAATATCGGCTCGACGGCGGAGATATCGCACAAACCGACCTTTGTCCGTAATTTTTTTTTGCGCTTGTTATTCTTACCTTCAACTCAGTTATCTACCAGGCGCGGCTTTTCCCTCAAATCGCGTTGCTCGTCAGTTATTCTATGTACGCTTTCCTGCAGTTGCACACAGTTCACATATACTTAGCTCCCCACGAAAATCGCGCTCCCCAGATACACGTCCAGATACATCGAATTCAACACAGGCCAATATCGGCTCGATGGCGGTGGGACCGCACCTTCTTGAATTAGTATGTCCTCGGCAGATTAAGTGCAGGTCACCCGTTCGACTCGAGATCGAGCCATTGCGGCGGTAATGCACGTGTTTGGGGAATCACTTCTCATTCTTTTGCTCCATTCAAAGATAGCGCAGGCTCGTCGTTTCCCTCCCATCTTCGTCCTCGGGATTGTATTCCCTGTACGTCCTATCTAACGCCAAATCCTCCGTGAACTCACCTCGGCCCCCAAATTCGTCCTCGCACCTTCATACAGATACAGGAACCAATAGAGAATAACGTCGGCTTAATGGGGGTAGGACCGCGCCGGCTTGAATTAATCCTTCCGCCGCAATCTACTGCAGAGCAACCCGTTCGTCTCGGGGTCGAGCTATCCGCCATGAATCCATAGTCTTTTTTTCGCAATCCCTGCCCCATTCCTACCTGCCCATAAAGAAACCAATCTAAATGCATAGCGGTGGGACTGCGCCTGCTTGAATTACGAACTCCTCCCTACATGTTAAACACAGGTTGCCCGTTCGACTCGAGATCGAGGCCACTCCGATTCTTCTCCCTGTTCTTTTTTTGAGGCCGGATCCTCCGATTATTACACTGTTTTGATGCCTTCGAGTACACGTAAACACGCAGATGGTGTCCGTAATTTCCGCTGGATTGTCATGGTCGCGTACAATGAATACAAAATATATTGGGTGTGATGGGTAGGACGACAGACTGCAGTGCGGTAGGTAAGGGGGAGGATGTCGATACAGATAGCGATAGAATGAAGCGTGTGTAAGGCCATCGGCAGTGCCTGTCTCATGTACATACGCAGCAGGGAGAGAGAGAATGAAGCGGACACACCGCCAGAGAAAGACGCACGCGCAGCCGGGGAAGAAACAGGGACGCACGCCGGAACACGCGCAGTCGCGCGCGGAACGTGCAGGTTATGATTGTAGATGAAGTGCCGGGGCATAGGCGTAGGGGGGACGCGAGACGCGAGAGCCAAGCACCGAGTACGTGGTTTGGGGTCGGAAGCCCATCCAACGGAGAGAAAGATGCAACGAAGCGAGCGAAGATAGGTAGAGAGAGCCAGAGCTTACACTCCGTCCCGCACGCGCTGGGCCTGCTGAAAGGGCTTGCTCGTGGATGACGCGCGCAGGGCCGGAAGGAAGAGGTGTGCGTCGACAAGATTTTGGTTAGCAAGCGCGTGGAGCGTCATGGGCAGGGGCGGAGGTGGAGGCGAGATCCGTAGAGTAGTAGCACCAATACTGTTTCAACTCCGAGCATATATGCTCACCAATGGAACGACATTGCTGGTAGATGAAATGCGCCGGCCCTGGCGGGCAGGACGACAATGATGGAGCCGGTCGGGTAGGCATAGACGGGATCGGCGATGTCAAGGGGAAAGTGAGGAGAACTCTGTAAATGTGCGCAGCAAAGAGAATAAGGCCCCGGCAACGAATTCCCTCGCAAATTTGGGGCCCGTACAAATACAGAACACGCGGCACCGGTTGCATGACGTCAGTGAGCAGCACCGGAACGCAACGGCGAGAGAAAGAGATGCACACAACGGAAGCAGGACGAGGCGCGCGCAAGGGTGTAATACGATGGAGGAACTTTGCGCGCAGATGACGCGCACAGAGACGGAGGCATGAGACATGTACACAGAGAGCGCGAGATGCGTACACGGAGTGGGGGGCTTATGCCTTCGGTCAATCGCCGGCGTGGGCAACACGTACGGGCAGCCTCGGAGCCACGAGGCGAGTGTCAAGAGTACATGGCTAACTTGCCAACCGCAAGCAACGGGCCGAAACATGCACTCCATGCAACACAGCTGCTGAGGTGCACACTATAGATACGTACATCAGTGCCTGGGAAGAGCGCGCGCACCGCGCAAGCAGGGCGTGCTCCCATCCTCGGATGCGTCTGCCAAGCGCCCGGGGCGATAAATCTACGGCGGACCGAGTCCGAGCCGCGGCGTGTAGCGTGTAAGAGGCGGGAGACATGTGGGAATAGGGGCATGCGCGGACGAGGGTGGGTAAGCGCGCGAACACGCGCTGCACGCCGGGCAAGTGGCAAGTGGGTCACGCAGTCACATCTGTGACTCGCCTTTTTCCTATGGACCCTACCACCGTGAATTCCGCCGACGCTTCCCTTGTTGCCTTTGAACGCGTCGGACACGATTTGACGAATAAATACCGATTGCCGTGGCAGCTTCCACTATTCGCGCTCTTCCGTAGGGACCCTTACTGGCCTCTCCTCACGCAGATCGTGTGGTACGGCTTCCTGACCGAGGAGAAAGTCCACAAGGCCAGAAAACTCCTCGTACACAAGCCCGAATCTAGGTCCCCTCCGCTCCGACTCCCGATGCCCCGTTGGATCCTCGTTCTTTCAATCCTCGTCTGAACATCAACTTCTCTGTGATTCATGACGAATGATGCGTTGTACCTCACTTCGCGGCGATGTTGCCTGACACCGGGGGCAAAGAACGACGCACTTGGAATCCAAGTGCGTCCAACGCATGTGCTCCACACTCATGCGTGACAGGGACAATTAATCTGCCATAGATTTCTCCTTTTAGTCGACAAAGTTAACTCTGAATTTCCCTGGAAATGACAAACGATGACAGCACGTTTGTTGCACCTTATGTACAATCCCGTTACCAGCAAGCTGTCATGTATACATGTTATCTTTGTCAAACAAAGGGAGGTTTATCACAGTATATAGGCAGAAGCTTTTTTGGCATGCTACCAGGCCCACAAGTTACCTCCGTCAGGCCTCCACCACATCCACAAAATATCTTTGCCAGGCTGGCATTGTGCATGTTTGTTTCCTTTGTTTCCTTTGTTTCGAAACAACATAAAACCTTCGTTGTATTCCAGTAAAGTTGAAGTTGCACTTTGTTAACTAAAGAATTACTAAAAGGAGAAGTTTATTTCAAATTGATTGTCAATGTCACGCATGAGTGCGGAGCACATGTGTTGGACGCACTTGGATTCCAAGTGCATCATTCTTTGCCCCCGGTGTCAAGACTTGGACTCGTTCATGATTTCGCAGACATAAATTTCCCTACGATCTGCAGCTCAGTGGCTGTGAAATGGAGTCCCTGATGCTTCCCCAGTCCCACCCAAAATTATACGGCTGTTATTCTCTCCTCACGCTGCCACTGAGCATCTTCGTTGACTTTGACTCGTCTCATGGTGTTACGAAGCCATGACCCGGGCCAGAGAATAGGCAGACACTGCTGGTGCCATCGAACATTTATGGAAGCATGCGATTATAATTGATGAATGATACTGATGCGGAATTAAAAGCACGGTCCAGATTGATAGTATCAGGAAAATTGCAGGCTGGGGATGTACAAGAAATTCAATTCACGAAAATGCTGCACCAAGTCAAATCACAATACTTCAGGCTCAACTTACAGAAAAAGTGTGGTGATGATAGGAGTCTTGAACATCAATGCTTGGGCTCCCCACTATCAATTTAGGCAGTTAATTTGTACCGCCCTCACATCCGGAGATATGAGAAGTTAGATATACACTGGTTGAACATTTCAAGTTTTTCACTGGAAATATTGGTGAAAAACCTCCTTCATTTTTCACCCATCTTTCACCGAAAAAAGAGGTGAAAAATTCAAGCTTTTTTCACTACTTATTCATGCACATTCACACCTGAAAATGATGGTGAAAAATTCAAAACTTTTTTTCACAACAATTTTTGCCACAAAAAACACAATAAAATGTGGGAATAATGTTTGGTGAAAATTTGTGTAAGATTTGAAACCCAGGATCTAGGTTTTCAATCCTTTTTCACCATCTTTCTTTCCACTTTTTCACTGGAAAATGCGGTGAAAAAGATAGCTTGTTTTTTTCACATTTTTCGGTGTAAATACAAGTGAAAATGTCAAAATATTTTCCAGGCATTTCCCACCAGCAATCAAGGTGAAAAATGTGAAATAGGGTTCAAGACTTTTCTTCAGACATTTTCAGAGAAAAAGCACAGAAAACAGCTTTCAAATTGGTCACTAGAAGATACAGAGAGTTTTCAATAAACAATTTGGGTGTAAAAGGGCTACCGTAGTGCTGGAGACTTTGAGGCTAAGATGGTGTAAAATTCCAAACATCTACACCAGGTATTCAGGAATTTTAATGCACAAAGCCTTAAGCCAAGCCAAAACACCTGTCAGCCACTTCAAAGTCCACGGATATAATATCTGTGGTCAAACTGAGCCAAAATCACAACTTTTCCTCCCTGGCGAGGCAACGGGGGCATGGATTTCTGGTCTGTGACTTGTTTCACACTCACACAGATCCACCAAGTGTTGATCCAAGCCACAACATCTGTCAGCCTCTTCAAAGTCCCACGGATATAATATCCGTGGCCAAACTAAGCCAAAATCACGACTTTTCCTCTCTGGCGAGGCAACAGTGGCATGGATTTCAAGTCTGTGACTTGTTTCACACTCACACAGATCCACCAGACTATGAGCCAAGCCACAACATCCATCAGCCTCTTCAAAGTCCCACGGATATAATATCCATGGCCAAACTGAGCCAAAATCACAACTTTTGCAGGCATTTCCTCTCCAGCGAGACAACAGTGGCATGGATTTCTGGTCTGTGACTTGTTTCACACTCACACAGATCCGCTGAGCCTTGAGCCAAGCCACAACATCTGTCAGCCACTTCAAAGTCCCACAGATATAATATCCGTGGCCAAATTGAGCCAAAATCACAGCTTTTGCGGGCATTTCCTCTCCAGCAAGGCAACAGTGGCATGGATTTCAGGTCTGTGACTTATTTCACACTCATACAGATCCACCAAGCCTTGAGCCAAGCCACAACATCTGTCAGCCTCTTCAAAGTCCCATGGATATAATATCTTTACACCCAAATTGTTTATTGAAAACTCTCTGTATCTTCTAGTGACCAATTTGAAAGCTGTTTTCTGTGCTTTTTCTCTGAAAATGTCTGAAGAAAAGTCTTGAACCCTATTTCACATTTTTCACCTCGATTGCTGGCGGGAAATGCCTGGAAAATATTTTGACATTTTCACTTGTATTTACACCGAAAAATGTGAAAAAAACAAGCTATCTTTTTCACCGCATTTTCCAGTGAAAAAGTGGAAAGAAAGATGGTGAAAAAGGATTGAAAACCTAGATCCTGGGTTTCAAATCTTACACAAATTTTCACCAAACATTATTCCCACATTTTATTGTGTTTTTTGTGGCAAAAATTGTTGTGAAAAAAAGTTTTGAATTTTTCACCATCATTTTCAGGTGTGAATGTGCATGAATAAGTAGTGAAAAAAGCTTGAATTTTTCACCTCTTTTTTCGGTGAAAGATGGGTGAAAAATGAAGGAGGTTTTTCACCAATATTTCCAGTGAAAAACTTGAAATGTTCAACCAGTGATAAGTCCACACAACCATGGAGCGAACACTTCACAAAACAAGATGGTGAGTGAAACACAGATTCCTACAGTTGATGATTGGCAGGGAGGTAGAAATCCTGAAAGCTCGAGGAGTCTCAACATACCCAGTGCATAGTCTTCACACACTGTGCCCATACATATAGCTGGTCAGGCTATACTGGTATGATAACCAAAATTTTCCAGCAAGTCCCGCGACTGTGATTTGTGATTAATGTACTAGATTCCGACCTATCTTGCTGTCTTCACGTCAATACCACAAATTTGGGGCTTCACTATCAATCCCAGACTTTGAAGAGTGATTTTGTTTCAGCTCAGTGTAATCCTTAGACATGGTACTGTAAGTCGAGCTCCGACTACTCAAATTTGAATTTGACCAGTTGTTTCTTTTTTTTTTGCCAATTTCAAGCAAGTCCTTTTTGTCTGAGATTAACACTGAGTAACAGGATGAAGGGAAAATAGCATACAACTGCTATCTTCGAGCACCTCAAATTGCTCAGTAAGTTCGCTGGGAGGACATTTAGGGTGGCAACAGTGGCAACACATGTTTTGGGTCGCGGAATTTTCACAGTATAACTCTGGTAAACAAATATGATATCAGTGGGTCACTGCTTGAGCATTTCAAGGTTTTCAGTGAAAAATGTTTTGCATTTTACACAAGTTTTTCAACGAAAATGTTGATGAAAAACTTGAAACTTCTTCATGAATTTTTTGAACTTCAAAACTGTTTCAGCACTTTTTTCACCACATTTTCACAATATTCAAAAAATTCAGGAAAAGGTTTCAAGTTTTTCACCTACAGTGTTCCCCCGGTCCTTGCGACATCAGATTGCATTTTGCCTGTATCTCCATATTTAATGCTGATATTATCCCAAACTCTTGACACACCACATTCCTCTACTTATTGGCTACAATTCTATCTAGGTTCGGAAGGAATTGACCCAGAATTGGTCTCGCAAAGGTGAAATTGATCGTGACGCAACGAACGGGGGGCTAAAAACAGCAATAAACACACTTTTTCGCCACCTCTGTGGGCTTGCTCCGCTCATTTATAAGTGGCTCAACTATGCAGGAGGACCTATTTACATTAATAAAGTTTTTTAAGCCATGATTTGAGGCCGAGCAGAGATGGTAACATTTCATTCAGAGTGTCGCAAGGAGCAGGGTTGTCGCAAGGACCGGGGGAACACTGTAATTCTTTGCTCAAAAACTACTGAAAAACTCAAAACATTTTTCACCAATTTTTAAAACTCGCAATGTTCAAGCAGTGGGTTGAACATGTATGTGTCGAGACTAGAAACAATCCTCATCCAGAGAATTGTCTTGCTTTTTTAGTGAGATATGAGATGAAGGATGGCCATGTATGTAGACCTAATCCCTGGTATTTCTAGAACTAGAAAGAGCAGGGAAAGTGTCTGAATGACAGGAGTGAAATAACAAACACACTGGAAGGCTGGCAGTGAACATGAATAGATAATAAATAGAAAACAAGGAGTCATGCCATTTTCGTCACTTCGTTACTTCACTTAAGTTCACAGATCTTCGTGACTTTGATGGGAACCTGTGAATGTTCGTCACATCGGCATGTTTTTGGGAAAGTTCGTGAGTTGTTTGTTACACGGCAACTCCTCAGCGCATCACAAGGTGATGGGTATCAGCAGTGTGCCGAGTGTGGCTGGTTAGGTTCAGGTTAGGTGGTTAGGGTAGTTAGAGGTTAGTGGTTAGGAGTTAGGAGTTATGGTTAGCAGTTAGCGTTAGGGTAAGGTATCTTTATGAAAAAACCCGCCTAGCCTTGTGCCGAAGGAACAACGATGGCCGATGCTTCTAGGTTCTTGAACGTGCCAAGTTAAAAATGATCGGAAGTAACGAACTTTCCCTAAATGCAATCAAAGTGACGAGGTTTCATGAAAATAAGCGAAATAAGCGAAGTAACAAAGTGATGAAGATGGCTACTACCCGAAAACAAGGTACACATAATAAATAGAAAACAGCATACTAAATAGAAAACAGGGTAAGCATAATGGTATATTTGATGAGACTTTGATCAAATTCCCATGTGAATAAATGGTATCCACCGCTCATATGGGACCTTTCTTGCCTTCAATTTTTTCACTGCTAGGTGCAGTGCCTCAGCTGCATCACTCGCCTGGGGCTGTCTACCTTCTCGAAATAAATGAGAATAGACAATCTCTGCAACCAGTGGACCGTCTGAATCATTCATCGACCACATTGTCCCAATGGCACCTCTGAAACCTGCTGCAATAAATCCTCCACCCAGATGGAAGGATTCATTTACAAGTTTTGCATCCCCCATAGCTGTCTGGCATGCAGCAAGGAATACAACTTCCGCATTTGTGAGAGGCATCCTAAGGATAGTTTCCATCTCCAAGTTACCTCCACAGAGAAGAAGGCAGCTTTTTGTTGGATCAATCACATCTTGTGTTCCATGACAGGCCAAATGCAACCAAGAGCAATTGTGTAATTGGAGTTTCACTGCATTCACTGTGGCTTGCTCTCCTTCAAGGCACTCAATTTGTTCCTTTGGGATGATAGAAAGAATGTTTTTAACCTCCTGTTCCACTCCTTGAAGGTAATTTGAACCACCACCAGTGTCAGTTACTCCCACTACGCCCACTTTCAGAGCAGTGGATGATTTTTTGGAATATCCATCCAACAGAGATCCCAATGTTGCAGTATAGGAATGAATAAATTGATCAGCTGGAGGGCTTGCATGCAGAGGCAATCCTGTAAATGCTCCAGCTGGCAACCACCACAATCTGCCATTGTGGATTCCATGCTGAAAACCTATTAGTAAAATGGAAAGAGGATAGTAAGATGTGTACTAACCAATTCCAAGGCATGATAAACAGGACCAACAATACAAGTCCAGAGCCAGGCTAATATATCTGAAAAACACTCTTCACGTGGTTTGGATGCAAACCCCTCACGCTGGCCAAAAAGTCTGGTTGATGTGGATTCTCCTCGTGTTCTGACATTGCAATCACCAAGGAGTCCTTGGAGTGCTTCTTGCTGTGATCTCAACACATCTAGTGTCACAGTTGGAAGTGGAACAAACACAGGATCAGAGGTGGGATTGAGGATTATAATCCCATCACAACGATCCTGGTGACTGTTCAGAATAACAACTGGTCCTCCTTTGGATGCAGAGCAAAGCTCTTTGTATGGCTTTGGAAGAAGAAAATATTCAAGACCTGGCTGCTGGCGGATCTCTTTGAGTAAGTCCTCCCTCTTAATAGCAAGATCTCTTGGATCAGGGGATGTGCCACTGTAGAGCTCAGAAGAAAGGGATTTCAATTTATTTGCTTGAGCAGAGGGAAGTTCGCCCAGGTCTGTCCTCAATTGGAGCATCTGCTGGAATGTGATGCCAAGTCCCTGTTCCATGATCTCTACTGCAGAAAAAATGTCAGAAAATTTGATGCAGGTCTTCACAGCTGTTGAAGTGACTTGTTCAATCTCAAGCTGATGAATAGCTTCATGCCGTACAGCTAAGAGATTGCCTATCCAGAGAATCTCAGGTAGCAGATTGAAAGCATTCAAGTAGGCAGTTATACACTTTGCAGAACTGAACTCCTCTGAGACAGAGGCCCAGTTGAGGGCTGCATTCCATGAGTTTTCTGGGTTTGAAGTAGGCATATTGAGGGAATCACAGTAATGAGTGTGAACACTTTCAAGATCCTCCTGCCTGCGCAACTTCCGATATCGATCTTCAAAAGATCTAGCAAGGTTTTGCAGACAAGATACCCGGTCTGGGTGCCCTTCTGGGGTGAGATCCAATGCTTCTTGTTCCATCTGCAATGAAGCCTCAAGATCATTCAGCTCCCCCAAAGTCTTGTAGCGATCTGTTAAGGACACAGCAAGATGTCTAAGATGACCTGCCCGGTCTGGGTGCCCTTCTGGTATAAGGTCAACTGCTTCTTGCTCCATCTGCATTGCAGCCTCAAAATCACTCAGCTCCCCCAAAGTCTTGTAGCGATCTGTTAATGACAGAGCAAGGTTTTGCAGATGACCTGGCCTGTCTGGATGCCCTTTTGGTGTGAGGGCAACTGTTTCTTGATCTAGCTGAATTGCAGCCTCAAGATCATTCAGATCTCCCAGTCTCCGGTATCGATCTCTGAAGGACACAGCAAGGCTTTTCAGAAGGCCTGCTCTATCTGGGTGCCCTTCTGGGGTGAGGTAGACAGCTTCTTGGTTTCTCTGTAATGCAGCCTCAAGATCATTGAAGTCTCCCAGCCTCTGGTATCGAGCTGTGAAGCATACAGCCAGGCCTTGCAGCCGATTTGCCATTTCTGGGTGGCTTTCTGGAGTAAGGTCCAAAGCTTCTTGGATTTTCTGTAATGCAGCCTCAAGATCATTAAGGTGTCCCAGCCTCCAATATCGATCTGCTAATGATGCAGCAAGGCTTTTCAGAAGGTCTGGCCTATCTGGGTGCCCTTCTGGGATGAGGTCAACAGCTTCCTGGTCTAACTGCAATGCAGCCTCAAGATCATTCAGGCTTCCCAGCCTTTGGTATTGATTTCTGAAGGCCAAAGCCAGATTTCGCACATGGCCTGCCCTATCTGGGTGGCTTTGTGGAGTGAGATCAACTACTTCTTGAAACTTCTTCACTGCACCCTCAAGATCATTTAAGTTCCCAAGCTTCTTGTACCGATCACTTAGGGACACAGCAAGGCTTCGCAGATGACTTGGCCTATCTGGGTGCTCTTTTGGAGTGAGGTCAACAGCTTCTTGGTTTCTTTGCAATGCAGCCTCAAGATCATCTAAGTCTCCCAGCCTCCGGTATCGATCTGAAAAGCATACAGCAAGATTTTTTAATCGAGCTGGCCTGTCAGGGTGCCCTTCTGGGGTGAGGTCAACTGTGTCTTGGTTTAGCTGAAATGCAACCTCAAGATCATCCAGGTCTCCCAGCCGCTGGTATTGATCTGTGAAAGACACAGCAAGGCTCTGCAGACGACTTGCTCTTTCTGGGTGTCCTGCTGGGGTGAGGTTCACAGCTTCTTGCTTTGTCTGCAATGCAGCCTCAAGGTCATTGAAGTCTCCTAGCCGCTGGTACCGATCTGTGAAGGAAACACCAAGGCTGTGCAGATGACCTGCCCTATCAGGGTGCCCATTTGGAGTGAGGTCCACAGCTTCTTGCTTTGTCTGTAATGCAGCCTTAAGATCATTCAGGTTCCCCAGCCTCCGGTATCGATCTGTGAAGGACATAGCAAGGCTTTTCAGAAGGTCTGGCCTATCTGGGTGCCCTTCTGGGATGAGGTCAACAGCTTCCTGGTCTAGCTGCAATGCAGCCTCAAGATCATCCAGATCCCCCAGCCTTTGGTATTTATGTTTCAAGGATGTAGCCAGGCTTTGAAGGTAGTGTGCCCTGTTAGGATTTTCTTTGTTGGTCAAGTCCACCAATTCTTGAAATTTCTTTACTGTAGCTGCAAGATCGTTCAAGTCCCCTAGCCTTTGGTATCTCATTCCCCATGTCACAGCAAGGTTGTGCATATATCCTATCCTATAGGGGTGGCCTTCTGGGATTACCTCCACCAAATTTTGAAATATCTTCATTGCAGCCTCAAGATAGGACATGTCTCCCATCTCCTGATATTGACTGAATAAAGTCAATCCTTGCATTTGTAGATCTTGCAGGACTCTAGATAGTATCTCTTCCATTTCTGAATCATCAGAGCCCTAGACTATTTTCAGCCTCACAACAGAATTCATGTATTTGAAGACTCACAGATTCATTATCAGTTGAATCAGAGTCAGAAACATCATCAACAATCAAGTCCTGTCTCCTATCAGTGCAATTCAGCTGAAGAAGCAAACAAAGGTTCTCACAGCATTGGTGGCCATTTTTAGAATGTTGGGCAAGGGAAGGAAGGGCGGCTGCATTCTGCAGGCTTATATATATACCAGCATAGGCGCTGGGTAAGCATCTGGCTATTCAAGGAACTGTCATATGTGACAGGTTTGCCGTTGATGCTACTGACAGCTGACACACGTGCTGCTTTTTTTAGCACTTGAAGAGCAGAGGCTGACCTGGCGAGGAATGCATTGACCAAATAACAATTGTAGCGCGCTGTGCAGCAGAGCCCACTAACTACTGAATCAAAATACTACTATGTAACTAATAATGTACTGGCTTATTGAACAAAATTCACTAGGTTTCTCAGACTATAAACTTCTTTTCCTAATTTTGAACATCGTTTCAGAGATAGTTATGAGAGTCAGGCATACCTCTCTCTAGCTTCGGGATTCAATAAAAATTACTGCACAATAAGATAACCAGCAGTTAAAATCCAAGTATTGGGCCCAAGTCCGATTTTGTCGGGGTTTTATGATAGCACAGCTACAAGTCTATTTGGAGGAGCAGAGACAACAGTGAATGGAATACGGACCACATCAGACCTGATGAAATTCAGCATCCCAGTATGACAAGATTATTTTGACTCAGGATAGTGTTGAACATCGAGATGGGTGTCTAGAAGAGCAGGGGGCATCAGCATCTGCATCTGACTTTGGTGTTCCACAGGGAGCCCATGAGAGTGAACCCTCATTCTCCATGTCACCTGAGTGTTCTGTGTTGGGTCCAGAAGAGGGCAAGACAAATCTGCACAATTCATGGCCAGCAGAATGTTGTATTGACATAGAGGCTACATGCAGAGTTTTCAGGTCGGCTAAGAAGTATGTATGCATGTGCACAAAATGAATGAACTACATTCTTGCGCACGAAGAGCATGACTAGCATGACTACTATGAAATACGAAGGTTTAGGCACAACAATTGGAGGCAGAGGAAGGCAGAGTCTCCAATCGATGAAAGCAAAGAACTTGCAGAGTGATGGATTTCTTGCGAAAAAGAGATAGAAGATAAATATGCTTACACCGATGGATGGCAAAGGGCTGGATGTGGGACACAACCACATTGACGGCAAGTCTGATAGCAGACAGGACTAGCTAGCACTGATTAATGCTGAATTTACAAGTAGAACAAGATGAAAAGGCACCAAATTGCCTCTCACATCCATATTGCTGCCATGAGGGTGGGAGGGAGGGCCTGTTAAAGGAATGAGCAAGGAAGTGAGAGTAAAGATTATACAAGAGAATATGCATACCAGAAGGGACAGGGGCAGAAAACTTGTGATATTAAAGTTCCCTCAAACCAGGATAATCGGGCTCAAACGGATATTGCAAACCCCAGATATCCAATCTGGAAAGGTCTGCAGAGGAGCTAGTGGAAACAGTACCAAAGTAAAAAAGTCCGAGACCAGCATTGAAAATGAAGTCAAAGTCCTCGAGGACAAGACACTGGATGCAGAAGTCAATCACAACACTTGAAGTTATGGCTGCCACCTGTGCCCATGACGACAATGGCCATCAATCTGACGGATGGACCATGGGCATGGTTGTTGTTTGCAGGGCGCCCGTTGAGTGCTGTTGAAGATCTCGGATGGGACAGTCATGATGGGCTAATATAATCAAATGCTGAGATTTAATATATTACCTAAGTTTTGGAATCCAGAGTAGAGGCTTGGATATGGCCCACCAAGTCAAAATCAATGTTCTTGTAAGTTTTTCGAGGGGTGCATTGAATTTTAAAAACCTGGACATCAAAAATTGACAAATTCAGATAGCTAAAAGGCATGTGAGTAGATTGGATACAGTTTTCAACTCACATGTAGTGAGAATGAGCAAAATGGGATTTTGGAAGTGAGTTCCAAAAGGGGAATGATGGTTCGGCTTCACTCGGAATTCGATTTCTGTCTTACATTCAGCCTCAGAACCAAAAAATATGCTCCAGATTGCTTCAGTTACAGCTCTTTGCAGAACTTAGGGCGCGGGTCGTTTTTTTTTTTTTGTAGCTATTTTGGGCAGAACAGCAGCTGCGGGCTCGATTCTTGTCTGTTTTCCTTGTGAGTATGCCCAATCGATTCAAAATTCCAATGCACAGTTTTCTGTGTCCTCAGATTCTTTATTCAAAAGGCCCTCCGGGCACCCCTGGCACCTCCACCTGCACCTGTACCTGTCTCGTACACCGAACCTGTACCCCGACCACTGTACTGTATCAGCAGCATCGCATTTACCTCGCACACATCTACGCAGTGCACAAAAGGCATCTTCGCAAAATCAAAGAACAATCACATCAATAGTAACATATAAATAACCGAACCCATCCATAACCCCACGATACAGTGTTAAGGTAGATAACCGCACACACCTACCAGGACATGACGCCGTCATCCGTAATATCGCTACCGTATGCTCGTTCCTCCACCAGTCTCCATTCCACAGCCTTCCTCCACTGGCTCGTGGGCGTTGTAATGAGGCGACACGATGGCTGATCAGAAGGAATGATGGAGTGTGATGCCATTGTGATCGTTGGCAATGGAAATTTTAAATTCGAGACGCATGGATATTAATTAGGCCTGTGGATATCATATCAAAGATATATGGTGTTTCATGAATTTGAGGGATGAGCCAGCGCTACCCTGATAGTTATTGAGAGACAAATTCTGACCGTAACACTCAAGTTAGTGAGAAATGAATATACGGGAAGAAGTTCAAGGTAGGTTTATTCCTGTTACATTACATGTACAAAGGCGCTGGGTCCCAGAGCGAAATGGGGAGTGGTGTCGGGATCTGCCGATAATCACATGATGTGATAAACTGAAGGGGAGCGAGGCAGGTTTGAGTCAAAGGTTTTGGGTGATGGGTCGCGAGATATGCCGAAAGAGCGTCACATGATGTGATAAACTGAAGGGCGGCGAGGCAGGTTGAGTTAAGGGTTTTTGGGTGATGGGTCTCGGGATATGCCGACGGGGTGGGAAAAGTCACATGGTGTCATGATCTGAAGGGGACCGAGGCAGGTTTGAGTTACAGAAAGTAGACCTGGAACCGAAGACGGTACCAGGAATTTGGTTCTCGGATCAAATTTATGGCTCAAATAAACACATTTTGGGACATTTCCCAGCAGGACAGCTCTAGCATTAGTGTTTGACCCCCGATTGCCCTAGATTTTTTATATGGTGGACTTCTATGTATAATGTAGTTCCTCAAATACCGGGATAGTGAATATAATGCTGGGTTTCCTTATTGGAACAGCAGGTTGATTGAGACTAAATCTAGACACAGAAAACTGTGCATTGGAATTTTGAATCGATTGAGCATACTCACAAGGAAAACGGACAAGAATTGAGCCCGCAGCTGCTGTTCTGCCCAAAATAGCTGCAAAAAAAAAAAAAAAAACGACCCGCGCCCTAAGTTCTGCAAAGAGCTGTAAACACAGTTCACTTCCTATTATTGATGAAGAAATTTATGGTTTTTGGCTCTCTCCCACCTGTCAACCTGTTGACGGCCGTTTTCGACGGCACGAAACGGGTCGCACAGTACCCGTGCCGTTGTTGAGGGTGAAAAATCAGACACGGAACGGATGGCAGCCCTACTTGAAGTGTGGGTGGCAACAGACATCAAAGAGATGAACTTGAAGATTGAAGAAGATCTTGGCAGACACTGAGGCCAAAGTGACCACATCACACACCTGAAACCCGGCTATGAAAACGGCTGAACCGGGAAAGAAAAAGAATGGCAGGGTCGGGACTTGAACTCACGCGCCAAATGCCCATTGTTTGGTGATGCTTGGCCGTGGGATTGTAAAAACCTGGCGGACACTCTATACCGTTAGTGCACCACAGGACCCACTATCTAAAGTTAGTGGGCATCTCCCTCTTTATAAGGTTACGGGCTTCTGTCTGTCACTGCATTCAGGGAGTGGATGGCCACAGAATTGCATAGCCAGAGATAGCTGGAGGTGCCATCTAGATGCTGCTAGATGCCGGCTAGCCGGTCTAGCCCACATGTGGCTAGGGCTGCCCATCGTCTACGTCAGGTGGCAGGGGCTGGCAGGATTCGGCAGGTGGGCTAGCTGAGGGCTAGCCGCACGGCTATGCAGCTTTGTGATGACCTCACAACACCTAATCAACCTCTCAGGGTCAACCTCTCAGATGGCCGCAGAATAGTCAGGATTTTTGAGCTGTTGCTTGGTGACAATGGGATGGTGGCCGACTCACGAGACAAATCCAACCATGCAGATGAAGAATCTATGGGTCAATGTGATTGGGCATCCTTTAATTCTATGCTGAATCAGTACTGTCCATGACTCGAGAACAAAAGACATACCCTTCAAAAACTTATGAGCAGCCCAACACTGTCTGGCTGCAAAGCCCACCATGAGTTCCGGCATGATGATCACCATAAGCAGCATTTTCAGGCAGTGCCAAATGAGTGCCAACTGGCTCTGGTGAGGCAGAGGCACATTTGGGTGTCTGAGACCCAAGTGCATGCCAAGATTGTGCTCCCCACACAATGTTAAACAGGCTCTGATGGTTGATATCATCACAAGAGTCAACTGGTGCACATGAGTGGAGGGAATGTCCCTGCATGGGGCTCAAGTTTTGCAAGAGTGTGTGGATGGATTCAAATCAGCTATGATGAACATGCAGGAAAGAATTAAATCATAAAATCATGCAAAAACCATACTCTGCAACTGATAACAGAAGATAGCCATAAATGGGCTGTATTGTATGTAATACATGATGTTGAAACCACAGTCCTAGTCTCGGGGACTTGCACTGGTTGAACATTCAAGTTTTTCAGTGAAAAAATTGGTGAAAAAAGTTTTGAATTTCACAGCAATTTTTCACTGAGAAAGTGGGTGAAAATTTTAGAAGAACCTTCCCATTGGTGCTGTAACCATAATCGTCATCGCATTGTTCTTCGAACCCCCAGGCCACACCCAGGAAGTTCAGCCAATGCCGCTTGTAAAGCGCATCGAGCAGTTCGATCCATGGGGCACGGTGCACGCGCGATTCAGCCTTGACCAACTGTTCGCAGTACTAACGATGTCATCTACTACAGCTCGTATTCATCCCCGCTATCATCTGTCTGCTTTTATCTTTACAGTGGGGCGGGTCTCAATATTCATGGGGCAATGGACGCATCATCGCCCTCCTTGTCCCGCTCGTCCTCGAAGCGAACTGAGGGCAGAAAAGTTCTTGAGATGGTGATTTGATGAAGCAGTTTTCGCTGGGCGCTGGAGCGGATTATTCAATTGCGAGTCACTCTTCAGAAATATCGAAAGTGGTGCATTCTATGATGAAAGACCAAACAATTAAGCCAACTCGATAGCGGTTGCCGGCCACACGCCCACCTTGCCCGTCAACGGGTCGGCCCCGGGTGGTGCGATGCCATTGGCAGTGCCTTGGGCAGTGCGCAAGCATGACGCTTTCAGGGATGATCAGGGCCTATGCATCGTTCGAGGTACGGAAGTGGGAGTCCAGCTCTCTTGAAGCAACGAAATAAAGTGCGGTCCATTGGTGGGTTGAGCTTGATCATGGTTAGTGCTCAAGATCAAGTGAAGCAACGATGTTTGTCCAGACTCGGCAATCAAACCGGGACAGTGACTCGGTTATCAGGTTTCAAAGTTTCAACCTGGAGCCGACGTTTTCGGGATTGCCAGAATTTATTTCGGTACCTAAGAGTGACTCGAAGTCACCGACAAAACTTTCAACTTCCGCCGCAAAGTGTGGACTCAGGTATCGACATTCGAATTTAGATCCTTTGGCGATGCAATGATTGCCAGAAATCTATTTCGGTACCTCCGTGACGGAACCGGAGGGCCGGGAGAAGATAGAGAACAGTATAGAGATAGACAGCTACGCGAGGGACGACCAGATATCACAAGGAAAATAGTGGCGGCCACAATGAAAGACACCGCGTCGCGAGGAACAAGGCCTTTGTCCACAGAATCTGTAGCCGAGAAATCACCAGTCCACGAACGCAACCCCGGCAGAGAATCGATATATTGCGCGGCTTAGGGGAACGAGAGTCGCACACAGACGTTCTTTGACTCGCCCCCATTAGCGTCGCTGGAGAAAAAATCAAACGTAAGGTAACCTAGCGCGACAGAAAAGAATCAGCGCGTGGAAAAAAAACCTCGCCATATCAAAATGTGTACTGCGAAACTCAAGTCCAAAGTTAAGGATATTTATTGGAGCGACGCTCCGTGAATTAAATGGAAAAACCGGGGTGAGCAGGACGACAAAGAGGACGGCGATTGGAACGCAGTGACGAATGGAGAGGAAGTTGCAGCAGGGAAGTCGTCGAGTCTAATGGGGAGGGTGCGGCAGGGTGAAAATAAACCAGGGGTGCGGCAGAGAGACGATGGCGAAAAATTGCGATCAAGTCCGTGGATTTCTGCGGGCGGCCTGCATTCGTCCTACACCTGGGTCCAGTGGTAAGTCGATTTCGTATCCAGCAGACAACGAGAATTGAAGGTGAAGGTGGCCGAGAAGAAGCGAATCCCAAGACAAAATAAAAGGAAATGGACACGGTCAGCACATCGTTCCGAGCGGGCGTGGAGTGGCTCACTCATCTAGCTCGCTGATGGTCCTAGAGACGCTATACAAGCTTCACGTCAGCCTCGACCAGAGACAAGCGATTCCAAGGTACGCACCTAGGCTCTAGCACTCCTTCTCTTTGCCTTGAGTCTCGGTGTTTCCTTCAAAGGCGAGTCGGAGGGGAGGGACGTGTATGGCTTGAGTACCAGGGAAAGGAGGACAAAGCAAGACGATGACGAGGACGAGCGGCGTGGGCCTGGCCGAGGAGGTGGAAGGGAAGAAAGTGGCGGTAGCGCTGGATCCGGCGGGAACTTGGAGCATGGGGGATAGCCTAGAAATGAATTGGAGGGTTGGAGCGAAAGATTGGGAGCGGAGGACGGTAGGACTGGCGGAGTGGGTCAGGCGTTAGTGGGAGAGAAGTGATGCGATGACGTGCGGTGATCTGGGCGGAGCGCGCAGGCAGACAGTGCCAAATAGACGCGTCGCGTCAACGGGTTCCGAGTCCAAGTATTGTTCACTCTTTCCGTTCTAAAAGAGTGCATTGCTTCTGTCGTGTGGATGTCACTGTAGAGTTCATGACGGCTCATGCAGGCCTGAGGTGGCAATTTACACGGGAGGTGGGCCCGAGGATACAGGCAATACGACCCCTCCAAAATGCAGATCACGTGGGCGGCCGCCCCGGCGTAGTATATGCTACAATGGACTGTACTATGTGTTGGAACTGTTATATGCTGTGTGGTGCAATTTCACCGCTTTCTAGTGGCCGGTGGATCGAACCCGGCTTGTGTGCTCTTTTTTTTTTCTTTTCTCTCTTATTTTTATAGTGCGACGATGACCACTGCGACCCACCCTTTCTAAGCTGTTTTCCTTCGCTCCTGTAGAGATCTAAGGTGCAGTTTGATATTTCCTTTTAAATTGAACCAAAACCAACTCAGGCATTCAAATAAAAATAACAATGACTTCAATCAGCTGTTATTTGGTAAAAAATGCCAATTCCGCCAGTTCCCCGAGGGTCAAAGTGTTTAACTATTCAAGTGCTATGACTGCCACACTAACTGAGATCCTAATTACAGCTGCCCGGAAGGATCCAGTATCGAACTCTGAACTCAGGAACTCTGAACTCAGTATTTCTTGATGTTTCTTGACGTAGTTCTTGATTGTAAAAATAAACAGGATGAAATCACTATTACAGGTGCATTCGTTGTTTTCAAGGCACTAATTTACACACAGCACAGTAACAAGACCATGGATTCGGAAAGGCGCGTTGGTTGGCCTTGTTTGCCAAGCACGTGATCTGCATTTTGGAGGGGTCGTATTGCCTGTATCGCCGAAACATGCACTCAATGCAACGCAGCCGCCGAGGTGCACACTATAGATGCGTACATCAGCGCCTGGGAGGAGCGCGCGCACCGCGCAAGCAGGGCGTGCTCCCATCCTCGGACGCGTCTGCCAAGCGCCCGGGGCGATAAATCCACGGCGGACCGAGTCCGAGCCGCGGCGTGTAGCGTGTAAGAGGCGGGAGACGTGTGGGAATAGGGGCATGCGCGGACGAGGGTGGGTAAGCGCGCGAACACGCGCTGCACGCCGGGCAAGTGGCAAGTGGGTCACGCAGTCACATCTGTGACTCGCCTTTTTCGACCCTGCCACCCAACTGCCACCTTGGATTCCGCCGACGCTCCCCTTTGTTAGCAGGTGACCGTGACGCGCCGTTGCACATCATCCCGAGTTGGCTTTATATCATTCCGCCTCGGCCCTATTTCGTTCCGTCCTATATATATCATCCGGATCGCCTATTTTACCTATCCTTTTGTATCCTTGACGCCCACCCCGAATATACCTCCGGGACTCGACGTCCAGCGTGACCTGAGTTTCTTACACCCTTGTTGCCTTCGAGCACGTCAGACAAATAGATACCGATTGCCATGGCAGCTTCCACATCGCGCTCTTCCGTAGGGACCCTTACTGGCCTCTCCTCACGCGGATCGTGTGGTACGGCTTCCTGACCGAGGAGAAAATCCACAAGGCCGGAAAACTCCTCGTACACAAGCCCGGATCTAGGTTCCTTCCGCCGCTCAGCGCTCATCCACGACATCGAGCAACCTTTCCTTCTCAATCTGGTGTTCCCCGCACGCATCTGCACAGTCGGGCCTCACGCGACAGTACTCGTGGACATCTATCCCGCCGTAGCGTGGTGTGGTGAGCACATATTACCCACCAGCATCGTTCCCTCTCCTCACACCGCCCACAGGCTCCGCCATCGTGTGTTCCGAGAAGACCGCCAACGAGGAGGAACTGCGTAGTATCCGGGTTGTCGGCCTCCATCACGGGGTGCGGTACCTTCCGAAATACCAATATATACCGCCACTGGCTCTGGGGATGCTGCTACTAAGCCCGTGGGAATCCCGGCCGTGGACGTGGAATTATTATAACGCATCGAATCGGCGGCATGCGGCTGCGCTGCACTCTTTGTTCCATCCTACACATCATTTCCCGCAATTGCGAGCCCGTCGCATCCATCCACGGGCGCGGTATAGTTAGTACATGCATCTATTCATTGCCACCGTGCATTTCAGCTGAAGGCTACTGGGTTGGTTTAGGCGTTGGAATGCTCATTTTATTCCCGGCACATCGGATATCTGTTCTTGTGTCGAGACATGGCGTGTCAAGTACTGGAATCTATTCTCATTCCCAACCACTGGACCTTGCGTTGCATCCCGAATCGACCACTCTCCGAATATCTTGCGGAGGCTATCATCACCATGCCGCCGGCTTGCGATCTCTTGCCATACACTCATGTCGCTGCTGAACAAATGCGCCTTCCCAGCTCGAGACATAAGTTTCTTCTTAAACCAGGAGCTCAGTCGCGTTTCTGGACGGTTGAATTGGCACGAACAGAAAAACGGATCCAACGCGGAGCGGACTGCGCTATTTCGAAACGTTCGTACTCACGCACGAGGAGCGACATTTGTGCTCTGAGGCCGGCGCGTGCTTAATTGCTGCCTACCAATCTTCTGGTTTCGCGTCCCGATTCCCGATACCCCGTCGGATCCTCGTTCTTTCAATCCTTCGCCTGAACATCAATTTCTCTGCGATTCATCGGTGAATGGTGCGTTGTACCTCACTTCGCGGCGATCTTGCCTCAAGATTTCGACTCGCTCATGATTTCACAGACATAAATTTCCCTACGATCTGCAGCTCAGCGGCTGTAAAATCGAGTCCCTGATGCTTCCCCAGTCCTACCCAAAATTATACGGCTGTTGTTCTCTCCTCACGCTGCCACTGAGCATCTTCGTTGACTTTTGCTCGTCTCATGGTGTTATGCGGCCCCAACTCGGGCCAGAGAATAGGCAGACGCTGCTGGTGCCAACGAACATTTGTAGAAGTATGCGATTATAATTAATGAATGATACTGATACGAAATAAGCTCTAGTATCATATCAAACGAGGCCACTGGTCAGATTCTCCCATTACGTATCAGCACGCGCTGTCTCGACGGATCGATTTCCCGGAGGTGTTTATCCATCACTAGCGTAGCCGCATCGACACCTCTGAAAGGGTCAAAGTCACGCACACGCAACTGCTTGAAAACAACGCATGCCACGAATAGCGCGATCAGACACAGACCCAGCGTATGTATGATCGCCAAAATACCAAGATAGTGCTCGTTTCCGAAGCGCCAGTGCAACGAGAGTGTTCTGTTTTTGCTGGTGCACGCGGCGACGCCCATCAGCTCGGGCTTCGTACTCAGACGAGTCCCGCAATACCTCACGTATCCGGTGAGCGCTGCCTTTACGCCGTCCGCTATCAGTGCTTGGAGCATCTGCTCGGTATCCTTTGCGCCTGCGTTGGCACCATTCGGCGCAGCGGGATCCCACAGTGTGAAGTCCCAGTCCAGATGTGCCCCGAATTGGATGGCCTGGGCCATGCCTTGGACGACAGAAGACACGGCGCGGCTGACTGGGGCAGGTACCGTGTCTGCACTCTCGGCGCTTGAAACGACCGCCGTCCAGTTGAGTATTGTGACGTGGACGAGCTGGGGAAGAGCACTCCACGTGCAGACAGTGGTGTCGCCGGTGGCGCCAACAGTGAACACCCCGCCGCTGCCTGAGGAGTTTACAACCCCGTAAAAGGCGACTCTGGACGCAGTGAGACTGAATGGCATCGCGCTCGTGATAATAGCTTGCGCAGGAGTGGATGCGAACGAGCCAATGAAAGACCCACTGCCGTTCGTGACGTTGACAGTGGGAAGACCAACCCCTGGGAATGTGGAGGACCACAGGGCGGAAGAAGTGGCTTTGTCGTGGCTGCAGTTCGCAATAATAGCGACCGCTGGAAGATCTTGAAGGCCATTGACTAAAACTCCGACCGCGCTATAACCGAAATTGTCCTTCACATAGGTTCTCCCAGACACCGATGTAGTTGTATTTCCGTCAACCTGATCTATCGAGACATTGAACATGGAATTAAAATCGAGAGTGAACGACATGTCCGCACCGTAGGAACTCCCGAGTTGAAGACCTATCCGGAATGCAACCTCATCCAAATCCGCTTGAGCTGGTTGAATATGAGGACTTGGAGTCAGGGTCAAGTTGGCGGGATCGATGCCACACGGGACCGGGTCGTTGAAAGGAAAGTTCTTATAAAATGGCTCTGGAAGAATGTGGTAAGGTAAACGATGCGATGGAATCTAGCGGCGAAGCTCACGGGGTTGGAAGATCGCCACGAGCGAGGCAGTGTTACCTTGCTTGTCAAGGTCTCTCCACACTCATAATGGCCTCACTTTTTCACCAACCCATTGTTCCGGAATCAGTGATCCCGCTTTTTGCCGTATCTTTGTAATCACAAATCAAATCGTTATCATAATCTACGCTTGATCTACGAGGTCGACTCTTCGGCCCGAAGCTCCTCTACTATCTGCTCTCCGCTCCGCCCGCGCGCCTGCATCTCTTCCCACCACCTCTTAGTCTGCTCATTCAGAGCCTCCAGTCTATCATCCTCTGCCAACAGCATTGGATCATGACTTTTCATAAACAACTCGTCGTCGAAATCGCGAAGCAGACGTATGGTTTCTCGGCCGGAGCTCCGAGAAAGTGCAACGTACAGGTTGAACAGGCTGAGGCCTCCAGTCGGCGGAGTTGCTATATCCACGAGTACGTATGGGATCGTTTGTCCCTGTGACCTGTATATTCGGTAAATCCACGCTCCTTTCTTCGCAATTGACGACGAACCTGTAATCAGTGAACGCATATGCCCCGGTCATCGCAAATTGACGTCGTCTGATTGTTCGTTGAGTGAACTTTCCATCCGGCAATGGGAACTTGACGCGGTAAGTTGTTTGTGCTGGCTCTATTGGAATTATATGCTTATCCAATCCTGTTAGCTGAGTCGCCCGTGTACGATCCAGCTTCACGAGAATATATGCCGGCAACTTTTGCAAGTGCACGATGGGCCCGTCTTCGATTGGAGATTCATCTGGATCCAATATGATGTCGACTATTTCGCCCCGTGCTCCATTTGTGATATCCAGATCTGTTTCGATGTTGCTTGTTACCATCACCTTCATCCCAACGGCGATTTCAATCACATTTGGTAGGTCCCTCATATTAGTCTGCTTCCGACCGTTCTTTTTTCGCCCGAGATGTGACGCTAATGCGTATCTTTCTCCCAGGTTCAAAGCCCGTCCTTTGTAGGTGTCATCTGCCCGACAAATGTAAATGCGGCGTCCACTATCGCTGCACATCTTGCGCAATGCCTGTTGGTTCCACTGGATTCGAACAGCGTGCCGTGGAGTGACCAGTGCCACCTCATTCCAAGGATAGGTATTGAAATCCACGGTGTACTCGCTATCTTCCTTTCCCGCAATCAGTGTACGCAACATCACAAGATGATGCTTTTGGACATTGCCTACTCGCAAGTGGCGCAAAAAATCGAGCCAAACAGGATCGGTAACCCTCACTTGCTCCTTCAATATCACAACCGTAGTGATCTCCTCGTAGATCATGCGACCCAATTTTGATTCCAGTGAGTCCAAGACAGCATCAATTGGATAATATAATGCTTCTGATGGTTCACAGGCGACAGGAGGAAATTGATGAAAATCTCCGCAAAGGATCAAATTGACACCGCCAAAAGAGTGAGGGGAAGTGCCTCCTTTCGCAATGCTGATGTTTCTCGATAGAAGCGCAAGAAATACTTTGGCGAGCATCGACGTTTCGTCAAGAATGAGATAACGGTAGTGTTGCCAAAATCGTTGGAGCTTCAATTTGGCTTCATCACTGAGTGCGTCTCCTGTGAAAGATATCCCGCCAATAACATGTGTGGTTTTCCCTTTTATGACTGAACCGGCAATGCCAGTATATGCCGCCTTAAGTAGCCAGTGTGCGACGGCCCTATCAACGAAGGCCTGGGTAACCGTTTGAATAACCTTCGATTTTCCTGTTCCACCTTCACCATGCAATAACATGCGCAACGGCGGCGGCTCTTTTCCTGCGATGGTTTGTTCAAGATGCCAAACGATGATCTCATATGCTCGAAGTTGGTCGGGTTTCAGTTTCGACAGAGGTGCTGCAGATAACGACGTTTCTGCAACTGTGGATTCCGGAAGCGAGCTGACTTGAGCTTCGCTCTCCCCAAAGGTAAGATCATCAACCCGGATCACATCCTCGCCGCCATTGACCGGGTCGGCAGCCTCGATAAACTCTGGAACTGCATTTTGTACTTCGACATCTTTAGCCAACTCAGCACGCCATTTTACGAGATTGGATAAATCGTTCCCTGTCGCAACAGCTACGGCTGGTTGTTCCGGATTGGGCACCCAACTTGAGGATTCATTTGTGAAGATTTTCGCTGCCCGCGCATGTTCAAGAGCCATCCACGCATGCAAATCCTCGCGCAACGGAACTTGTGATGCAATTAGTTGAGCAAGCCCCTCTTCGCTCAATGTTGCATCGGAAATTTCAACATCTTCCCCAAGTCCGTCAACGTCCATAGAATCTGCGCTGGATGTGTCATGTCCAACATTGTCATCATCTGGATTGCGACTGGCTGCGGCGGCCGACCGACAACTGTGAAAATATTGAATGCCGGCAAGAATGTCCTGGACATGTTTGGAGGATGTCGCAATGAAGCTATCAAATGCTTCGGACCAATTTTCGGTAGCTTTTTTCAAATCCTTCTTGATGTCGTGCCACGGCTTAAGCAACAACAGCATGCTCGCGCAGTAAAATTCTCGAATTTCTGGATCATCTCGACGCGGAAAAGAACTCCCGATGAAATTCGGAAGTGTATTATGGCCGCGCGATCGTATCGCTCGCTGCTTTGTTTTGTGCGCTGGATGATTTTTCCGATACTTGACGCGGACCCCTTTGGGACGCCCAGGCCTCCGGTAAACATCTCCATCATCATCAACATCTCTCTCCGCTTCCGGCGTTTCGTCATGGTTGCCGATGTTGACTTCATATGTGTTGACGAAGAAATCCACCAAATTGTAATCAGCCAGTTCCTCCCCACGCGCCGCATAATCGGAAACTTGACATTTGGCAAACAAACCACCCACGGAATTGACACTGAGTGTCACAACATCATTTCCGTCCTGGATGCAGATTCGGGATTAACACAACATCGACCACAGCTTATTGACGGAAATCTGACCTCAGCTTGCCGTGCTTCATCCTCGGCCGCCAACTCAGCAGAAATTTCATCTATACGGTCCTTATCAGATGATTCATCCTGTTCTCTTTCTTCTGACCGAACAGTGCTTTCTCTGAAATCGATGATATCAGATTCAATTTCAAACATGAGCAATGAAAACACGTACGAACGGGCTTTTTTTAAGGCAGGAAAAGCTCGAAACAAAGCACCGACAAACGAAGACCAATATATGGGTGCATAGCGGTGAGACGGATACGTATCCCCCCATCCCATGAGGTAAGAAATTACCATAGGTGCACCAAGTTCCTGCTCCCTGTTAATTGCATGCACCAGACGAAACAACAAAAGTCGTTGCACATCCCGAAGATCATCAACATATTTTGTAGATGAACTGTTAAGATTGGCGAGATGGTATGCGAAACCCTTTGCAAGAATTGCTGAGATATTGTTATTTCGTTGTTGTGACTTGGCTGCGTATCCATTGACATAGTAAGTAACGTTCTGGGTATCTTCGCCATTTGTGAGGAGCTTTGCATCGTTATTACAGCGGACATTGACCAGAATACCAGGGATCCATCCATTCATGAAGGCATACAGCCGCTTTGGGCCCCATTTTCCCGTCTCGTCAATAAAGTCCTCCTGAGACGTTTCAAACGCTCGTCGTTTGCGTCGAAGCCGTCCAGATTTAGTTGTGACCAAACAACGCCTGATTTGACATGTATGCGTCTGCTCGGTCCTTGCCAGCCGTAACTCGAAGTCTCGAAGCTGCTTGCTATAATCCACAGCATCCGGATTGGGAGGGCGATTGTAAGCAATTTCCTTTTCTACAGGAATCTGTTTAACAGACTCTGCCGTTTCTAGCCCCGGAAGATATGCCCTAATATTTGCCTGGATGTAGGCCGATATTCGAGCACGGAAAGACTCCTGCTTCAGAAACTCCAACATCTCATCAGGATTTGGGGCATGCTTCAACGACACCAGCATATGCAAGTGAAGTGAAGCCCGATTTTGTGCTTCCACAAATCCAAAGTAAGCTGCAATTTCACCGAGTATCCCCATAGAACTACGGACTTGAAACGGTGTGATTTCTATGCCGAACAGAGTCTCCAAAATCGTCCATATCATGAAGTGGAAAAACTTCGCGGCTGCATATGGATCGGCGGCAATGTTCTGCGCCCGCTTTTCGCTATCTGGTCCGATCGCGGCGACAAAATTATTCAAGTCAATATTTTCCCCGGCAAAGACTTGAGCAATGGGATCGTGGATATCGGTAGGATTGGTAATCCACAGGTTCCAAGGCCGCAGATAAATTGATGTCGACCAAAGTTGACTACGCAACATCGTACGCGATTGGTTCGAGCCACTGACACGTCCGGCAGTCGCGTGAACATGTTGCCGCAACATGCGAACCGCTGGATCGGAAATGGGAAGTTTTTTCTCTTCTTCACGGCATGCCTCCTCTAATTTTTCTTTCGTTATTGTTGCCATGAGTCGGGCTTCTTTCTCGAAGTTTCTTCACCGCATCTGAATCCGTGCCGACATAAGAGCTTGTCGACGTTGAGAGATGCCAAACACCACAAAAGGGAATGTTTCGTGCCGGCGGAATCGACGGTCATGGTATTGCAGTGCCCACTTGATGTGATCTGCAAAACCCAACTTCACCGGCCGATCTGCCTCTAGACCGCCCTTGCCGTACGGAAACAGACAAGGAAAGGCCTGCTCAAAAAAAATCGGCCGATTCGGATTGGGCACTACTTTTGGATCCTGTGGTTGTCCAAAGTCATTGACAGGTCGACGACCATGTCGCACTGCGTATCCGCCCTCTTTGTCCTCCTTCCAAAGGTTTGCTAAGCCCCAACTCATCATTTCATTTGCGTTCAGTTTCGAAAGATCAGTATCGATGGTGCCTGTGACATCCAACGGAATTACATCTGCATCTATGACTCTCGAGTAAGTCTCCATTGCAAACAAAACCATTGATGCTTACCATCAGATGTGACTGCGTTTGAACCCCAAACTCGAGAACCAGGATCTGTCGTTGGACTACCATGCGCTTGGGATCGAAGTCGAAGTGAGTTTTTTGCATTGCAGAACACAAACTACCATAAACTTACCCGCTTCAGTTTCAAACTCTTCATGCTGAGGAACATAGCCGTCACTCTCTTGATCAATAATTCCCGTATCGCTGGACTGGCGTATGATGCTGGTAATCTCCACCGGAACATCGTCCTCCGGCAACGCATGAATACGCGCTGCATCAATTGTGATGTGTCCATAGTACTTGGGAATGTTCGCTTTCAACCAACACAACGCACGACGTACGACATCACGCCGCACCCGAAACGTGTTGCGCAGCCAATTCTTTGGCAACTCGCCGAGTCCGACATATGTCACTGAAATCACTGATGCTAAAACCTCCGGGGGTCGTGGCATCAAGTCTCCCGCTACCATCTTCGAAATGCCTTCGGAATCGAGATCGTACGTGCTAACGGTGCCCCGCATACCACGTTGAAGAGTGGAAGGGTCGAGCCGTCCTCGGCATTTTGGGTGCAGTTTGAAAACGAAAACTCGAGGATAGAGGAGGGCGACAAGTAGTTGCTCGGGAAATGTGAGAATTTGGAGCTCCCAAGGTATGCGACCTATCCACAGATTATTGACGAGTGCATACTGAGGAATGCATTCCCTGCTGTCCTTTAGGTCGGCCAAACATTGCTGGCACACATTCACTTTGACGCCGTTACCATCGTTTATTCCCGTTACTCCTGCCGGTTCCAACAATCTCCCGTTAAACAAATCGTGCGCTGGATGAGGTGTTGTCGGAACCAAGCGATGAGAATTGGGGACATAATCGAGTCGTTCCACCGCCATTTGGTTTGGGTGCAGATCCACTTCTCGAGCACAGACTGCACAAACCGCCATAACCACCGCAGCATTCGACGTTGCAGCATAATATCTGCGATACACAGTGTTCGTTTCGTCCACTGTCGGCAATTGCAATTGCAGGTTCTGACCCAGATGACTTCAACATCGAGGATTGGCCCGTCCAGACTGAAGCCGCTCGCAAAGGCTTGTCTGAGATACTAACTACTCATCGTGTCATCCCCTTGCCTGCATATGACCACAAAGGGAAACTCATCCAGCCTACTGAATATCGTGCCAAGTTAATGGGTGCGATTGTTCGGGCGACATGAAATGAGAGGAGCTCAACTTAAGTGTTGGCGGTCCCCATCCTAAATCACTTATCAGTTCTGCTACATCTTAAGTTCTGCTAATATAGCGTACCACCATGTATTACACCTATATATACGTGTTCCGCTCACCTTGCTTGAACTTAAGTTGTCGACTCTTAAGTCCCAGCGCCTCACTTGAGTGCTGGCCACGACTCAAGTTTCATTCAAACACTCAAGTTCCACAACTCAAGTTCGTACAACTGAACTCACATTCACATTCACAACTGAAGTCCTCACACTTAAGTGCGGCCGACTACAGTTCACTACTACTTAAGCTCTTAGAAATCCTTGTAAGCCCGATGCATACCCTAACCCGTAGTCAATAACGAATAGATGAATATATGAAACCATGCCACGCACCATATCATCCATCCACCTGAAGACTACATCACGCCACCCATCCATCTTCTTCACCAGCTCGTCGATGGTGGTTGCGGAAACCCAGTCGTGATGCGCGCCCGAGTCGGCGCTCTTGAAAACCACCCTTGCGTTGTGTTCCAGCCGCTTATACATGGCCGCTTGCATGCGAGCGAAGCTAACCGCGCCATTAATGCCCCCATTTTGTTGGTCCGCACGGTCCCCCAGTCCCACCCACACCTCGCTATCGCGGCGGAATCTCTCGATGACACGCATCAGCTCAGCGTGCTTGCGTTCGTACTGCTCCAACCAGCGGTACATCTCTGCTTCCGCACGAAACCACTGCACTCGATCACCTAGCACAGGTCAGTATACGTCCGACACTAAACATAAATATAACTTACTTTCCTCCTTGTACTCCGCCAATCTACCCTCACCCAGAGTTTGTCCCCTCGTCATATTTTCAAGCCATATCCAGCCATCTGACTTTTTCTTCTTCCCCTGCCGCTGCTTGCCCGCACGCTGCTTCCCCTGCTTACGTATCGGTGACATCTCCACGTCGCTATCCTCCGCCTCAGACGAGGACGAGGCCGACGCTACCACTACGTCGTCTGGGGCAATGTCCCTCAGACGTTTTGGCGCGCGCTGGGATTTTGTGAAACCTACACGTGTCATAAAATACGTCAATGCAGATAATGAAAGGCGGGTGCGGCGTACCTGAACGCTTCAGTGTCTGAGTACCGGCTAATAACCGGGGCTCGGGCTCGTCGTCTTCGCTCTCCTTCCCCCGCTTGAGTGGGGACAGTGTCGAGCCCACCGCTGCACTCGAGAGCGTCACCCCGCTTTGTAAGTACCACGCCGTCCCATCAAATAATCGCGAGTCCCCCTTCGCGCGATGTAAATGGGTCTCCTTCCTCCGCGTGTCCCGGTAGGTCAACGGCGGATAAGGCTCGACGGCGTCTTTCTTCATGTGGCCCAAATGAATTAGCGCCGCTCGCGCCCTGTTGTACATCGTGATTTCGAAGGTCTTCATCAACTCCGCTTTTTGGAGGTTTCGCGCCGTCCGCGTGATCCCCGCCTGGCCCCGGTAGTCGAGATCCCGAGCCTTCTTGACGGCGGACAACGCCAAAGAGGCCGCGCGGACAGCCAGGATACCGCCGTTGGCTTCGCCACACCGCAACTGGATCTCTGCCTCCCGCAACTCCGAGTCCTGGTTGTTGACATCAACGTCTGTCGCCTTGCGCTGTCCATGCTTCATGCGATAGGATGGGAGTTGGACGGCTGTTAGTTCTGGCTCGTCTACGTCGAGCGCGCTCAGCGTCAGACGCGGGTATATCTCGCGCTGGCGTTGCCTGAATTTCTTGAGATCGACATTGAGAGAGTCGCGTAGTTTGGTGATGGACGCCCAAGTGTCTTGCAAAGGATGCTGCCGGTGGCTTTCCACAAGCGCGATCACCAGGACTCTGCATCGCGGCCCATTAGAATCACATTCATGCGCAGATATTT